>JARQOC010000005.1:378687210-379887210 GCA_033576535.1 Allobates femoralis | reverse complement strand
GAAAAGGTCTGGGAATACCTGAACTGTGCCATTAAACTGTGTGCTGTGTGAGTAAATACCTGAGTCACTGTATTCTGTCGTGCCAATCCTAACTGCTACCTTACAGTGCAAAATGGTGGGAGATTTAAAATGGAGGAGGTGGCGATGAAGAAAGAATAACGCCGCCCTGCGGGGCATGTGCTGCTGCATCGAGGAGGGCAGAATGCAGCCTGGGCCCGCCTTTTCAGTCCCCAGACTCAGGGACTTCTGTAAGTTATAAGTTATTTTTCTGCTGTTTTATAGGGCGGATTTAGCTCAGAAAGGAATAGATAGGGAGCAGCTAGGAAGGTGGAGGGACAGGTAGTGATAGTGTTTGGGCTTAGATCCAGGTGACAGGTTCCCTTTGAAGTAGGCCTATATTAACCCAAGGCAGTTGTAATATAATGGTATCATTGAGCATGTTTATAGAAAAAGTCTATGGAAGAATTGCCTTTCATGCTATTGCATTGGCCTTTTTCCTAATGGCATACATACTCCCATGCTGTTTATTTTGAGGTCTCCATTCAAGTATGCAGCCAAAGACTTCAAGCTTAGCTTCCCAAATGGTGCACAACCACAGCACTTCATGTCAGAAGTCCTATTGACAAGCATCTCTGCCATCTATGGGACTTTAAAATAGGCCTACATTAACCCAGGCAATTTTAACATATTGGTATCATTGAGCATATGTATGGAAAAAGTCAATGGAAGCATTGCATTGTATTGGCGTTGTTCCTATTGGCTTACATAGTCCCATGCTGTTTCTCATGAGGTCTCCCATCCAACTATGCAACCAGGGCCTTCATGCTTCGCAAATGAAACATTGCCATAGCCCTTCATGTCAGAAGTACTATTGACAGGCATTACTACCATCTATGGGACTTTAAAGTAGGCCTACAGTAACCCGAGACAGTTGTAATAAAATGGTATCATTGAGCATGTCTATGGAAAAAGTCAATGGAAGCATTGCCTCTCATGCCATTAAATTGGCCTTTTTCCTAATGGTTTACATAGTCCCTTGCTTTTACTTATGAGGTCTCCCACCCAACTATGCAACCAGGGCCTTCATGCTTAGCTTCGCTAATGAAACATTGCCATAGCCCTTCATGTCAGAAGTCCTATTGACAAGTATTGTTACCAACTATGGAACTTTAAAATAGGCCTACATTAACCCTGGCAGTTTAAATATAATGGTATCATTGAGCACGTGAATGGAAAAAGTCAATGGAAAGATTGCATTGGCCTTGTTCCTATTGGCTTACATAGTCCCATGCTGTTTCTTATGAGGTCTCCTATCCAACTATGTAGCCAGGACCTTCATGCTTAGCTTCCGAAGTGGAACATTGCCATAGCCCTTCATGTCAGAAGTCCTATTGGCAAGCACTGCTACCATCTATGGGACTTTAAAATAGGCCAAACATTAACCCTGTCCGTTTTAATACAATGGTATCATTGAGCATATGTATTGAAAAAGTCAAAGAAAGCATTGGCTTGCATAGTCCTATGCTGTTTCTTATGAGGTCTCCCATTCAGCTATGCAGCCAGGGCATTCATGCTTCGCTTTCTGAATGGAAAATTACCATAGCCCTTCATGTCAGAAGTCGTATTGACAAGTCTTGTTATCATCTATGGGACTTTAAAATAGGCCTACATTAACCAAAGGCAGTTTTAATATAAAGGTATCATTGAGCATGTCTATGGAAAAAGTCAATGGAAGCATTGCATTTGTCGTTTTCTGACTGGCTTACATAGACCCATGCTGTTCTTTATGAAGTCTCCCATCCAACTATGCAGCCAGGGCCCACTATCTTAGCTTCCCAAATTGAACATTGCCATAGCCCTGCATGTCAGAAGTACTATTGACAAGCGCCGCTACCATCTATGGGACTTTAAAAAAGGCCTACCCATGCAGTTTTAATATAATGGTATCATTGAGCAAGTTTATGGAAAAAGTCAATGGATGCATCAACTCTTTTGCTATTGTAATGGCCTTGTTCCTATTGGCTTATATAGTTCCATGCTGGTTATTATGAGGTGTCCCATCCAACTATGCAACCAGGGACTTCATGCTTAGCTTTCCAAAAGAATATTGCCATAGTCCCTCATGTCAGAAGTCCTATTGACAAGCATTGCTACCATCTATAGGACTTTAAAATAGGCCTACATTAACCCAGGCAGCTTTAATATAATGGTATCATTGAGCATGAGTATGGAAAAAGTCAATGGAAGCATAGCATTGTATTGGCATTGCTTCTATTGGCTTGCATTGTCTAATGCTTTTTTTTATTAGGTCTCACATCCAACTATGCAGCCAGGGCCTTCATGCTTCGCTTTCTGAATGGAGAATTACCATAGCCCTTCATGTCAGAAGTCGTGTTGACAAGTCTTGTTATCATCTATGGGACTTTAAAATAGACCTACATTAACCAAAGGCAGTTTTAATATAAAGGTATCATTGAGCATGTGTATGGAAAAAGTCATTGGAAGCATTGCATTTGTCTTTTTCTGACTGGCTTACATAGTCCCATGCTGTTCTTTAAGAAGTCTCCCATCCAACTATGCAGCCAGGGCCCACTATCTTAGCTTCCCAAATTGAACATTGCCATAGCCCTTCATGTCAGAAGTACTATTGACAAGCGCCGCTACCATCTATGGGACTTTAAAATAGGCCTTTATTAACCCATGCAGTTTTAATATAATGGTATCATTGAGCAAGTTTATGGAAAAAGTCAATGGAAGCATCGGCTCTTTTGCTATTGTATTGGCCTTGTTCCTATTGGCTTATATAGTCCCATGCTGGTTATTATGAGGTGTCCCATCCAACTATGCAACCAGGGATTTCATGCTTAGCTTTCCAAAAGAATATTGCCATAGTCCCTCATGTCAGAAGTCCTATTGACAAGCATTGCTACCATCTATGGGACTTTAAAATAGGCCTACATTAACCCAGGCAGCTTTAATATAATGGTATCATTGAGCATGAGTATGGAAAAAGTCAATGGAAGCATAGCATTGTATTGATATTGCTTCTATTGGCTTGCATTTTCTAATGCTTTTTCTTATTAGATCTCACATCCAACTATGCAGCCAGGGCCTTCATGCTTAGACTTCTCAAATGGAACATTACCATAGCACTTCATGTCAAAAGTCCTATTGACAAGTGTGGCTACCATCTATGGAACTTTAAAAGACTTTAAAATAGGCCTACATTAACCCAAGGCAGTTTTAATATAAAGGTATCATTGAGCATGTCTTTGGAAAAAGTCAATGGAAGCTTTTGCTCTCATGCTATTGTATTGGCCTTGTTCCTATTGGTTTAGATAATCCCATGCTGTTTCCTATGAGGTTCCCAATCCAACTCTGCAGCCAGGGCCTTCATGCTTAGCTTCCTGAATGCAACATTGCCATAGCCCTTCATGTCAGAAGTCCTATTGACAAGCATTGCTACCATCTATGGGATTTTAAAATAGGCCTACATTAACCCAAGGCAGTTTTAATATAATGGTATCATTGAGTATGTCTATGGAAAAAGTCAATGGAAACATTGTCTCCCATGCTATTGTATCAGCCTTGTGCTTATTGGCTTACATGCTGTTTCTTATGAGGATGCCCATGCAACTATGTAGCCAGGGTCTTCATGCTTAGCTTCTCAAATGGGATATTGCCTTAGCCCTTCATGTCAGAAGTCCTATTGACAAGCATTGATACCATCTATGGGACTTTAAAATAAGTCTACATTAACTCATGTCATTTTTAGAATAATGGCATCTTTGAGCATGTCTATGGAAAATCTCAAAAGAAGCATTGGCTCTCATGCTATGGTATTGGTCTTGCTCCTATTGGCTTATATAGTCCCATGCTGTTTCTTATGAGGTTTCCCATCCAACTATGCAGCCAGGGCCTTCATGCTTATGCTTAGCTTACAGAATGGAACATTGCCATAGCCCTTCAAGTCAGAAATCCTCTTGACAAGCATTGCTACCATGTATTGGACTTTAAAATAGGCCTACATTAACCCAGGCAGTTTTAATATAATTGTATCATTGAGTATGTGTATGGAAAAAGTCAATGGAAGCATTGCATTGTATTGGCCTTGTTCCTATTGGCTTACATAGTCCCATGCTGTCTCTTATCAGGTCTTCCATCCAACAATGCAGCCAGGGACTTCATGCTTAGCTTCCCGAATTGATCATTGCCATAGCCCTTCATGTCAGAAGTCCTATTCTCAAACATTGCTTTCATCTATGGGACTTTAACCCCTTCCCGACCTATGACGTTATAGAGATGTCATGAAAGTCGGTGCGTTCCCGACCTATGACGTCTTTACAACGTCATGGGTTGTTGGCGCTCCTGCAGCTCCGGTGACAGTGCCAGTGACAAGTCACCGGAGCTGCAGGATCGCAAGAACCCATACTTTAGTCCATTGTGGGTGGCTTATTCCCCCTGTGGCTAAACTCGCTCTGATTGGTAGTTGAAAATGAGACTGCCAATCAGAGCGAGTAACCCCCTCCAGATCTTATTGGAGCTCTCCAATCAGATCTGGAGGGGCGGGATGGCAGGTGCCCTCCCCTCCTAGCCCCCTCTCACTCCAAACCCCCCCGATCCTTTCCTAAGCCCCCACCTGGCGGTAACAGTCATCCGCCTGTGCACCACCGGTCAGCTTCCTCAGCCCTCTCCTGGTGCGATCACAGAGGGGGCTGAGGAAGCTGACACCCACCTTCCCCTGTGCCCAGTGTCCCCCTCACCTCCCGGTGTGCTGCACCCGCCGGTGCACCCGCCGGCTAGCTCCGGTTTGGGCCCCTCCTCCTCTCCTGGGCTCCTCCTCCTGGATGAGGTAAGTGTGAATGACTGATTGAATGAATGGATGAATGAGTGGGTACATGCATGCATGGGTGCATGGGTGGATGGATGGGTAAGTGGGTGCATGCATGCATGGTTGGAGGGATGGGTGAGTGGTTGCATGCATGCATGAATGGGGGGATGGATGCATGCATGAGTTGATGGATGCATGGGTGCATGCATGGGTGAATGGATGTGTGCACGCATGTATGTGCGCGTGCATTGATGGATCCATACCTGCGTGGATGTGTGCATGAATGGATGTGTGTGTGCATGCATGCATGAATGTGTGCGTGTGTGCATGCATGTGTGCATGGATGGATGTTGTATGCATGCATGTGTGTGTGGTTCTGTGTGTGATGTGTGGATGCATGTGTGCATGGATGTGTGGATGTGTGTGTGCATGGATGGATGTGCGTATGGATGGATGTGTGCGTGCGTGGATGTGGACATGCGTATATGGGTGCATGGATGGATGTGTGCGTGGATGTGTGCGTTCATGGAGGGATGTGTGCGTGTGTGGATGTGTGTGTGGATTCGTGTGTGAATCTGTGGATGTGTGCATGCATGGATGTGTGTATACAAGGATGGATGTGTGCATGGATAGATGTGTGTGCATGTGTGCGTGTGTGGATGTGTGGATGCATGCATGCATGGATGGATGTTGCATGGATGGATGTGTGCATGGATGGAAGTGTGCATGCGTGGATGTGTGTGTGCGTGGATGTGTGGATGCATGCGTGGATGTGTGCATGGTTGGATGTGTGCATGTGCATGCATGCATGTGTGCATGGATGGATGTTGCATGCATTGATGTGTGTGTGGTTGCGTGTGTGGATGCATGTGTGCGGATGTGTGTGTGCATGGATGGATGTGTGCATGTGTGTATGTGGGCATGCGTGGATAGGTGCATGGATGGATGTGTGCGTGGATGTGTGCGTTCATGGAGGGATGTGTGCATGCATGGATGTGTGCGTGCTTGGATGTGTGTGTGGATTCGTGTGTGGATCTGTGGATGTGTGCATGCGTGGATGTGTGCATGCGTGGATGTGTGTGTGCGTGGATGTGTGGATGCATGTGTGGATGCGTTCATGGATAAATGTGTGTATGGGTGGATGTGTGCATAGATAGATGTGAGTGTGTTCATAGGTGGATGGGTGCATGCGTTGATGATGAGTGCATGGGTGGATGGATGGATGCATGGATTGATGGATGGGTGCAACAAGGGATCAAGTGTCCTTTTGTTCTAGTCTCTAGGATCATAGTCATGGTGCACTGTATGACAGATGATTGCCATACAGTGCACCATAACTCTGACCCCAGAGACTGTAGGAAGAGGGCACTTGATCCATTGCTGCAGTCTCTGGATTGAGCAGAGGCGATCATCGTGGGACCTTTGTTGTGGACTACGTCGGAGGTGACCGAGCGTTGTGGGACCTTCGCTGTGGACTACGTCAGATCTTTATAATAAAGATGGAGTCCGAAGTTTGTTTGTGTTTTGTTTCCAAATAATAAGATTTTTTTCTGTGTGGTGTATTTTTTTGACTATTTACTAGAGATTCCTAACGTCCTGGTCTAACATTGACCCGACATTATGAATCTCGGGCTTAGTGCCAGTTGCCGATAAAAAGCTGGCATTAACCCCTCTATTACCCAATTTGCCACCAGCACCAGGGCAACTGGAAGAGCCTCGGTACAGCGCCAGAAGATGGTGCTTCAATGAATGCGCCATTTTCTGCGACGGCTGAGGGTTGCAATTCGCAGCATGGGGGGGCCCAAAACGCTTGGGCCTCTCCATGCTGAGGATTCCAGCCCCCAGCTGTCTAGTTATACCTGGATGGGCCAAAAATATGGCGGAGCCCCACGTCATTTTCTTTTTTCTAGAATTAGTTTTAGAAATAAAAAAAATGGGCTTCACTGTATTTTTGGTTGCCAGCCAGGTACAACAAGGCAGTTGGGAGTTGGTGGCAGTCCACAGCTGCCAAGTTGTTCCTGGCTGGACCAAAAATATGGCAGAGCCTCATGTAATTTTTTTTTCTAGAATTAGTTCTAGAAATAAAAAAAATGGGCTTTGCTATATTTTTGGTTGCCAGCCAGATACAACGAGGCAGCTGGGTGTTGGTGTCAGTGTGTAGCTGCCAAGTTGTACCTGGCTGTACCAAAAATATGACGGAGCCTCACGTCATTGTTTTTTCTAAAATCAGTTCTCGAAATATAAAAAAAAGACCTTAGTTGTATTTTTGGTTGGCAGCCAGGTACAACTTAACAGCTGGGGGGCTGGAATTCTCAGTGTGGAGAGACGCAAACGTGGGACCCCATGCTGCAAGTTGCAACCCACAGCCACCTCAGAAAATAGCGCATTCATTAGAGGCGCCATTTTTCTAGTGCTGTACCCCAACTCTACCAGTTTCCCTTGTGCTGGTGGCACACGGGTTCTCCATACGCGACATGGTGTTGTTAGCGGAAACCATATCGCGTATGGAGAGCCCCTCCGTGTGTGCCTGAACTTTGGAGCCACCCCATTTTGGAAATTAGAACCCCCAAGAAACTTATCTAGATGCATAGTGAGTACTTTTTCCCCGCAGGTGCTTCACAAATTGATCCATAATAAGGAAAAAGTAATTTTTTTAACACAAATTTTCTTTTTTAATATTTACGGATCAATTTGTGAAGCACCCGGGGGTTCAAAGTGCTCACTATGCATCTAGATAAGTTCCTTGGGGGGTCTAGTTTCCAAAATGGGGTTATTTATGTGGGCTACACCATTTTTTTGGCCCATCCAGGTATAACTAGGCAGCTGGGGGCTGGAATCCTCAGTATGGAGAGGCCCAAGCATTCTGGGCCCCCCATGCTGTGAATTGCAGCCGGCAGCCACCCAGAAAATGGCGCATTCATTGAAGCGCCATTTTCTGGCGCTGTAGCAAGGCTCTTCCAGTTGCCCTGGTGCTGGAGGCAAACTGGGTAATAAAGAGGTTAACGCCAGCATTTTATTGGCAGCTGGCACTAAGCCCGAGATTCATAATGTCGGGTTAATGTTAGACCCGGGCAATAGGAATCTCTAGTAAATAGTCAAAAAAATACACCACACAGAGAAAAATCTTTTTATTTGGAAACAAAACACAAACAAAATTCGGACTCCATCTTTATTATAAAGATCTGACGTAGTCCACAACGAAGGTCCCACAACGCTTGATCGCCTCCGATGTAGTCCACAACAAAGGTCCCACGACGCTTACCTCTGCTCAATCCAGAGACTGCAGAAAGGGATCAAGTGTCCTCTTCCTACAGTCTCTGGGGTCAGAGTTATGGTACACTGTATGGCAATGATCTGTCATACAGTGCACAATGAGTATGATCCCAGAGACTACAACAAGAGGACACTTGATCCCTTGTTGCACCCATCCATCAATCGATGCATCCATCCACATATGCACTCATCATCAACACATCCACCCATGGACACACACACATCTATCCATGCACACATCCACCCATGCACACATCCATCTATGCAACATCCATCCATGCATGCACGCATCCACACATGCACACATCCACGCATGCACACACATCTATCCATGCACACATCCATCCTTTCACGCACACATCCACACATCCACAGATCCACACACGCATCCATGAACACACACATTCACGCACACACACATCCATGCATGCACACATCCCTCCATGAATGCACACATCTACACATCCACGCACACATCCATCCATGCACCTATCCACGCATGCCCACATCCACACATGCACACATTCATCCATGCACACACAAATCTGCACACACGCATCCACACATCCACACACGTAACCACACTCACACATCCATGCATGCAACATCCATCCATGCACACACGCATGCATGCACACGCACACATCATCCATGCACACATGCACACATCAATCAATGCACGCATCAATCAATGCACACACATCTAAGCACGCACACATCCATGCACGCACTTATGCATCCACCCATGCATCCATCCACCCATGCATGCACCCACCCACCCATGCATGCATGCATGCAACCACTCACCCATCCATCAACCCATGCACCCATGCATGCACCCACTCATCCATGCATCCATTCATTCAATCATTCATTCATACTTACCTCATCCAGGAGGAGGAGCCCGGAAGAGGAGGAGGGGCCCACACCGGAGCTGGCCAGCGGGTGCACCGGCGGCTGCAGCCCGCCAGGAGGTGAGGGGGGCCACGGAGCAAAGGGGAAGGTGGGTGTCAGCTTCCTCAGCCCCCTCTGTTATCGCACCAGGAGAGGGCTGAGGAAGCTGACTGGCGGGGGCACAGGCAGATGACTGTTTCCGCCAGGTGGGAGCTTAGGAAAGGAATAGGGAGGGCCCTGGAGTGGGAGGGGGCTAGGATGGGAAAGGCAGGGCACCTGCCATCCCGCCCCTCCAGATCTAATTGGAGAGCTCCAATCAGATCTGGAGGGGGTTACTCGTTCTGATTGGCAGTCTCAATTTCAACTACCAATCAGAGCGAGTTTAGCCAAGGAGGGGCTAAGCCACCCACCCTGGGCTAAAGTATGGGTCCTTGCGATCCTGCAGCTCCGGTGACTTGTCACTGGCACTGTCACCGGAGCTGCAGGAGCGCAAACAACCCATGACGTTAAAGAGACGTCATAGGTCGGGAACGCACCAACTTTCATGACATCTCTATAAAGTCATAGGTCGGGAAGGGGTTAAAGTCCCATAGATGAAAGCAATGTTTGTGAATAGGACTTCTCACATGAAGGGCTATGGCAATGATCAATTCAGGAAGCTAAGCATGAAGTCCCTGGCTGCAATGTTGGATGGATGACCTGATAAGAGACAGCATGGGACTATGTAAGCCAATAGGAACAAGGCCAATACAATGCAATGCTTCCATTGACTTTTTCCATACACATACTCTATGATACCATTATGTTAAAACTGCTTCGGTTAATGTAGGCCTATTTTAAAGTCCAATACATGCTTGTCAAGAGGATTTCTGACTTGAAGGGCTATGGCAATGTTCCATTTGGGAAGCTAAGGATGAAGTCTCTGACTGCATACTAGGATGGGAGACTTCATAGTAAACAGCATGGGACTATCTAAGCCAATAGGAACAAGGCGAGTACAATAGCATGAGAGCCAATGCTTCCATTGACTTTTTACATAGACATGCTCAATGATACCATTATATTAAAACTGCCTTGGGTTAATGTAGGCCTATTTTAAAATCCCATAGATGGTAGCAATGCTTGTCAATAGGACTTCTGACATGAAGGGCTATGGCAATGTTGCATTCAGGAAGCTAAGCATGAAGGCCCTGGCTGCAGAGTTGGATTGGGAACCTCATAGGAAACAGCATGGGATTATGTAAGCCAATAGGAACAAGGCCAAAACAATAGCATGAGAGTTAATGCTCCTATTGACTTTTTCCAAAGACATGCTCAATGATACCATTATATTAAAACTGCCTTGGGTTAATGTAGGCCTATTTTAAAGTCTTTTAAAGTTCCATAGATGGTAGTCACACTTGTCAATAGGACTTTTGACATGAAGTGCTATGGCAATGTTCCATTTGAGAAGTCTAAGCATGAAGGCCCTAGCTGCATATTTGGATGGGAGACCTAATAAGAAACAGCATGGGACTATGCAAGTGAATAAAAGCAAAGCCAATACAATGCAATGCTTCCATTGTCTTTTCCATACTCATGCTCAATGATACCATTATATTAAAGCTGCCTGGGTTAATGTAGGCCTATTTTAGAGTCCCATAGATGGTAGCAATGCTTGTCAATAGGACTTCTGACATGAGGGACTATGGCAATATTCAAAGCCAATACAATGCAATGCTTCCATTGTCTTTTCCATACTCATGCTCAATGATACCATTATATTAAAGCTGCCTGGGTTAATGTAGGCCTATTTTAGAGTCCCATAGATGGTAGCAATGCTTGTCAATAGGACTTCTGACATGAGGGACTATGGCAATATTCTTTTGGGAAGCTAAGCATGAAGCCCTTGGTTGCATAGTTGGATGGGACACCTCATAATAACCAGCATGGGACTATATAAGTAAATAGGAACTAGGCCAATACAATAGCAAAAGAGCCGATGCTTCCATTGACTTTTTCCATAAACTTGCTCAATGATACCATTATATTAAAACTGCATGGGTTAATGTAGTCCTTTTTTAAAGTCCCATAGATGGTAGCAGCGTTTGTCAATAGTAGTTCTGACATGAAGGGCTATGGCAATTTTGAATTTGGGAAGCTAGGATAGTGGGCCCTGGCTGCATAGTTGGATAGGAGACTTCATAAAGAACAGCATGGGACTATGAAAGCCATTCAGAAAAAGACCAATGCAATGCTTCCATTGACTTTTTCCATACACGTGCTCAATGATACCAATTTATTTAAACTGTCTGGGCTAATGTAGGCCTATTTTAAAGTTCCATAGATGGTAACAATCCTTGTCAATAGGACTTCTGACATGAAGGGCTATAGCAATGTTTCATTAGCGAAGCTAAACATGAAGGCCCTGGTTGCATAGTTGGGTGGGAGACCTCATAAGTAAAAGCAAGGGACTGTGTAAGCCAATAGGAAAAAGCTCAATGCAATCTTTCAATTCACTTTTTCCATTCACATGCTCAATGATACCATTATATTTAATCTGCCTGGGTTAATGTAGGCCTATTTTAAAGTTCCATATATGGGACTTGTCAATAGGACTTCTGACATGAAGGGCTGTTGCAATGTTCCATTTGGGAAGGTAAAAATACTTGTCAATAGGACTTCTGACAAGAATTCATTAGCGAAGCTAAGCATGAAGGCCCTGGTTGCATAGTTGGGTAGAAGACCTCATAAGTAAACGCAAGGGACTGTGTAAGCCAATAGGAAAAAGGCCAGTTTAATAGCATGAGAGGCAATGCTTCTATTGACGTTTTCCATAGACATGCTCAATGATACCATTATGTTACAACTGTCTTGGGTTACTGTAGGCCTACTTTAAAGTCCCATAGATGGTAGCAAAGCCTGTCAATAGTACTTCTGACAAGAAGGGCTATGGCAATGTTTCATTTGCGAAGCATGAAGGCACTAGCTGCATAGTTGGATGGGAGACCCCATGAGAAACAACATGGGACTATGTAAGCCAATAGGAACAACGCCAATACAATGCAATGCTTCCATTGACTTTTTCCATGTGCACCATTCGGGAAGCTAAGCTTGAAGTCTTTGTCTGCATACTTGAATGGGAGACCTCATGAGAAACAGCATGGGACTATGTAAGCCAATAGGAAATAGGCCAAAGCTTCCATTGACTGTTTCCACAGACATGCTCAATGATACCATTATGAAGGTAAGCATGAAGGCCCTGGCTGCATAGTTGGATGGGAGACATCATAAGAAACAGCATGGGACTAAGTAAGCCAATAGGAACAGGGCCAATACAATGCAATACTTCCATTGACATTTTCCATACACATGCTCAATGATACAATTTTAATAAAACTGCCTGGGTTAATGTAGGCCTATTTTAAAGTCCCATAGATGGTAGAAATGCTTGTCAATAGGACTTCTGACATGAAGGGCTGTTGCAATGTTCCATTTGGGAAGCTAAGCATGAAGGCTTTGGCTGCATAGCTGCATGGGAGACCTCATAAGAAACAGCACAGAACTATGTAAGCCAATAGTTACAAGGCCAATACAATAGCCTGAGCGCATATGCTTCCATTGACTTATGCCATAGACATTCTCATTGATACCATTATATTAATATTGCCTTGGGTTAATGTAGGCCTATTTTAAAGTCCCATAGATGGTAGCAATGCTTGTCAATAGGGCTTCTGACATGAAGGGCTATGGTAATGTTCCATTTGGAAAGCTAAGCATGAAGCCCCTGGCTGCATAGTTGTATGGGAGACTTCATAAGAGACAGCATGGGACAATGTACTGTAAGATAATAGGAACAAGGCAAATGCAAGTGGATGAGAGCCAATGATTCCATTGACTTGTTCCATAGACATGCTCAATGATACCTTTATAATATATCTGCCTTTGGGTAATGAAGGCCTATTTGAAAGTCCCATAGATGGTAGCAATGCTTGTCAATAGGACTTTTAACATTAAGGGCTATGGAATTGTTCCGTTCAGTAAGCTAAACATGAAGGCCCTGACTGCAATGCTGGGTGGGAGACATTATAAGACACAACTTGGGACTATATAAGCCAATAGGAACAAGGCCGATGCAATGCTTCCACTGACTTTTTCCATTCACATGCTCAATGATACCATTAAATTTAAACTGCCTGGGTTAATGTATGCCTATTTTAAAATCCCATTGATGGAAGCAATGTTTGTCAATAGGACTTCTGATATGAAGGGCTATTGCAATGTTCTATTCGGGAATAGGGAATGCATAGTTAAACAGTACTTGCCAATAGGACTTTTGACAAGAAGGGCTATGGAATTATTCCATGGGAGACCCCATAAGAAACAGCATGGGATTATGTGAGCTAATTGAGCCAATAGAAACAAGGCCAATACAATACAATGCTTCCATTGACTTTTTCCATACACATGCTCAATGATACAATTATATTAAAACTGCCTAGGTTAATGTAGGCCTATTTTTGTTGGCCTAATGCATATTGATCTGTATGTATTGCAACAACTATTGTTTGTTTAATATGATGTGATTTTAAGTCTGCATATATATTGTTCAGATGTCAACAAAGTTATATATAAAAAAAAAAAAAAGGTCCTCAGTCAGAGACAGGATGTTCCTCCCCCAGCTCCCAGCATGTACATTCTAGTGTGGAACTGAAGCTGAAGGTCACAGCAGATTTCTCTCTCTCTCCAGAAACCAGATTGATCCTATTCTCATGTTGCAAGCTGGATGTTGTTAATTCTGAATAAATGAACATTCTCTGTTGCTCGCTGTGGACATCACGCTGATTAACGCGCTGCTAACAGGTTATGGGCCCAGGAATCACAGAAGTCCCAAACCTCCAGAACACAGAGATAGAAAGACAACAGCAAACTGAGAAGAAGTAAAGATGGCCACTGCCAGCAGCTCAGCAAAGTTTACAGTGCCAGGCCTGAATAACCAGAACTACCAATCCTGGAAATTTAAGGTGAAGATGCTGCTGATAAGAGAAGGTACGTGGAAATACACTCAGGAGCACAAGCCTGAACCAGTACCACAGGACTGGCTAGAAATGGATCAGAAAGCACAGAGCCCCATATCACTCAGCATAGAGGATGATCAGATTGTGCATGTGTGTAAGTGTGAATCTGCAAAGGAAATGTGTGAGAAGCTGCAGAAAGTACATGAGAGGATAAATCTAAGTAACAAACTCTATCTAATGAGAAAGCTATATCAGTCTAAGTTACACAGTGACCAGGACATGCAGGACTACATTAGAAGCCCTCTAGAGACAGTAGAACGCCTGCGGGGCATTGGGGAAGATATGAAGGACTTCCATGTAGCAGCACTACTACTTAGTGGTCTCCCAGAAAGCTATGACACGCTTGTAACTGCACTAGATGCACGCCCAGATGATGAGCTTACATTGGAGTACGTCAGAGGAAAGCTTGTAGATGAATATAAGAGAAAGTCAGAAAGTGTGAGCAGCAAAGTATGCAACAAGGAAACCGCTTTACAAACACAGGACGTGCTCACCAGCAGAAACCACCCTAAAGAAGCACGTGAATGTTTTGTATGCAAGAAGCCAGGTCATTTAAAAGCTGAATGCAGAGTCTGGAAAGCTAAAATGAATCAGCTGAAGAAGCAAAACAGTAAACAAAGAGTTAAGAGTGCTGTATTTGAAAATAATGATCCTGTAAATACTGAGGCTGCATTCACATTAGTCAATACATTTAAATCAAAGCATGCATGGTGTATAGATTCTGGTGCAACCAGTCACATGACCAATGACAGAGACTTCTTTACTAAGCTTAACCAAAGCAAGTCAGAGAAAGTGATAATGGCGAATGGTCAGTGTATGAACTCAGAAGGCATAGGAGATGGTTATATTGATTGTAACATCTCTGCAACGCAAAGCAGAAGGATTCCTGTGAAGGATGTGCTATATGTGCCTAGTCTTGAAAGTAATATATTACCCGTGAAAAAGCTTACAAAACAAGGGAATGAAGTTACGTTTAAGCACGATAGCTGCATCATCTCAAAGGAGGTTCACACACTAGCAAAAGGAAAAATCAAAGATGAACTGTATCAGTTGAAATGTAAAGAGTGTGTATGCACAGCTAAGCAAGAAATGCACAAGAACTATATTCATGTATGGCACAGACGACTTGCACATAGAGAACCAGAAGCAATAAGAAAGTTATTTCAAGAACACTTAGCTGATGATATTACAATTGATCCATGTAACCAGACAATGAGGTGTACCAGCTGTATCAAAGGGAAAATGCCCAGAAAGGCCTTTCCTAAGAAAAGTACTACAAGAACAGAACAGCCACTAGATTTAATACACACAGATATATGTGGCCCAATGCGTATTCAGACCCCTGGAAAGAAGAGATATTTTCTTACATTCATTGATAACAATTCAAGATACACAGTTGTCTATCTACTTCACAGCAAAAATGAAGTTCCAGAGAAACTGGAAATATATCTAGCTGAAGTATATAACAAGTTTGGGAGAATGCCAAAAATTCAAGTGCAGATAATGGGACTGAATATACAAGTAATGAGACACAGAGCATTTTAAAGAGAAATGGAATCATATTTCAGACTACTGTACCATACAACCCTGAGCAAAATGGTGTAGCAGAAAGAAGGAACCGAACACTCTGTGAAAGCGGAAGGAGTATGTTGTTTGATGCAAATCTGCCTACAGAATATTGGGGCGAAGCTATTGTGACGGCTTGCTATCTTCAAAACAGACTACCAGGTAAAGCGACAGAGAAAACTCCATTTGAGCAATGGAATAGTGCAAAGCCAAAACTATAGCACATAAGGATTTTCGGAAGCAAAGCATTTGCACACATTCCCAAAGAAAAACGAACTAAGTGGGAATCTCACGGTAAGGAAGGCATTCTGGTAGGTTACAGTGAAACCCATAAAGGTTATAGAATTCTACACCCAGAGACAAACAAGGTCACAATAAGCAAAGATGTAGTGATTGCTGAAAATTTTGTGTCACCCAAGTTTTGTGATATTATGCCAGTAGTCCAGATGAAGCAACAACAACAATCTCAGTCACAATCACAAGACAACGAAAGGGAGAATGTAGAAGTCTGGTTAGATTCTTCAACCACTGAAGAAACAACAAAAAGCCTAAGTGAACCTGAAATCAGACGATCATCAAGATCAAACAAAGGGATACCAGCTAAACGTCTATCCTACATTGTCAAGACACTACCTGAGTCAGAGCCACAGTCATGGGATGAAATGCAAAAACTGCCTGCTCATGAAAGAACAAAGTAGATCAATGCCGCTAATGAAGAAATGAACTCGCTTCATCAACTTCAAACTTGGAAACTCACTGAGTTGCCACAGGGTAAAAAGGCAATCAAGTGCAAGTGGGCATTTAAAACCAAGTATGACTCTGAAGGTAAAGTCCACAGATTTAAAGCGAGGTTGGTCGCAAAAGGATATTCTCAAAAATAAGGCAAGGACTATGATGCTACTTTTTCCCCAGTCGCCAAGCAGACAACATTTAGAGCCTTGATGGTCGTAGCTGCTGTACAAAAGATGTTTGTCAGACATTTGGATATCAAGACTGCATTTTTAAATGGTGACATTGAGGAGGACTTATACATGACTCAACCTGAAGGTTATATAAAGAAAGGTGAACAGAACCTTGTTTGCAAACTACAAAAATCTCTTTATGGTCTTAAGCAATCGGCAAGAGCATGGAACACCAAAATGAACAAAGTCTTGTTGGAAGAAGGATTTAAAAGAGGTCAAGCGGATCCATGCCTATATTCGAGATATACAGATGGAAAGTGGATGTATATTCTCTTGTAATTGTAGTTCATCAAGAAGAAGCTGAAATTGGGAAAATTACTAAGATTTTGAACCAGCATTTTGAAACAAAAGACCTTGGAAATGTAACATATTATCTGGGAATAATTAAACAGAATTCCATAATAGGAAGTAGACCACACTAAAATTAGGGGACATACTCCAAAAAGCTAATCCATTAGAGTTCCAAAGCATAGAAAAAAGGAGTAAAGGCATAAATTATGCAAATAGTATCAAATTTATTATTATCGACAAAGGAGAGGAACAAAGGGAGGGGAGGTCTAAAGTGTTCACATGCTTTTAGTCAGCAATAGGCTCCAAAAAAGTGCAGTTTACAAACTAGACAGCTCATAGTTCATATACCAACGTTACATGTAAACCTTGGTGTCTTCGCAGAGACCCACATACGGATAAGTATACACAGGAATATGTTACCGTATTACTCAAGGGGTAAATTTAAAATTGTCTGCAACAGGAAATCTAAAACTCACCGGCTATGCTGACGTAGATTGGGCTGGTGATTTGTATGATCGTAAATCCACAAGCGGATACGTATTTAAACTTGCAGAAAGTTCAATCTCCTGGTCTAGTAGAAAACAAGTATCTGTTGCTTTGTCATCCACATTAGCTGAGTATGTGTCCGCAGCCTATGCAAGTCAGGAGATCATTTGGCTAAGACAACTGATGGATGATCTTGGTAAACCGTTAACTCAGCCGAGGATGATATATGAGGACAAGCAAGGATGCATTAAACTTGCATGCAGTGAGAAGATCAGTGCTAGAACTAAGCACATTGACGTCAGCTATCATCATCTACGTGATTTGATAGATCGTGGCATAATTCAGAATGTTTATTGTGAGACTGATAAGATGATAGCTGACATTTTGACCAAGCCATTGCCACGCCCTAGGTTCCAAGGATTGAGAACCGCTATGTGACTAACAGAATAAGTAGTTGTTGAGTGGGGGTGTTGGCCTAATGCATATTGATCTGAATGTATTGCAACAACTATTGTTTGTTTAATATGATGTGATTTTATGTCTGCATGCATATTGTTCAGATGTCAACAAAGTTATATAAAAAAAAGAAAAAAGGTCCTCAGTCAGAGACAGGATGTTCCTTCGCCATCTCCCAGCAAGTACATTCTAGTGTGGAACTGAAGCTGAAGGTCACAGCAGATTTCTCTCTCTCTCTCCAGAAACCAGATTGATCCTATTCTCATGTTGTAAGCTGGATGTTGTTAATTCTGAATAAATGAACATTCTCTGTTGCTCGCTGTGGACATCACGCTGATTAACACGCTGCTAACAATTTTAAAGTCCCATAGATGGTAGCAATGCTTGTCAATAGGACTTCGGACATGAAGGGCTATGGCAATGTTCCTTTCGGGAAGCTAAGCATGAAGCCCCTGGCTGCAAAGTTAAACAGTACTTGTCAATAGGACTTCTAACATGAAGGGCTATGGAATTGTTCCATTCAGGAAGCTAAACATAAAGGCCCTGGCTGCATAGATGGATGGGACACTTCATAAGAAACATCATGGGACTATGTAAGCTAATAGGAACAAGGCTAACACAATGGCATGAGAGACAATGCTTCCATTGACATTTTCCATAGACATTCTCAATGATACCATAATATTAAAACTGCCTTGGGTTAATGTAGGCATATTTTAAAGTCCCATAGATGGTAGCAATGCTTGTCAATACGACTTCTGACATGAAGGGCCCTTGCTGGATAGTTGAAAAGACCTCATAAGAAACAGCATGGGACTATGTAGGCCAATATATTAGCATGAGAGCCGACTATTTCCATAGACCTGCTCAGTTATACCATTATATTAAAACTGCCTTGGGTTAATGTAGGCCTATATTAAAGTCCCATAAATGGTAGCAATGCTTGTCAATAGGACTTCTGACATGAAGGGCTATGGCAATATTCCATTCGGGAAGCAAAGCTTGAAGGGCCTGGCTGCATAGTTGCATGGGAGACTCGTAAGAAACTGCATGGGACTATGTAACCCAATAGGAACAACAAGGCCAAGACAATAGTATGAGAGCCAATGCTTTCATTGACTTTTTCCATAGACATGCTCAATGATACCATTATATTAAAACTGCCTTGGGTTAATGTAGGCGTATTTTAAAGTCCCATAGATGGTAGCAGTGCTTGTAAATATGACTTCTGACATGAAAGGCTATGGCAAGGTTAAATTCAGGAAGCAGAGCATAAACTCCCTGGCTGCCTAGTTCGATGGAAAACCTCATAAGAAATAGCATGGAACTATGTAAGCCATTAGGAACAAAGCCAATACAATAGCCTGAGAGCCAATGCTTCCATTGATTTTTTTCCATACACATGCTTAATAATGCCATTATATTGAAACTGCCTGGATTAATGTAGCCAGGGTTTAATATAATGGTATCATTGAGCATGTGTATGGAAAAAGTCAATGAAAGCATTGCACTGTATTGGCCTTGTTTCTATTGGCTTAAATAGTCCCATGCTGTTTCATCTCCCATCCACTAGCCAAGGGCTTTATACTTAGCTTCTCTAGTGGATCATTGCCATAGCCATTCATGTCAGAAATGCTATCGACAAGCATTGCTTCCATCTATGGGACTTTAAAATAGGCCTAAATCAACCCAAAGCACTTTTAATATAATGGTATCATTGAGCATGTCTATGGAAGTAATGACTCTCTTGCTATTGTATTGGCCTTGTTCTTATTGGCTTACATAGTCCTAGGCTGTTTTTTATGAGGTCTCCAATCCAACTATTCAGCCAGGGACTGCATGCTTACCTTCACAAACGGAAAATTGCCATAGCCCTTCATTTCAGAAGTCCTAATGACAAGCTTTTTTACCATCTATGGGACTTTTAACTAGGCCTACATTAACCCAAATCAGTTTTAATATAATGCATGATTGAGCATGTCTATAAAAAAGGAAATGGAAGCATTGGCTCTCATGCTATTGTACTCGCCTTGTTCCTATTGGCTTACATAGTCCCATGCTGTTTACTATGAAGTCTCCCATCCTAGTATGCAGTCAGAGACTTCATGCTTAGCTTCGCGAATGGAAGATTGCCATAGCCCTTCATGTCAGAAGTCCTATTTACAAGCATTGTTACCATCTATGGGACTTTAAAATAGGCCTACATTAACCCAATGCAGTTTTAATATAATGGTATCATTGAACATGTGTTTGGAAAAAGTCAGTGGAAGCATTGCATTGTATTGCCCTAATGGCTTATATAGTCCCATGCTTTTTCTTATGAGGTCTCCCATCTAACTATACAGCCAGGATTTTCATGCTTAGCTTCCCGAATGGAACATTGCCATAGCCCTTCATGTCAGATGTCCTATTGAAAAGCATTGCTACCATCTATTTGAATTGAAAATAGGTCTACAATAACCCAGGCAGTTTTAATATGATGGTATCATTGAGCATGTCTATGAAAAAAGTCAATGGAAGCATTGGCTCTCATGCTGTTGTGTTGGCCTTGTTCATATTAGCTTATATAGTCCCATGCTTTTTCTTAGAATGACTCCCATACAACTATGCAGCCAGGGACTTCATGCATTGCTTCCCGTGTGGAACATTGCCATAACCCTTCATGTCAGAAGTGCTATTGACAACCATTCATTTCATCTAAGGGACTTTAGAATAGGCCTACATTATCCAAGGCAGTTTTAATATAATGGAATCATTGAGCATGTCTATGGAAAAATGCAATGGAAGCATTGGCTCTCAGGCTATTGTATTGGCCTTGTTCCTATTAGCTTACATAGTCCCTTGCTTTTTCTTACAAGGTCTCCCATCCAACTATGCAGCAAGGGCCTTCAAACTTAGCTTCCCAAATGGAACATCGCCGTAGCCCTGCGTATCAGTAGTCCTATTGACCAGCATCACTACCATCTATGGGACTTAAAATTAGGCCTACATTAACCCAAGGCAGTTTTAAAATATTGGTATAATTGAGCATGTGTATTGAAAAAACTATAGAAGCATTGGCTCTCATGATATTGTATTTGCCTTGTTTCTATTAGCTTACATAGTCCCATTCTGTTATTTATGAGGTCCAACTATGCAGCCAGGGATTTCATGCTTAGCTTCCCAAATTGAACATTACCATAGCCCTTCATGTTAGAAGTCCTATTGACAAGCATTGCTACCATCTATGGGACTTTAAAATAGGCCTACATTAGCACAAGGCAGTTTTAATATAATGGTATCATTGAGCATGTATATTGAAAAAACAATAGAAGCATTGGCTCTCATTATATTGTATTGGCCTTGTTTCTATTGGCTTATATAGTTCCATTCTGTTTCTTATTAAGTCTCCCATTCAACTATGCAACCAGGAGCTTCATGCTTTGTTTCCCAAGTGGAACATTCCCATAGCCCTTCATGTCAGAAGTCCTATCAACAAGTGTTGCACCCATCTATGGGACTTTAAGATAGGCCTACATTAACCCATGGCAGTCTTAATATAATGGTATCATTGAGCAGGTCTATGGAAAAAGTAAATGGAAGCATTGCATTATATTGGCCTTGTTCCTATAGAATTAGTTAGTCCCATGCTTTTTCTTATGAAGTTTCCTATCCAACTATGCAGCCAGGGCCCTCATATTTAGCTTCCCGAAAGGAACATTTCCATTGCCCTTCATTTCAAAAGTCCTATTAACAAGCACTGCTACCATCAATGGAATTTAAAATAGGCCTACATTTATCCAAGGCAGTTTTAATATATTGGTATAATTGAGCATGTGTATGGAAAAAGTCAGTGGAAGCATTAGCTGCCATGCTACTGTACTGGCCTTGTTTCTATCACCTTACATAGTCCCATGCTGTTTATTATGAGGTCTCCCATCTAACTATGCAGCCAGGGCCGTCATGCTTATCTTCTCAAATAAAACATTGCCATAGCCTTTCATGTCAGAAGTCCTATTGACAAGCATTGCTATCATCTACGGGACTTTAAAATAGGCCTACATTTACCCAAGGCAGTTTTAATATAATGATATCATTGAGCATGTCTAGGGAAAAAGTCAATGGAAGCATTGGCTCTCATGCTATTGTATTGGCCTTGTTCCTATTGGCTTACATAGTCACATGCTGTTTCTTATGAGGTCCCCATCCAACTCTGTAGCCAGGGACTTATTGCTTAGCTTCCAAAATGGAACATTGCCATATTTCTTCATGTCAGAAGTCCTATTGACAAGCATTGCTACCATCTATGGGACTTTAAAATAGTGCTAGATTAACCCAGGCAGTTTTATTATAATACTATCATTGAGCATGTCTATGGAGAAAGTCAATGGAAGCATTGCATTGTATTGACCTTGTTCCTATTGGCGTGCATAGTCCTATGCTGTTTCTTATGAGGTCTCCCATCCAACTATGCAGCCACGTGCTTCATGCTTACCTTCCCAAATGGAACATTGCCATAGACCTTTATGTCAGAAGTCCTATTGACCAGTTTTGCTATCATCTATGGGACTTTAAAAAAGCCCTACATTAACCCAGGCAGTTTTAGTATAATGGTATCAATGAGCATGTGTATGGAAAAAGTCAATGGAGGAATTGCATTGAATTGTATTGGCCTTGTTCCTATTGGCTTACATAGTCCCATGCTGTTTCTTATGATGTCTCCCATCCAACTATGCAGCCAGGGACTTCATGCTTAGCTTCCCAAATGGAACATTGCCATAGCACTTAATGTCAGAAGTCCCATTGACAATCATCTATGGCATGTCTATGGAAAAGGTCAATGGAAGGATTGGATCTCATTCTATCTATTGTATTGGCCTTCTTTCTTTTGGCTTACATAGTCCCATGCTGTTTCTTATGAGGTTCCCCATCCATGCCATCTTGGCAGTGCAGTGCAGTAAAACTCAGCTACACGTAACTACAGTTTACTACTGTGTGTCTGACTCGCCCAGGGGTTTGGGGTACTCGGATCCCAGGCATTGCTGCTGGATCCTGTCACCAGAAAAATAAAGTTGAACCAATAGGTCTACACTGAGATCAATTCCCATCAGAGAATCCCGGACATACTAATAGTAAACATCCACTTAGTGGCCTTTAAATATGAAATACTAACCGTATGGCAGAGCGACGTATCGCCTCAAACCAGTGGCATTATTAATTCTATTCCCCCTTTTTTTTTACCATAATCTATCAACAGTGAAAGATAGTATAAAGAGCGGTCTATATGCGCTATATACACTATTATAAATGATCTCTTTAATAGATTAAATGTTCCTCCAGCAAAGAGAGGGCTCTGGAGAATTTCTAAAGAAACAACTCATTTATAAAAAACACAAAAAATACAAAGATAAGAGAATAAAAAATTGATCCTTTATAACAAAGAGGAGGATTCAATTCCTCCATTTTTATTTAGCTTTTTATCTAAGAAAGTCATTGTCATGTTTTATATACAATCTGTTTTTAGTTTACTAGATACAATTGTAGACTGCAGGACTAATTAACCACATGCGTTAAATAACTTAATTAGTATGATTAATTAACTGGGCGAGACATTACCCTTACTAACCAGACCATAGCTTTATATAATGAAGAGACTCTCTATATGTATGACTATGAAACTGTACCTGATGAAGATGCTATAATGAGTTGAAACGCGTTGTACCTGGCTTTTTTATATACTTGTATGAATAAATTTCCGGAAGAAAATAATCACCGGGTACTTTTTGGAAGCGCCGTGACACAAAAAAAATGGATTTCCTTAAACTGATCAACCCCTCCCAGGAGGCAGAGGGGGCTTCAGCACAAGAACCTGTGTAGCCTGTCCAGGACAACATCGGCACATATGTGACCTTGAGCTCCATCGCGCTAACCACATTGGGCCTCATATGCAGCAAGGTTTGGAACCAATGCTGAGCTCGGATGCCAGAGGACGACCTGAGGAGGTCAAAGTCAGTAGGTGACCCATTCCTGATGCTATCTCGGAGCTCCAGATGTCAGACTCCAAAGGATCTTGCACCATGTCTGGCAGTATTACACCAGCATCCAGTGCCGCAACTACTGCATTAGCCAATCCACTTGGACAAGGAGCATTATGAGGATGATGAGGAAGATGAGGAGGATGGGGAAGAGGAGGAGTTTGAAAAGGTAGAAGGCCCTGCTTTCCAGCTGTATACTGCACCCCTGTCAGATGCCTTCAACTGAGATAATGCCGTGAACGGACCTCTACCCCCTCAAAGCAGCTTTCCGGTACAGCATGAATCACCTCATTCTGTCTCCTTTCTTGAGGAGATTTGGTTTGCAAATGCCATTGCCCAAGTGTGTTTGCATAATCCTAAGGCCAATCACTTTAATAACCAATGTACATGAGACAAAGTGGTGGCATTCTTCCAACAGATACAGTTTGGCTTCCTAACTGAACAAGGTACTGTACATTGGTGCTATATCAACTGGTCCACACTGCTGTGTGACCATCTTTCCAAAATATTGCACAATTTTTGTCAGAGAGGAGGTCACCTTCATGAGACTGATGGACAGCATGGTGTGGTTCACATTTGGCGTAAGTCAGGTTGCCACCACCGACTACTTTGAAAAGTGGCAGTATGAGGCTGACCGGGAAAAAATGTGATGTCAGGTGGAGGCCAGGATTCTCTTGGTTAGCCAGCCAGCTGCACCCAAACCCAGAGGACCTGTCAGTTTTCCCCAAGTTGCTCCTAGAGTGTGTTGTCATCCCCTAGTATCTCCATTGTCTTCTCCAGTGGTGGCTATGATGGAGTGTGCTGGAGGGCAAATTCCCCTACATGAGTAGCCCCTGCAACCGCAACCTTCAGACTGGGCAGCACTCAAGAAGCTGGAAGAGAGTTTATATGCCAAGTACAGAGGCCTTCCCAGAAAAAGGCATGTTGTTGCGTCCCTTAATTGGCATTTTGTCAAGAGAAGTACTTTTGAGTTGCTTATCAGTTCTTTGAACAGTCAGATCTGGTTTTTTTTGGTAATTTTATTTTTCATCTTCTCAAATTTAGCACCATCTGCATTTTTCCTTGCTGGATTAGTGGGCATGTATACAGCCTTTGAGCTGCAACTCAAAGACCTTAATGGACTCTGCATATCATGGACTTTCCACCATTATAATAGAGTCTGCTGATCCTTGTGGGTCTTTCGTTATATACAGTCATATGAAAAAGTTTGGGCACCCCTCTTAATCTTACTCTTTTTTTTTTTTTTAATTGTTTTTTTGCAACAGCTATTTCAGTGTGATATATGTAATAACTGATGGACACAGTAATATTTCAGGATTGAAATGAGGTTTATTGTACTAACCGAAAATGTGAAATATGCATTATTTCAAAAATTGACAGGTGCAAAAGTATGGGCACCTCAACAGAAAAGTGACATTAATATTTAATAGATCCACCTTTTGCAAAAATAACAGCCTCTAGTCACTTCCTGTAGCTGTTAATGAGTTCCTGGATCCTGGATGAAGGTATTTTTGACAATTCCTCTTTCCAAAACAATTCCAGTTCAGTTAAGTTTGATGGTCGCCGAGCATGGACAGCCCGCTTCAAAACATCCCACATATGTTCAATGATATTCAGGTCTGGGGAGTGGGATGGCCATTCCAGAACATTGTAATTGTTCCTCTGCATGAATGTCTGAATAGATTTGGAGCAGTGTTTTGGATCATTGTCTTGCTGAAAGATCCATCCCCGGCGTAACTTCAACTTTGACACTGATTCTTGAACATTATTCTCAAGAATCTGCTGATATTGAGTGGAATCCATGCGACCCTCAACTTTACCAAGATTCCCGATGCCGTCATTGGCCACACAGCCCCAAAGCATGATGGACCCTCCCCCAAATTTGACAGTGGGTAGGAAGTGTTTTTTTTTGGAATGCTGTGTTTTTGTGGCGCCATGCATAACGCCTTGTTGTGTGACCAAACAACTCAATCTTTGTTTCATTAGTCCACAGGACCTTCTTCTATAATGAAACTGGCTTGTCCAAATGTGCTTTTGCATAACTCAGGCGACTCTGTTTGTGGCGTGCATGCAGAAATGGCTTCTTTCGCATCACTCTCCCATACAGCTTCTCCTTGTGCAGTGTGCGCTGTATTGTTGACCGATGCACAGTGACACCATCTGAAGCAAGATGATGCTGCAGGTCTTTGGAGGTGGTCTGTGGATTGTTCTTGACTGTTCTCACCATTCTTCTTCTCTGCCTTTCTGATATTTTTGTTGGCCTGCCACTTCTGGCCTTTACAAGAACTGTCCCTGTGGTCTTCCATTTCCTTACTATGTTCCTCACTGTGGAAACTGACAGGTTAAATCTCTGAGACAACTTTTTTGTATCCTTCCCCTGAACAACTATGTTGAATAATCTTTTTTTCAGATCATTTGAGAGCTGTTTTGAGGAGCCTATGATGCCACTCCTCAGAGAAGATGCAACTAGGAGAACAACTTGCAAGTGGACACCTGAAATAGCTTTTCCATTGATTGGATACACCGGGCTATGAAGTACAAAGCTCAATGAGGTTACCAAACCAATTTAGTGCTTCAGTAAGTCAGTAAAAAGTAGTTAGGAATATTCAAATCATGAAAATCAGAAGGGTGCCCATACTTTGGCACCTGTAAAATTTTGAAATAATGCATATTTCACATTTTTGGCTAGTACAATAAACCTCATTTCAAACCTATAATATTACTGTGTCCATCAGTTATTACATATATCACACTGAAATAGCTGTTGCAAAAAAACTATTTTAAGCAAAAAAAAAAGAGTAAGATTAAGAGGGGTGCCCAAACTTTTTCATATGACTGTATATCAGAGGTCCCCAAATCCAGGCCTCAAGGGCTGCCAACAGTGCAGTTTTCAGGATTTCCTTAGTATTGCACAGGGCTTGGAATCATCACCTGTGCAGATGATCACATTAGCACCTGTGCAATAGTAAAGAAATCCTGAAAACCTGCACTGTTGGCGGCCCTTGAGGCCTGGAGTTGGGGACCTCTGCTGTATATTGTCTATTCATATATGTGTGTTTGAGACTTATTATAGTCTGTGCAACAGTGCAGTCTTTTTTACTTTACTTCTTGTGGGCTGGACTGTTTCTGCAAGCAGGTGGTTTGATACTGCCCTAGAGAAACTGGTGACAGTCTAAGGCAGAGGTCCCCAACTCCAGGCCTCGAGGGCCGCCAACAGTGCAGGTTTTCAGGATTTCCTTAGTTTTGCACAGGTGCTCATGCGATCATGTGCACAGGTGATGAGTCCAACCACTGTGCAATACTAAGGAGATCCTGAAAACCTGCACTGTTGGCGGCCCTCGAGGCCTGGATTTGGGGACCCATGGTCTAAGGTATGGAAGTGCATGACATTACACACACCCTGTTCAACAGGGCTGGCCAAGTGCAGTCCTCAAAGGCCTTCAGGATTTACCTAGCATTGCATGCTGAAAACATCACTTCTGCAGGAAATTCTGAAAACTTGCACTGTTTTTTCAAACCCTGAGGATTGTAGTTGTCCATCCCTGTCCTAGAAGTCTTTGTTATGGTAGTCAGGGGGCAAGAGGAATCCTCGAGGCCTTTCACCAAAACTGCAGCTCTTTTTGGACCTTCTTAGGCCCTGTGCTTACAGTATGTTAAATTATGTAAATTTTGAGAATCTGCATTAAAATCTGCATGTCTATCCTGAGCTCAGCAAAGTCTGTGAGAGGTAAAAAGTGCTGTACCCATGTTTTTTTTCCTTTGGACATGTGGTTCAGATTTCCTTTTTCTGCCCCAAAATATGCACGGAAAAAAAAAACAAAAACAAATTGAGACAGCACTTCTGAACTCTCATAGACTTTGCTGGGTTCAAGAAAGACATGTTTGGTGCAAAATCATAAAATCTGCTTCAAAAGAAACATCAAACAATGTGTCATAGGCCTTTCAACAATATGGTGGGGTCACGTTCACAGAAAACATCCACCATATGCTGTGAGAGCAGGCACGCTTGAGAGTATGACCAGTGGTGCCATCACAAATATTACTACAGTTCAGACTCAAGGGGACTCATAGAGGCTATCCTGCAAGTTTGAATTGGGCTGAACTCCTGACATCACTGCTCCTCTTACCTGCTGTCTCACAAATAATTCAGCTACATATCGCATGATATAGCAGCTTTCACGAGATAGTGTTTTCACACTAAAGCGCCAGTCTCACATAACGAGATCGTTAGCAAGATCGTTGTAACGTCACAGGTTTTGTGACGTTACAACGATCTCTTCAGCGATGTCGCTATGTGTGACATCTAGCAGCGATCAGGCCCCTGCTGTGAGGTTGCTGATGGCTGCAAAGGGCTCAGGACCATTTTTTGGACGTTGGTCTCCCGCTGATCAGCACGCATCACTGCATGTGATAGCTAGAAACCAACGATCAGCGATCTTACAGGCTGGTAACTATGATAAACACCGGGCGGACTGTGGCGGCGCTGGTGAGCTATAACCAGAAACTACAGGTGGCGTCACGTGAACTGTATATAAAATCCCCTGTAAATACATCCTTTTTTTTGAAGTGTCACCCAGGACACGGGATCAGGCGCGGCCACCACTCCCCGTGACACAGCAACGCTACCCTTGGAGCCTGATACCTGAGTACCCCAAAGCCTGGGGCTCGACATATACACATAAGAAAGGGACAGATAGTTGAGACGATTATCAGGGGTTGTAGAACAAGATGGGAACACCCAACTCTCTTTGAAAGTCTACAAGAATTAAAGGGGGATGAGAGCGGGAAGGGTAGAGGGGGGAGGGAGGGAAGGGAGGAGGGGAGGGTACAGACAGCAGGGAAGAGAAACTGTAAAGTAAGGGGATCTTTTTTGTTAATGGTATGGTGGGAAGATTTAAAATAATAAGTTCAAAAAATTAGAGAGAGGGGGAGCGCACTAAGGCGGTAAATGAGGGACACCAGCGTGTTATTAACAAAGGTAATACACTCACCTGGTATGGTTGTGAGAGTCACAACCACCTGTAGAAGTTTTGGCTGCTGCAGATCCCGGGATGCAGATACATACAGTATAGGAGAAAAAGAGCCCGGGTTTGTCCACGCTAGACCACAGGGAAAACCGAGGATGCAAGCAAACCTTTATTTACACTCAAGCCAACGCGTTTCATGGCCACCTGGCCACTTCATCAGGGCAGCAATGTTGCCTTTATTGATTGTGAGGGATTTCAACAATGTGGTGGACATGTACTGGGACCGTAACAAAAGACAGCCAGGGATACAAGATAGTACTATGACTTTATTTGGTACCTTTATTCGGGAAATCGGATTAGTAGATGTATGGAGGGTGAGGAATGAGAGACAACGATATTACTCATGCTACTCTACTTCACATGGTACATTATCACGTATAGATCTGGCCTTGGCTGATGGATGATGGATGTGATGATAGGTGAAGTACAATATCTCACAAGAGTCCTGTTCTTGTATCCATCAAGTACGGGCCCCAGAGAGGAGTGAATAGAGAGGGATGGAGGTTTCATCCAACCTGGTTAAGACACCTTAATGTACAAAATATGGAGAGGGAACTAGAGGAATTTTTTACTCATAATAAGGGAAGTACGGACAAATTAATAGTATGGGATGCAATGAAGGCATATATTAGGGGGTTATTATTCAGAGATATATATAGACATAAAACGCAAGCAAAAAAAGATGAAAATGACAGAGGCATTGAGAAGTGCTGAGGTGGAGGTTATAATGAACAATACACTAGAAGCACAGCAAGGGCTCAAGAGGGCAAAGGACAGGGCCAATAAGATTTTAATGAATAAGGTGACAAGAAAGAAGGCATTTCAGAAAGTAAGTTTTTATGAAGAGGGAGAGAAGGCGAGGCACTTGCTATCAGTTGTAGCGTCGGTTCAGAGAAGTAGTTAATTTATCCACAAGATGGTAGACGCAGAGGGGACTCATGTTAAGGAATTAGATGAGATATTGGGTATTTTTACGGAATTTTATAAAACATTATACTCCTCAGAGGGAATAACATTGATTGGGGAAATTAATAGTTTTTTTGAGACAGGGAGTACTTCCCAAGTTAACTAAGGAAGATAGAGAAAGACTAGAATCCCCATTACCATAGAAGAGTTGGAGTTAGCTCTGCATGGCATGACCAATGATAGGGCTCCAGGCACGGACGGATTACTAGCAGAAATTTACAAACAATTTGCATTACTATTACTATTACCCAAGTTATTACTGTATATACTCGCGTATAAGCCGAGTTTTTCAGCCCAAAAATTGGGCTGAAAAGTCCACCCCTCGGCTTATACGCGAGTCACTGTATACTGTATACACTGTATACAGTATACAGGCCGCCCGCCCCCATCAGTATACAGGCCCCCCCCCCTTGCTGCCGCAATCCTGGAAAGGAAAACATTATTATACTTATCCCTGCCGCAGTCCAGCCGCCATCGCGCTCCTCCGGCTTCATCCGGCTTCTTCCGGCTTCCTTCTCCGGTGGGCGCAGGCAATTACGTCATTGTCTGTGCGCCGGAGAAGGAAGCCGGAAGAAGACGGATGAAGCCGGAGGAACGCGATGGTGGCGGCTGGACAGAGGCAGGGATAAGTATAATAATGTTTTCCTTTTCAGGATTGCGGCAGCAAGGGGGGGCCCTGTATACTGATGGGGAAGGGGGCCTGTATATACCACTGGGGCTGCTGCTGTATACTACCAATGGGGCTACTGCTGTATACTACCACTGGGGCTGCTGTATATACCTCTGGGGCTGCTGTATACTACCACTGGGGCTGCTGCTGTATATACCACTGGGGCTGCTGCTGTATACTACCAATGGGGCTACTGCTGTATACTACCACTGGGGCTGCTGTATATACCTCTGGGACTGCTGTATACTACCACTGGGGCTGCTCTGTATATACCACTGGGGCTGCTGCTGTATACTACCACTGGGGCTGCTGTATATACCTCTGGGGCTGCTGTTGTATACTACCACTGGGGCTGCTGCTGTATATACCACTGCGGCTGCTGCTGTATACTACCACTGGGGAGGCTGCTGTATACCACACTGCTGGGGGCTGTATACCTGTGCTGGGGTCCACCCTCGGTGAATACACGAGTCAATAGGTTTTCCCAGGTTTTGGGGGCAAAAGCAGGGGGGTCGGCTTATACACAGGTCGGCTTATACACGAGTATATACGGGTAAGTGTGTTTGTTGAAGCTAATGAGAGGAAGATATTACCTGCATCTATGAGGGAGGCGGTGATAGTGGTGATCCCCAAAGAAGATAAGGATCCCAGGGTCCCCGATTCATATAGACCTATTCCTTTATTGACGGAAGATGTAAAAATCTTAGCTAAGGTGTTGTCTAACCGGCTAACTTTGGTTATTACTTCTTTAATACATCCGGACCAGTCAGGGTTTATGCCCAACAGGTCTACAGCGGTTAACATCAGAAGATTGTACCTTAATCTCCAGCTGCAGTCTGACAATCCCGGGCGTTGAGTAAATGCCTCATTAGATGCCCATAAGGCATTTGATAGCGTAGAGTGGGGGTATCTGTGGAGAGTCTTGCAAACGATAGGATTTGGTCCGCAGTTCATTGCATGAGTACAACTATTATACTCCCAACCCAAAGCTACAATTAGAGTCAATGGTGCGTTATCTCCAACATTCCAACTGTATAGTGGGACGAGACAGGGGTGTCCACTGTCGCCGCTTCTCTTTGCCATAGCAATAGAGTCATTGGCTGCTGTTCTTAGAAAATCAAAGTAAGTTCAAGGATTTAAATATGGAGGAATAGAAGAAAAAAATGCTTTATACGCAGATGACCTGTTGTTGTTTTTGGGAGACCCTTCTGCTTCACTGAGTTGTGCCATGCAGGTAATTGAGAGGTTTAGGGCAATATCGGGGCTGAAGATAAATTGGTTAAAGTCTGTTCTCTTTAAAGTAGATAGAGAGGTGAGGTGGACCGAAGAGGACCAAGGGGCAAACAAACTAAAATATAAAGAAGTCTTTAGATATCTGGGAATACAGGTGTCTTTGCCAGTCTTAGGCTGGGGTTACACATGAGCCCTTGGTCTGTTTTTGGCTTCATTTTTGTTAATTTTTTTTTCTAAGTCCAAAAACTGACAGAAAAACTGACTGGATATAATAAACACCCTGTCCTTTTTTTTCTGCACTTAAAAACATTGCTATATTTTTTTTTTTTTTTTATTAACATGGGCCCTATGGAAAAACGGATCCGTTTTTTTGAGGTGCCTTAAAAAAACGGATCCGTTTTTTGAGAATTTTGGTCAAAAAATGACTAAGTCCAAAAACGTTCAGGGGTGTAGGAGGCACAAAAAGCACCCAAAAAAAAATGGATTGGTCATGGAAATCACTTATAAAAACGGATTTCTATGTCTGACCCCAGCCTTAGATTACCTCCACATTAATTTATCACCACTACTTAAAATTATTGAGGGCAAAAATTGACACCTGGACTACATTACATTTGACAATGTTGGGGAGAATTAATCCTTTGAAGATGGTATTGATGCCTAAGCTCTTATATGGCTTGCACAATGCCACAATTTGGATATCAAAAAAGAAATTTAAGTCTATAAACTCCTTATTTAGAACCCTGGTATGGGGTAAGAAGCAGGCTAGAGTGAGGCTGGAAGTTCTACATAGGCCCAAAGATGAAAGCGGTTTAGCACTGCCGAATCCGGAATTGTATTATCTGGCTGCACAATGCCAACATTTTAGAGGATGGTCCTGTTTGGAGAAAGGTGATTCCATTAAAGAGTATTAGAACATATCATTGACGGTAAACCATTAATGGTAGGTTTGGAGGTGGGGCTGTTGGGCTCCTGGGAGGGAAATTGCCCACATTAGAACTCATGCATAAAAGAGGCGTGGCCTGCGGCTCCATGTGAAGTCGCACTCACAAGGAGCTCCCGGTGCTTACTAAAAAGCGACGGAGTTAATGTCCTTTTAGGTCATTTTCTACCACATAGAAGCTGTCAACCTGATCACTATTACTCAGAGGAAAAGCGAGGCGAGTTTGGTTGATTTTCACCCAGGAGGAACGCTTACATCGAAGGTGATCCCATCTCCCTCACAGCTCTAAGGGACTGGCGCCATCTTGGCCCCACATGTCATCACTGCTGCAGAAAATCAAGCTGGCCTGAGTGAAGGGTACTGGCAACAGCTGGCACATTGAAGCATAACCCGGCGGGGACTTGAAGCTGCAGCACATTACCGGAGCTGTGACCTGCATAACGGTAGGGACCCGTACCAGTCTGCCCCGTCCCGCTCCACCCTGTTCTGCCTACCACAACAGCCGTGAGGGGGGTTAAGAGACTTACTTGAGTCCTGCCACATCGATCGTAGGTGTGGTGTGTGCAGGTGAGACCCACGGTGCACATAATCCCCAGTGGAAGAGAGGAACTACTTTATTAACAGCAGGTATGAGGGGCGGAGTGATCTCTGGAGCAGAAAGAGGTCCCCACTGCTGAAACAAAGCCCCATACTGTGACACAGCCTCATAAAGCTATTAGCTAACAAGCTGAAGTTGCTGTGAAGTAAATCTATCTGTATTAACTGTCAGAAGTCACAAATCTGTTGGCACTCAAGTGCTATAACACTAGAAGCTGACACCATTCGCCATAAGAAAGTCTGCAGAGCACAAAAGAACAGTGATAATCTGAGGCTCCTTTGTTGACACATTATACTTATTTACCTCACAGATAAGCCCACTACAAGGGTATCCTGCAGATAAGGGATTTACAGACATTTAAAGACTAGTTGACATACTATATGTAGGAAGTCCTTGCTACAGAGGCGAACCACTGAGTTCAGGAGACAAAGATACAGACTTAGTGCCTGAAGCCCTTTCTAGTTCTCTCCTACACAGACAGAGAGGCAGATGTCGAGCAGAGCATAAAAGTGTGACACCTTCAGACTAAAAATTGTGTATGAACAGCAGTCTCTATATTGTAGAGCTGAACTGAACTGTCTCCGGGCAGGCAAGGGATCTTACCAATCAGAGATCTCTTACAAAAAAAAATAAATAAATAAATCGTAGCCCTGCAGCACACAAAAATCTGTATAAGGACATAAACTACTCACTGAGATCTACATTAGAAGGACTAGTGCAGACAGTCACAAAAGCTGCTGTATGACAAATAAGTAACAGCACGTCATAAGGACCAGAGGGATCATTACTGCTTACAGTGGGGTTCTCTTGCCACCAAAGCACTTCAGCGACATTGACCCAAGATACTGAGGGCAGCAATATAAGACTGTTCTGAAGTCCTAGATACGTACTTTCTCCACCCCTTGAACTCCAGAAGTAGCGACTCCACCCAGAGTCATTGAACTTGTCAACAACCTAGTACCTCAAGGTCAGTGAAATTAAACCCAACTAAACATCAGACCTCTCTGTTACACCTTAGTTTCCAGAAATCTAATGCCCTCCACAACCAGACCCTCTTCCACCATTCCATCTAACGAAAAAACAATGGATGCACATCAATTAAGCTCTAAGAGCAAGATACCAACTATGGCACATAGTCCAGGTAAAAACCCGAAAGGAAGAGACAAACACACGAAAAGTTCATCTACACCTGAAACCCATGAGTCCAGCGACGACTCAATTATATACGAATCCACTCATCATAGTTCCAAAAGAAAAGAGATGGATTCACCCCTACGCCAAAATCCTAATCCTCCTCCACAAGATGAGATTCAATTGCAATGTAGAAGTCCTGCGAGGCAGAGGATTAAGGTCACACAAGCTAATAATGACCCCAACTTTATCCTGGACCAAACTCAAATTCCAGACAAGAACTTCCTTCTCCAACTTTTCTCTTCCCTTAAGGAAGAAATGAGGGAGCAATTTGCAGAAATTAAATCTTCGATCAACACCATTAATTCACGACTAGATCAAACCGAAACAGATGTAGGAAATCTAAAGAAAGAACTTAAAACATGCTGCTCAGAGCTAACAAAAGCTAAAGATGAAATTAAGCACCTTACAGATAGGATTATAGATAGGGAGGACCGTGACCGTAGATCCAACTTAAAAATTAGAGGAATATCAGAACAAACAAAAACACATGAGCTAATTCCCTTTGTCAAAAATCTGACCAGAAAGCTGATCCCGTCCTTACCGGATATAGAATTATCAATTGAGAGGGCTCACGGACTCCCCAAACCCCTACGCATACCTGAAGACACCCCTCGTGATGTTATTGTTAAATTTACGTTTTTCCAGACGAAAGATAAAATAAATAACTACACTAGGCAACATGCTTGCCTACCGGCTCCTTATGAATCTTTAAAAATCTTCTCTGACATCTCAAAAGAAACTGCCACTAAAAGGAGACTTCTAAGGCCAGTCACAGAGGTTCTAAGAAAACAACAGATTACCTATAGATGGGGCCGACCAACCACCTCTGTCATATTTCATCACAAACAGAAGCAAATCACCATTGAGGATCCCATGGAAGGCTTGAAACTCCTCAAACACCTACATATAAAAGAATAACTCTGCCAAATGATTTAGGTTAGAAATATTGCACCATAGGCCCTACCGTTAGCCCAAGAGGAAGACCTACAGTAGTTCCTTGGAACTCTTCCTCCACAACACGACCGTTGGTCGAACTTATATATTTATTCTTTTTTCTTCTAAAGTTTGTTGAACCCACCTTAACTACCCCTCCTCCTCTGTTTTCCCTCCTAATTTCTCCTCCTCACCCCCCCTTCTTGACCAGCATCTCAATTTAACTGCTTAACTGACGCCGTAATGATGAAACTCCTGTCCCTAAACGCAAATGGTCTAAATTCACCACAAAAACGATTTAGTGTATGGAAGGAGCTAAACTCAAACCACGTTGACATAGCTGGAATTCAGGAGACTAGATTCCCTCTACATAATCCTCCTAAATTTAGTAATAAAAGATTCCCCCATGTATACTTTTCATCTAATTCCAAAAAGAAATCGGGAGTAGCAATAATCATAAAAGGAACGCTGAAGTTTGAGGAAATTGAGCTGATCAAAGACGACGAGGGCAGGTACATAATCCTGATCTGTAAGGTTAACGAAGTAATCCACACTCTTGTAAACGTTTACACCCCTAACAATGGCCAAATTACCTTCCTTAAACGTCTCTTTACCCTAATACATGAAAAACAGAAAGGGATGCTTCTGATATTTGGCGACTTCAATTCTGTCCCGAACCCCCTATTAGATTCGTCTAATAAATCAAGGAATCTGAATACGAAATTGGACCCACTTTTACAAAAGGAGGAGCTCTTTGACGTATTTAGATGTTTACATACCTCCTCTTTAGAGTTTACTCACTATTCTAACGTCCATAAATCATTTTCCAGAATCGATTTGGTACTAACAAACATACACTCACTGTCAAAATTTAAAACTATATCCATTCTACCAAGAACGTGGTCGGACCACTCTCCCATCCTCTTTGAGATTTCTAACAGCCCTCCTTTCAACTCTCTTTCTCCATGGAGAGCTAATTCATATCTATTTACCCACCCACAATATAAATCTGAAATCCAAGATTCACTTAAATTATATTTTCAAGAAAACGATACTACAAACATTTCCTTGTCCACCCTATGGACTGCCCACAAAGCGACCATAAGAAGTAATCTGATATATCTGAACATGAAACATAAAAAAGCTCAATTAGCTAATACTAAAAAACTTACTCGACAAATTGCCTTGTTGGAGGAGGAAATGGTAACTAACCCCTCTGAAAGCAAACATAAAGATCTACTTGAGCTTCGGGTACAACTTAAATCCCTCCTCTTATCTGACTATGATAAATTGGCCCGCATATCCAAATCAAATTTCTACTCAAATATGAATAAACCATCTAAAACCTTCGCAAATTTGATCAAAATCCATAGATCAAAAACCAGTATATATCAAATCAAAAACAACCAAAACCACATTAAAAAAACCCCATTAGAAATATCTAATGCCTTTGTTGAATATTATAAAGGCCTATACAACCTCAAAGATGATCGCTCAGAACCTCAACCCACAACACAAAATATCAAATCCTTCCTAGACTCAGTCACGCTTCCTACGATCTCAGAGGAGGATCTAAACAAACTCAACCAACCTTATACTGAGCAGGAAATAAAAGATATTATACGTAAACTTAAAAAGAACAAATCCCCAGGACCCGATGGTCTTCAGAACGAATATTTTTTAGCGTGCGAACATTTACTCACCCCTTACATCACTAAACTAATTAACTCTTTTTCTGATGGTAGCCAGCCGATCCCACATGGGATGCTCCAAGCGCTTATAACAGTTATTCCCAAAAATAAAGGGGACAAAGACTTAGTTTCTAATTATAGACCCATCTCCCTCCTGAACACAGATATTAAAATTATATCAAAAGCGATTAATTCTAGAATGCAAAAAGTGATCCCGACCTTGATCCACAAAGATCAGACTGGATTCACTCAAAAAAGGAATTCAACAGATGCGACAAGAAGACTCTTAAACTTGACAGCGTATGCTGAGCTCTCGAAAGCCCCTATGATAGTGGTCTCTGTCGACGCAGAAAAAGCGTTCGACAGAGTCCACTGGGGATACCTGTTTGAGGTTTTGCATAAATTTGGACTTTCAGGACCCATATTCAATTCCATTCAAGCTTTATACACCACACCATCAGCAAGGCTCCTTACTAATAATCATATGTCCGCCCCTTTCTTGTTGACAAATGGCACAAGACAAGGCTGCCCCCTCTCGCCCTCCCTTTTCAATTTATTTATTGAGCCATTAGCAGAAAAGGTAAGATATAGCCCGTCAATTTCTGGTATTTCCCTGAATCGAGAATCATATAAAATCAGTTTATTCGCTGACGATATAATACTAACCCTCACAAATCCGGCGACGTCTATGCGGGACCTTCTCTTACTCATGAATGAATTTGCTGCGATTTCCCATTACAAAATCAACATTGCCAAAACACAAGTACTCAGCTATAACCTCACAGATCAGATGATTTCCTCCCTCCAACAGGGCAATGAGCTGGATTGGGATAAAAAGTATCTAGACTACTTAGGAATCATAGTCACTAAACCCACTTCCAAAATATATGATGCAAATCTAGGAAAGCTGTATAAAGCTCTTCAAATGGACCTAGCTAACATTTCCAAAACTGAACTAACGTGGTTAGGCAAAATAGAGGCGTACAAATTATTTATACTGCCCAAAATACTTTACATTTTTCGTTCAGTCCCCCTTCAGCTTAACTCAGCTTGGTGCAAAAAAATTCAAGCTCAATTATCTAACTTTATTTGGGGGGGAAAAAAACCCAGAACCTCTCTCTCTATTCTAGAAAAAAGTAAACTACACGGAGGTCTAGCAGTGCCTAACATCTCAGCTTACTATAATTCAGCGCTTATCAGACTTAGCCAAAATTGGTGGGAGGAGAGAAGAGAAGAAGCTGAGATGGATGGAGATAGAGAAAGCACTTAATCACTCGAGAGATCTCCAATGGACACTACTCGCTTATTTATGCGACAAGACCAAGAAATTACCTAAAGAACCAACGTTAAAGGCTACCATACGCTCGTGGAGAACTCTCACCACGAAATTATACGCAACAAATCATAAACCTTCTCCACGTTGGATCTCAGTATACCTCCTACCAGCTCTATCGGCAGATATAGATGTAAGTGTATGGACCAATTGTGGAATCCATACTCTCTCAGACTTACTTGATGACAATATGCAACTCAAATCCTTTGCAAGTCTTAGAACCAAGTTTAATTTGCCATGCGAAGAGGTTGGGAACTGGAACAAAATAAAACGTACACTCAATAAAAATAATCTGAGTCTCCATCTCCCGCTAAACATAACTCAACTTTTCCGTTTTAACCAATCGAACATCTTTTGGTCTTTCAAGTCTATTTACAAAGAATGGAACCTTGATTCTTCATTTTCCAGCGCTTCTTACATAGGTGCATGGAGTAAGGAACTCCAAATCTCTCTCCCTGCTGATCTAATTGAAGATACACTCAAAATAGTTTACAAAAGTCTCTCATCTTCAGTTCTTTTGGAATCTTACTACAAAACCTTGACTAGGTGGTATTTCACCCCTACAAGACTCCATAAATTTTCAGAAACTATATCACCATTGTGCTGGAGGAACTGCGGAAAACCTGGCACAATGTCTCACATATTCTGGGACTGTCCCATCCTGCGCCCATTTTGGGGGAAAATACAACTTCTAATCTCCGACATAACAGGGATCGACTTGGACCTCTCGCCAGAACTCGCGCTGCTCCTGATAGGAATAAATGTAGTACCACCTGAGCTCAGAGCGCTCATCATACACATTTTGATTGCCTCAAAAAATGGTGTAGCGGCTCGATGGAAAGACCCAGATCCACCAACGTTTGAAACAATACTGGGGACTATTGCAGCTCACAATGTGTATGAATACACGTTCGCTCTGAGGAACAATCTTCAAGGAAAGTACAGTAACAAGTGATTAACATGGAACCAGTTTTTCTTTCAACAGGATGCCCCCATAATATAAACTTGATCGAATTAGCTTTCAATATGCTATGAGCGAAGTTTAGTTGAGCATAACTTTAAAGTATTTTTCCCTCCTTCCCTCCCTTCTTCCCCCCCCCCCTTCCTTTCCCACCACCCACCTTCCAACCGCATGTGTTTATAAGAATGACACAATTGGTTATGGTTTATTGTTAGTTGTTAACTTGACTCTTGTCTTCTAATGTGTGATTATCTTAATGTATTGCTACTTGTTATGACCTCCTTGTAAGTTTATATCTAATTCAATAAAAAAAACGTTGAACAAGAACTCATGCATAAAATCTGGGTCACATTGAAGAAGGTAAGAGGGGTGACTAGTCTGACTGTGTTCACACCCATTTGGAATAATAATAATAATCTTCCTGAAAATCTAAAAATTGGATCTATAGAGGAATGGAAACACAGAGGAATTAGGCTAGGGTCACACATAAGCCCTTGGTCCGTTTTTGGTTTCATTTTTGTCATTTTTTTTTCTAAGTCCAAAAACTGATAGAAAAACGGATTGGATGTAATAAACACCCTGTCCGTTTTTTTCTGCACTTAAAAACATTGCTATGTCCGTTTTTGAGCCAAAAACGTTGCTAGCAAATTTTTTTTTTTTTTTTTGAAAAACGGACCCCAAAAACGTTGCTAGCAACGTTTTTGGGGTCCGTTTTTCAAAAAAAAAAAAAAAAAAATTTTTTTAAGGCTGGGGTTACATATGAGCCCTTGGTCTGTTTTTGGCTTCATTTTTGTTAATTTTTTTTTCTAAGTCCAAAAACTGACAGAAAAACTGATTGGATGTAATAAACACCCTGTCCGTTTTTTTATGCACTTAAAAACATTGCTATGTCCGTTTGGTCTGTTTTTCAAAAAAAAAAAAAAAAAAAAAAAAATTTTTTAACATGGGCCCTATGGAAAAACGGATCCGTTTTTTTGAGGTGCCTTAAAAAAATGGATCCGTTTTTTTGAGAATTTTGGTCAAAAAATGACTAAGTCCAAAAACGTTCAGGGGTGTAGGAGGCACAAAAAGCACCCAAAAAAAAACGGATTGGTCATGGAAATCACTTCCAAAAACGGATTTCTATGTGTGACCCCAGCCTATCACAAACCAATGCCCATTGTGTCATCCAATAATACAGAAATTAATCATGCAGTCTTATGTTCATAAACAAATTTGGGGCTGACATTTCCTTCTTATTGCCTTCTATAGTGTATCCAAGGTGTCCAGAACTTTTTATACATTGTGTGTTTACCCCTTTTTTCATAAATGTCTCTCCCCAATTGTACAATATGTTCCACCTGTCGAGTGTATTCACTCCTAGATGGGGGATCTGCCTTGATCCAATTTCTGGCAATTACTTTCCTGGCTACATAAAGTAATCTGGCAAGAGCAGTTTTTACAGTGTTGTCAACTGACATTTCCTCCACATATCCCAACAAGCATGTTACCGGTTCTACGGGAACAACGCATCCATAGGCCCCTTCGATCATATTACCCCCTGAACGTTTTTGGACTTAGTCATTTGGACTTGGTCATTTTTTGACCAAAATTCTGAAAAAAACGGATCCGTTTTTTAAGGCACCTCCGTTTTTCCATAGGGCCCATGTTAAAAAAAAAAAAAAATTTTTTTTTTTTGTTTTTTGAAAAATGGACCCCAAAAACGTTGCTAGCAACGTTTTTGGCTCAAAAACGGACATAGCAATGTTTGTTTTTTGAAAAACAGACCAAACGGACATAGCAATGTTTTTAAGTGCAGAAAAAAACGGACAGGGTGTTTATTACATCCAATCAGTTTTTCTGTCAGTTTTTGACTTAGAAAAAAAAATTAACAAAAATGAAGCCAAAAACGGACCAAGGGCTCATGTGTAACCCTAGCCATACAATGTTAGATTGGAGGGGGAGAGATGCTGTCTGGGAGGGAGAGGGAGGGGTGGGATGGAGGACTAAGGGCCCTTTCACATCAGCGTTTTTTTAAATTTGCGGCAGATGCGGTGAAAAAACCGCATCTGCCGCAACTGCCGCATAACGGTTCCACTTGCGGCACGGTTGCGGTTTTTTCCATAGGAAGTATAGGGGGACTTGCGGCAGATGCGGCAAGTGCGGTATTGCACTTGCGGCAGGTGCGGCAGAGAAAAAAACCGCGGCTTACTGCGGTTTTTTTCGCTGCCGCACCTGCCGCAAGTGCAATACCGCACTTGCCGCATCTGCCGCAAGTCCCCCTATACTTCCTATGGAAAAAACCGCAACCGTGCCGCAAGTGGAACCGTTATGCGGCAGTTGCGGCAGATGCGGTTTTTTCACCGCATCTGCCGCAAATTTAAAAAAACGCTGATGTGAAAGGGCCCTAAGGGAGTTATGTTAATATACATATTGTATTCTGTTGATTAATATTATATTGTAATGACCATTTGAATATAATAATAAAAATCTATCTGATTTGAAAAAAATATCAATGAATGCTCCACTCAGAGTCTGAGGAGAGGCCAAGTTTAGTAGCTGCAAGAATAACATACAGGTTAAGTTTAGCAGATTATACCCAATTGTTTAGTGGTGAAGCCACCCGTGTCAGGGAGGAGCCCCTACTGAGTACTGTGGATCAGTAACTATTCTATTAAATAGAGCTGATCTACAATACCCAACAGTGGCCACAACACATTAAAAGAATCTGAGCTAGGCACATAAGTCCAAATGTAGATGCCTAAATGGTCCATTTTATATGGAAATCTGTATTCAATATTATATTACTTTAAGGTTATTTTCCAAGTTTTGATTTTCATGTTTCTTGGGATAATAATGTATTTATCTTAGGATAGAGTCACACATCCAAATCCGTTTTTTAAGCCCTTAGAAAAAACGGATTCCTTTTCTCTAAGGGTGCATATAGTGTCCCCTGAGGTCCAGGACGTTTTTTTGAAGCCTTGGGACTTAGTCATTTTTTCTCAAAAAACGCATGCGTTAACGCTTAGGGCCCCATGTTCAACAAAAAGAAACGTGTTTTTGTAACGGATCCCCAAAATGCTGCTAGCAGCGTTTTTGGGCTGCTGCATAAAAACACATGCATTTTTTAAAAAAACGCAGGTGCCCATAAGTGCACCATCCGTTAACGGATCCATTTTTGGGACTTAGAAACGGACCTGAAGCAAAAAAGGCTGGTATGTGTGACCCTAGCCTTAGTATTTCATAAAAATGAATTAATGGAGACAAACTTTAGATTGCTTGTGTTTTTCATACTAATAAATGCTGTAAGGGCACAGATCAATTTGAACTATCAGCCTGCTGACCTTTGTATCCATATTAGTGTATTCAGGGGCAGATTAAGAGTAGCCAGGGTGCCAGGAAGTTTAGAATGTATGGGTCCTCCAGCTCCAGTATATCATGTTACATTTATATTCAGAGTGATGTAGCGTGCTGAACATGTTCGTTGAGGGACAGATCTGTGGATTTGTCATTGGAGGGTTTGTTTTTGGGTTATTAAAAATGGGAACCAGGGCTGTTTTTTTGTGTTTCATTTCCATTGAAATATTTTTTCTTTGTGTTTATTTTTTACTATTTATTAGAAATTCATTGTGGCTGGGTCTAATATTGGCCTGATACTATGATTCCAGGCTTAGTGTCAGCTGCCAATACAAAGCTGGCAATCACCCCTTTATTATCCAGCGTGCACCCCCACCAGGGCCGCTGAAAGCGCTAGGTAAAGTGTGTGAAAATGGTGCTTGAGAAAGAATGCACTATTCTCAGGGGCGACTGTGGGCTGCGATTTTCAGTGTGGGGGGCCCAAAATGCTTTGGCCTTACTATTCTGAGAATCCCAGCCCCACCCATCTGCCTGGGTGTTACCTTGCCTGGTGAGGAAAAATAGGGTGAATCCCACACATTTATTTTTTAAGGATTTATGTAAATAATTTAAAAAACAGGACTTCCCTTTATTTTGATTGCCAGCCAAGGTATAGCCAGGCAACAGGCAGTCCATCGCTGTCAACTTTATCTGCGTCGATAATTAAAAATACCACTACGCGCTACTTAATTTTTTTTATTGTTTATTTATTTGTACAGTACTATGATGTCAATCAATGGGTTTAGGGGCCCAACAGCCAATTACAGACGCTGTCACAGACAATGGGTATATATGTTTGGCTGCTGGAGTAACCTGAACACTGCCCATACAGTCTAGAATCTACCATACTAGAATGTATGGGCTGATTCCAGATTACTCCAACAGCCAATCACAGACGTCCATTCTCTGCTACAGCATCTGTGATTGGCAGTTGAAGGCAGAGTGCAGTGAATATCCAGGAAGACTGGAAGTGTAATTGTCGAGCCCACTGGGACGAGGGTACTCGGTACTGGACCGTGTCTGCTGCGGGGGAAGTCACGGGTGGTCCTAGTCCGGTCCGTTTCCCGGGCCCTGTCAAATAAAAGGGGTGTATTTACAGGGGATTGTCAGTTGTGACGCCACCCACTATATGCGGCCAGTGATGGGGCCGCCGCTGCTGCAGAACCTCCGGGGATGATGGAATGGCAGCTTAGGTGTAATAGTTCAAGTGGGTAGAACTGTATTCCCCGGGACAGTGATGGTATAGTCTATAATGGATATGAATGGTGAAGACGGGGTTAAAGGACACACACTCACGTTTAGTAGTCAAAGGTGCAATTCTCCTCTTCTCCTGATGCTGCAGCTTCTTCTAATCCATGTGCAGAGCTGACGGGCTGGTAGCTCTGCAGATGGGAGCTCTCTGTTACTGAATGTAGGGCAAAAGTTGCATTCAATACACAGACTCACAGTTTTGCTGTTTTCCAAAGCTTTACTGCCGATGTTGTTGCAGGTTATAGTCCACGGAGTCTGTAATGGGGCTAAGCTCTCTTCCCACCCTATCCGGGTCGTCAGCTTCCTCGTGTTACGCGGTGTGTGTTTATCAGCTCCCGGGGCTAAAGCAGGTTCTGCCAGTTTAAGGGCTCTGAGTGCTTCCTGCAGGTTCAAGGCAAAGTCTCTGGCACTCTGTTTAGGCTTCTGGTGGCATGCAAAGAACCTCATCTTAGCCCGGGTATCAGCAGCAGATTCAAACGTTGCTTTCAGTCTGGCTGCTAGATGTTCTACAGTGTCCTAATCTGTGTCCAGCCAGGACGCAACCTCACGCCGTGCATTGCCCGTTAATTGTCCCATAATCATTCCAACACGCTGGGCTTCAGTGAGGGGATACATCACATAATACTCTTTTATCTTTAGCATAAAGTCAGTTAATGTATTAGGCTCACCGGAGTATTGGGGCAGCCACATTGCCCCTGGAGTATACGGCATCAGGAATGGCATTATGGATGCTGTTCCTTGCGCCGCTGCACCGCCGGGTACTATCGCTGGGTCCGGCGCTGCAGCTCCACCGACTGCTCCGTCACCACCTTGTGCATCGGGCTGCGACATCTTGGGCCCCCTTAGTTAATATCCGCCCTCCGTCTTCCGCTTCCGTCCGGATGTCTATGGAAGGTTCTGGGGTACAACAGAGATCTTCTTCCCCGCCGGATGTCATCAGCACCAAGGGAGGAGGCTGAATTCGCGCCACTGCAGGGTACCACCCCCTTTCTTTCCCGTGCGCCGCGCGCTCCAAGGTGGCGGATTTTCAAAAATATAGTTCAGATGGCGCAGTTCAAAAACGGTTCTCACATCAATCACGGCACACGCTGCCTGTTTTAACGGGCATGGTAGATCCTGTTCATGACGCCAGGTTTGTCGAGCCCACTGGGACGAGGGTACTCGGTACCGGACCGTGTCTTCTGCGAGGGAAGTCACGGGTGGTCCTGGTCCGGTCCGTTTCCCGGGCCCTGGCAAATAAAAGGGGTGCATTTACAGGGGATTGTCAGTCGTGACGCCACCCACCATATGCCGCCAGTGATGGGGCCGCCGCTGCTGCAGAACCTCCGGGGATGATGGAATGGCAGCTTAGGTGTAATAGTTCCAGTGGGTAGAACTGTATTCCCCGGGGCAGTGATGGTATAGTCTATAATGGATATGAATGGTGAAGACGGGGTTAAAGGACACACACTCACGTTTAGTAGTCAAAGGTGCAATTCTCCTCTTCTCCTGATGCTGCAGCTTCTTCTAATCCGTGTGCAGAGCTGACATACTGGTAGCTCTGCAGATGGGAGCTTTCTGTTACTGAATGTAGGGCAAAGGTTGCAATCAATACACAGACTCACAGTTTTGCTGTTTTCCAAAGCTTTACTGCAGATGTTGTTGCAGGTTATAGTCCACGGAGTCTGTAATGGGGCTAAGCTCTCTTCCCACCCTGTCCGGGTCGTCAGCTTCCTCGTGTTACGCGGTGTGTGTGTCCTGGCTGCTGCTTCTAGCTAAGCTGCTGGGACTTCTCACTCTTTCTCTGTGTTCTGCTGGTACCACTTGGCTAGGCAACTTGAGTCCTCTGTGCTGTGCTGACCCCTCCGTGTTGCTTTGCACTGGTACTAGGGGCATCTAGAGATCCCACTGTTCCTGGATTCACTGTGCTGTAGGTGCCAGACACAGTACCGGATCCGGTGTCCATTCTGTGCGCTCTTCTGGGGCAAGTGAAAGTATCACTCCAGCTCCCAGACGTGTTCCTCTGTCTGTAGTTCTCCTGTTCCTCTGACCCTTGATGGGCCTGCACTAAGTTCTGCACTAACTTGTGCTCTTCACAGCACTGCACCGTGCTGTACGGTCTGAGCTCTCCCTCATGAGCAGGAGTATTTAAGGGAGCAGCTGGTGCTCCCCCTCCTGGCCCAGAGGTGCTAGTGTTTGTCAGTGTGTAGTGGGGAGAGAACCTATGTGGTGTTATTGTGGCATATTAACCCATGGGGTGCCACATTCCCCCTTAGTTAAATACAGCACTTCGGGACTGTAGAAAAACAAGTAACAAACAGTTAAACACAATTAATATTGACATAGACTTAAAAGTGAAAAAGTACAAAAATCACTAGAATGTGAAATAGAGTCCAAAAAGTCAAAAAGCAGTCTTTCCGGTGGTTTAGTCTATTGCCTCCGGGCTGATACATGTATTCACAAAAGAGTTCTTACCACAACCAGTCCGTGGTATGTATGGTTCATAAATGAATAAGGAGAAAAGTTCAAAGTTCATACAGGATAGTCTCTGTAGGTACTGGGCTTTTTAACGTTGCAACAACTATATACATTTGTCCACGGGCGTTTCTGCTTAGGAGGCCAGGATTCGCTACACCCCCCCCCAGGCACTTTCTTTCCCTAACTTAATATACATGGGGGTCAATCCAGTTCCTCCACCCTCTTGTACACAGTCTACCAGGTTCAATTTACTTTACTTTACATTTAAACAAACACAGGGCCGGCGTCAGCACCCGGCGTACCCGGGCAAGTGCCGGGGCCCGACGGCTTGGAGGGGGCCCACCGGGCCCCTGAGGGCTAGGGTCACACTTGTGTTGTGACCCTAGCCTGACGCAAGTATTGTCTGCTGCAGCGCAGAGCGTTTAACGCTATGCGCTGCCAGCAACTGAGCCCATAGAAACCCGCAGTTTACATTGACAACGAGTGGTTGTCACGGTAAACGTCGGGTTTCTATGGGCTGCCTCCAGCAGCAGCGTTGCAACATACAATACTTGCATAAGGCTAGGGTCACAATGCAAGTGTGACCCTAGCCTCAGGGGCCCCTGAGCACTGCCCCCACAGCCAGAGCCATATCCAGGGGGCAGCAGGGGGGTCATTTTCAGGCTCCTGCAGGCTGCAGCACAGCACCGGAGGTCTCTCTCCTCCCCCCTCCACGGGAGCCGGCAGAGCTGCACACTCTGTGCTAGTGTGCTTACAGGACCTGTGATGATGTCAATGGATGGGGAGGAGTCAGGGGTCTCATGATCAGCTCCTCAGTGTATCCAGGACTCTGCTGGCCATCAATGATGCTCAAATAAGGTGAAGTTTGTGTGTGGTCAGGAGGCATTTACAGTGTGAATGTAGCAGAGGTGAGTGTGTACTGGGTGTATGGCAATTAGGTGAAGGTTATGTGTGGGGTCAGGAGGGATTTACAGTGTGAATGTAGCAGAGGCGAGTGTGTACGAGGTGTACGGAGCGGAGCCGTGTGTGTACGAGGTGTACGAGGTGTACGGAGCAGAGCCGTGTGTGTACGAGGTGTACGGAGCAGAGCCGTGTGTGTACGAGGTGTACGGAGCAGAGCCGTGTGTGTACGAGGTGTACGGAGCAGAGCCGTGTGTGTACGAGGTGTACGGAGCAGAGCCGTGTGTGTACGAGGTGTACGGAGCAGAGCCGTGTGTGTACGAGGTGTACGGAGCAGAGCCGTGTGTGTACGAGGTGTACGGAGCAGAGCCGTGTTGGTGTACGAGGTGTACGGAGCAGAGCCGTGTGTGTAAGAGGTGTACGGAGCAGAGCCGTGTGTGTAAGAGGTGTACGGAGCAGAGCCGTGTGTGTAAGAGGTGTACGGAGCAGAGCCGTGTGTGTAAGAGGTGTACGGAGCAGAGCCGTGTGTGTACGAGGTGTACGGAGCAGAGCCGTGTGTGTACGAGGTGTACGGAGCAGAGCCGTGTGTGTACGAGGTGTACGGAGCAGAGCCGTGTGTGTACGAGGTGTACGGAGCAGAGCCGTGTGTGTAAGAGGTGTACGGAGCAGAGCCGTGTGTGTAAAGGTGTACGGAGCAGAGCCGTGTGTGTAAGAGGTGTACGGAGCAGAGCCGTGTGTGTAAGAGGTGTACGGAGCAGAGCCGTGTGTGTACGAGGTGTACGGAGCAGAGCCGTGTGTGTACGAGGTGTACGGAGAAGAGCCGTGTGTGTACGAGGTGTACGGAGAAGAGCCGCGTGTGTACGAGGTGTACGGAGCAGAGCCGCGTGTGTACGAGGTGTACGGAGCAGAGCCGTGTGTGTACGGAGCAGCAGAGCCGCGTGTGTACGAGGTGTACGGAGCAGAGCCGCGTGCGTACGAGGTGTACGGAGCAGAGCCGCGTGCGTACGAGGTGTACGGAGCAGAGCCGCGTGCGTACGAGGTGTACGGAGCAGAGCCGCGTGCGTACGAGGTGTACGGAGCAGAGCCGCGTGCGTAAGAGGTGTACGGAGCAGAGCCGCGTGCGTAAGAGGTGTACGGAGCAGAGCCGCGTGCGTATGAGGTGTACGGCGCAGAGCTGAGTGTGTACGAGGTGTGCGAGCAGAGCCGCGTGCGTACGAGGTGTACGGAGCGGAGCCGAGTGCGTACGAGGTGTACGGAGCGGAGCCGAGTGCGTACGAGGTGTATGGAGCAGAGCCGCGTGTGTATGAGGTGTACGTAGCAGAGCCGCGTGTGTACGAAGTGTACGGAGCAGAGCCGCGTGTGTACGAAGTATGTGTACCAGTGGTAGCCCCCCGCGGATTCCGCTCCTATAGACTCAGCCGCCTTTGCCAGCAGCATTCTTCTCCATAGTCTCTTCTGCCGCTGTCTGCATTCTGCAGCTCAGCATGGAGGGGCACGATGTTGTCATCACTGTGCTGATATGTGCAGAGCGACCGGAGGAGACCGGAGCAGCGAGAAGAAAGGTGAGGAGAAGAGAGATCTGGACGGCCAGACACTCCGCTTGGCTGCGGTGCCACCATATGGCAGTGCGGCTCCATTGAGCTGCTTGCATTATTTGTGTGCTTCAGGATGCTTGTGTATATACCAAGCATCCTCAGACGCACAAAAATGCAACATTTTGCATTTGAAGGGTATTTTTAAAAGGCGCAAGGGAATGCAATCGCATTTTAGCCCGCCCCTAACAACGTGTAATATACTCACTGTCAGAAACAGCTCTTGCTGGTTTCGGCAGTCACTGTTCCTGTAAGGCGCCTTCACATAGGAGTTTTTTTTAAAATGTGGCAGTTGCGGTAAAAAAAACCCTGCATCTGCTGCATTTTCCGTCTAGCGGCAGCACTTGCTGCACGTTTGCGGCAAGCCCCATGCATTGTCTATGGGGCTTGCGGTAAGTGTGCGGCAATATATATATATATATATATATATATATATATATATATATATAGTCCGCGATATGTACTTAAAGGGGGCCCACTGAGACCTTTTCGCCCGGGGCCCACAGAAACCTGGAGCCGGCCCTGAACAAACATATTTACATTACACATTTTAATGACATTTTACTCTCGGTACCTAACTGGTAACTGCCCTTGGGTACTACGCTCTGATCTGCGTAAAACGGGTATACTGCTTGCACGTGGGCTGCTAGTGCTAATGGGTATGTACCTACGTGTTGTGCTTGGTACTATGACAGATGGTGATCTGACTGCAGGACTGGCAAGTTCACTAGGACCAAGGAATTTGTTCTTCCTCTTCAGATTCTACTTCCAGTTCTTCCAGTTCTTCAAGTCTCGGGTCTTCTTCAGGTTACACAGGTTCTGGTAACACGGGTTCTGGTTTTGGTTCCACCATTGAAGGGAATGCAATCATTGGGACGACAACTGCTCCATGGTAATTCGGCCATGTTTTAGGGAAATCTCCTAGTACCGTGTGGAATACTTCTTCTTTTTCTTGGATAGGTTGGACCTGTACAGGTTCTACGACTTCAGGTGTCTGCAGTGTTTCAGGACACAATTTAAGCTGATCACGAGATACGACCGCTGAAGTTCTTCCTTCATCTTTACTTATCAAACAGGTTTTAACATTGTCTAGATTAGATGGTAAGACTGTGTATGGGACGGTTTTCCACTGATTATCCAGTTTGTTAGTGCATATCTTTCTCTTGAGCACTTGATCACCTTCCTGTAATGGCATTGCTTGAGCATGTTTGTTAAAAGTCTTCTCTTGTCTTGCTCTTGCTTGCTGTAAGTTTCTTTCTACGCATTCTTGAACTTGTTGATACTGTTTCTGACGTTTGGTATCCCAATCTGTTTCTTCTTCTACTTCTGCATCTGGTTTTACGATTCCTATTTCTAGATCAATTGATAATTTACCAGGTCTTGCACGCATAAGGTATGCCGGAGTGCAGTTTGAAACTCACGGAAACATGGTTGTATAAGTCGACTAAATCAGGTAATTTATCTGGCCACTGGTTTCTTTCTGACTCTGGTAAGGTCTTTAACAGTTCATTTACGATATGATTCATCTTCTCGCATAAGCCATTTGTTTGGGGATGGTACGTTGTTGTGTGGATTTTCTTACAGCCGTACATATTACAGAATTCCTTGAATGGTTCCGATTCAAAAGCTGGACCTTGGTCTGCGAGGACTTGTTCTGGGTAACCATGTGGTCTACAGAAATGCGTCTGGAATGCTTTTGCTGCCGTCTTCGCTGTCAGATCTTTAACTGGTACCACCACTAAGAAGCGTGAGTAATGGTCAACGATGGTTAAGGCATAGACATAGCCTGACCGGCTTGGTGACAACTTGACGTGGTCTAATGCGACTAGCTCGAGTGGCTGCTTGGTTACTATTGGTTGAAGCTGAGCTTTCTGTGGATCTTTCCTTCTGAGGTTGCATGCGGCACATACTCTACACCAACGTTCAATGGATCTTCTCATGCCAACCCAATAGAATCTTTCTCTCAGGATTGCTTCTAACTTCTTCCATCCAAAATGACCTGCGCCGTCATGATAAGCTTCTAAGACCATTTGAGTGTCTTGCTTGGGCACGATTATCTGCCAGACCAGTTCATGCGTTTTAGGATTGGTATGCGTTCTGCAGAGCTTCCCTTGATGCAGGAACAACTTGCCTCTATCTTTCCATAGCTGTATAGCTTCAGCTGGGGCATTCTGATCAGGGTGTGCACGTTGTTGCGTAAGCAATTCTTTCACTAGCTTCATGGCTGGATCCTTATCTTGGGCTTTGGCCCATCCGTAGTGTCTTAACGGGTTAAGATTTACTTCCTGCTTTCTTTGGTAGGCGCCGGGTTGATAATCTTGTACCTTTGAACGATGAAAGGCCGGTAGTTCAATCTCTTCCAACCCTTCCGGTTCCTCTTCCACGTCCTTCAGGTGCGGCATCCGTGACAAGGCATCTGCGTTCCCGTTCTTGCAACCTGCCCTGTATTTGATGACAAAGTTGTAATTAGATAGCCGGGCTATCCATCGCTGCTCCAGAGCTCCTAGTTTCGATGTATCCAGGTGAGTCAACGGGTTGTTATCCGTGTAGATGGTGAATTCTGCACCTGCCAAGTAATGTTTAAAACGTTCAGTTACAGCCCAAACTACTGCCAGTAGCTCTAACTTGAAGAAGCTGTAGTTCTGGGGATTTCTTTCTGTAGGCCGGAGCTTCCTGCTTGCAAAGGCAATAACTCTCTTTTTTGCCTCCTTGCATCTGTGACAATACTGCTCCCAGTCCCACGTTGCTGGCATCCGTGTATAGAATGAAGGGTTGATGGTAATCAGGGTATGCCAGGATCTCTTCTCCCGTCAGTGCACTTTTCAGCTTGTTGAAGGAATCTTCTCTTTCCTCATCCCACCGTGCCAGGAAATTACAGTATGAAGACTTTTTCGATCGTCCCACCAGAATGTCTTGCAGAGGAGCTGCAAGCTTGTGAATCCTCTGATAAATCTTCTATAATAGCCTACCAGGCCCAGGAATTGCCTCACTTCTTTCATGTTCGTAGGTCTTGGCCAATCCCTTATCACTGTGACTTTATCAGGATCCGGTGCTACTCCCTCTGAACTCACGACATGTCCCAGGTACTGTACCTTTGGTTTGAGAAAGTGACACTTGGATGGCTTGATCTTCATGCCATATTTGGACAAAGCTTCGAACACTTCTGCCAGGTCTTGTAGATGTTGCTCATACGTCTTGGAATAGACTATGATGTCATCTAAGTACAGGAGGACAGTTTCGAAGTTCTTGTGTCCTAAGCAGCTCTCTATCAGACGTTGGAAGGTCCCGGGTGCGTTGCAGAGTCCGAACGGCATACAATTAAACTCACAGAGGCCCATCAGCATAGTAAACGCTGTCTTCTCCTTGTCGGCCTCGGCCACAGGAACCTGTCAGTACCCACTAGTCAGATCAAGGGTGGAAAAGTAGTTAGCAGATTTTAATGCAGCTAATGACTCCTCAATCCTAGGTAATGGGTATGCGTCCTTATATGTGATGCGATTAATCTGCCGTTAATCTACGCACATTCTCATGGTCCCATCCTTCTTTTTAACTAACACTAGAGGTGCTGCCCAGGGGCTACAACTGTCTCTTATTACCCCTGCAGATTTCATTTCTCTGAGCATGTCTTTGGTGGTTTGGTAGTGAGCTGGTGGTAAGGGTCTATACCTCTCTTTTATAGGCTGATGGTTACCTGTGGGTATAGTGTGCTTTACCCCTTTAATCTGCCCAAAGTCTAATGGGTGTTTACTGAATATTTGCTCATATTCTTTCACTACGCGGTATACTCCATGCTTGTGACGGGGAGGTGTAGAACTGGTACCTACATGCAACTTTTGGCACCAATCCTCCAGCTTCTCTTCTGAGCCATTGTCATCCACCTGACATGACGGGTTCAAGGGCTCGGCGGCTGTGATGTTATTGTGATCAACCGTGTATAACTTAGCCATGGTAGCATACTTAGGTAATGTGACCTCGTCTTCTCCGCAGTTCAATAGGCGTAATGGCCCCTGTGTATGTCAACTAGGGATGAGCGAGTCCTAAATTACTCGGAATCGATAGACCCGCACGAGTCCGAGTCCAGGACTCGCTAATCGTTGCGAGTCTAGCGAGTCCAATGTTAATGAATAGAGAACCGAATAATAGCGAATAATGCGATTTACAAATCGCTGATGTGTCTCTGAAAGTGTGCGAGTCCAAACTCGCAGGTTTTTCTCTTATTTGGAGCCGATGATGCGAGGGGGAAGCGATTCTCCTGCACACACCATGCTTTAAGCAAAGAGGAAACGAGTCGCGCTGACAGACGCACACACAGAGCAATCCATTCCACAGAGCAATCATGGCCGGCCGTGTCACTGTGAACACGCTGCGTTTGATTCCTCTGGTGGAGGCTCGGCCACTGCTATGGCTCCCAACAGACCCTGACTATGGGGATAACATCATGAGGACTACTGCCTGGAGAAAGATCGCCCAAGTGATGTTCCCTGCATTCCATCTGAGTGGCCATGATGAACAGAGCAATATGAGTAAGTTAAATGAGTTCACCCGTTATATATTGGATTTACTGTATATATACTCGAGTATAAGCCGACCCGTGTATAAGCCGACCCCCCTATTTTTGCCCCCAAAAACTGTGAAAACATATTGACCGCCATCCTGGTATACAGCGGCTATCACTGGTAGACAGCCCCCCAGCAGAGTATACAGCTCCCCCTGCAGAGTATACAGGCCCCCAGATGGGTATACATGCCCCCATATTATGTAACAAAAAATCACTGCTGCACTCAGTCTAACCAATAAGTCAGCACACACTTATTGGTTAGACTAAGTGCAGCAGTGATTTTTTGTTACATATTGATACCAGCAACACAGCTTTGCACATTTCGCACAGTGTAATGAGTGCTTTGCAGTTTTTTTGTTTGATATATACTAGACTAGGTGGAGTTGCTGGCTCCACCCAGCTGCAGATTGCACCCCCACCAGCCCCAGGTGCTCAGGGATCAGGATGAGGTCAGAAGGACCAGGGAGTTCACGGACAAGGATCTGGCAGGGATGTCAGCGATAGGACCCTCCGGACTCCGGGGCCGCCGAGAAGTGGCCGGAGGGCAGGCATACATTGGCCAATGAGTGTACCAAGAGCCCTGGCTTTTAATAAAAAAAAGAGAGTACTGAGTTTTTTTAGAAAAAACGGATGTTTTTTAATTTTTTTTCTCAAACCATTATTGCTTGTCAGCACACACTTATTGGTTAGACTGAGTGCAGCAGTGATTTTTTGTTACATATTGATACCAGCAACACAGCTTTGCACCTTTCGCACAGTGTAACGAGTGCTTTGCAGTTTTTTTGTTTGATATGCCCCCATATTATGGTATACAGGCAGGGGCGGACTGGCCCAGGTGGCTGGGGGGCAATTGCCCCCCAGGCCGGCGTATTTTCCCCTATTTTGGGCCGCCTGGACCATGAAAAGGGCTGCCGCCCGCACGGGTCATGCGGCTGCAGGAGCATGAAGCAGCCGCATGACCCCGAAGCAGCAGCCGGAACCGCAAGCTCCTGGCCGCGCGATGACGTCATCAGCGCGCGGCTGCGGCCGGGAGTGAGCGTCTGTGAGTGGCGTGTGGCTGCGACTGGGAGCGAGCGGCTGTGAGGAGCGCGAGGCTGCGGCTGGGAGCGAGCCCTAGGAGACTGCGGGAGCTGCGGTGACTGTGAGGCGGCCGCCAGTCATCACTCCCCCCCACCCCCCGTCCTCACCTGTGTCGGGCCGGTGAGGGAGGGCTGACACCCAAACTGTAGGGTGCCAGTCAGTCCCTGTATACAGGGCCCTCAGTGGGTGTACAGCCCCCCCAGCAGTGGGTATACAGGGCCCCCAGCAGTGGGTATACAGGGCCCCCAGTAGTGGGTATACAGGGCCCCAGTGGGTATACAGGGCCCCCAGCAGTGGGTATACAGGGCCCTCGTGGGTATACAGGCCCCCCCATAGCAGGGTATACAGGACCCTCAATGTGTTATCATGCGCCGTCGCATAGTTGCCTATATTTGGATGGGGTCACAACAGTACACTTAGTTTAAGGGCTGGTGCTCCTGGCTCTTACGGCCAGGGGGTTGGGTGTATATTAATACCACTAATGAACAGAGTCTGGTGCCCGCACTATTACATTCTCTATGCGTTGACATGTGTCCTGCCTCATTAGTGATAGTGTCCACGTGAGCTCAATGTCAGTAATGCTGTTGATGTTCCACACTGTCGTGTCACTGTGCCTTGTATACACATTACACACACAACATGAATAAAATGGTATTGTTGATTTTTACACATACTTTTGGTGTTTCAAATATTACACATGTCTAAACCCGGTTTGAAATCATTTCACAGTTGACCATCTTCAAAAACGTTGGAGGAGCTGCCGCGATCAACATAAAAAACAGCATCGCCAGATCGCAGAGAGGGAACTGGGAGCAGCTCCAGGGCTGATCTATAAGCACTACGACCGGCTGTCCTTCCTAGAACCGGTGGCCCGTATGCCAAGGTATGTGTCTGCTGCACTGTTGTGTTCTATTATTATTATTTATTTATATAGCGCCATTAGGTTCCATGGCACTTTACATGAGGATAATGGTTAACTACAAAAAACAGTAAATGAAGACAATGAGGTCATACAGGTACAAGAGGAGAGGACCCTGTCCACGAGGGCACACACTGTACGTATGAAGCTCTATAATGAGTGTGCTGGTTTACATACCCACACTGGGGTTTGTTTCTGCCATGGTGCAACACAATTCTATTACCTTTGGCAATGATCCAGGACATACACATTTATAGCCACATTGTGACGTTGGGAGAAATAAGCAATGTTCTGCAAGGTGGGCAGACACAATGTTCCGTGACCTCACAATTAGCTATTATTGTTGGCATGTTTGTGGAACAAAGCCATGTTCTTCCCTGCAATGGCCGCTAAGGTGTGTGGCCTTGTCTGGTTTGCCTGTCGTAAGCATCATTTGTATGTGTTCCTAATGGCCTCCCTCCACTTGCATAAGGGCCACATACATCCCTACACGTTTAATTGTGGGTGTTTTTAGGGTAAATAACGTTGTAAGGATATACCCCTTTTGCACTAAACTGTTTGTACACCATCACAAATTGTTGACACAGTCATACACATTTGAGGACATACTCTGTATCACTACAAATACGTGTGGGTGAGTTTGCCCATGGGTATATTTGGGGCTGCAAGGTGATGGTGTAGATATTAGGGCCCACATGTGAATTTAATTGTTTTGTTGTTAACTGATGGCCACATTAAGAATCCTCCGAAAAACATAGTGTATTAATGCTGTATAAAATCAAACTTAAGGGGGCCATATTTTCAGTGCAACAGGCTTTTATGTCCAACGTCCTTTAGGGAACAAGAAGTTTGCCCTTGCTGTTCCCGACTTTGTGTTCGGCCCCCGTTGGAATAATTGTAAAACTGTCCATCTGGGAATACCACCTTGTTTGGCACCAACGATGTGTGACCTGCTGATCAAAAACAACCCCATACTCTATGTCCATTACAGTCGTTTCAAAATCCAAGCCATATGTTTTGTCTGTTTTTTTTACCAAGACATTCCTGATTAGCATACATGGCAGCAAAAAGGAGTGTAGGCTAAGACTTTGATGAAAGTCACGTTCATGTGGCCGGGGTGTCTCTAAAATTTGTCCATGATTGGACAATTCTTCATCAAGTATCTCATCTACTACTGAGTCTGGCAAACCGGATTCATGCAAAGGATTATATGTACCAAATAAGTCATCTGAGTGACCCATGTCTGTGTCAACATTTTCATGGGGCTGCTGTTGGTCTGAGGAACTATGAAGAGGTTGTGGATTAGATGACCCAGCATGGTATCTACCAACAGTAGACACAGTGCTCAAGGAACCTTGTGTGCTGCAAGAACCTGTTGTTGAGGTCTTGTCTGCCAGCCAAGACGTTAGATGGTCTTCGTCTTCCGGCCTCAATACTCGTTTACTTTCCTGACGGGGAAAGTTAGACAGGAGGAACGATCGATCAATCCTCATCTGTCTGCCCGAACTGGTGCAAAGTTGGCCACGACTACCAATGCCTGTACCTCGTCCCTGTCCCTTAGCAACGCTTTTTTTGGGATTTGGTTTTTTGGGTGACATTTTAGAATTTCTGGTGGCTCTAAATGTGTAAAACAAGTAGCAGGTACTATTTCGTGAAAGGTACACACTAGAGGCTAAGCTATTTTAAGACAGATGGAAAGTACCGTGCGAGGTGTAGGCAGGACACCGTACAGCAAAGTACTGGCACAGGAAAAAAATTGTTTAGTACGCAGAACCAGGCACTAATAGACTGCGGTGCTGGCTGCGTGCAATGTTACAAGTACCGTGCGAGGTGCAGGCAGGACACCGTACAGCAACGCACTGGCACAGGAAAATAATTGTTTAGTACGCAGAACCAGGCACTAATAGACTGCGGTGCTGGCTGCGAAAAAATGTTACAAGTACCGTGCGAGGTGCAGGCAGGACACCGTACAGCAACGCACTGGCACAGGAAAAAAATTGTTTAGTACGCAGAACCAGGCACTAATAGACTGCGGTGCTGGCTGCGAAAAAATGTTACAAGTACCGTGCGAGGTGCAGGCAGGACACCGTACAGTAACGCACTGGCACAGGAAAAAAAATTGTTTAGTACGCTGAACCAGGCACTAATAGACTGCGGTGCTGGCTGCATGCAATGTTACAAGTACCGTGCGAGGTGCAGGCAGGACACCGTACAGCAACGCACTGGCACAGGAAAAAAATTGTTTAGTACGCAGAACCAGGCACTAATAGACTGCGGTGCTGGCTACGTGCAATGTTACAAGTACTGTGCGAGGTGCAGGCAGGACACCGTACAGCAACGCACTGGCACAGGAAAAAAATTGTTTAGTACGCAGAACCAGGCTCTAATAGACTGCACTGCTGGCTGCGAAAAAATGTTACAAGTACCGTGCGAGGTGCAGGCAGGACACCGTACAACAACGCACTGGCACAGGAAAAAAATTGTTTAGTACGCAGAACCAGGCACTAATAGACTGCGGTGCTGGCTGCGTGCAATGTTACCAGTACCATGCGAGGTGCAGGCAGGACACTGTACAGCAACGCACTGGCACAGGAAAAAAATTGTTTAGTACGCAGAACCAGGCACTAATAGACTGCGGTGCTGGCTGCGTGCAATGTTACAAGTACCGTGCGAGGTGCAGGCAGGACACCGTACAGCAACGCACTGGCACAGGAAAAAAATTGTTTAGTACGCAGAACCAGGCACTAATAGACTGCAGTGCTGGCTGCGTGCAATGTTACAAGTACCGTGCGAGGTGCAGGCAGGACACCGTACAGCAACGCACTGGCACAGGAAAAAAATTGTTTAGTACGCAGAACCAGGCACTAATAGACTGCGGTGCTTGCTGCGTGCAATGTTACAAGTACCGTGCGAGGTGCAGGCAGGACACCGTACAGCAACGCACTGGCACAGGAAAAAAATTTGTGGAAAAATGGCACCAAAATTATCTGGTAGACTAGTGCCAAAAATAAGAAAAAGCTTAGGATTGCAGCTCTGAGGAAAGCTGGGTGAACTAAGCTCTGAGGATGGTGCTGTATGTACTGTAAGGCTACTCCTATCTATCTCCCTTCCTTACAGTCCTGTACAGCAATCCTCCGTCCTGGTAGTTCTGAAAAGAACTTTTGGGTTATATGTGAAGAATCTTGACTCCTACACTGCCTAACTGTCCCTAGATCTGCTCCAAGTCTCCCTGTACTAGGTCAGCTCTTCTCAGGAATGTGCCCAAAATGGCGGGGACAAGCCTTATATACTGCCTTGCCTGTCATACATGACATAGTCATCACGATGGACAGCAGCCAATCATAGTCCTGCCACAACCAACAATGCTATGGCATTACTGACTATGATTGGCTAACATGCTTGTCCTTCTTCACAAGTTTTCTGACCTAACACGCAATGCTGACTAGGAACATAAAAGATTCTGTATTCGCGAGTCCCGAATAGAGAATATGACTCACCGCGGCCGGGACTCCGGTTTAGACAGGCGATGCTTCCTTCCTCCTTGTCACGGGTGGACCGCGCCTGCCGGTAGTGGGGCCCGGTGTAGTGCAGATCAAAAGTGTTGAAGACGTCTTGGTGGAACAGATTAAAGGGGTTTTAATTTATTCATGACGCCACCTATGAGTAGATTCGGTAAGGACTACCGACGCTGCGGAACCTCCGGGGGATGGACAGCAGCTAGATGTTACGCTCCCCACAGGCTGAGCGGTGATCCCCGGAGGCTGGAGCTGCTCAAGATGTTGTGCGGCAGCTGCGGTTACCTTGCAGTGCGGACGGACAGTTCATAAGGAAGCACGGACACAGAAAGTCTCTGCAACGGGTCTTTACTGTAACCAGCAGGCAGTACATGGCATACAGTGGTTGAGTAGTAGACCGGGTGGACTCAGCAGTGATGGTGTCCCTTAGAGATCCCCAGTGTTCCTCCATTCTAACTAGCTGGTTGCCAGTGTCGCCCAGGAATACCAGATCGGGTACGGGGAGGCTGCTTCAATGCCCTATCCATGATTTACATTCTGGATGTTTTGGAGAGCCTTGGATCCCTCGGTGGGTACACCGCTGGTTAGACGACTGGAACTTGGCTGGTGGTGTGGTGTTCCTTTGAAGCTGCTCCTCCACGCTTCTGGTTCGCGTGACAGAGGTGAACTGCTGCCAGCTTCGGTACCAGTGAACCGGCTGTGAGTTGTGGGCACGGGAGTCTTTTGGGAACCCGTGTAGATAATGCCCAGTCACGGTAGTTAAGGCCTCAGGTGCTGACACCCGACCGGTGACGGCCCAGGGGCCCGCACGGGGTGCGGAGCCCCCGCTCCTCTCCAAGTTCAAGTCCTCAGACTCTTTTAGTCTTGTAGGTTCTAGGTTCTGCTCTAGACTACTGTGTATGTTCTACTACACTACCCTATCACTCCCCCCCCAGGACCTATGATTGGCCCTCTATTCTAGGTGTTGCATGTAGGGTTGGATCTCTATGTTAACCGGATCATTGCTGAGTCAGAGAATATTGCGGCTGCATTTATGGCTGCAATACCCTCTTGTGACGCACTCGTTGCGGGGCGCCACACTCCCCCTTGGTTGAATACGCTTGTCCCCAAGCGTCACACTACTCACATTACAGAGGTTTTTATATTTTATAACAGGTAATACACTTTTATTAATGACAAGTCATGTATGCATAAAAGTGAAAAGGTGAATAACAGGTTAACACATTGCGCGGACCCGGCGGGCGGTTGGCTGTCCTTAGAGTAAAAGTTCAGGCTGTAGCCGCCAAGTCGCGGTGTTACGGTGCAAACAGAAAGAAGTCTCATTAATAGCAAAGTTCAAACAACACAAGTCACTGATGGAGGGCAGTGTTCCGGACTCGTATAGCGAACCACCCGTCATAGCATATATGTCGCTCATAGGTTACTATGTCCCCTCTATACAAGTCTCGGTTTGGATGACCTCGCGGTAGGTGCGATTCCACATCACGACGCCCCACAAATACTTCGGTACTCACACCCTCCTCCCTTACGAATCCCCACCCGGTGGATAAGTTGAAGGTGCTTACCCGCCCGGTTTTACGGAATTGTTCAGGCAATGGAGATTGGCGGCGGGCCTCGGCGCGAGCCTGCATGTTGGCTTGCAGTCGAGTGTGCCACTCGTCTCTCCGGATACGACGTACCTCTTCATCGGAGTGGTGCGGCGTGTGGATCAAGTCACTACGGCGTGCTGGTTGTTGAGCCGCTCGAGCTTGGTGGGCAGTCTGGAGTGGAGCCCGGTTCAACGGAACCGGAGAAGATGCTGTTGCGGCTGCACCCGACCAGTGCACCCGAGCTGATCGCCCGGCAGAAGGATTCTTGGTGTCTCCCCAGGCGAACCCGGTGTAGAGATCCTCAGCTAGACTGTAGGTCTCGTCATCATCCTCCTCGACCTCTCCTTCGATGACTACGTCGGGCTGCTCGGCTGACGAAGACGATGGAATGAAATCCTCTGGATCGATGGGTGGCTGTGCTGCAAAGTTCTCCTCGGGGTCGTTGTGCAGGACTTCCAGGCTGCCTGCCTCTTCTTCTGTAGCAGCGGGAAGTGGTGTTTCGATCCCGGTCACCAGGTAGGCCTCTGTATTTGCAGAGGAGGCCTCCGGTTCAGGGGAGAAACAGGCGACAGTCTCGGTAGTGTAGAAACTAGTCGCAGGTTCCGCAGGTGGAACCAGGTATGTGTCAGCTTCTTCGTGGGAGCGTATTGGAAGCTCCGGCTCTGGAACGGGGTCGGCTGCGGTTTCATCTGCTGGAACGGGTCGAGCTGTAGTCCTCCCAGGAATGATGCAGTCTATGGGCTCCGGTGACGAAGCAGGACAGGTGGTGGGCGGCGGTGAGGTGGTTGAAAAGCTGGCGATGTCGTCTGGGCTTGGAGAAGCTGTACCCGGTCGGCTCTGCTGCATCGCATGATGGAGTCTTCTGCCTAGGGTCGCACTCCAGCTGCGAATCGTCCATTCTTGTAAAGCCTCTAGCCAGAAGTCGGGGCTGCCGTCTACGGTAAGGGCAGGACCCGGACCCGGTTGGCCTATGGCTGCTCTGGCCTCCGCCTCGACCTCCCGCATCAGGTCTTGGAGTCTCATGCTGGCCATTCTTTTCATGGAGGGAAACCACACCCGTTCAACCGGTAAGCGTTCTGGTAGAGCTGGTGAAGAAATCTGTCTGACACTCCCATTTCCTCTGGGCTTTTTTTTGTAGTCCAATGGTGGGAAAAGTCTTTGGGGTCCGCCCCCATGGTTGATTCCAGCAATCAGGGCGGACAAATACAGGACTCGGAATCGCAGACTCGCTAGGAATCGGACTCGTAGACTCGCTCAGACTCGCTGCTGTTTGGGGAGATTCAAGCTATATGGCGATGTGATATAGCGAGTCTAGCGAGTCTAGCGAGTGAGAAAAAGTAAACTCTGACAAAACTAGGATTGCCATTTACTTCCATTGGACTCGTTACTGAGCGAGTATTCGCTAAAAGACTCGCCGATTACCGAGTCCAGCGAGTCCCTTAAGAATCGCCGAGTAACGAGTCCTTGTGAGTAGACTCACTCATCCCTAATGTCAACTACTCCTCTAGCAGTGAGTATGGTCGGTCTACTGTCTGAGTACATGGGTTCTACCAGGGCCTGATAGTCTTGCCCTTTAATGCCTATTGCGGCCCTGCACCACATCAACATTTCAGTTTTGGGAGGTATTACAATGGGTATTGGATCACTTACTCGTACACTGCCGATCTCACCTCCGGAGATTTCTACCTGCTGCTTCAACATCAGGGCTTTGATCTCTTTGTGCAGAAGCCTGTGTTGTCCAGTTCCGGCAGTCTCGGCGATTTGCTGCAAAACACTTAACACTACGGAAAAATATTTCTCAATTACATTCATTCCTATCAGCATCACTGGTTCACATTCTCACCGGTTAACATCTATGATTATAATACCCTGGTTCTGCAATTCTACCTTCCCAACCTGAATATTCATCTCTCTAAACCCGACCTTTGGTACTAACTGTCCATTACTAGCGCATACATCAAAGTTAAAGTCATCTGGCGCATTAGTAATGTCTGAATCAGCCCAGTACCTTTTATATAGAACATGTGGGATGGATGTTATTTGGGACCCGGTATCTAGCAAGGCACTAAAGGGAATGCCATCCAACACAATAGGGATCACCGGTTTTCCTCCCACGAATTTGTCAAACCAGGCTGAGGGGCCTTGAGGGTTGATTCCTGGGGAGCGGCCCACCTGCCCAGGGCATCGTCGTTTAAAGGACACTCATGAGCAAGATGGCCTGGTTTCTGGCAACGGCGGCAAATGGGCTGTCCATCTGGTTGGTAGCGATCGATGGGTCGTCCTCTTGCTGCTGGGTATCTCCTGGGCCTCATCCACGGGATATCCTCTCTGCTGGTCGCCATCTCAATCTTGGGTGCAGGCTTTGACTCTCGCAGTTCCTTGATGACCTTGGCCATGGAGATCACGGTGTCTGTTAGGGCATCTAGCTTTTGGTTGAGGGCAGCATTAGAAGTCAGTTCTCCAGTCTCAGCAGCAGTTGCTGACATAGCAGATGTCGCTGGCGCTGCCGGCTGCTGAGGTGCTGCTGCAGTGTCCGGGACAGTTGGTAGCTCCCGTGGCTCTTCCAGCTGCTGCAAATGGATAGCTCTATCTTTCAGTTCAGTAAATGTCATGTCAGGGTTCTGCAGCAGTATCATGCTTAACTGTCCTCGGTGGGAAGGGGAATGGAGGCCCTCATAAATTGGTCAAGTAGCATTTTATCAGCTCCCGGAGCTAAAGCAGGTTCTGCCAGTTTAAGGGCTCTGAGTGCTTCCTGCAGGTTCAAGGCAAAGTCTCTGGCACTCTGTTTAGGCTTCTGGTGGCATGCAAAGAACCTCATCTTAGCCCGGGTATCAGCAGCAGATTCAAACGTTGCTTTCAGTCTGGCTGCTAGATGTTCTACAGTTTCCTAATCTGTGCCCAGCCAGGACGCAACCTCGCGCTGTGCATTGCCCGTTAATTGTCCCATTATCATTCCTACACGCTGGGCTTCAGTGAGGGGATACATCACATAATACTCTTTTATCTTTAGCATAAAGTCAGTTAATGTATTAGGTTCACCGGAGTATTGGGGAAGCCACATTGGCCCTGGAGTATACGGCATCAGGAATCGCATTATGGATGCTGTTCCTTGTGCCACTGCACCGCCGAGTACTCTGCAGATGGAAGCTCTCTGTTACTGAATGTAGGGCAAAGGTTGCAATCAATACACAGACTCACAGTTTTTCTGTTTTCCAAAGCTTTACTGCAGATGTTGTTGCAGGTTATAGTCCACGGAGTCTGTAATGGGGCTAAGCTCTCTTCCCACCCTGTCCGGGTCGACTAAAGGTACCGTTACACACAGAGATATATTGCTTGCAATTCACTGGTTGCAGTGAAACCATGGACACATTGTTCCATTTTGTACACTGTAACAAAATGTAACAATGTGTCCATGATTTCACTTCAACCAGTGAATTGCAAGCAATATATCTCTGTGTGTAACGGTACCTTTAGTGATATTTTTAGTAATACCAGAATTATTTGCTCATTGTAGTAAAGTACAAATCCTGATCCCCTTCTTGTAGTAATGTCCCCATCCTGTAGTAATGTCCTTTTCTAGTGATGTCCCCCATCATGATCCCCTTTTCTAGTGATGTCCCCCATCCTGATGCCCTTTTTTTAGTGAAGATCCCCATCCTGATCCCTTTTTCTAGTAATGTCCCCCATCCTGATCCCCTTTTCTACTGATGTCCCCATCCTGATTCCCTTTTCTAGTGATGTCCCCCATCCTGATCCCCTTTTGTATTGATGTCCCCATACATCCTGGTCCCCTTTTGTATTGATGTCCCCATACTGATTCCCTTTTGTAGTCATGTCCCCTTCCTGATCTCCTTGTCTAGTGATGTCCCCTATCCTGATCTCCTTTTCTAGTGATATCCCCCATCCCGATCCCCTTTTCTAGTAATGTCCCCCATTAGATCCCCTTTAGTAGCGTTGTCCCCCATCTCGATCCCCCTTAGTAGTGATGTTCCCCATCCCGATCCCCTTTAGTAGTAATGTCCCCCATCCTGGACCCCTTTTGTAGCGAGGTCCCGCATCCTGGTCCCCTATTGTACTGAAGTCCCGCATCCTGATCCCCTTTTCTAGGTATGTCCCCCATCCTGATCTACTATTATAGTGATGCCCCCAATCCTGTTTCACCTTCTTTTTACACACTCACACACACCCTTGCACATAAACCCACACACACACACACACACACATACTCTCACACACACACACTCTCATACACACACTGAAACTCACACTTCTTATACACACATCCTCACTCACATGCTCACACCCTCACACACTCACCCTCACACACACACCCTGTCACACACACTCTTATCTCACTTTAATGATGCATCGCCCCAGAGCAGGGGGCCGCCGCGGTCCCCGCTGTGCTGACTTCTGGCCTCCGCTGTGCTAGGACTTCCTCCAGCCTCTGCTCAAACAGGCTCTGTTGCTCAGCAAGATCAATGCAGTCTTCCAGCCAGAGGCCCTCACGTGACGTCATATATAGCCATCAGCTGTGGGCATATCATTGGCTGGCAGCTTGCATTGATCTTGCTGAGTGGCAGAGCTTCTTAGTGCCGCGGATGAAAGTCATCACACAGCAGTTTTCTAAAACGCTTGCGTTTTTTTAACATGGGCTCCTATGGAAAACGCATGCGTTTTTGAATGGCACTAATTGTACATGCGTTTTTGCATGCGTTTCCCATAAGGCCCCATATTAAAAAACGCATGCGTTTTTGGAAATGCACCAAAAACGCATGGTACTGTCACACATGCTTTTTTGCTATTAGGGCATGCATTTTTTAACATGGGGGCCTATGGGTGCGTTTTTTACATGCGTTTTTGAAAACGCAGGTCTCCAAAAACGCTTGTGAAAAATGTAACTGTGACCCCAGCCTACCTCTGCAAAAGAGTTTCACTTTGGTGGATCTTCTATTTTTTCTTTTGCTTAACTGTTCTGGCAATTACCAAATTACAATCTGTGCTGAAACCTGGAAACCTGGGAGGTGGGAACAAAGGTGAGTTGACTGGTTGTATTTTCTTTCTGTATGAGCCTTCACACAGCCCTCTATAGACAAAATAAGCTTCCACATAATTTCCTCCTATAAACAGCATGAGCTCCCACATAGCCCCAAAATTTCTATATGAGTGCATGGACAATCCATTACTTACAGTATGTGGCCACACACAGCCTCCTTTATATAGTTTGAGCCCACACACAGCCCCCATAAATACATCATGAGCCCCACATAGTCCTTAAATGCAGGGTGAGCCATTACATAGCGTACTGAATAATTGAGTCCCAACATATCTCCTTATATATAGTATGAGCCCTCACATAGAATCCCTATAAACAAAATGAGCCCTTGAATAGTCATATCTAAGTTCATTGTAAACCCTCAATTGGCCTTTCTACATATGGTATTGCCCTGTACATGACTGCTTATCTGTAGACTGAGACCCCTACTTCGCTCCTTACAAAAAAGAATGAGCCCTCATATACCTCCATAGAGTATATATACATTATATATGTACATATATATATATATAAACAGGATGAGTCCTTACATTGCTCCCTATATAGAGTGTGCGGTCTGACATAGCTATTATATATAGAATGAGTCTTCAAATAGCCCCTGTTTCCAGTGAGCACCTGCATAGACTCCAATATATAGTAAAAGGTCTCATATATCTACATACAGGATGAACCTTTACATAGGCCCCTAAATACAGGTACACATTCCATGCGTATATCTTAAAAACAAAACAACAACACAAACTTACCTTGCACTTGTCTTCCCGGTGCTCTGGCCCCTGAGTAGCCTCTCCTTGTGGCTGGTGCATACATGCTGGAATTGGTGTGTTGACTTCAGAGAGATGATGAGAGCATCCCTGTAGCTGCGCTGCCATTCTGCATTACTGGCAGTGGAGCTACTACAAGGAAGGTCTCCGCCTGGAGATTGGTGCCACTTAAGGTGGCACACAAAATTATATTAAGGGCATCATGCTATGGAACCCTCTGGAGACTCATGTCCAAGGCACTAGCCCAATTGCCATTGTTATAATCCACCTAGGAATGTACCATGAGGTGTTAATCTTAATGCCTCCTAAGTGCAATATTAAACACAACTTTTTCAATTGCAACATACTTGTAAACCATGTCAGTTGATTTTACTCTAGTGGTTGGAACAGATTTTACTGTTCTTTATCAGAGACCAGAAGAAAAAATGCTAAAAACAAGTGTTTACAACAAAAGCAGACCTATGAGATCTAAGGTCCCTCAAATATGAACGGTGAAATGTAATTTCAACAAGCATCTTTCCCAAGACAATTGATAAAGTTCTTGGTGCAGAGAAACACCGTAATGCACAGAGGGGTTTTATTACCTCTATCCATTATACACATACAGTGAGTGATCGTGCTACCAGCCATCTGTCATCAATTTCATTTGCATCATCAACACCTGCCATCCTTATTTTCAACCTTCTCCTGTAATCAACATTTTTACACTGATTTAAAAAATACTGGTATGTTATTGTTTAGATTCAATCCGTTTAGAATCCTCCAAAGAGAATTTGAATCCTTAACATTCAGTTTGTTTTCTAATGATGTTCTATTTTACAAAATGGCTTAATTTTTATGTCAAATTAACTTTCATTTGCTGTATGTACTGCACTAAGTACTGCTGAGGTGTGCAATGTGCCAGCATCAGTCATTAATCATGTTTTGATGCAATTTTTTTTTACCCCTTGAAAGAACCCAATAATCACTCAATTAATGAAATATGTGATGATTTACTCAGATATTTCAGTCCAGGGTTCTTTTTTAATTTTTACTCATAGTCTAATGCTCATTTTATGGTTAATCTCTGTAAAATATCATATAAATATGACAATGTATACACACAGCTATATATTGGATACTGAATCCAATGGGAGGTAGACTACATACTAGTGGCCAATAAACAACATACTGAGATGTAATTTTCTGCTTGCACACTGCTTACATTTGGCTGTGTTGGTAGAGCTTATATCAACTGAATGGCGGGAGTCTCAAGTGTCTGACCCACACTGATGTCATAATGCCAGAGAATACAGACTTGACATATAGACAGGAGTCTTGTGAATCAATCCACCAATCTTTATTGAAAGACAGGTGACTTTAGATTTTTTTTCTGCAAAAACTATTATGCTGCCCTGTTTCCACTTTCTAGTGTATTTAAGGAAACCTGTCAGGTTCCCTAAATCTTTCTAACCTAGCCAATGGCGCATGTGTGGGCCAAAATTCCCTGCCTAACCATCCCTGTCTGGATTCTGAGAAAAACTTTAATATGAAAAGAAAATGCATTTATAACACTCTATTTCCTTATGCTAATTAAGGGACAGACTAGTCAAGGAGGTATTTATAACTCTCATTTTCCCTATGCTAATTTGGGTTTTGACTAGTTGAGGGGGCTTTGTTTCTGCCCTCTTTCTGTGTTATCACACCCTTGTGAGTGTGATGAAATAATTTCCAGGAGCTGACATCACCATCAGCTCATGGTAAGTTTGTGTCTCTTGCCAGCAGCATCACTGCGCCTCTGTAACCATGTGTACTGGTCCCACATTGCACATGATCAGGAGTCTTTTGCACTTCCATCTATGCACAGTGTGCCCCTGTGTTGCTTGTATGGGTCCTGGCTTCAGAGCCACCTGCACAGAAGATTCCATACACCCAACACAGAGGCGCAGTGATACTTCAGGCAAGAGACATGAGCTTTCCATGATCTGATGGTGATGTCAGCACTGAAAGAGCGCAGACTGTTTGGGGGAAACAACGCCCCCTATACTAGTGAAAGTCCTAATTATCATAGATAGATTTCTAGCTAAAGGTGAACAGGCCAGGAAATGTGGATTGCAGCTGAAAAAGGAGAGGCAGCTCACAGAACCAGATGGGGAGTAGTGAGCAGCGGAAGGGCCACACAGATGAGTGGTGAGGGGGATCCAAGTTTTTTCTCTCTTTTTTTTACATCTTATGCTTATTATACTCCTGGGTATGAGCCCCTGCCAAATAAAGTTCTCAGTAAAAAGTACATTATTTGGTGAATTAAAATTTTGGCACATCTGCTTGACTCACCGTGGCCGGATTCTGCACGTCGCAGGCGTTGACTCTCCTCTGCGGCTGTGGGGCCCAGTGGTCCAGATCAATAGGGGGGATGGCTGAACAGTAATGGTACCTTTACACGCCGCGACGGCAGGCTGGATACATCCCGCTACAGGCTACAAATGTAGCTTGTAGCGCCAATGTAGCCCGTCGTAGCGGCGTCTGAAGACGTGACGATACAGCCGGCAACAGATACATCTGTTTCCTAGGTCTGCTTGAAAACTGATGGCTACAACGCCGATGGTAGCGAGCTGTATCGGCGTGTAAAGAAGCAACGGAAGGGAACTCGGGACAGCCTGCGATGTAGCTGCAATGTAGCTAAGGCGTCACCTAGGCTCCGTGTTACCGCGCCCCATGTGCGATCATTGGTGGAAGCTGCTGCGTGCCGATTGGCCCTTGCCTCACAGCCCTCCATCTTGGATGAGCTGTCCCTTCAGCACTACAGATACGCGCCGTATGCACGATCATACCTTAGTACAATTACGCGGCCCCCAACTTACGGAAAACAAAACCAAATGGACCATGATCCTAATACAGTGTGCACATCCTGTAAACAAATAATGAATAATGCTGGACACAGCGTTCAAGTATGTGTTACGGGCCGGCCTGCCTTATTGAACTGCAGATGCCGCATAAAAGTGTCCCTTGAGTGTCTGCGCGCAACTCAAACACTGATGCACGTATACACACACCGCATTGAAGTCGAGTAGTCAGTACACAGCGCACAGACTTGCTGTACGCATCGCTCTGTGGGTGTTGTACAGTAGGTGCCGCAGAAGTGTTTTGCCCGTGTCACTGCGCGTAGGACTAGTTCAAAGGGTGCGTGACCCGGAACGTGGCCGTAATGACGTAATTACGATAGTTTCATTTTCACTTTGCCTGCAAGGTGCCAGCCCCTCCTCTGCACACACCATTGCAGTCATGGCGGCCGTTCACCGCGCTGCTACGTGGGGGATGGCTGAACTCATCATCCTCATAGACTACTGTGACCGGTATGACTATTGGGGTCACCGGCACCACCGTCATCCCAGGCTGCGTAATCGCGCCACTATTCGGCGGATTCAGCGTGCTCTGCTGAATAAACTCGGGGTGCAGAGGGTCACCAAAGCAGTGCAGAAAAAAATCTTGGACCTGAAGTCCAAATGCCCAGCCCGCATAATAGACATTCGTGCCAGGATTGCCAGGCTGCGCGGTGAGTACTTCAGAGGGCCACACATGCTTTGTACTGTATGTAAGCACGACAAAAACCAAAAAATAAGTTGACAAACATCCTAGGTACAGTGAGAGGGACACCGGCAGACATGCAAAGGGGGACTATATAGTTGGCACATTATAGATAGCCTGGCTACACATCTGCCTACAACTAATGTTCATGTGGCACCCAAGATTACTCCACAGTGTTAGATGCTCTCCACACAAATACCACACTAATGCCACATACATACGCCATACAGAATACATGACATCATCCCATATCAGAACTACAGCAAACACATATAACAAATATTGAACTGTCCATACATATCATAGCAAAAACATTCTGGTGACACATTATTTCTTGTTCCATCATCTCCAGGTGCTGAAGTGTCACCAGATGAGGCTCCCCCGCAACCCCCTGCAGCTGGCCCACCAACCCCACCGCGACAAGAGGCAGCTGGGCCACCAACCCCACCGCCTCAAGACGCAGCTGGACCACAATCACCACTAGGGACTAGCCCCGCACCAGGGCAAGAGGAGGAGGAGGAGGACCATGATGAGCCTGCGTTGCTGGAGGCAGAGGTTGCATCGCCTGCTCGCCCACATGAGGCTCTGGTTCAAGCTCCAAATGCGGCTGCCTTGGATGCTTATGGCGGTAAGTTATTTAAGTTGGATTCTAGGGGTGGACCACTCTAAGCAGTGTTGTTGCTAGTTGGGAAATGGTAAACCTAAGCATTTCTGACATAATGTCCTTCACCCACTCTTGCAGATGGAGAACGTGCTGGAGCTGCGGGCTGGAGTGTCAGTGCCTCCCCATCACCCCCTGATAGTCAGGATGATGTTGACCCCCAGGGTAAGGACTATATTGGTTGTGTGAACCTGACACAAAGAGCAGAGGTACTATTCCAAAGTAATGATGTGTTTTCTCACACACAATACAGGTGTACCCACGATGGAGGACGTGGTGAGGGCCCACCACCAGTTTGTCCACCGACTGCAACGGGCCCTACAACGTGGGATCCAGGATCTCACCCGCCTGTCTGACATGGTGGATACCGTCCTGCAACATCAGGATGGCCAACATTGACATCTCACCCCTCCCGGAAACAAATGTGCTCCCCTGACCCCCAAATATGTTGTCCTTGTTGGACCTGGAAATTACAGACGTTGCCTGTTTGGCTTTTGATGTTGTTTTTTTTGTTGTTTTTGCCCCCGTTGGGCTCTTTTCTTATAGTGTCCCACTATCAGAAATGGTGGATTGTGGGATGGCTAGCCCTTTGGCCCTTTCACCTATCCTGTCCCACATTGGGACCATCAGGAGTGTGTATTAACCAGCCCTTAGCCTTCTGGACCTATCCTGTCCCCCATTGGGACCATCAGGAGTGTGGGATGGCTAGCCCTCTGGCCCTTTCACCTATCCTGTCCCACATTGGGACCATCAGGAGTGTGGGATGGCTAGCCCTTTGGCCCTTTCACCTATCCTGTCCCACATTGGGACCATCAGGAGTGTGTATTAACCAGCCCTTAGCCTTCTGGACCTATCCTGTCCCACATTGGGACCATCAGGAGTGTGGTATGGCTAGCCCTCTGGCCCTTTCACCTATCCTGTCCCACATTGGGACCATCAGGAGTGTGTATTAACCAGCCCTTAGCCTTCTGGACCTATCCTGTCCCACATTGGGACCATCAGGAGTGTGGGATGGCTACACCTATCTGGAAGCTGCATTCTGTGTATTGTGGCAAATGTCTTCCACACATGTATGTAGCAAATAAAATGTCTTGTTAACTTTTAATTTGGCTCCTTCATGTCACAACAAGAATATTTGGGGGGGGAAACATGTTCATCAGGTAAATATCTCACACACATTACCACACCTCTTTGTGAAAGTGCAACCACAGTACAAAGGAACCTATGGTCGTCCTACTCTGAGGGCATTGGCCCATATTGTGTGGCTTGGGCCAAACTATATTGTGACCAACACCATTCACCCAGGCTGCCCCCCCCAAACCATAACCCAAAAGAAAAACACAATTGAGTGTGATCAAAAATTTAATACTGTCAGAATGGGAAAGAAACATAAACAAATCATATGCAGCAATTCTGCTAAAAAGTCTGAAACAAAACTAAGGAACAAAAAAAGGAGGTTCCTCCAGATGGAAAAGTCCAGAGTGCCAATTCGGTGCATTGGCTACTAGTGTCAAACTTCTTCTTCCTCTGTCGGCTCTGACAATGCCGCCTCCCCCCTCCTCACAGGGCAGCCCCGACCTGCCCGTGAACGTGTTGATGTACGCGAACGTGTTGGGGGGGGATGAGGTGACTGTGGCGGGGCCGGTCTTCTCACGGGCCGAGATGGGGCAGCTGGTGAAAGGGGCCATAAGGTGTGTTGCATAGGCGGGGGGACGTGGCATCCCCATTGAAGGGCCCCATCATCGGCAGCATCAGCGGCATTGTTGAAGACCCGCAGAAGGATCTTTTTTTGGAGCGGCTCCATCCCTCGCAACCTGTCGCTCATGTAGAGGGCGGTGCTGTCGATGTGGGTCCGCTGTTCGTCCAACAGCACGCGTCGGGCCCAGGTGCCCAGCTCCGTCTCTGGTGGTGCTGGACGTCGCCGGCGACGGATCCTGGAGCTGGGCCCTGGGGCCGGACCCACATCACTCGCCCCGCCCTCCTGCTCAGCCCCAGATGTCATTGGCTGAGCATCATCAGCGACAGATTGCTCCGCAATGGAGCCGTCCTCTTCTGGGGCCTGTTGGGGGAGAGAAAAAAAAAAAAAAAAAAAAACATTAGTGAGGGCAAGATCCACACCATACCATGGACACAGGACACAATATACCACTCCCACAAAAATAAAACCAAACCCTAAATATCTTCAAGGAATCACCAAACACCAAACCACCAAATGTTAAAGACACCAAAACCTGTACTTCGCCTGGACACTCACCTCTACGATTCCAGGTACCCAGCACAATACAGAATTAGGTGTCAGTCAGAGAGCCGTAACCCAATTAGTACATGTCACCACAACATCTTGATACTGGGGGCTGTCCTGGCCAAAGACAGATATTGCCCACCTTGGCGTTTTGCATACTAATATGATGTAAAACCATCAAACATTCAAATACCTATAACCCACTTGCACCAGAGCCAACACACATGTGTGGAAGCACCATTTAGTAGATGCCACTATGTGCCTCTTTAATTTAAAGCCACAAACAATTTAAAAAGCCTTACACATGTAATGTAACGATTTTCGAAATTTGGGGGAGATGCAACTTTGGAATACGGCTCTCTGCGTTGAATTTACATCATCCAAATTCCTGGAAGGAGGGCAGATTTACAGACAGTAAAAGGTTTCCCACACCAAGGCGGAAAATGTGTCAAAAGTGTGCTAGTTAAGGATTTGCCAAACCACACATGTGAAGGAAACATTGTGGGCCACCACTGTAACACGATTACCCACCTCCTGTGGCGCAGATGGTGATTCATCCGGGCCTACATGGGACGCAGCAACGGGGCAGTTGGTTGTCGTTGCACGCGAGCTCCCCTCGCCCAGGATGAACGTGAAGAGTGGATAGTACCATAGGGTAGGTGATGGTACCTCCCCAGCTCCAGCTCCTGAGCGACGGTGCAGGTATTCATTGTAAGCCCGCATGAACGACTGCCGCATATTCTTTATTTTTAGTGCCACCGAATGCCGGTCCCAACTCTTGCCTACCCTTGGCTCCATCCGATTGGCTAGAGCCACAAGAGTCCTGTAGGCCTCGGACCTCGCTGCCTGATTTTTATATTCAGGCAGCGAGCTGCGCCACAAACACTCGTGCTGCTGATACTCCGTGAGAAGCTGGGTTTCAAATTCAACAGTACCCCTCGGCATCTGGCGAAGACAAAACACAGCCAAACCACACCGTCACGACACAAGCCATATCGATCTCTAAAAACCTTTTGAACATGATTTACACGCTCATAAGGTTGTAATATCTACATTATAGGCAGCAAAATGTTTGATTACAACTTGGCCTGTGTGTGCCATTTTCACAATGTCACACCGCTCCCAATTTAAAGACATGTGTGACAAAATTAACCATCTCAGGTAATCTGTGCCCACCTACACATGTGTTCAACATGATTTAAGAACCCACTGTCCCAATAACAAAAACCTGGACACGGTGTGTGCGTACATACCTCTAGACCAACATGTGAGCAAACACATATTGTGTGCTAGCTACTACCTTTGTAATGACCAAAATGGTTAAGATTAAGCAGATGAGAAAGGAGGCCGTGGTATGTGCCAACACTGCACATACTACATGTAATGTGCAAACACATGATCATGTTGCTGTGTCACCATCCATGGGACTACAATTATAACAGAGGTAACAAACATCCCTGCAATGAAGGAGCCAATAATTGCACCCATGAAATGGTGATGTGCATTACAGTTCTAAATGTCAACTTTATATGTAGGACTTAACAATTACATCAATGGCCCAATCTATACGCACACAATACAAGTAGAGGCAATACCTGGCTAGTGCCATACAATAGACTAACTGAGCCATATGTATTATTACAGGGCAAAAATTACAGGCCGTATCAAACATGCCCATACACACATTGCCTAAGCGGCCGGGAACAGAAGCATCAGCGTTCCGTGCACTTTAATAGAAACCGCTAAAGAGGCTTACCGTCAGAGCAGCAGAAGTTAAGCAGGACACTAGTAGCTCAATGCACATCGACCTCTGGACAAGGTGTCGTGGCCATTGGCCTGGCTTTATAGGACGCCAAACCAATCACAGCGGACACAATGACGCACAGCGTAATGGGACACCTGGGTGCGAAATTAACTTCCGCTAATTGTTGGAGATCGCTGAATCGTGATAGGTTGCCGGCCCTTGAAAAGCTGCGCATTCCGGCAAACATTACGCTTGCTGGCCAGACCCATTAAGTAAGTATCTGCGGACACACATGGCATTTGCGTGGTGTGGGGTGCATATGTTGCTGTTATTTGCGACCGCAGAACACTGTTTGAGCAGAGTGTATAGGGGTTGGTATTTTTGGGGATGATATGGTGTGCTGTGTGGACTTGGAGTAGGCATTTTGTTTGGTGCTTCAACACTTTTGGACACATACATTGCTGTGTTTGTTTCCAGACACCATACAGGAGATTGGCTGCAGGACTGTAGACAGAAATGTGTTAATCCTGTCACCTGGATCAATTGCTGCATACTGGTTGTGGCCAATGGAGACTGGGTCCAACGGGGATAGGATCACACATGGCTTGGAGGTGTGGCACTCAAGACATAACATAGATGGTTCGGACAAATGCGACCAGCAAAAACATATGTAACCATGGGTACCCAACATCACTCATGTGCAAAGTTGTTGGCTTCTTGTAAGCTTACTTTACCAGGCTATCGGGGTACGTATTGTTTTTTTACAAACCCAGATTAGGAAATGGGCACATTTTGATTATGGTCTGTGTAATGGCATCTGCAAATTTGTTATCATACATTATTGGTGACACATGTCCCTTTCTAACTCACCTAGGTGCAGATGTTTTACTTTGCCAAACTCCCATAGAAGTTGATGTAGAGGAGGCCACTATCATTGGGCGTCTTCCATTTTGGTTGGGGTGACTACTGGGTGTTTGCGGTCCCTTGCTTCAGGGATGTGTTTTGGGCCCACACGAGAGATCCCATCCACTTGGCTATAGTGTGTAATCGATAAGAGGTGTGGCTTGCTTAACCTGCTGACATGCCCACATATTGTTCTATGTACTCATGTTGTGGTTTCTCATCTACAGGTGCTGATATTGAGGATGCAGAATATCCATGACCGCAATGTTATCGTGGCTGCCGCAGTGGTGGAAGAGCAAATGTGGCTTCAGAATCGGTATGAAAGGTTGATGAGGCGCAGACAGCGGCGCTTGTGGACCCGTGATTGGCTTCGCAGGCGGGAAACCCAGGGCCACATGCAGCTGTTGCGGGAGCTGGAGCTGAACTGTCCTGATGATTACCGAAACTATCTCCGAATGTCCGAGGACTGTTTCACCTTCCTATTGGAGCGTGTTGGGCCAATGATAGCGCGTCAGGACACTATAATGCGACCATCAGTATCAGCTGCTGAGCGGTTGGCTATCACTTTACGTTTCCTGGCTACAGGGCAGTCCATGACATCACTCACATACTTGTCACGTGTCTCCCTGCCCCTGCTGAGCCGCCTGATCCCTGAAACGTGTTGGGCCATCTGGAGAGCTCTGCAGCCATCCTACCTGAAAATGCCTCTAACCGCCGCTGAATGGCTGGAAGTGGGCTGAGGCTTTGAAACCCGGTGGAACTTCCCCAACTGTGGCGGGGCATTGGATGGTAAGCACGTGAGGATTACCAAACCTGCCAACTCTGGCTCTTTGTTTTTCAATTACAAAGGGTATTGTAGTATAATCCTCATGGCTGTAGTAGATGCGCACTATGAGTTCCTCTACGTGGATGTTGGAATGAACGGTCGCAACTCAGATGGGGGGTTTTTGCACGCAGCTCCTTGGCACTACTACTAGGGAGTGGTGGACTAAACTTACCCTCAAATGAGGACACGACCGAACATCTCAACTTTGCGTTTGTGGCGGATGAAGCATTCCCACTTCAGGAACACCTACTGCGGCCATATCCATAGAGGGCCCTTACTTCTGAGAGACGCATTTTCAACTACCGGCTATCCCGGGCCCGCCGTGTAGTTGAAAATGCGTTTGGGATAATGGCGAATAGATTCCGGGTTTTTCATACGCCTATACATATGAAACCGGAGTCTATTGACGCAGTAGTGCTGGCCTGCTGTGTGCTACATAACTTCCTGCGTCGTAGGGATAGAGTATCATACACGCCAGGAGGTTATGTAGATAATGCCAACGCTACAACAGGGGAGCTCCGTCCAGGGTCTTGGCGTGATGAGGGCCATGTGATTCTGCCACTCCAGCCGCAGAGCCATGGCCGCACTCGGCGGGAGGCCAGGGACAGTAGAGAAGCTTACTGCTCCTACTTCAATGGGTCTGGTGCAGTGAGCTGGCAGGACCAGGCCATGTAGTGTGGCTGGTTCTGGGAGGTGTATTTAAGTTTGCAATGGAGGTGACAGCAGGTTAGCTGCACCCCTTTTCTTTTGTGTTTAACATTTTCAGGATCTTTGTTTTCGTAATGTGCATGATATTTCGTTAGTTAGTTAGTTAGTTATTTTTCTTTTTTTTTTATCTTTTTTTGCTGCTGCACAGGTTCAAATGTGTGGTCAATTTGTTGTCTCTGCAATGTGTTGCCAGATTGTGACATGCACTTTAATTGTCCATTTTATTTTGATGTATGTATTTTTTTTAATTGTAATCCAAGGTCACGATGAATGAATTTGCTTATAAAATAATATTTTGGATCCAAAAAAATGTGTGAGCCTGATTACTTGGTGGAGGAGGGAAATGTGATGAAGTTTATGGTGGGGGCAAGGGATGTCATAGCCACCTATTGGCTGGGATTGTGCAGACAATATGTGTGGGTAGCCATGTTTTTTTACAGGTCTTTTTCCCAACAGTGTTTGTGGGCATTGTGCGTACATGACCCTTTTTTTTGTTGTAGGCAGAGGGTCCCCTGCACACAGCACATTGATGCAGGACATATTCTTCTCAGGTGTTTGCAAATACACTGTCACACAGATCTTTCACAGGTTTGCTAGGGAGCAGTTCCACTACATTCACATCTGTCGGCAGATATATGAACACCATTCAGCCTGTATTCCCACATAGTTAGCCATAGTTGACACAGATACAATTTACACAGAGAATGCACATACTGTGTGTTGTAAGCCGCTAATGTGTGTCGCACAAACGCACCTCGTCGCAATCTCCACACGCCGCTGTCACAAGCGCTGACCGTGCGTGACAAGGCAAACACTTGTACTACGTACACATAACCCCGGAACCGCTACTTTTATGCACAATGGGTATGTGACTGGCCACCGCTCCTGGGTGACACTTTGACATCGGTTTACATGCATTCGCCACACTCCGCCATGTCACAAGCGCTTATTCCGTGCCCCAGTCCGATCACTAGTACGTCACGTCTCGGCCATCCGCCCTTTCCGTCTTGCCCAATCACAACTCCGTAGTGTTGGCCAATGGTTGTGGTTTGGGCGCGGCGTACAGGACTGTGGCACGCCTATTTGTTTTACGTCCTGCCTTTGTTGCTCCCACATCACCCTGTGGTGGCGGCGTGTGAAGCGGGTACGCTAAGCTACAGCTGGCTACTTGAGACACCCGGCGATGTAGCTAGCTATAGATGTAGCGTGGCGTAGCGCATCTTGTCGCGGCGTGTAAAGGTGATGCGTTGAGCGTTTGTAGCCGTTTGAGCGTGCTCGTGCACGTGAAGTCGCGGGATGTATCCAGCCTGCCGTCGCGGCGTGTAAAGGTACCATAAGGGATTGATTGTCTTCATGACACCACCTGCGGGTGTTTCGGTGACTTCACCGGCGCTGCTAGACCTCCAGGGGATGTTAGGCAGCAAGATGGAACGCTCCCCACGGGACAAGCAGGAGTCCCCGGAGCCAGGAGCTGCACAAGATGTTGTGAGGCAGCTGGGGTAATACTTAGGCTCAGGAATCAGACACAGACACTCCAAAGTCTTTTAGGTACCTTTACTGGTGGTAATCAGGTACGCCAGACCGGGATAGTGAAGTCAACACTCCTGGAGGTTCACAGCAAGCAGTTAGTGTAGGCTTCCTTTCTCTGTACTTCTAAGGGTGAGGTCGGGTGGATATGGAATCCAGCCGGACCGGGCAGTGTGTTCAATGGAACAGATTTCACCTGGGTAGCTGCACTGAGGGCACTGTAAAAGGGTGATGATAATTCTATCTTCTTCCCTGGGCTCTCGCTGATAGGTGCGGCAGGTGAACAGAGGGCTAGACTCCCTGTGAATTATGCTGGTTCTCTGTGGTGGCTATGTAGTTCCCACAGCTTCGGTTCCAGTAACCGGTGGATAAGGGAGAGAGTTATGGTCACTCTGGTGTCCCTGAGAGGTGCTTCTCCTTTCCTTTTACCCCAATTGCAAGGGTTTCCTCACTTGGCAGGTGTGCTGGTTCGGGCCTAGTATGGCTCCAGAACTAGTGATGCACACGTCCTGCAGCTCTTGTAGCGTCTGCACACTCTGGTGTTTCTCCCTCCAAGACCCTATTTATAGGGGGAACTGGCTCAAAGTGACCAGTGGAGTTCCCCTAGACGCTTGGGGTGAAACCAGGTGTTCTAAGGTGTTGTAAGTGTTTTGTTTGTTTGTGAGTTTGCTTTGCTGTTACTTGCTCCATTTGTGTACTAAAGAGTTCTGTGGTGCCCAACAGGGTGACAGGGTGCCACATTCCCCCTTAGTTAACCTCAGTTCTCCCTGCTGAGCAAAAGGTTCTTTTGACAACTTAACACTAAGCATTTTATAACATTTAATAACAAAGTCTTAAAGAAAAATTACAAAATTCACTAAAAAGAAAGGGAAAAATATGAAAAAGGTGAAAAGCAGTCCATACGGCACTAGTCCATCTGGTGGAGGCTGAAAAGGTAACGTTTGAGGTCACACAAGTCCTGTGACAATTGTCCAAAGTTTATGAAAAAGGGAAAAAAGGGTAAACTCCACACATATTTAAACTTTATACATTCCCTACAGGTGTCTCTGCTTGGGAGGCCGGTACTAACCTTCTTTACCTTACCAGGCGCTTTCTGTCCCCAACTTAATATACTTGGGACAGGGCCCAGTTCTTCCACCCTTCTGTAGTTGCAGTAGGATAACTGGTTACTTGTGGGATTAACTGTGCTGGGCATTTCTTCAAATGGTCCCTTGAAACAGTTGCAAAAGTATTCCCATTGTCTTTGCTGATAACGCAAGTTTTTGAGTTGTCATACTGTGATGGCATAACGGTGTAGGGTTCAGATTCCCAACTGTTATCCAATTTGTTGGTTTTTATTTTTCTTTTTAGCACTAAGTCACCTGTAGCTAGAGGTTCAGCTGAGGCGTGCTTGTTAAAGTCTTTTTCTTGTTTGGTTCTGCTGATTTCTAGGTTTCTTTCTACGCTTTCTTGTACTTTTCTGTACTGTTCTTGGCGTTGGCTGACCCAGTTGTCATCAGAAGAATCTTCTGTGGGTTTGATGGTTCCCATCTGTAAATCAATAGGTAATTTACCTGGCCTTGCTCGCATCAAGTAAGCAGGTGTGTAGTTGGTTGAACTGACAGGTATGTGGTTGTAGATGTCCACGAGATCTGGAAGTTTTTCCGGCCATTGATTTCTCTCATCAACTGGTAAGGTTTTGAGCATGTCAATGACAATGTGGTTCATCTTCTCACATAAACCGTTCGTCTGGGGATGATAAGGTGTAGTGCTGATCTTTTTACACCCATATAGCCCTAAGAATTCTTGGAACAGAGCTGATTCGAAGGCTGGCCCTTGGTCAGTCAAGACTTGGTCTGGATACCCATGGGGGCGACAGAAGTAACTCTGGAACTCTTTGGCTGCTACCTCTGCAGTTAAGTCCTTAACTGGAACTACTACCAGGAACCTTGAATAGTGGTCAACGATGGTGAGAGCGTAAGTGTACCCGGTGCGACTTGGGGTAAGCTTCATGTGGTCGAGAGCAACTATTTCAAGAGGTTTGGTGGTAACAATTGGCTGCAATGTAGCTTTCTGAGTTAGATGGTCTTTCCTTCGAAGGTGACATGGTCCACAGTTTTTACACCACTTGTCAATTGAGCCTCGCATACCGACCCAGTAGAACCGATCCTTCAGAAGTCTCTCCAGTTTCTTCCAACCAAAGTGTCCGGCATCATCATGGTATGCTTCAAGGATCATTTGGACTTCAGTCTTGGGAACTACAATCTGCCAGATTAGTTCATGTGTTCTGGGGTTTAGGTATCTTCTGCATAGTTTACCTTGGTAGACAAAGAACCTTCCTTTCTCTTTCCATAGACGTTTAGCAGTTTGTGAGGCATCAGGGTCCATGTTGGCGTGTTCTCTTACTAGGTTGACATCTGGATCGTTGGCTTGAACCTCCTTCCAGTCATGGTGAGGTAAAGGGTTCACGGTCCTCTCTACACGTTTCTGGTTTGCCTGATGACACGTTGCTGTACCCGTACGGTGGAAAGCAGGTAGTTCAATCTCTTCCAGGTCATCTATGTCTTCTCCCTCTTCAGGAAGGTTAGGCATTCTGGACAGGGCATCAGCATTGCCGTTCTTGTGACCTGCCCGGTACTTTACAATGAAGTCATAGTTTGAGAGTCTTGCTACCCAACGTTGTTCCAGGGCTCCCAGCTGTGCAGTCTCTAAATGTGTTAGAGGGTTGTTATCAGTGAAAGCTGTTAACGGGGCGGATGCCAGGTAATGCTTGAAACGCTCTGTGATTGCCCAGACCAGGGCCAGGAACTCTAGCTTGAAGGAACTGTAGTTCCCCGGGTTCCTTTCCGTGGGACGGAGCTTTCTGCTGGCGTAGGCTATCACCTTCTCCTTGCCCTGCTGGCCTTGAGCTAGGACGGCTCCTAGGCCTTCATTGCTTGCATCAGTGTACAATAAAAACGGGAGATTGTAATCACGGTAGGTCAGGATTTCTTCCCCAGTGAGAGTGTCTTTCAGCTTCTGGAAGGATTGTTCCTGTTCTGGTCCCCAGTGGAACGGGGGTCCCCTGATTTTGCCGTTTTTGGATTGACCTACTAAGAGATCTTGCATAGGTGCTGCTATCTTGGTATAGCCTTTGATGAATCGTCGGTAGTACCCAACCAGTCCTAGAAATTGACGTACCTCTTTGTGAGTAGTTGGTGCTGGCCAGTCCTTGATAACGGCTACTTTATCCGGATCCGGTGCTACGCCTTCAGCGCTTACCACGTGTCCTAGGTATTTGACCTTGGGTTTCAGCAGGTGGCACTTGGACGGTTTCAGTTTCATCCTGTACTTGGACAGTGACTCGAAAACTTCACTCAGGTGCTGTAGGTGGTCTTCATAGATCTGAGAGTATACAATGACATCATCAAGGTATAACAGGACAGTTTCAAAGTTCTTGTGGCCCAAACAACACTCCATCAGCCTCTGAAATGTTCCTGGGGCATTGCACAAACCGAATGGCATACTGTTGAACTCGCATAGTCCCATAGGTGTCGTGAAGGCTGTCTTCTCACGATCCTCCTCTGCAACGGCAACCTGCCAGTACCCACTAGTAAGATCTAATGTGGAGAAGTAGTTGGCAGACTTAAGTGCAGCTAGTGACTCTTCTATGCGGAGCAATGGGTATGCATCCTTGTGTGTGACTTTGTTGATTTGTCTGTAACCTACGCACATCCTCATACTACCATCTTTCTTTTTAACCAGGACTAGTGGTGCTGCCCAGGGACTACAGCTATACCTAATGACTCCAGCGTTTTTCATGTCCTGAAACATCTCTTTTGCTTTTTGGTAGTGTGTGGGTGGTATAGGCCTGTACCTTTCTTTGATAGGTGCATGGTTGCCTGTGGGAATATGGTGTTGTACCCCTTTAATCCTCCCAAAGTCTAGTGGGTGTTTGCTGAACACTTGCTCATACTCCCGAACTACCAGATATACTCCATTTTTCTGGTGAGTAGGTGTATCGTCAGTTCCCACACTGAGCTCCTGACAATATTTCTCTAACTGATCTTTGGAGTGAGGGGGTTCATCAGTGACTGTTTGTGCTGAGGATCTTACATCAATGATAGCATCATCTTTAGCTTGGTACAATTTTGCGACAGTGGCATATCTAGGCACTCTGACTTTGTCATCACCATAATTCAATATGCGTACGGGGACTCTCCCTTTTCTCACATCGACCAACCCTCTGGCTGTCAAGAGTGTAGGACTACTATCGGACATTACAGGTTCTACTACAGCTTGGTAGTCCTGCCCTCTGAGGCCTATGGGTGCTCGACACCAGATCATCATTTCACTTCTGGGTGGTACCACAATTGGAATGGGATCTGTGACCCGTACTCTGCCAATTTCACCGTTAGACAATGTTACCTGTTGTTGATATACCAGAGCTCGGATCTGCTTTTGGATAGCTCTCTTCTCTCTGGGTCTACCAACTTCAACACTCTGTTGGAGTTAAAACACAACACTTCATCGATGCATTTAACCATAACATTAGTACCCAGTATTACGTAGGGATCTTTGTTTTTTGGTTTATCCTGAACCACTAGGATACCCTGGTTTTTCAATTGCACCCTCCTCACCCTTACTGTAGCTTCCCATTGCCCCTCTACTGTAACTAGTATACCATTAGGGGCTTCAATGTTCAGATCAGGGTTAGGGGGTTCCAGCTTAACATCTGGCCAGAACCGCTTGTAAAGGATACTCGGGATGGTTGTCACCTGGGATCCAGTGTCTATCAAGGCGGATATAGCGATGCCATCGATGACGATTGGTAGATATAGACAGTCTCCTACATACTTGTGTTCCCAGCTGGTCGTTGGGCCTGGACAGTCTACTCCTGGGGTTGGCCCTTCTCGCCCAGGGATTGACCGTTTAAAGGACGGGATTGTTGAGTACGTCCTCCTAAGTCATTCTGCTGACTGGTGCGGCGTCTGTCAGGACTGCGGCGGTCTGCAGGTTTTCCTCGCAGCGGCTGTGTCTTTCTCCTCATCCACGGGACGTCGTCAGGGCTGTCGGTGAGCTGAATCTTGTCCGATGACCTTGCATCTGTCTTGGGTCTTCTCCCAGCTTGTAGCTTGGCCACGTCTTTCATCAGCTGCTCTACATTAGCACACAGTTGCTCAAACCGGTCAGGTGTTGCAGTCTGTGCACTAGACTGAACCGCAGGGATTGGAGATGCTGCTGCCGGCACGGAAGGGGTGTCAGTCTGCTGCTGCTGTGAAGCGGGATCGGGTACTGCGGCGAGCCGTTGTCCCCAAACTGTTAAGTCTCTCAAAGTGTCAAACTCTGCGCCAGGATTTTGTATGGACCACCAGATTGCTTGCTTTCTATCCTCAGGTAGTCTAAGGCCCACAATAAACTGTCCAATCAACGCTTTGTTTTCATCTCTGACACCACCAGGATCAACTTGTTTTAACAGTCTCAGTGCTTCTTGCAATCGCAGTGAATAATCCAGGAAGCTTTCTTGCGCTTCTTGGTTGCAACGATAGAATGACAGTCTTAATTCAGCCTCAGTATGGCGTTCAAAAACCCGGGTTAACTTAGTGAATATCTGCTTCACAAATTCCTCAGTTTCTACAGGCCAGCTGCAGCTCTGCAGCTCGGCTGCGCCCGTTATCTGTCCCATAATAACTGAAGCTCTCTGCTTACCGGTCATAGCATACATGTCCAGCGTTTGGCATATCTTCCTCTGGAATGTCTCCAAGGTGCTGGGTGTACCGCTGTACTTAGGTAACCAGGTCGCATTCGGAACATAAGGCAGGGATATCGGCATAATCGGAGCGGGTTGATGGGGCATACCGCCGGCTTATTGCTGTCCATCCGGAGGCATGTTTTGTTGTTGCGGGGGTACCGCGTTGTTAGGAGCTGGGTTACTCATGGTCACTCCCCCTTAGTTAAGCGCGGCCAGTCCTTTCGGTTTCAAACGGAAGTGTCGGCCTCGCAGTAAGGAGTGAGGCACCACGGGAGTTTCCGGTTCCTGCTGCGTACAGGGGAAGTCGTCAAAGCGTAGGGGGCGGGGCCTATCTTCACGCCCTTTGCCTAGGAATGCCCCTTCTTTTCCTGCCTTTCGCGCAGCAATAGCGGACCAAATTTACAATTCGATATTTACAGTCATTAAATAGCACACAATACCCGTGGTAACTGGCCTGCTCGAATCCTGTTCGTGACGCCAAATTCTAACTCACCATGGCCGGGTTCTGCACGTCGCAGGCGTTGACTCTCCTCTGTCACGGAACCGTGCCTGCGGCTGTGGGGCCCGGTGGTCCAGATCAATAGGGGGGATGGCTGAACAGTAAGGGATTGATTGTCTTCGTGACGCCACCTGCGGGTGTTTCGGTGACTTCACCGGCGCTCCTAGGCCATCTCGGGGATGTTAGGCAGCAAGATGGAATGCTCCCCACAGGTCGAGCGGGAGTCCCCGGAGCCAGGAGCTGCACAAGATGTTGTGAGGCAGCTGCGGTAATACTGCTGTTAGGCTCAGGAATCAGACACAGACACTCCAAAGTCTTTTAGGTACCTTTACTGGTGGTAATCAGGTACGCCAGACCGGGATAGTGAAGTCAACACTCCTGGAGGTTCACAGCAAGCAGTTAGTGTAGGCTTCCTTTCTCTGTACTTCTAAGGCTGAGGTCGGGTGGATGTGGAATCCAGCCAGACCGGGCAGTGTGTTCAATGGAACGGATTTCACCTGGGTAGCTGCACTGAGGGCACAGTAAAAGGGTGATGATAATTCTATCTTCTTCCCTGGGCTCTCGCTGGTAGGTGCAGCAGGTGAACAGGGGGCTAGACTCCCTGTGAAGTATGCTGGTTCTCTGTGGTGGCTATGTAGTTCCCACAGCTTCGGTTCCAGTAACCGGTGGATAAGGGAGAGAGTTATGGTCACTCTGTTGTCCCTAAGAGGTGCTTCTCCTTTCCTTTTACCCCAATAGCAAGGGTTTCTTCACTTGGCAGGTGTGCTGGTTCGGGCCTAGTATGGCTCCAGAACTGGTGATGCACACGTCATGCAGCTCTTGTAGTGTCTGCACACTCTGGTGTTTCTCCCTCCAAGACCCTATTTATAGGGGGAACTGTCTCAAAGGGACCAGTGGAGCTCCCCTTAGAGGCTTGGGGTGAAACCAGGTGTTCTAGGTGTTGTAAGTGTTTTGTTTGTTTGTGAGTTTGCTTTGCTGTTACTTGCTCCATTTGTGTACTAAAGAGTTCTGTGGTGACAGGGTACCACTCGCTCATATCTAATTATGTGTTAAACAGTAAAACACTAGTTAAAACTGATGCTGAAAAATACTTAACATTGGAGAATTTGTGGAAAATAAACTCAATTTTAGTGATCATGGACAGGCAGCTGCCTTCTATGCAAATAAAATCATGAAAAGAGAAGGGCAAACCTGTGGATGTTCAGGTTCATTGGGTTTGACCAGATGTTAAAAAAAAAGTCCAATTAGTGACTCGGACTTGATGCTGAACCCCATCAATTCCTAAACCTAAACTTTACCTGCTGCAAAATCGTGGTAGTATGCACTGGGGGCTTCAAAAGGAAGCAAAATGGGGATTAAAGCATGACAATTATACATAACTAGCTGTGAGCCCGATTCTAAAGAATCGGGTAGTCTAGAATGCATATATAGTTTATTTACTAATATTTAGGGGAGTGCGGTGAAATTAATTGTGTGTATACAGGTGGCTCAGTGGTTAGCACTGTATATGGTGGCTCAGTGGGTAGCAGAGTATACGGCGGCTGAGTGGTTAGCACTGTATACGGTGGCTCAGTGGTTAGCACTGTATACGGTGGCTCAGTGGTTAGCACTGTATACGGTGGCTCAGTGGTTAGCACTGTATACGGTGGCTCAGTGGTTAGCACTGCGCGGTGGCTCAGTGGTTAGCACTGCGCAGTGGCTCAGTGGTTAGCACTGCGCGGTGGCTCAGTGGTTAGCACTGGCGGTGGCTCAGTGGTTAGCACTGCGCGGTGGCTCAGTGGTTAGCACTGCGCGGTGGCTCAGTGGTTAGCACTGCGCGGTGGCTCAGTGGTTAGCACTGCGCGGTGGCTCAGTGGTTAGCACTGGGCGGTCGCTCAGTGGTTAGCACTGGGCGGTGGCTCAGTGGTTAGCACTGCGCGGTGTCTCAGTGGTTAGCACTTTAGCACTGCACGGTGGCTCAGTGGTTAGCACTTTAGCACTGCGCGGTGGCTCAGTGGTTAGTAGTGCGCGATGGCTCAGTGGTTAGCAGGAGTATGGTGGCTCAGTGGTTAGCAGTGAGTGGGGTGGGCAGAGTGGTCAGCGCAGTGCGGAGGGCAGAGTGGTCAGCGCAGTGCGGCGGGCAGAGTGGTCAGCAGAGGACAGAGGCACTCTGCCTGTCATACTTACCAGCGGGTCATCGTCTTCCCCGCCATGGCATTTTCACTCCGCCGTCGCCAGCATGTTGGCTCCACTCATGCAGAGCATTGCTCCTGTGTAGGCTCCTCTCTGCTGAGTATTGCTCCTGTGCAGCCTCCTCTCTGCAGAGCATTGCTCCTGTGCAGCCTCCTCCTCTCTGCAGAGCATTGCTCCTGTGCAGCCTCCCCTCATGCAGAGCAATGCTCCTGTGCAGCCTCCTCTGTGCAGAGCATTGCTCCTGTGCAGCCTCGTCTCTGCAGAGCATTGCTCCTGTGCAGCCTCCTTACTGTAGAGCATTGCTCCTGTGCAGCCTCCTCTCTGCAGAGTATTGCAGAGGCACTCTGACTGTCATACTTACCAGCGGGTCATCGTGTTCCCCGCCACAGCATTTTCACTCCGCCGTCGCAAGCATGTTGGCTCCACTCATGCAGAGCATTGCTCTTGTGCAGGCTCCTCTCTGCTAAGTATTGCTCCTGTGCAGCCTCGTGTCTGCAGAGCATTGCTCCTGTGCAGCCTCCTCCTCTCTGCAGAGTATTGCTCCTGTGCAGCCTCCTCTCTGCAGAGCATTGCTCCTGTGCAGCCTCCTCTCTGCAGAGCAATGCTCCTGTGCAGCTTACTCTCTGCAGAGCATTGCTCCTGTGCAGCCTCCTCTCTGCAGAGCATTGCTCCTGTGCAGCCTCCTCTGTGCAGAGCATTGCTCCTGTGCAGCCTCCTCTGTGCAGAGCAATGCTCCTGTGCAGCCTCCTCTCTGCAGAGCATTGCTCCTGTGCAGCCTCCTCTCTGCAGAGCAATGCTTCTGTGCAGCCTCCTCTCTGCAGAGCATTGCTCCTTTGCAGCCTCCTCTCTGCAGAGCATTGCTCCTGTGCAGCCTCCTCTCTGCAGAGCATTGCTCTTGTGCAGCCTTCTCTCTGCAGAGCAATGCTTCTGTGCAGCCTCCTCTCTGCAGAACATTGCTCCTGTGCAGCCTCCCCTCTGCAGAGCATTGCTCCTGTGCAGCCTCTTCTCTGCAGAGCATTGGTCCTGTGCAGCCTCCTCTCGGCAGAGCAATGCTCCTGTGCAGCCTCCTCTCTGCAGAGCATTACTCCTGTGCAGCCTCCCCTCTGCAGAGCATTGCTCCTGTGCAGCCTCCTTTCTGCAGAGCATTGCTCCTGTGCAGCCTCCTCCCTGCAGAGCATCGCTCCTGTGCAGCCTCCTCTCTGCAGAGCATTGCTCCTGTGCAGCCTCCTCCCTGCAGAGCATCGCTCCTGTGCAGCCTCCTCTCTGCAGAGCATTGCTCCTGTGCATCCTCCTCTCTGCAGAGCATTGCTCCTGTGTAGCCTCCTCTCTGCAGAGCAATGCTCCTGTGCAGCCTCCTCTCTGCAGAACATTGCTCCTGTGCAGCCTCCTCTCTGCATAACATTGCTCCTGTGTAGCCTCCTCTCTGCAGAGCAATGCTCCTGTGCAGCCTCCTCTCTGCAGAACATTGCTCCTGTGCAGCCTCCTCTCTGCATAACATTGCTCCTGTGTAGCCTCCTCTCTGCGGAGCATTGCTCCTGTGCAGCCTCCTCTCTGCATAACATTGCTCCTGTGTAGCCTCCTCTCTGCAGAGCAATGCTCCTGTGCAGCCTCCTCTCTGCAGAGCATTGCTCCTGTGCAGCCTCCTCTCTGCAGAACATTGCTCCTGAGCAGCCTCATCTCTGCAGAGCATTGCTCCTGTGCAGCCTCCCCTCTGCAGAGCAATGCTCCTGTGCAGCCTGTGCAGCCTGCTCTCTGCAGAGCATTGCTCCTGTGCAGCCTCCCCTCTGCAGAGCATTGCTCCTGTGCAGCCTCCCCTCTGCAGAGCATTGCTCCTGTGCAGCCTCCTCTCACCTGTATCCTGGAGATCATCTCTTGGGGGCTCAGTCCGGGGTCCTCTGTCAGCTGTATGATCCCTTGTGATCGCAGGATGTCAGAGGCAGAGAATCAGTGATGAGGACACGTCTGATGTGAGACAGCGGCATGATGTCTCCTGTGCTGACTGCAGCAATGAAAGTGCCTGTAATGATGTCACAGTCATGTGATATAGCCCCGCCCATACCAGTGACATCATCTCAGGTCCTGAGAGTGAGAGAGTGTGCATGGACTCGCAAAGGCATTGCGAGTGAGGAGAGACTCTGGAAGGACTCGCAAAGGCATTGCGAGTGTGGCAGCCACGCATACGACGACGGAAACACTGCCGAATATGACGGAAGTGGCCTTAGGGTAATTATATATTAGACTAGATGGCAGCCCGATTTTAAAGAATCGGGTAGTCTACAATCCATATATAGTTTATTTACTAATAGTTAGGGGAGTGCGGTGAAATTAATTCTGTGTATACAGGTGGCTCAGTGGGTAGCAGCGAGTGCGGTGGGCAGAGTGGTCAGCGCAGCAGTGCGGTGGGCAGGGTGGGCAGTGCAGTAGTGCTGTGGGCAGTGTGGTCAGCGCAGCGGCGCTGTGTGGGCAGGGTGGTCAGCGCAGCGGCGCTGTGTGGGCAGGGTGGTCAGCTCAGCGGCGCTGTGTGGGCAGGGTGGTCAGCGCATCGACGCTGTGTGGGCAGAGTGGTCAGTGGTGGGCAGAGTGGTCAGCGGTGGGGCGGACGGACACACACACACACACTCCGACATACTTACCACCGTCCCTGCTTCTTCCCTGCCGCCTGTGTTTTCCTGAGTCCTCTGTTCTGCCGACATGTCGCCGCACCCAGGACTGGATGCAATATGGCGTCTGGAAACTCTCGCGAGAGTTCCCGGACACCATATTGGATCCAGTCCTCTGGGGGACGGCAACATACTTTTTCCAAGATGGCGTCCGGGAAGTCTCACGAGACTTCCCAGACGCCATATTGGATGCAGTCCTCCAGGGGGCGGCGATATGTCGGCGGCGGTGGCAAGAGGATCCAAGGAGGCGGCGGGGAAGACGAAGGTGGTAAGTATAGCGGATAGTGCGGTGTGTGGGTGTGTGTGGTTGTGGGTGTGTGGCGGCGTGTGTGTGTGGCGGCTCGCGGTGGGCGCTAAAGCGCCACCGCTCACCGCCATCTTGGATCACCCTGAGTGGGTGTAGTGCCCAAGCCACTTCCGTCGGGTGACGTCATTTTTGTCCCTTGAAGACGGAAGTGGCTTCGGCTTTTATATGTATGATGTGCTTCCCCGAAAGACAAGACAGCTGTAGAACTGTTTATTGGCCCATTCATTAAAACTTATGAATATTCACTGCTTCCCCAAACCACCCTCTGTGACAGTATCTGTTTGGTTGCAGTCAGACTGCAATACACATCCCCAATCCTCTGTGTCGGTGTCTGTGATTGTTTGCAGTAGTCTGCTCTTTCCTGCAATCATTAAACTAGCAGTTTGGCTTCTAACCCAAAGTGTAGTGTAAAATAAATATTTTAAAAAATTGATGTCAGGTTCCCCTAATTGCTAATCATATAAGGCTGGGATAGGGCCAATATCTATGGATCTTCTTTCCCACTCTTACAAAATTAGACCGCTGCTGTCTGCTTTATCAGCGCTGTTTATCAAAATAGAGGAGACCACACATCTTAAATAAATAAAAAATTGGAAAAATGGCATGAGGTGTCCTCATTTTTGTAAAAAAAATCACAGCTGCCATCAAGCTCTGGAATTTTAATGAATAGGTGTGAGGAGAGCAAGGAAGTCAGTCGCGGGTGCAGCTGCATCAGAAGGGCGCCTCTTAGGAGAACGGCGACCCAGACTCTGGAAGGGGGTTTACCCAGGACTGGTTGGAGCCAGCTGGGGACCCAGGACGACACTGGCATACCGGAGCCGAGGTAGCTAATTGCAAGGTTCAGCCCTAACTACAGACCAGCAAGCTGAGGGCCCTACACACACAGGGAGGCGAAGCACCCCTAAAGCATCCCAACATCAGTCCCACATCTGGGTTCACGATGCCGACGAGTGAAAGACTTTTAGGTAACAGACCCCGAGGACTAGAGACTTGGCTCAAGAGGGAAAAAAGAGAGAAAGTAACAAGACGATGAGCGCCATATTAAGGGCATCACTGTCAGACTCTGAGTAAACCTTCACAACCCACGGGTACAATACCAATTAACCCTGAATGTACCGTATACCTGTTTCCATCTGGTGCAAGTAAAGAACCGTTTGAGCTGAAGTGGTGTCTGTTCTCTTTTCAGTCGGTGTCCTGAGGGCTACAGCATCATCACCCGAGGTGAGGACTACTACTCCCATTATCTGCCCCGCTGCCCTGAGGTAAGCTCCACCTGTGGGGAGCTGTAATACCAAAGCTGCCTTTTAATCACCTCAGCGGCCGGCCGCAGTGCTGGTAACCCTATTACCAGGTACCACAGGTCACAGTATCATTCCCCATCATCATCACCCCACCCCGCAACTGAGGGTCCAGGGCATGGAACCGGGAACCGACCAGCCGTGATCCCCCACCGAAGTAACCACCGGTCCGGGAATCCGAGCACCACCTACCCTGTTGACCGACTCAATGTCTAGTGCAGCAGCGGGCAAAAAGGACACACAGAGAAACTAGGGAGCTCAGGGATAGGTACAGTTTAGAGTTAGGAGGTGTCCCATCCCCCGCTCCCTACCATCAACGTCTTTCTCCCCAATACCATTGTACACCCTTTGTTTTGCGACGTGAGAATGTCACAGTTAGAGATTAGCGAATTTTTGGAAGTTCAAAATTTGGTTCAGTTCACCGAACAGGCAATGTTCGTCAAATAGTTGCTAAATTCAAGATGAATTGGCATGAACTGATCAGAAAAAAAAGTTGTATTGTTATTAAAATTTTATTTTCCACCACACTCATGTGGCACAAGTCTAAGCTTCACTTACTTCTATAGGAAGAAGGATTCAGGTGGGTCAGTGACATGTATAGGCCTTGTTGATGGGGCCTTAAAACCTCATGCAAAAAGTCGAATAAATGCTATGCTCCACCACACTCAGGTGGCACAAGTATAAGCTCCACTGACTACTACAGGAAGAAGGATTCAGGTGGGTCAGTGACATGTATAAACCTAATAAACTGGAAGCCCTTATACCTCATGCAACGGCTCCAATAAATGTTATGCTTCTCCACCCTGACGATGGAACAAATAAAAGCTTCACTTACTAATACAGGATGATGGATTCAGGTGGGTCAGTGACATGTATAGACCTAGTGGGCAGGGGGCCCTCAAACCCCATGCAAAAATTCCAATAAATGTTAGCCTATGCCATTCTCAAGTGGCACAAGCTTAAGCTTCACAGACTACTACCAAAAGAAACATTCATGTGAGTCAGTGATGTGTGTATGTATCATGCTCAGAGAGCCCTGCTAAATTCAGGAAATAGAAAAGAAGGAGACCTCAATAAGGGTCTCCACATTTCAAATAATTAGGGCTAGACACAATGAAAGTGGCATCAATTGACTCAGATTGAAAATTGTACAATGGTTCAATGGTTCAGCCTGCAAGCATGGCACAAAGTCTGTAACATGGCCTGGCCTATCATTTAAAGGCTAAACATTTATTAGTAACAGTAGGATACGTGGCAGGGGGACATGTGTATGCAAAGGAAACTTTTGGAGCACTAGGATGAAATTGGAACAAGGATGTAAATTAAAACAGACCTTTATTGGCCCCATGTGCTGCTCAGGTGGAATAAAGGTCTGTTTTAATTTATATCCTTGTTTCAATTTCATCCTAGCGCTCCACAAGCCGACAAATAATGTTTCCTTTGCATGCTATCACTCCCTGAGGGGTGATTGGCAGGAGCTGGTCTTGCTGAATTGATCCTCTAATAAAGCGGCAAGGACCAGCGGTATCCACGGCAACTACCGACATGATCGTAGGACCTGTGGTGACATGTTTCTGGCGCATAGTCACGTGTCGCGAAAGTCCGAACAAGTATTACCGAGGAGCTGCAAAAACCCCGTATGGAGGCACCGCTGCCCGGGGCAACACTTTCCAGAGGGCACCGGCATCCTAATAAGGCTATACCCGGAGTTGTGCAAGGGTGCACAACCCCCACAGGTGAGCGGCTCATCGGCTTCCCATTTTTTAATAATTACCCTAGGAGGTCCTTTCACAGAAGCGCTCTCAGTTTCTTTACACAGGGGGACATGTGTAGGCATCGTACTCAGAGTACCTTCCTACATTCAGGAAATATACAACAAAGACCCCAAAAAGAGTCTCCACATTTAAAAAAATTAAGACCAGATAATATCGAAGTGGCATCAATTGACCCAGAATAAAAACTGTATAATGGCGAGACACTGCAGCACACTGAAAAATACAACATCGCCAAGTCTGCCCAGTCTACCAGTGGGGTGGAAAAATCTTTGGAGATCCATGACTTGTTCATCTTTTTATTTTCAATGTTTTGCTTATTGTAAATCAGTCAAGGATACATGTTCATTGTATACAGTTCATTATAGGAATACATGTGCAATACAAATTATGGAGGTGAAGAAACAACAAAGTTTCTTCTAGAGTAACTAAAGCCATCTACGTTATGTATTATTAACTATCCTTTACAGTGCATAGATGCTAAAACTCATCAAATATGTAGTAACTTCCATGAAGGAGTAGAGGTATCATCTAGGACTGGTAGCAATCCAATGCCAATGTCAAAGACACGTATTCAATTTTAACTCACTGTATCATATTGTTTTGAAGTTGAGAGAGGTGTTAAAGTGAAAGAGAAAGGGGGGTTGAGAGATGTGGGTTTACAAGGGGGTAGGGAGTGGTTTGGAAGGAGTCAGCCTCGCGGTGAGGTAAGAGTGTGAAATCAGTTTTGGGTAGAGAGGATCAGGTGCAACAATCTGGTCTTATCCCTCAGCAGTGATAAATGGTATGTATCTGGGGGATTCTTTATACTGACCAAGGCTTCCACAAATCTCTTAATTTGGCCAGTTTTGCAGTCCGGTAGATTTGGTCTATCTTTAAGAGGAGCTGTTTCATAGTGGGGACTTTGGTCGAGTGCTAATACTAGGGATTTAAAACTTCCCCGCTGCCAGATTATTGGAGGCTAACTTGGTTGATGATTTATTATGTGGCCAAATGGGAAAATTCAGCAGAGAGTTTTCCTGTGTTAATCTAATTCTTAAAGGGAACCTGTCACCTGGATCTAAGTTCCTACACTATCACTACCTGTCCCTGCACCTGCCTAGCTGCTTCCTATCTATCCCTCTCTGAGCTAAATCCGCCCTATAAAACAGCATAAAAATAACTTATAACTTACAGAAGTCCCTGAGGCTGGGGACTGAAAAGGCGGCGCCAGGCTCCATTCAGCCCCTCCTCGATGCAGCAGCACACGCCCCTCTGGGCGGCATTATTCTTTCTTCATTGCCACCTCCTCTATTTGGAATCTCCCGCCTGCTTTACACCTAGCGGCGTGTAACTGAGGGACGGTGCTCTACAGAGGGTAACTTGTGGCACCCGGCGGTGCCTCCAGGGATAGATTAAACCTTCTGTAGAGCACCTTGTAGCGGCGTGTAAAAGCGGTATCGGGTACCATTTGCAACCGTTGGTGCGTGCTCGTGCACGTGAGACACCCGGTTGCTTCTAACCTTCTGTAGCGGCGTGTAAAGGTACCTATTGGCATTACCAGTGTGCTGCTATTATATAAAACAAAAAATTCTAGAGCAGCACTGAGCTAATAATTAATGATTTTTGGTGCAAAGTCCTATGCAATGTTCAACCGCTATTGTATACAAAAATCCAAAAAAACGGACAGCACTGAGCAAATAAGGTTCATACTTCTTCTGTTTATTGGCCCATACTGAGCACAACGTTTCGACAGCAGGTGTCTACCTTTCTCAAGCAGTGTGCATATTACCATCAGTGAGAGGAATAGATAGTGTATTCATAATTACAATTCATTTACATACAATTACATGTTTCGATAAAATATCAGTGCATTAAAAGACAGTATACAAAAATGTATCATAAATATCATCCACAAACATCTTATTACATACAGTGCAAACAGTGTTTTTCATTATGTCAAGTGCTAACCATTGCGGGTGTTCTTTATGATTATATGAACTCTTTTTTTTACATTATATTACTTTTTAAACACATGACTTTCCCATCACATTATATCCTTACTATACCTGTAAGTTATGTAGCGTTTTCTAGGTTAATCTGAGCATGCGTATTAGAGCACCAATGGAAAGGCGCCGCCGGCCCCATGTGATCACTGTCATCAATGGACTTCTGGGTTGCGGTCATTCCGCGTCATTCGTCGCCAGCTAATGACATCAGCGTCATGCGCACTGGGTCCTTAAGCTCCGTCCTCCATCTTTCTTAGTGAGCGGCCGCCCCATTAACTATTTTAACCATTTCTTTGTTTTACAGGCTCAACTTCTAAATTATATAATATATCTATATTCAAAAGGTTGTGACTAAGGTTCCCGTATCCAAAGCACTAAATCTCCCTATGGTCCCCGGTCTGCTTCCATTATCCAACCGGACAATAGGAAGAAGTCCCATTCCCATTATATGGGCAATATGAGACCAGTCACTGGGAGTTTTACTCGTGCCTGTCCGTCTGCCCTCATTGTCACTATACATGAGATGGAGGATTATCAAGAAAAACTCTTCATTGCTGCCTCTACATACACAGCTCATTATTAATTTTACCAAGTAATAAACAATAATATAATAGTTACATAAATGGATGAAGAGTCTTTTACTTTATGCATACGTGCTCTTCTAATGTTCAGTGAAAAAGAGATAAAAATACATATAATAAATCTCATATGTATGAAACAAAAACAAATAATAAATACTTATATAACCGACACTATGGAGTGACTTCTATTAGTTTTTTCCAGGGCCAAATTTCAGAGTTACAGGGTGAAGTTTAAAATCAGTATTTAAACCAAGTGGATTTAAGGTTCCCAACCTATATTATCCACTCAAGTTCCTTGATCTTTAATTTCTTTTCACGATCACCGCCCTGTCTTAATGTTGGTAAATGATCAATTATCCTAAATTTTAACTGCCGTTCCATATGTCGCATTTTGGTGAAATGTTTGGGGGCCGGTAATTCTTTATTCTTCTTATATACAAATTGTATATCTGTGTTGATTGATTCTGGTTTTAACGTCTAACGTTGTTTCCCCACATACCACTGTTTACATGGACATTCAAGAATATAAATAACATGATCCATGTTGCATGTTAGATAATGATTAATCTTAAATTCTTTCTTGGTTAACGGATGTGTGAATTTGTCACCTTTGAACATGTATGGACAGTTCACACAAGATAAACAGGGACAAGATCCCATGTTTCTGCTACCCATTAGACTTAGTTGTGAGGTATTTCTAAGACTCCCCAAATCTGAATGTACCAATTTATTACTTAAGCAGGCAAAATGTCCCAACATAGGCCAGTATTAAGATAAAAAAGGAGGGGGAACAAGAGGCGCAATAGTGCCCTATCAATGTGGCACTGAGTATGTAAGCGGTGAAAATAGGGATTCACTCACCTGGGGCAGTTGTGTAACCCACAACTGGCTTGAAGGCGTTAAATGAAGATTGTTACCAGATAGCTGCTGCAGGAATTCCACCATCCACACAAGTGTGGAGATACATCAGATGATAGGGAAAAAATGGTGTGTCACAGTCCGCGCTGCCACGATCATCCACTCCAAAGAAAACACGTGAAGATGGAACTTCCACGAAATACTTTATTTCCTCCTGCCTCCTACGCATTTCGGTGCCCTCCTGGCACCTTCCCCAGGGATCCCTGAGGAAGGTGCCAGGAGGGCACCGAAACGCGTAGGAGGCAGGAGGAAATAAAGTATTTCGTGGAAGTTCCATCTTCACGTGTTTTCTTTGGAGTGGATGATCGTGGCAGCGCGGACTGTGACACACCATTTTTTCCCTATCATCTAACATAGGCCAGTGTCACTTTATCACTTGTGCTACTGTGGCGCCCCACAACGAGGGCGTCACAGGAGGGTATTGCATCCCGTACTGAAGATGCAATATTCTCCGCCCCGGTAATGACATGGTTAACCTCAGAGCTCCAACACCACATGCACCACTTAGAACAGAGGGCCAATCAGGTCCTGGTGGGAGGAGTGTGCAATCGCTTTAGAACTGTGAACAGCTAGGAGAGCTGACCTGGTACTGGAGCCACACCAGGCCCATACCAGCACACCTGGGAAAGTGAGAGACCCTTGCAACTGGGGTCATAGGACAGGAGGAAAATACCTCACATGGACAGAAGAGTTATGCTAACTCTCCCTAACAATCCGGTTACTGGAACCGAGCTGCAGGAACTATAATGCAGACTGCAGAGAAACCAGCACCCCAACCAGGAAGGCTAGCTCCCTGTGCACCTGAAGCACCACCAGATGAGAGCCCAGGAAAGAAGGAAGAATTTTCCTACTCCCTTATATAGTGCCCTCAGTGCAGCCTCAGGTGGATCACGTCTCACCAGGACGTACAACCCGGTCCGGCAGGATTCCATATCCACCAGACCTCACTAGAACAGCATAGAAGGAAGCCTACACCACTGCTTGCTGTGGAAACTCCAGGAGTGTCAACCTCATCACCCGGTCGAGTGTACCTGTTGTCATCAGTAAAGGTACCAAAAGACTTTATGTGTCCGTGCATTATTCCTGGACTAACCCACAGTGACAACTGAGCTGCCATACTCCATCAAGTGCAGCTCCTGGCCCCGGGGACCCTTGCTCATCCTGTGGGGAACATCCCATCAAGCTGCCGCACATCCCCCGGAGGCCCAAGCAGCGCCGGTGCATTCACCGGAATCCCACAGGTGGCGTTACGACAATAAGAATTACCCCCATCCGTTCATCCCCTTTTGATCTGACCACCGGACCCCAAAGCCTCAGGCGCGGAACCGTGACAAGTGCTGCATCACCTGAGACGTGAGCATCCGGCAACTGTGAGTCACTACCTCTTCACTTTCTTCCCCAAATATTGTTACCAGAGGAATCCTGTTCTGACAACGTCTTAGGATAGCCCCTTGCTTCAAACTTTTTAACCAGTTGGTTCCTTGATTGTTGTCTACCTTCCTCTATATTCTCTATTCTGTTTACTCTTAAAAGATGCTGACTATATGAAATGGCTTCTTTCAACCTCTGTGGGTCATGACTATTATATCTCAAAAGATTATTCCTATCTGTAGGTTTTACGGAAAGGGATGTGATTAACGTTTGGTCTTTTATCATCACTAGTACATCCAAAAATTGTATGCTCTCTATAGACTTTACCAAGGTGAATTTTATGGTGTCGTCAATAGAATTAATGTACCCATGAAAATCATTTAATTCATTTTTTTGTCCCTGTCCACAGGATTAAGACATCATCTATGTACCGCCTCCACAACAAAGCTTTTTCATAGTGGTGGGATACATAGATGAAGTCCTCCCCTAAGGTTATCATAACAATATTTGCATGCGCGGGCGGCATGTGCGCGCACCATGGCTGTCCCACGTCGCTGCAGCCAGTAATTATCAGCAAACAGGAAGTAATTACATGTTAATGCAATATAAAATAGTTCCATAATAAATTCATGACAATTGTTAGTGTACTCGACCTCCATCAGTTTGTTTCTGATAGCTCTCATTCCTCTATGATGATCAATTGAGGTATATAATGAAGTGACGTCAAATAACGCTAACACTACATGCTGAGGAAAAGTGATACCCTCTAACCATTTGAGAAAATCCCCAGTATCCTTCATAAAAGATCTTGCCTTCATTGCTATCGATGTTAACACTTTATCCAAAAAGATGCCTATCTTACTCAAGACTGAGTCCACTCCTGAGACAATCGATCTTCCTGGGGAACACTCAAGTCTTTTATGTACCTTTGGTACAGTATACAATACTGGTGTAATTGGATGTACCATTATCAAGAAATCTCTAGTATCCTGATCTATTGTGCCTTTGTTAAGAGCTTCATCAACCATTTTCATTATTTTCTTTTGAATATCAAATTTGGAATCATATTCATGCCGTCTATACACATTTCCATCCTCAATCTGACATGTAATTTCTTGTATATACATGCAGCGGTCCATGACAAGAACTGCTCTCTCTTTTTCCGCGGGTTTCACTATTATATGGTCGTCATGGACCAACTCCTGCACAGCATTTACTTCTTCCTGTGTTACATGTGGCTTTTTATAACTACGGTATATGTTTGTTTATTTTTTAACACAGTTGTATCCCTTTTTACCTCTCTTAGACTGCTATAAGATTAATCATTATCTAACATGCGACATGGATCATGTCATTTATATTCTTGAATGTCCATGTAAACAGTGGTATGTGGGGGAAACAACGTTAGATGTTAAAACCAGAATCAATCAGCACAGATATAAAATTTGTAAGAAGAATAAAGAATTACCTGTCCCCAAACATTTCACCGAAATGCGACATATGGAACGGCAGTTAAAATTTAGGATAATTGATCATTTACCACCATTAAGACGGGGCGGTGATTGTGAAAAGAAATCAAAGATCAAGGAACTTGAGTGGCTAATATAGGTTGGGAACCTTAAATCCACTTGGTTTAAATGCTGATTTTAAACTTAAGCCTGTAATGTAACTCTAAAATACGGCCCTGAAAAAACCTATAGAAGTCACTCCACAGTGGCGGTTATATAAGTATTTAAGTATTTATATTTGTATATGTTTTATACATATGAGATTTAATATACCGTATGTATTTTTATCTCCTTTTCACAGAACATTAGAAGAGCATGTATGAATAAAGAAAAAGACTCATCCACCATTTATGTAACTATAATATTATTGTTTATTACTTGGTAAAATTAATAATGAGCTGTATATGTAGAGGCACCAATGAAGAGTTTTTCTTGATAATCCACCGTCCCATATATAGTAACAATGAGGACAGATGGACAGGCACGAGTAAAACTCCCAGTGACTGGTCTCATATTGCCCATAGAATGGGAATGGGACTGCTTCCTATTGTCCTGTTGGATAGTGGTAGGGAACGGTGACCATAGAGAGATTTAGTGCTTTGGATACGGAAGCCTTAGTCACAACCTTTTGACTATAGATATATTATATAATTTAGAAATTAAGCCTGTAAAATGAAGAAATAGTTAAAATAGTTAATGGGGCGGCCACTCACTAAGAAAGATGGAGGATGGAGCTTTGGAACCCAGTGCGCATGACGCTGATGTCACTAGCTGGCGACGAGTGACGCGGAATAACCACAACCCGAAAGTCCATTGACGACAGTGATCACATGGGGCCGGCGGCGCCTTTCCATTGGTGCGCTAATACGCATGCTCAGGTTAACTCGGAAGACGCTACACAATTTACAGATATAGTAAGGATATAATGTGATGGGTTATTATGTGTTTAAAAAGTAATATAATTAAAAAAAGAGTTCATATAATCATAAAGAACACCTGCAATGGTTAGCACTTGATATAATGAAAAACACTGTATGTAATAAGATGTTTGATATATATGTAAACAGTTGTAACACAAGTGGATGATATTTATGATACAATTTGTATACTGTCTTTTAATGCACTGATATTTTATCAAAACATGTATTAGTATGTTAATGAATTATAATTATGAACACACTATTTATAACTCTCACTGATGGTAATATGCACACTTCTTGAGAAAGGCAAAAACCTGCAGCCGAACATTGTAGTCGGTATGGGCCAATAAACAGAAGAAGTATGAACCTTATTTATATACATATATATTTATATGACACACCCACTCCAGTGACGGGGAAGACTCAGTACCGTGCAGTTACTAGTTGTTCTCACGTCTTCACTTCTCGATTGTTTTCATGGGATCAGATGGGGGCCGAGACCCAGTCCCATGACCCTTGCAGTGTCATTTAAATAACGGGGGTGATGTTAGGGAAAGTTTGGGGGGACTAAATGGGTATTCGTGATGCCACAAATAAAAGTCTCTCACAACACAGCTGCAGTTACTGTACATTTACTCAGTTGTTAAACATGGCCGCCAGATAGGCTCCTGCCTGTCTCTGGTACTGCTCTTTCTCCAGAGCCGGGTTGGTACAGTAAAGCCACGGTTAGTGCCCCTACTCTGCTTTCTCGGTGTCTTGGTCTCTGGTGGGTCTCTTCTCTCAACGCTATAAGGGGTAGATCTCCTCTGAGGCAAGCGTAGCGTCACTCTGCTCTCCAGGCTCTAAATGTTCTCAGCAGCACAGAGCTCAAGTACAGGTAGCCACAAGTGCTTATTTGTGTCCCGGGCACCATTAGGTTCCTCTCCCGACACTGCTCTCTAGTTAGGCCATTTTCCCCAAGATGTCTCGGGTGTTCAACCATAGTTCCCATTAGAAGTGTGAGCCGGGCATGCAGCTTCCACACCGTCTGCAGGGCCAGATCCCTGTCTCATCCACCAACCCCTCTGTCTCATCAGATTTGGACGTATAGGTGTTCGCTGACTTCTCCTTCTCTACCGGTCAGTTCCCTCCCTCCATGGGCGACTGTGGTGGTATAGCTTCAACCTACGGGAGTCGGTATCACACTGCCTCCATACTCCTGACTACCACTCCTCGTCAGATGATGTTACTCCTCTGGTCTCCTACTACTGACTCTCTTGTCTACTGTCCTGTCCCTCTTTTGTGGCCTGGGTCCTCCCTCAGGGTCCACCCATTGTCCCAGGGACCTGTCACTACGTGTGTGTGTTTTGTTGTAGGCTCAACCATACCATCCCGACACCTGGAGAACAGAGGCACTACACTTCTTAACAACAGAAGTGCAGTTCCCCTGGCGGTGGTTTACCCGGAGGGGCGTCACATATGTATGTGTGTGTGTGTGTGTTGTGGATATATATACAGTGTTGGCCAAAAGTATTGACACCCCTGCATTTCTGTCAGATAATACTCAGTTTCTTCCTGAAAATGATTGCAATCACAAATTCTTTGGTATTATTGTCTTCATTTAATTTGTCTTCAATGAAAAAATCGCAAAAAGAATTGTCCTAAAGCCAAATTGGATATAATTCCACACCAAACATAAAAAGGGGGTGGACAAAAGTGTTGGCACTGTTAGAAAAATCATGTGATGCTTCTCTAATTTGTGCAATTAACAGCACCTGTAACTTACCTGTGGCACCTAACAGGTGTTGTCAATAACTAAATCACACTTGCAGCCAGTTGACATGGATTAAAGTTGACTCAACCTCTGTCCTGTGTCCTTTTCTGTACCACATTGACCATGGGGAAAAGAAAGAAGACCAAAGAACTGTCTGAGGACTTGAGAAACCAAATTGTGAGGAAGCATGAGCAATCTCAAGGCTACAAGTCCATCTCCAAAGACCTGAATGTTCCTGTGCCTACCGTGCGCAGTGTCATCAAGAAGTTTAAAGCCCATGGCACTGTGGCTAACTTCCCTAGATGTGGACGGAAAAGAAAAATTGTCAAGAGATTTCAACGCAAGATTGTGCGGATGGTGGATGAAGAACCACGACTAACATCCAAACAAGTTCAAGCTGCCCTGCAGTCCGAGGGTACAACAGTGTCAACCCATACTATCCGTTGGCGTCTGAATGAAAATTGACTGTATGGTAGGAGACCCAGGAAGACCCCACTTCTTACCCCGAGACATAAAAAAGCCAGGCTGGAGTTTTCCAAAACTTACCTGAGAAAGCCTAAAATGTTTTGGAAGAATGTTCTCTGGTCAGATGAGACAAAAGTAGAGCTTTTTGGGCAGAGGCATCAACATAGAGTTTACAAGAGAAAAAAAGAGGCATTCAAAGAAAAGAACACGGTCCCTACAGTCAAACATGGCAGAGGGTCCCTGATGTTTTGGGGTTGCTTTGCTTCCTCTGGCACTGGACTGCTTGACTGTGTGCATGGCATTATGAAGTCTGAAGACTACCAACAAATTTTGCAGCATAATGTAGGGCCCAGTGTGAGAAAGCTGGGTTTCACTCAGAGGTTATGGGTCTGCCATTTTTGGAGTTTTGTGTGAAATGATCAATGTTTTGCTTTTTGCTTCATTCTCTTTTGTGTTTTCTTATTGAAGACAAATTAAATGAAGATAATAATACTAACGAATTTGTGATTGCAATCATTTTCAGGAAGAAACTGAGTATTATCTGATAGAATTGCAGGGATGTCAATACTTTTGGCCATAACTGTAGGTACAGTCCAGTACACACTCACAAACATGTGTACACACACATAGTTCAGTTCAGCCATGGCAGCTGTGCCATTGCATGGACCAATGCAGGCACATAAGAGCATAGTGTTGTTTGTATGTTCCCACCATCAGCTGCAGACGCACACATAGCAAGCCATTGTGTAGTGTAAGCTACTGTCCAGCGCAAAACCGCTCCTGTGTGACACTTGAGCGGCTCGAAAGTGTGTCGCAGCAGTCACTTTCAACGACACGAGCGTGTATTCATCCCAAAATCCGAGAAAATGGCGTCAGGTATTAGCCAGTCTTCCAGCGCTGGCTGGCCAATAATGACGCTATTGCGTTGTCCAATGAGCGTGTTTCCTCAGGGGAAATGGTGTATCAGTGTCCGCGCTGCTGAAATCCCAAGAAAACGATCCGGAAACCATATGTAGGTTGCATCAATCATCCATTTATTCCTTTCCTACGCGTTTCAACACTGTCCTAGTGTCTTCCTCAGGGATCCCTGAGGAAGACACTAGGACAGTGTTGAAACGCGTAGGAAAGGAATAAATGGATGATTGATGCAACCTACATATGGTTTCCGGATCGTTTTCTTGGGATTTCAGCAGCGCGGACACTGATACACCATTTCCCCTGAGGTAACTTCTGGATGATTCCCACGTGCATGTGGAAGGTGGAAGTCCTGCAGCAGCTGCATTTAATGCCAAATGCTTTTACACCAGTTGTGGGTCTCACAACTGTGCTAGGTGAGTGAATTCATACCCACCGCATACATTAGTGTCACTAGTGATAGGGCACTATTGCGCCTCTTGTTCCCCCCCCTATTTTTTTACTTTGAATGAGCGTGTTTGGGGCGCGGTGTAATACACTCTGGCACGCCTATGTTCTCACCGCGCTGAACATGTATGCCCACATTCCTTTGGGGATTGCGGCGTGTGAATCGGTGACGGGAGTGTACCGGATATTTCCCGCTGTTGGTGTGGCGACTTCCAGGGCGACACGTCGCCTTAGGTTGAGGGCGAAATTGCGGCGTGTAAAAGCGCCATCGCCGATCTGAGGCGACCATGAAAAACGTGCATGCGCATGTTAGATTGCCTCCTATCACCGCCAAAAATTGTGGTGTGTAAAGGTACCCTTATGATCACCTGTGAGGTTCTTGGCTGCCTTGGTTTGTTACACATTTGTAACAAGAAAAAAAATGTGTGGGGCTCCGCGCTATTTCTATGTCCAGCCAGGTACAACTAGGCAGCTGGGAGCTGGAATCCGCAGAGCAGGGAGGCCAAAGCTTTCTGGGCACCCCCCGCTGTGAATGGCAGCCCACAGCCGCCCCAGAAAATGGCATGTTAATGACGTTAATGACTTCTGGTTTATTCACTGCTCTACCAGCAGTCGTCAATCTCCGGCGGCCAGCAGCAGAGTTCGGCTGTGACAGCAGGGTTCACCTCAGGTCATAGCCTGAGCTATGACCTGAGGTGAACCCTGACTGTTGTAGTCATTTCTCAGACTGCTCTTGCTCTGCATAGACATGTGTGTCTATGCAGAGCCATGTAGCAGTGCTGAAATTGCGTTTATGGACTACGTCGGACGGAAGAGAATTTTTTTAATAAAGATGGAGTCACTAAATGTCATTTTTGTTTTATTTCTAATAAAAAAAATTTTCTCTGTGTTGTATTTTTTTTTTACATAATTTACTAGAAATTCTATGCGGTCATGTCTAATATTGGTGTGACCCCATGGATTTCGGGCTTAGAGTCAGCTGGTAATACAAAGCTGGCCCTAACCCCTTTATTACCCAGTGAGCCACCACACCAGGGCCCTGGAAGAATTGGGTTTAGCACCAGAAAATGGTGCTTCAAAGAACGCGCCATTTTCTGGGGCGGCTGCGGGCTGCCATTCGCAGCGGGGGGTGCCAGAAAGCTTGGGCCTCCCTGCGCTGCGGATTCCAGCCCCCTGCTGCCTAGTTGTACCTTACTGGGCACAGAAATAGCGTGGAGCCCAACGCATTTTTTTTTATTATTTCATGAAATTCATTAAATTATTAAAAAAAAGGAGCTCTTCTATATTGTTGTGTCCGGCCAGGTACAAATAGGCACCTGGGGGTTGGTGGCAGCCAGTCGCTGCCTTATGTAGTCGGCTGGACACAAAAATACGGCAAAGTCCATGTAAATTTTTTTTCTGAAAAATCCAAAAAACAATAAGAATGCTAGGGACTGCATCTTTATTAACCCCTCGACCATGGTCGATAAGTTAATAAAGATGCACTCCCTTTTTATAGGATTGTTTCATGGATTTTTCAGAAAAATTTTGACGTGGGCTTCACCGTCTTTTTGTATGCCAGCCGGATACAGCAGGCGGCAATGGGCTGCCCCTAACCCCCAACTGACTATTTGGACCTGCCTGGACACAGAAATATCGGGAGCCCTTATTTTTTATTATTTCATGAATTTCATGAAATAATTAAAAAAAAATATGTGGGGCTCCGCGCGATTTCTATGTCCAGGCAGGTACAGCTAAGCAGCTGGGGGCTGGAATCCGCAGCGCAGGGAGGCCCAAGCCTTCTGGGCACCCCCGCTGCGAATGGCAGCCCGCAGCCGCCCCAGAAAATGGCACGTTCGTTGAAGCGCCATGTTCTGGCGCTGAACCCAACCCTTCCAGGGCCCTGGTGCGGTGGCTCACTGGGTAATAAAGGGGTTAGGGCCAGCTTTTTGTTATCAGCTGGCCCTAAGCCGAAATTCATGGGGTCACGCCAATATTAGACATGACCGCCATGAATTTCTATTAAATTGTTTAAATAAAAACACAACACCAAGAAAAATTATTTTTATTTGAAAAAAAATCAAAAACACACTTAGGGACTCCATCTTTATTTTAAAAATATCCTCTTCCATCCGACGTAGTCCAATCCAGGGTTCTTCTTTAGCTCTGCTACATCTCTGGTAGAGAACTTCCACCAGAGATGTAGCAGAGCTGTGCACCCATGGGAAAGTTCATGTGAGTTCATGCAGGCAAGCATGAACTCACATGAACCAGACAGCACAGTTACTTCAATTGAACAGCTGACCTGAGTCAGCTGTTCATTTGAAAATCCCAGCGGGAAGGCGTCCAAAAGAGAAAACCGGTTTGAAAACCAGATTCTCCCAGATTGAACCGGTCCGGTGCAATTTGGCGCCCCATAACATGGGGCTCTATGGTGTCGGATTGCACCAGACTGGGACAATCCGGGAGAATCCGGTTTTAACTCAGTTCACGACTGCGGACAGCCCACTGCTTGCCTCGGTTGGTTCTGCGCTCCCTGGCTGCCTGACAGCAGGATCCTCCGCTCCTCCCGCAGCCACCCCACCCATCCTAAGTTAGGATAGGGTGGGGAAGCGGTGGGGGGAGCGGAGGATGCTGCTGTCAGGCGACGGGGAAGCCAGTCGGGGGCTTCAGCATTGTTTAAAAGCCGGTGGCTTTTTACCGCTGGCTTTTAAACAGTGAAGTGGGGAATTGCAGTTTTTTCCTCTGCTGCCAGACCTCTTTATAGGGTCCAGCAGCAAAGGAATTACTCGCAATACTCGCTTCCCCATTGAGTTACTTTAGACTCGCTAGACTCGTAACGAGTACCGAGTATCAGGACCTACTCGTTACGAGTCTAGCGAGTCTGAATATTTCAGTACTCGCTCATCCCTAGTTTATGGCTGTCCCCAATGCTCCTTTTGAGTTTTAGTGGCTACTTGGGTTTTCAGGTTGGGTACTATACGTATATTTTCTTGTTTTTAACAATCTGTGTTTGTGGGAGAATTTTAGCCCCTCATAATTAAAGGTTATGTTTAATGGTACCTTTACACACCGCTACAGAAGGTTAGAAACAACCGGGTGTCAGAGACAAATGTATCTTGCACCGTCAAAACAACCCGAGGTAGAGGCGGGTAAATCAGGTTGTTGCCACCCGTCACTGTCGACACCTGATTTTGAGCAGTGCTCTAAAACAGGTTGGTTTCAACCCGATGGTAGCGGCATCTAAATGAGGTACAGGAAGGTTTTTTCGTCACCTAGTTAACTCCCTGGGGCGTGACACAGCCTCCGGGAAACCGCCCCCCTTCAGCGATCATTGGTGTAAGCTCCTGCGTTACGATTGGTTGTCGCTGCATAGGGCAGCATATTTAAGGAGCTGACCAGTCACACTACACAATTGCAATAGCATCATGTATTAGCCAGCCTTCCTGTGCTGGCTGGCCAATCATGATGCTATTGCATTGTCCAATCATCGTACGAGCGTCTCGTGATCTACAACTCTGGCACGCCTATGTGTTGTTCCTGCTGCACCATATTACCTTCTGTAGCGGCGTGTAAATGAGGGACGGTGCTCTACAGAAGGTAACTTGTGGCACCCGGCGGTGCCTCCAGAGATAGATTAAGCCTTCTGTAGAGCACTTTGTAGCGGCGTGTAAAGGCGGTATCGGGTACCGTTTGCAACCGTTGGAACGTGCTCGTGCACGTGAGACACCAGGTTGTTTCTAACCTTCCATAGTGGCGTGTAAAGGTACCATTAAGGTTTCTTTATTGCGGTCAACCCACCTATATTTAGCTACTACAAAATAAAACTAGGCAGCTGAGGGTGGCACCTCACAGGTGTCCAATTTATCTGTGCTGAGATGGAAAATTGCAGTAATACACTTTCTTTATTATTTATTTCTTTTACGCCCTATGATGTCAGGTTGGTTGCCATACACTAATGTCTATGTCAACCAAGCACAGACACCATCAAGATTGTGGAAATGCTATCTAATTCCATCAGCCAATCACAGATGCTCTCACAGAGCATGAGCATCTGTGATTGGCTATTGTGGAGTCAGTAAAGTGACTATGCAGAAAGCTTAATAGGTGGAACCAGATGTAAGTGAGAGGGAACGCAGGAGAGTGGACCAGTAGGCAAACAATGAACAGGAGACTGGTAAGATGATCTATGTGTGCTTTTGTGTTTGGCAGCTTTTGGATACCTTTGAAAGATTTTTCTATGCATTAGATGTTGTCTGCAATTGATTTTATTGGTGCGGTGCTTGTCAAATTGTTCGTTGAACAGCTCAACGAACACCTGTCTGGCTTCAGCATATCAAGGACCAGGAGCATGATGAAGAGGATGAAGAGGTTAAGGACGATGAGGAAGAAGAGGGGGTAATAGAAGCAGAAAGCCCTGTTTCCCAGCCTTGTGTAGCACCTTTGTCAGAGGATTTCAACTGGGAGAATGCCATGTGGGGACTCCTATCCCCTCCAAGCAACTATCCATTACAGTTCTTTGATGAGCGAGGCTTATTTTTTTTTATATATTATTGTTCTACTGCATAAGTTAAGCCTTAGTTGCCCTTCTCCCTGCTGTATTAGAGGGACTGCAGCCTTTGGGCTACACCTCAAAGCTCTTAATGGACTCTGCCCTTAATGGACTTTGCACCATTGTAATGGAGGCTGCTGATACCTGTGGGACTTTTCTTATATATACAGTGTGTATTAATATATGTGTCTTTGGGACTTATTAAAGGGAACCAACCACCCCAAATGACCCCCCCGGAGTGCTAAAAAAACTGTTTAGTAGAAGCTAAGATATATGTTTTATAAGTTTAATAAATTGAGCCTAATGGGTGTTACCTAGCTTTGTCCTCGTCCATTTCTTCGTGCCTGTCAGCCTCCTCTCCCCTCCTCCCTTCAGTGAAGCCCTTCTGTGGAAGCCGAAAATGCCCCGCCTGTCTACTGCTTCCTGATAAATTATGCACGCCCATCTCTGCACCTAAGAGCCTGGCCGCATCATGAAAGGGGCGTGGCTAAATCGCGTCATGAAAGGGGGCGGGGCTCCGGCATGGCGCGATTTAGCCCCGCCCCTTTCATGATGCGGCCAGGCTCTTAGCTGCAGAGATGGGCGTGCATAATTTATCAGGCAGCAGTAGACAGGCGGGGCATTTTCGGCTTGCACAGAACGGCTTCACTGAAGGGAGGAGGGGAGAGGAGGCTGACAGGCACGAGGACAAAGCTAGGTAACACCCATTAGGCTCAATTTATTAAACTTCATAAAGCTATATCTTAGCTTCTACTAAACAGTTTTTTTAGCAAAAACGATTGCCCCAAATGTGTGTGCTGGGTGTAGGGACACATATTAACAGTCCGGGGGGGTCATTTGGGGTGGTTGGTTCCCTTTAAAGTCTGTGCTATAAGCAAAGTTTTATTATTTCACTACTTGTGTGCTGGACTGTTTCTTTAAAGAGGTGGTTTGATACTGCCCAACAGAGACTAGTGAACAAACCTCTGGCCTGACTGTCTGAGATATGGAAATGGAAGATACTACACACACTTCTGTAGAGCAGGGCTGGCAAAGTGCAGTCTTTAAGGGCTGCAGATAGTATATGTTTTCAGAATCTCCTTATGAAATAAGTACTGGTGCAATGCTAAGAAAATCCTGAAATTTTGCACTGTTTTCAGACCTTGAAAACTGTAGTAAGCCACCCCTGCCATAGAAGTCTGTCTATAGGTAGGCAAGGGCAAGAGGAATAATCGAACATTTTAACCTCAATTTCAGCTCTCCCTGGATCCTCTTAGGTCCTGGGCCCATGGTAAATTATTTTATGCTTTTTTTATGCAGATTTTGACAATCTTCATCAAAATCTGCATCTCTGTCCTAAGGCCAGTAAAGTCTGTGACAGCTCAAAAGGACTGTGCTCATATTGCTTTTTTTCCTTTCACTTGTGGTTCAGATTTCTTTTTCCTGCCCTAAAATCTGCACACAGCTTGCAAGAAAAATTAACACATTGGCACAGCATTTCTGAACTGGGCATAGGAAGGGGAACAGCTCACCATCAGTAAGGATCTGCTTCCACTGGTTCCAAGCCTGCAAGGACAACGCCCTGGTTGTGGGCTGGTGCAATTAGAGGAAGAAATTCCAGCAGAATGGTTCCAGTATTTTTCTTCTTTTATTAAATGATAAATAACATCCATATAATAGGCAGTACAAGTGTACAAACAGGCCAATGCATTTCGTCGCACTCAGGTCTTAATCATGGCTCATTTTTGATGATACAGAAGTATATTTATATACACTCCCCCATGTTCATCACAGGTGTAAAAAATCTGCCCCATAATATACAATTGATTCAAAGTAAATTGAACTATGAAAAGGTTAATACAATCATAGTAAAAAATAAAAATATATTTTCTATTAATCTGCTTAAATCATATTACAAGATATATATATTAGTATTGAAGAATAACGTCATGTCTAATATTTAAACCTAGTGGGATTTTAGTGCCCAAGCTGAAGATCCAAAAACTTTCTTTTTGTAATAACTTACGTCTCAGGTCTCCTTCCCTGAAAGAGTTAACTATTCTATCAATACCACTGAAAGAAAATGTTTTTGTATTGCCTCCATGCACTGAGGCAAAATGTCTGGATGCAGAAGATATATTAACCGCATTGGAATTTGCAGCATCTGATAAGTGTCTGCAAATCCGGCGCTATAATTCTCTGGATGTGCATCCCACATATTGTAGCTCGCAATCCGTGCACTCAATCAAATAAATGTGCTAAAACAGTTTAAAAAAGTATTGATGTTGTACGACCTTCCATTGCTGTAGGATCTAAATGTGCGTCTTTTTGTTGCGTAATTGCATACAGTGCATCTTGTGTGTCCGCACTTATAGAAACCCCACAATGACAGCCATGTATTAGATTCTTTATTAGTTGTAGTGGTAAAGAAGCTAGGAGACTTTACCCCTCTATTCCACATGAAGTAGCACTAAAATGCTTATCATCGAGTTTTGGATGAACACAGTACTTACACCCAAAATACTCAAGATTTTATTGTTATGGCGGTGGATTATTTACTGAAACACAATTTTTTCTCATTTGATAAAAAATTTTACTTGCAGAAACGCGGTGTGAGTATGGGAGCAAAATTCTCCCCCACTCCAGCAAATTTAGTCATGGGTATTTGGGAGGAGGAATTCATGTTCAACTCAAATAACCCCTTCCGTGCCAGCCTTGTGTGGTACGCTAGATATATCGATGATACCCTGCTGGTACGGGGGGAAGTCCCCTCTTGAAATACAAGATTTCATTAACTATCTGAATCTGAATGACTATAACCTCCGATTTACTCACACAGGCGGCTCTGCAAGTATTAACTTTTTGGATATTACTATGATAGGAGATCAAGAAAGAGAAAGGGTTAATATCAAACCCTATAGAAAATGCACTGCCTGCAATTCCATCCTGAGAGCAACTTCATGTCACCCCAAACATGTAACAAGAAATATTCCGGTAGGTGAACTAATAAGAACCAACCAAAACTGCTCCTCTGTGTAAACTTATGAGAGGGAATCTGCCAAAGTAATAAACAAATTGAGACATCGTGGATATACACATGGTACATTGAAAAGAGCAGATAACATTACTAGAAATATGGATAGACATTCCTTAGTCTTCCAAAGTAAATCTAAACAAGCATATAATGTTTCTGCTAGGGATGGGCGAATCAACTCTCTAGGACTCGTTACTCGGCGTGTAGTAAGGGACTCGCAGGACTCGGTACTCTGCGAGTTTCCCAGCGTTTACTCGCACGAGTCCAATGCAAATCAATGGCAAACGCTGACAAAACTAGGATTGCCATTGTTTGCATTAGACTCGGCTACTATGCCAGTGATAGCAGGGAAACTCGCAAAGTAACTGCTGTTTCTTTGCGAGCCGAGTCCAGCTGTCTTCTCTGTGCAGCTCCAGGGTCCTAGAGCACGCCTGCTCACAGAGATGATGTAGCAGAGCTGAGATTGTTCTCAGTCTGCTCATTCCCTGTGCATAGACATCTATATCTATGCACAGGGGATGTAGCTGAGAGGACATCGCGTTTTGGACTACGTCAGACGGAAGAGAATTTTTTTAATTAAAGATGGAGTCCATAATGGCTTTTTTTTATTTCAAATAAAATATTTTCTCTGTGTTGTGTTTTTTTAACCCTTTATTGGAGATTCTTAGTGGCTGGGTCAAACGTGGCCTGACATTAAGAATCTCGGGCTTAATACCAGCTTGTATAACAAAGCTGGTATTAACCCCTTTATTACCCAGCGTGCCACCGCCACCAGGGCCGCTGGAAGAGCAGGGTTCAGCGCCAAAGGATGGCGCTTCAATAAACGCGCCATCTTCTGGGGTGGCTGCGGGCTGCAATTTGCAGCGGGGGGTGCCCAGAAAGCTTGGGCATCCCTGCGCTGCAGATTCCAGCCCCCAGCTGCTTAGCTGTACCTGGCTAGACATAGAAATTGCGCGGAGCCCCACGCATTTTTTTTTTATTATTTCATGAATTTCAGAGTCAGAGTCTCAGAGTCAGAGTCTCAGAGTCAGAGTCAGAGTCTCAGAGTCAGAGTCTCAGAGTCAGAGTCAGAGTCTGACTCAGAGTCAGAGTCTCAGAGTCAGAGTCTCAGAGTCAGAGTCTCAGAGTCAGAGTCAGAGTCTCAGAGTCAGACTCAGAGTCTCAGAGTCTCAGAGTCAGAGTCTCAGAGTCTTAGAGTATCAGAGTCAGAGTCTCAGAGTCAGAGTCTCAGAGTCAGAGTCTCAGAGTCAGAGTCAGAGCCTCAGAGTGAGAGTCTCAGAGTCAGAGTCTCAGAGTCAGAGTCTCAGAGTCTCAGAGTCAGAGTCAGAGTCAGAGTCTCAGAGTCAGAGTCTCAGAGTCAGAGTCAGAGTCTCAGAGTCAGAGTCAGAGTCTCAGAGTCAGAGTCAGAGTCTCAGAGTCAGAGTCAGAGTCTCAGAGTCAGAGTCTCAGAGTCAGAGTCAGAGTCTCAGAGTCAGAGTCTCAGAGTCAGAGTCAGAGTCTCAGAGTCTCAGAGTCTCAGAGTCAGAGTCAGAGTCTCAGAGTCAGAGTCTCAGAGTCAGAGTCTCAGAGTCAGAGTCAGAGTCTCAGAGTCAGAGTCTCAGATTCAGAGTCTCACCCTCAGAGCCAGAGTCAGAGTCTCAGAGTCAGAGTCTCAGAGTCAGAGTCTCAGAGTCAGAGTCTCAGAGTCAGAGTCAGAGTCAGAGTCTAAGAGTCAGAGTCTCATAGTCAGAGTCTCATAGTCAGAGTCTCAGAGTCAGAGTCTCAGAGTCAGAGTCAGAGTCTCAGAGTCAAAGTCAGAGTTTCAGAGTCAGAGTCAGAGTCTCAGAGCCTCAGAGTCAGAGTCAGAGTCTCAGAGTCAGAGTCTCAGAGTCAGAGTCTCAGAGTCAGAGTCTCAGAGTCAGACTCAGAGTCTCAGAGTCTCAGAGTCAGAGTCTCAGAGTCTTAGAGTCTCAGAGTCAGAGTCTCAGAGTCAGAGTCTCAGAGTCAGAGTCTCAGAGTCAGAGTCTCAGAGTCAGAGTCTCAGAGTCTCAGAGTCAGAGTCAGAGTCTCAGAGTCAGAGTCTCAGAGTCAGAGTCTCAGAGTCAGAGTCAGAGTGTCAGAGTCAGAGTCTCAGAGTCAGAGTCTCAAATTCAGAGTCTCACCCTCAGAGCCAGAGTCAGAGTCTCAGAGTCAGAGTCTCAGAGTCAGAGTCTCAGAGTCAGAGTCTCAGAGTCAGAGTCAGAGTCTCAGAGTCAGAGTCAGAGTCTCAGAGTCAGAGTCTCAGAGTCAGCGTCTCAGAGTCAGAGTCTCAGAGTCAGAGTCTCAGAGTCAGAGTCTCAGAGTCAGAGTCAGAGTCTCAGAGTCAAAGTCAGAGTCTCAGAGTCAGTGTCAGAGTCAGAGTCAGAGTCTCAGAGTCTCAGAGTCAGAGTCAGAGTCTCAGAGTCAGAGTCAGAGTCTCAGAGTCAGAGTCTCAGAGTCAGAGTCTCAGAGTCAGAGTCAGAGTCTCAGAGTCAGAGTCTCAGATTCAGAGTCTCACCCTCAAAGCCAGAGTCAGAGTTTCAGAGTCAGAGTCTCAGAGTCAGAGTCTCAGAGTCAGAGTCAGAGTCTCAGAGTCAGAGTCTCAGAGTCAGAGTCAGAGTCTCAGAGTCAGAGTCTCAGAGTCAGAGTCTCAGAGTCAGAATCTCAGAATTTCATGAAATAATTTAAAAAAAATGCGTGGGGCTCCGCGCAATTTCTATGTCTAGCCAGGTACAGCTAAGCAGCTGGGGGCTGGAATCCGCAGCGCAGGGAGGCCCAAGCTTTCTGGGCACACCCCGCTGCAAGTTGCAGCCCGCAGCCACCCCAGAAGATGGCGCGTTCATTGAAGCGCCATCCTCTGGCGCTGAACACACGCTCTTCCAGCGGCCCTGGTGGCGGTGGCACGCTGGGTAATAAAGAGGTTAGGGCCAGCTTTGTATTATCTGCTGGCCCTAAGCCCGAAATTTATGGCGGTCACGCCAATATTAGACATGACCGCCATGAATTTCTATTAAATTGTTTTAAAAAAAACACAACACAGAGAAAATTTTTTATTAGAAATAAAAAAAAAGCCATTAGGGACTCCATCTTTAATTAAAAAAATCCTCTTCCGTCCGACGCAGTCCAAAACGCGATGTCCTCTCTGCTCATCCCCGTGCATAGATATAGATGTCTATGCACAGGGAATGAGCAGACTGAGAACAATCTCAGCTCTGCTACATCAGGCAGCAGGCGGGCTCTAGGACCCTGGAGCTGCGGCAGCCAGCACACAGAGCAGACAGCCGGACTCTTATCTGTGCGAGTTTCCCAGCGATTACGTGCAAAGTAAACGAGTCCAATGCAAATAAATGGCAAAACTAGGATTGCTTCAGGCTGAAGCTTCCGAGACACATCTGCGATTTGTAAATCTCACACTACTCGCTATTACTCGCTTCCCCATTCATTAACATTGGACTCGCTAGACTCGCAACAAGTAGCGAGTCCTGGGCTCGGACTCGCTAGAGTCAAGCGATTCCGAGTAATTTAGGATTCGCCCATCACTAGTTTCTGCCCCAAATACATTTAGTACCATGTATAGTCCTTCTTACTATAAAGTGACTGAAATCATCAAGAAGTATCTACCCATTCTGAATAAGGATCCAAAACTAGCCAAAATTCTGGCTGATTCTCCTGTCAGATTTAGTGCCAGAAAAGCGCCAACTTTATGTACTATTTTATCTCCTAGCTTCTTTACCTCTACAACTAAGTGTGGAGGCACACTGGCGTGAGACTCGCGCGAGTGCAATGCGTGAAAAAAACGCATTGCACTCGGACCAGTGTTGCCCTATCAGGCAGGCCACACTGGTGTGAGTCCCACGCACCTAACTCGCATTGCGAGTCAGAAGCGAGTGCAGCACACAGTGCGAGATTGTAGCAGCATGCTACAATAGCTAAATCATGTTTAATAGGCTCCCGCTATTACTTCCGGGGCCGCCTATTAAGCTCATTACATATTCACTGCACTGTCAAACTAACAGCCAATCACAGGAGCTCACACTCTGTGGGAGCCTCTGTGATTGGCTGTTGTAATCAGACTGGATTTTCTCAATCTGGACAGTGATTCTGCTTGGTTGCCATACACATTAGTGTATGGCAACCAACCTGGCGTTGTAGGGTGTCAAATAAATAATTATTTAAAAAAAAAACACGTGGGGCTCCGCAGCATTTTTAAGTCTAGCCCGATGAAAGCAGGCAAACTGCAAGCTGCCACCCTCAGCTGCTTAATTTCCCCTTGGCTGGCAAAAAAAAATGCGTGGGCTCTGCCCTATTTTCCATGCCAGCCAAGGTAAAACTAGGCAGCTGAGGGCTGGTATTCTCAGCGGGGTGAGGGCCCATTGTTATAGGGCCCCCCCCACGCTAAAGAATAGCAGCCTGCAACCGCCCCTGAAAATGGCGCATTAATAATAAGCGCCATTTCCAGGCGCCTTACCAGGCTCTTCCAGCGGCCCTGGTGGCGGTGGCATGCTGGGTATTAAAGGGGTTAATACCAGCTTTGTTATACAAGCTGGTATTAAGCCCGAGATTCTTAATGTCAGGCCAAGTTTGACCCAGCCACTAAGAATCTCCAATAAAGGGTTAAAAAAAACACAACACAGAAAAATTCTTTATTAAAAATAAAGACACAGACACCATTAGGGACTCCATCTTTATTACCACCACATATCCCTCCAAAGATCCAGGTCTTCTCTCTTCCTTCTTCTCTCTTCTGTCTTCCTTCTTCTTCTTGTTGAACTCATTCAGCTCTGCTACATCACACCACAGGGGGCGGAAATGCACTCCCCTGCTGTGTGATGAGTCAGTGAGGCTGTGAGCATTAAGTGGTGACGTCACCGCCGGCCCCGTTGCTATAGTAACCAAACTATCGGTTACTATAGCAACGCTTAAGCAGTGCCATCATCACAGCGCCTTGACTCATTCATAAGCTGCTGATTTTAACTCCCTGCTTACCGATCACTGCAGCGCCGGTAAGCAGAGAGTTAACTCTGCTGTGACCGCGGCTGCAGTATGAGCGGCGCATATAGCAGCCGCGGTCACAGCAGAGTTAACTCTCTGCTTACCGGCGCTGCAGTGATCGGTAAGCAGGGAGTTAAATCCAGCAGCTTATGAATGAGTCAAGGCGCTGTGATGACGGCACTGCTTAAGCGTTGCTATAGTAACTGATAGTTTGGCTACTATAGCAACCGGGCCGGCGGTGACGTCACCGCTTAATGCTCACAGCCTCACTGACTCATCACACAGCTGGGGAGCGCATTTCCGCCCCCTGTGGTGTGATGTAGCAGAGCTGAATGAGTTCAACAAGAAGAAGAAGGAAGACAGAAGACAGAAGAGAGAAGAAGGAAGAGAGAAGACCTGGATCTTTGGAGAGATATGTGGTGGTAATAAAGATGGAGTCCCTAATGGTGTCTGTGTCTTTATTTTTAATAAAGAATTTTTCTCTGTGTTGTGTTTTTTTTAACCCTTTATTGGAGATTCTTAGTGGCTGGGTCAAACTTGGCCTGACATTAAGAATCTCGGGCTTAATACCAGCTTGTATAACAAAGCTGGTATTAACCCCTTTATTACCCAGCGTGCCACCGCCACCTGCTGGAAGAGCCCGGTAAGGCGCCTGGAAATGGCGCTTATTATTATTGCGCCATTTTCAGGGGCGGCTGTAGGCTGCTATTCTTTAGCGTGGGGGGGCCCTATAACAATGGGCCCTCACCCCGCTGAGAATACCAGCCCTCAGCTGCCTAGTTTTACCTTGGCTGGCATGGAAAATAGGGCGGAGCTCACGCATTTTTTTTGCCAGCCAAGGGGAAATTAAGCAGCTGAGGGTGGCAGCTCGCAGTTTGCCTGCTTTCATCGGGCTAGCCTTAAAAATGCTGTGAAGCCCCACGCGGTTTTTGTTTTTTAAATAATTATTTATTTGACACCCTACAATGCCAGGATGGTTGCCATACACTAATGTGTATGGCAACCAAGCAGAATCACTGTCCTAATTGAGAAAATCCAGTCTGATTACAACAGCCAATCACAGAGGCTCCCATTGAGTGTGAGCTCCTGTGATTGGCTGTTAGTTTGACAGTGCAGTGAATATGCAATGAGCTTAATCGGCAGCCCCGGAAGTAACAGCGGGAGCCTATTAAACCTGATTTAGCTATTCTAGCACATACAGCCTGAGAAAGACCATGTTAAAAACGCATTGCACACTGACCACACTCGCACCACAGTCACACCACATTCATCACTCTGGCACCATACTCGCAGCACACTTGGACCACACTTGCACCACACTTGCAACACACTTGCACAGCACTCGAATCACTGTCATGCATCAAAAATGCTCGAATTTGATGCATGACAGTGTGCCTCCACCCTAAGAAAGAATCTAATACATGGCTGTCATTGCGGGGTTTCTATAAGTGCGGACACACAAGATGTAATGCATGCAATTAAGCAACAAAAAGCTGCACATTTAGATTCTACAGCAATGGAAAGTCGTACAACATCAATACTTTTTTAAACTGTTGTAGCACAGATGTAATTTATTTGATTGAGTGCACAGATTGCAAGCTACAATATGTGGGATGCACATCCGGAGAATTAAAACGCCGAATTTGCAGACACTTATCAGACGCCGCAAATTCCAATGCGGTTAATCTTCTGCATCCAGACATTTTGCCTCAGTGTATGGAGGCAATACAAAAACATTTTCTTTCAGTGGTATTGATAAAATAGTTACGGTAACTCTTTCAGGGAAGGAGACCTGAGACGTAAATTATTACAAAAAGAAAGTTTTTGGATCTTCAGCTTGGGCACTAAAATCCCACTAGGTTTAAATATTAGACATGACGTTATTCTTTAAAACTAATATATATATAAATATATCTTGTAATATGATTTAAGCAGATTAATAGAAAATATATTTTTATTTTTTACTATGATTGTATTAAGTTTTTCACTGTTCAATTTGCTTTGAACCAATTGTATATTATGGGGCAGATTTTTTACACCTGTGATGAACATGGGGGAGTGTAAATAAATATACTTCCGTATCATCAAAAATGAGCCATGATTAAGACCTGAGTGCGTTGAAACGCGTTGGCCTGTTTGTACACTTGTACTGCCTATTATATGGATGTTATTTATCATTTAATAAAAGAAGAAAAATACTGGAACCGTCCTGCTGCAATTTCTTCCTCTAATAGCACTTCTGAACTCACTTAGACTTTGCAGGCTTCAGGATAGGCACGCAGATTTTGATGCAGATTCTCAAAATATGTTTCAAAAGAATCATCAATGAACCATGGGCACTGGGTCTTACAACAATATGGTAGGGTCACGTTTGTTCAAAAACAGCATCCACCATATGCTATAATAGCAGGGCCGCAGGCACTGGTGAGATTGTGACAAGTAGTCCTATCACAAACATTACTGTAGTTCAAACTCAAGAGGTCACATGGGAGCTTTCCTGCAAGTTTGAGCCGCACTGCACTCCCTGACGTCACCACTTCTCACATGCAATGTCTCACGATACCGGTGAGATATATCCACTACATCTTGTGTGACATCACTAGACAGCTAGCCTTAAAAGTGCTGACACCACTTAGGTTATCTCAGATAATACAGCAGAATTCCCTGCAATATGTTACCCACTGTGTATCCTTAGACAACGTCAGGAAAGCTATGAGGATGTCTGAGGTTCATGAGCAGACCCAGAAGCATGGTGACAGCAGCGCTGAAGCTTGCTAAGTAATAGTGTAAGAAGATAATGTCTGTGCCAAAACAGCGGGGCTCCGCAGTTAAATGATTCGATTTGTGTTTTATAGCTTTTGGGCTTCTTTTAAAGTGTTTTTTAGGCCAATGATTTTGCCTCTCATTGATTTGAATGGGGTTTGTAATTTCAGCGAACTATTTGCCAATCTATTCAGCAAAAATATGCACGGTTGGCGAACCAAACCGGACCTGGACTTAAAAGGTTCGCTCATCTCTTCTCTGAACAGGAGGGTGCAGATCCATGGAAATACATGCAGCTACACGCTCCTGTAATAGAGATGTAGGCATGCCAAGTGTGCTCCAGTGGATATCGCGCTGTGTGGATTACTATCGGAGCTGGATATGTTTGGGCATAATAAGTGTGTGAATGTGGATTTTTGTGCGGGTATCATAGATACCAATTTAGGGGTTTATGACAGCTGGCAATACTCATCAGTCATTAACCCCTTCTATTACCACGTTTGCAACCGCACCAGGGCATTGGGAAGAGTTGGGATGAAGCGCCAGGATACAGTATTCTTAATGAATGCACCATTTTCTAGAGTGGCTGCGGGTTTGGCTTCTATTCTTACCCTGAGGGGGGGAAATAACTTCGTATTTCCCCAGGGTAGGAATGCCAACCCCCAGCCATGCACTTTATCTTGGCTGGTATCAAAATTTAATGGGGACACCAAGCCACTTTTCTCAATAGTTTATTTTTACAGTGATTTGACATCAGTTTGGTTGCCATACTGGCAACCATTCACAGTCGCCAGCAGAGAGGGTGGGGGAATTAAGTCTGACTTTAACTAATTAAGGGGGGGGGATGTGCAGTCACTATGTCTGAGGTTCATGAGTGGGTCCAGAAGCAGGATGACACTAGGACTGAAGCTTGGTAAGTAATAGTCTAGGAAGCTAATGGCTGTGCTAAAACAGCTGGGCTACACTGTAAAACAATTTAAGCTGTGTTTGGCAGTTTTTGGGCCACTTTGAAGGTGCTTTCTATGCCGGTCATTTGGCCTCCCATTGATTTCAATAGAGTTTGAAACAACAGATGCCCGTGCGGCAAACCAAACCAAATCCAAACTTCAAAGGTGCGTCTATCTCTACATGTGACAAACATTATACAGGCCTGAAAGTCATAAGTTCAAAACATTGTTACTCTTTTGTCCATCAGTGTACATAAACCTCAACATGGACAGTTTATTTTTATGGATGAGGTTAAAAACTGATTTTTTTTTTATAATATAGTAACTGTGAACCACTATTTGACCAGTATTAATTGCTTTTAACATAATCCACATTTCATTGGTGGTTCATGAAGATCTTCAGAGCACTCCAGAATGCATAGCACAACTGATCAAAGCATAGCTGAGCTAATGTATCTGAGCATTGGTATTATAAACAACTCTTAGGGCAAAAAAGATGCTGTGAAAGGATATGTTGGAAGGGGATATTTTATTTGATAGGGTCATAATTGTTCAATACAGCTAAAAATTTGATTGCCAGCATTGCATAGGTGAATTGCCACAGTCATTGTCATTAGGTGGCTCTGCATGCTCGACTGACAATTTACAGTAGCCTTACTAGACTTACTGAGGGATTGATCCAGTGATTGCTGTAAATGAGTGCTGATTTAAAAATAGGTAATATTGGTATGCTTGATTACTTCTACATGTATAGAAAACTGACACCACATTATAATTTTGGGGATATTCCTTTAAATTAATTAAGCCAAAACATTAACTGGCTTTAGCATGCCAAGAAACACAAAATTCCTCATTCGCAAGTATTCTGTAGAGGCAATGGGACATGAAAGCATAGTTTGCAGTACAAAAAAACATTTTGGGGAAATTAGCACAATTGGATCTTATATAGAATGATTGTGCTGGGTGCAGTTTTGCTGTGTATTATGAGAAAGTGTATTACAACCATAGATCACTAGAGCCACCTTTGCTCATGCAAAAGCATTTTGGCAAGATTGCACACCTCTAGCCACCTCTTTAGGAAGCTTAACAAAAGAAATCACTAAACATATGGCACAATCCAAGAAGCCGAAACAGCAGCTTGGCCCAGAGGCAGCTAGAAGAGTGTTGATGCTTGCAGTTTGCAAATATGTATGCTTCAAATGAAAAATTAGCCTAATGTATTATTAGGAACATAAGAATATTTCACTGTTTGAGACTTATATTGTCTTTCAGATTTTTGTAGAACTATCTTTGTTTTTTTTTCTTTTCATACATGGCATAGGATAATATTAAACCTATAACAGTGAGAGGAATACATTCCTTCTAGGAGTCCCTTATTGTCTCATGCTATTAAATATGCATGCATTAATTGGATAGCTACATCAATAATACTTACTTTCCGAGCTATCAATGTGAGAACAGGCTCAGCAGGACTTGTAGACTTGAAATGGTGAACATTTATGACAAAAAAAAATATGCGGAAACTTTTTTACCATTGGAAAAAGTGACATATTTTCAATCAATTTTTCTTTAGGGTGTGATTATAGTTATAACAACTCTATCTGTTAAGGGACCTGCCAGGAAATTTCTGTAACTTCTGGACAGTTAACTCATCACAATTGACACTGTTTATTGACACTTCAAGTATATCACAAAGCTGCAGAGTTTGTTCTGAACACTTGCATACTATTAAGGGAAAATTTAAAAAGCTTTTCTTTAACCCCTAAATGTCCTTATATGTTACCTGCAGGGGCTAGTTATTATTATTATTATTATTATTATTATTACCGTATATACTCGAGTATAAGCCGACCAGAGTATAAGCCGAGGCCCCTAATTTTGACCCCCAAAACTGGGAAAACTTATTGACTCGAGTATAAGCCTAGGGTGGGAAATGCCGCAGCTACTGAAAAATTTCAAAAATAAAAATAGTTACGAATAAAATTACATTAATTGAGACATCAGTAGGTTAAATGATTTTGAACATTTATTTCAACTTGAAACAGTAAACTAGCTCTGTAAGAGGAAAAGAGGCTCACAAAACCAATATGGTATCAACAATAAAACTTTAAAAGTGCAAAACCCTGAGTTCAATCAGCAACCAAGGTAAAATACAAGAGTTAAAATCCTTCAAAACTGGATTCCTCCTCATCATCTGTATGCCCAAATAGAACATCAACTTCCGCTGGTGTGAGGTTATCAGTATAGACATTATCATCATCACTGACTTCGCAGTCATCATCATCGCTGCTGTCTTTCTCATACAAAGCGCTGTCTTCGCTACCATCTAGAGAATTACTTATGCCACATTTCTTGAAGGTGCGTTGCCCCATATCCTCTGGAATATCTTCCCATGTATCACGAACCCACTTTGCTATTAATTCTATGTTGGGCTTCATCAGATTTCCAACTTTTGTCAGTTGGGCTTGACCAGATGACATCCAATCATGCCACATCTTTCGCACACGGTCTTTGAAGGGTTTGTTTAAACTCACATCTAGGGGCTGTAAAACAGATGTAAGCCCACCTGGAATAACGGACAATGTAACTTGGGATGACTTTGCCAATTTTTTATGTCCTCAGATGTGTGGGCTCTGAACATATCCCATACTAGCAGTGATGGTTTTTTCTTTAAGGCTGCTCCTGGTCGTCCGTTCTAAATTTCTTCTAGCCATTTTTTAGTTCCATCTTCATCCATCCAGCCTTTAACATGTGTGCGTACTGTAATTCGTGGTGGGAATTTGACCTTTTTTGGCAAGGTCTTTCTTTTAAAAATAATGGCAGGCTGCAGCTTAGTTCCATTAGCCAAACATGACAGAACGACTGTGAAATGGTTTTTCTCATTTCCTGTGGTTCTGAGAAAAATAGTTTTGTCTCCCAAACTTGCCACAGTTCTGTTGCATGGAAGATCAAAGGCCATAGGAGTCTCATCCATATTTCCAATATCTCCCAGGTCATAGTTATGGATCTTTCTTTGCTTTATAATGAATGAATGGAATGACATCACTTTGTCCTCAAGGTCTTTTGGCAGCTTCTGGGAAATCTTTGTTCTTTGCCTCAAACATAGAGAAAACCTATTCATGAAGTGGGTACACCATCCTGCTGACGCAACAAAATTTTCAATGCCTGGTGCTTTTATTCTGTCCTCCTTAGCCAATTGAAGGGCACGTAAGCGAATTCCCATGCGTGTTACGCAGTAACCATTTTGACGACACTCCATAACCCATTTATGCAGTTCAGTCTCTAGTGCCCCATATGAAGTTGTTAAACCACGTCGAGCTTTTTTTGCCTTTTGAATCTTTTCCAAGTCAGCATTCATTTTCCGCCACTCCTTCACTTGTTTATCGTCAACGCAAAATTCCCTACTTGCTATAGACTTATTGCTTTCTTCTGCTCTTGACACAACCTTAAGTTTGAAAGCAGCTTCATATGACCTGCGTCTTTGTTTTGGTCCCCCTGTACCGGTAGAAGTACTGGCATCCATTTCTAAGAGAATAGAAAAAAGACTTCAAAAAGAATGCCGTACTACCGTATTCTAAAAATATGGTATAGCGTAAGCCCTAGAACAAAAATACTGTAAGCCCTAGTACCGTAATAGTTCTACAAAGAGGTCAATTTACGGTACTGTAAAAATGGTGGTGCCCAGGTAAACAAGTACAGTAAAAGCCTTTGGCAATAAAATGTATAGACTCCACGGTACACCCCAGGGCATACCGTAGTGCCTCTGCATTGTGGAAACATACGGTACCCTAATAAAGTATTCCAGAATGAGATGACATGACTGTTTGCATAGAACAACCTGTGTTAGGGTTCATACGGTAATATACGGTACAAGCTGAGTTGTGTACGCACTCTGTTACTGCATGCGCTGTGTTACCACATACGGTATTTAAGGGAAGTGCAAACACAACACCTGCAGTAACACAGTGCGTGTACAACAATTCAAGGGGCCCACACTATAGGGGTCATACCGTAAATATTTTTATTACAGTACTGTACTGGTTTATTTTTTGGCCTCTCTCACTGAGGGTACCATATACGGTACCGTATATGGTACGGTAATAACATTGTCACACTTGTCTCTTCCCCTCAGCATCCAGCTAATCCTATCCCCTGCTCTATTACTGGTATTCCTTTCCGTCAGTATTATGGTATTTCATGAATACAAAAGCTTCAATACCGTATTCCATAAAAGTTACCATACAGAGGTGCCAATCAATTGTTCAGTACCGGTAACTGTCTTAGGCCTCTTTCACATCAGCGGTAATCGCTGATCACGGCAGTTGCGGTGAAAAAAACGTAACTGCAGCGATTACCGCATAATGGCTGCTCTTGCGGTCCACCTGCAGCAAGCCCCATGCTATGTCTATGGGGCTTGCAGCAGGTGCTGCAAGTGCGGCATAGTTGCGGTTTCAGCACTTGCGGTTTTATCGCGGCCGCATCTGCCGCAAGTGCCGAAACCGCACTTGCCGCACACTTACCGCAAGCCCCATGGACGTTGCATGGGGCTTGCAAGTGAACCGCAAATGCAGCCGTTATGCGGTAATCGCGGCAGTTGCGGTTTGTTCACCGAAACTGCCGCGATCAGCGTTTACCGCTGATGTGAAAGGGGCCTTACTGGACAATTGATTGGTACCTGTGTCTGTCTTTACATGGGGGGGGGGGAATTTACGGTACTCATGTTCAGTAAATATACGGTATACGATAATTTTTAAGAAATATTGGGTTTTTGTATTCATAAGATATGGTAGTACGGTATTTATGGGACTAAGGGTACCTTTACACGCAGCAACTTTTCTAGGAATTTCACTGGCAATTTGGTTGCAGTGAAATCATGGACACATTGTTCTATCTTGTTGCTGTGTACAAATGGAACAATGTGTCCATGATTTCACTGCAACCAGCAATTTGCCAGTGAAATTCCTAGAAAAGTTGCCGCGTGTAAAGGTACCTTAAGGCTACGTTGACATCAGCGTTTCTTGGCATTTCTGGCAGATCTGGCAGTTTTGCCTGATCTGCCGGTAGCTGGAACAGTTGCGGTAAGACTGCTTTCGAAGTAATGTATTCCTTACGGGACTTGCGGACATGTGCGGCACTTGCAGCTAGCAGCGTTTTTTTGACTCACTGCAAGTGCTGCACTTGTCCGCAAGTCCAGTAAGAAATGCATTAGTCAGATCTACGGAATTGCAAATGCAGAGAAAGTCTGATGTGAAAGGTCCCTAATGGGTCAATGTCATCATTGATCTCATCGAAGGCTGATTGCTGGTGAGCTGTCACACAGGCAGACTCACCAGCAATCAGTTGACCAGCGACATCATGGAAATGATTTACGGTACCGTAAATATTGTTTCCACTATGTCTTGCTACCGCTGCCAGGCTGTGGTAAGTGGGAACAGGCTGGTCTCCAAGGTAAACTGCGGGTATCTAGGCACCGCGCACTGTCTAGATACCCGCTGTTTACCTTGGAGACCAGCTCCCAGTGCTTGCTGAGAGGCGCTGGGAGCTGTCTTATCGCTCATCTCCCGGTGTCACATGCAGCGATTCTGCGTGTCCACCGGGCGACCATCGTTAGGTTTTAGAACTTGTTCTAAAGCCTGACGACCATCAACCAGCGACATCAACCAGCAGGGCGGAGGGATCCAGGCACCACATCCCAGCCCCAGCCAGCGGCGGAGGGATCCAGGCACCACATCCCAGCCCCAGCCACCCCCAGCCAGTGGAGGGATCAGTCCTGGAGTGCGGGAGACCTGGTAATGACAGAAGGGAAGCAGCAGGGGCAAGTGGGGTTGTGGGGGGGATGTGGGGGGTTTGGGAGATGGCTAAGATGAGAAGCGATCAGAAGGGCAGAAGTTAGTGAAGTTAGTGACTCGAGCATAAGCCGAGGGGGACTTTTTCAGCCCAAAAAAGGGCTGAAAAAGTCGGCTTATACTTGAGTATATACGTTATTTATTTATATAGCGCCATTATATTCCATGGTGCTTTACATGCTAAAAAGGGTAGACTAGGACAAGTAACATAGTAACAATACAAGTAACAATAAATGTGGACAAATCGGTCGTACAGATACAAGAGGGGAGAAATCCTGTCCACGAGGGCTCACAGTCTACGAGGGGCGGGTGGGGATAGAGTGGGAGGGGGAAGTTCTAGTCGTGAGGCGGTGTGGTGGACTGGGCCTTATTGCAGGTGGTAGGCTTGGCGGAACAGGTGGGTCTTTAGGCTTCTTTTGAAGGTTCCCAGGGTAGGAGAATATCTGATGTGTTGAGGCAGTAAGTTCCAGAGTAGTGATGAGCGAGCATGCTCGCCACTACTCGGTACTCGCACGAGTATCACTGTACTCGGGCTACTCGGCGAGCACCGAGTAATCTCGCGATACTCGTGCTGTGCTCGTGGTCGTCATCTCTGCATGTTGGCGCTCTTTTAAGAGCCAGCCCACATGCAGGGATTGGCTGGCAGACCACTGCAATGCCACAGCCCTGTTAGTTGTGGCATTGCAGTGATTGGCCGGCCTGCACAGCGTGACCGAGCCTTTATAAGACCCGGCCGCGCTGTGCTCTGCACACAGGCATCCAGACAGTGAGTGTAGGGACAGTGTCTGCTGCTGCTTGGGAACAGATTTGCGGCCCTCATATATAGATCCGGAGCAGGGCTGCAAACTGCTGCTGAGCTGACAACAACAGTCCTGCTCAGGACTAATCTCGGAGGATATAGGCAGGGTGATCCAGATCGGAGTCCAAGCTTTTCTGTGACCATTACAGTCACCAGACTGTTGTACTTACTAGCTTGATCCAGGTTAGGACATAGGGACTAAAATCCTCATCTCATTTGACCATTAGAGTCACCAGACTGCTGTACGTACTACCTTGATACAGGTTAGGGACTAAAATCCTAATCTGTGACCATTAGAATCAGCAGACTGGTGTACGTACTACCTTGATACAGGTTGGGGACTAAAATCCTCATCTTCTGTGACCATTAGAGTCACCAGACTGGTGTACGTATTACCTTGATACAGGTTAGGGACTAAAATCCGAATCTCCTGTGATCTGAGCAGTCACCAGACTGGTGTACGTCATACCTTGATACAGGTTAGGGCCTAAAATCCTAATCTCCTGTGATCTGAACAGTCACCAGACTGGTGTACGTCATACTTTGATACAGGTTAGGGACTAAAATCCGAATCTCCTGTGATCTGAACAGTCACCAGACTGGTGTACGTCATACCTTGATACAGGTTAGGGCCTAAAATCCTAATCTCCTGTGATCTGAACAGTCACCAGACTGGTGTACGTCATACTTTGATACAGGTTAGGGACTAAAATCCGAATCTCCTGTGATCTGAACAGTCACCAGACTGGTGTACGTCATACCTTGATACAGGTTAGGGCCTAAAATCCTAATCTCCTGTGATCTGAACAGTCACCAGACTGGTGTACGTCATACCTTGATACAGGTTAGGGACTAAAATCCGAATCTCCTGTGATCTGAGCAGTCACCAGACTGGTGTACGTCATATCTTGATACAGGTTAGGGACTAAAATCCGAATCTCCTGTGATCTGAGCAATCACCAGACTGGTGTACGTCATACCTTGATACAGGTTAGGGACTAAAATCCGAATCTCCTGTGATCTGAGCAGTCACCAGACTGGTGTACGTCATACCTTGATAGAGGTTAGGGCATAAAATCCTAATCTCCTGTGATCTGAACAGTCACCAGACTGGTGTACGTCATACCTTGAAACAGGTTAGGGACTAAAATCCTAATCTCCTGTGATCTGAGCAGTCACCAGACTGGTGTACGTCATACCTTGATACAGGTTAGGGACTAAAATCCGAATCTCCTTTGATCTGAGCAGTCACCAGACTGGTGTACATCATACCTTGATACAGGTTAGGGACTAAAATCCGAATCTCCTGTGATCTGAGCAGTCACCAGACTGGTGTACGTCATACCTGGATACAGGTTAGGGACTAAAATCCGAATCTCCTGTGATCTGAGCAGTCACCAGACTGGTGTACGTCATACCTTGATACAGGTTAGGGCCTAAAATCCTAATCTCCTGTGACCATTACAATCACCAGACTGGTGTACGTCATACCTTGAAACAGGTTAGGGCCTAAAATCCTAATCTCCTGTGATCTGAACAGTCACCAGCCTGGTGTACGTCATACCTTGATACAGGTTAGGGCCTAAAATCCTAATCTCCTGTGATCTGAGCAGTCACCAGACTGGTGTACGTCATACCTTGATACAGGTTAGGGACTAAAATCTGAATCTCCTGTGATCTGAGCAGTCACCAGACTGGTGTACGTCATACCTTGATACAGGTTAGGGACTAAAATCCGAATCTCCTGTGATCTGAGCAGTCACCAGACTGGTGTACGTCATACCTTGATACAGGTTAGGGACTAAAATCCGAATCTCCTGTGATCTGAGCAGTCACCAGACTGGTGTGCGTCATACCTTGATACAGGTTAGGGCCTAAAATCCTAATCTCCTGTGACCATTACAGTCACCAGACTGGTGTACGTCATACCTTGATACAGGTTAGTGCCTAAAATCCTAATCTCCTGTGACCATTACAGTCACCAGACTGGTGTACGTCATACCTTGATACAGGTTAAGGCCTAAAATCCTAATCTCCTGTGATCTGAACAGTCACCAGACTGGTGTACGTCATACCTTGATACAGGTTAGGGCCTAAAATCCTAATCTCCTGTGACCATTACAGTCACCAGACTGGTGTACGTCATACCTTGATACAGGTTAAGGCCTAAAATCCTAATCTCCTGTGATCTGAACAGTCACCAGACTGGTGTACATCATACCTTGATACAGGTTAGGGCCTAAAATCCTAATCTCCTGTGATCTGAACAGTCACCAGACTGGTGTATGTCATACCTTGATACAGGTTAGGAACTAAAATCAGAATCTCCTGTGATCTGATCAGTCATCAGACTGGTGTACGTCATATCTTGATACAGGTTAGGGACTAAAATCCGAATCTCCTGTGATCTGAGCAGTCACCAGACTGGTGTACGTCATACCTTGATACAGGTTTAGGGACTAAAATCCGAATCTCCTGTGATCTGAGCAGTCACCAGACTGGTGTACGTCATACCTTGATAACAGGTTAGGGACTAAAATCCGAATCTCCTGTGATCTGAGCAGTCACCAGACTGGTGTACGTCATACCTTGATACAGGTTAGGGCTAAAATCCGTAATCTCCTGTGATCTGAGCAGTCACCAGACTGGTGTACGTCATACCTTGATACAGGTTAGGGCCTAAAATCTGAATCTCCTGTGATCCTTACAGTCACCAGACTGGTGTACGTCATACCTTGATACAGGTTAGGGCTAAAATCCTAATCTCCTGTGATCTGACAGTCACCAGACTGGTGTACGTCATACCGTGATACAGGTTAGGGCCCAAAATCCGAATCTCCTGTGATCTGAACAGTCACCAGACTGGTGTACGTCATACCTTAATACAGGTTAGGGCTAAAATCCTAATCTCCTGTGACCATTACAGTCACCAGACTGGTGTACGTCATACCTTGATACAGGTTAGTGACTAAAATCCAAATCTCCTGTGATTACAGTCACAGACTGGTGTACGTCATACCTTAATACAGGTTAAAGGGACCTAAAATCCTAATCTCCTGTGATCTGACAGTCACCAGACTGGTGTACGTCATACCTTGATACAGGTTAGGGACTAAAATCCAATCTCCTGTGACCATTACAGTCACCAGACTGGTGTACGTCATACCTTGATACAGGTTAGGCCTAAAATCCTAATCTCCTGTGACTTGAACAGTCACCAGACTGGTGTACATCATACATTGATACAGGTATAGGGCCTAAAATCCTAATCTCCTGTGATCTGAACAGTCACCAGACTGGTGTATCGTCATACCTTGATACAGGTTAGGACCTAAAATCAAATCTCCTGTGATCTGACAGTCACCAGACTGGTTGTACGTCATATACCTTGATACAGGTTAGGGACTAAAATCCGAATCTCCTGTGATCTGAGCAGTCACAGACTGGTGTACAGTCATACCTTGATACAGGTTAGGGACTAAAATCCGAATCTCCTGTGACATTGACAGTCACCAGACTGGTGTACGTCATACCTTGATACAGGTTAGGGACCTAAAATCCTAATCTCCTGTGATCTGAACAGTCACCAGACTGGTGTACGTCATACCTTGATACAGGTTAGGGCCTAAAATCCTAATCTCCTGTTGACATACAGTCACCAGACTGGTGTACGTCATACCTTGATACAGGTTAGTGACTAAAATCCTAATCTCCTGTGACATTACAGTCACCAGACTGGTGTACGTCATACCTTGATACAGGTTAGGGACTAAAATCCAAATCTCCTGTGATCTGAAGCAGTCACCAGACTGGTGTACATCATACCTTGATACAGGTTAGGGACTAAAATCCAATCTCCTGTGATCTGACAGTCACCAGACTGGTGTATCGTCATACCGTTGATACAGGTTAGGAACTAAAATCCAGAATCTCCTGTGATCTGAGCAGTCATCCAGACTGGTGTACGTCATATCTTGATACGGTTAGGGACTAAAATCCTAATCTCCTGTGATCTGAACAGTCACCAGACTGGGTGTACGTCATGCCTGATACAGGTTAGGGACTAAAATCCGAATCTCCTGTGATCTGAGCAGTCACCAGACTGGTGTACGTCATACCTTGATACAGGTTAGGGATAAAATCCGAATCTCCTGTGATCTGAGCAGTCACCAGACTGGTGTACGTCATACCTTGATACAGGTTAGGGCCTAAAATCCAATCTCCTGTGACTCATCAGTCACCAGACTGGTGTACGTCATACCTTGATACAGGTTAGGGACTAAAATCCTAATCTCCTGTGATCTGACAGTCACCAGACTGGTGTACGTCATACCGTGATACAGGTTAGGGACTAAAATCTAATCCCTGTGATCTGAAGCAGTCACCAGACTGGTGTACGTCATACCTTAGATACAGGTTAGGGACTAAAATCCGAATCTCCTGTGATCTGAGCAGTCACCAGACTGGTGTACGTCATCCTTGATACAGGTTTAGGGACTAAAATCCAAATCTCCTGTGATCTGAGCAGTCACGAGACTGGTGTACGTCATACCTTAATACAGGTTAGGGACATAAAATCCGAATCATCCTGTGATCTGAGCAGTCACCAGACTGGTGTACGTCATACCTTGATACAGGTTAGGGCCTAAAATCCAATCTCCTGTGACCTTAGCAGTCACCAGACTGGTGTACGATCATACCTTGATACAGGTTAGGGCCTAAAATCCTAATCTCCTGTGATCTTACAGTCACCAGACTGGTGTACGTCATACCTTGATACAGGTTAGGGCTAAAATCCTAATCTCCTGTGATCTGAACAGTCACCAGACTGGTGTACGTCATACCTTGATACAGGTTAGGGCCTAAAATCCTAATCTCCTGTGATCTGAACAGTCAAACCCGACTGGTGTGCGTCATACCTTGATACAGGTTAGGGACTAAAATCCGAATCTCCTGTGATCTGAGCAGTCAGCAGACTGGTGTACATCATACCTTGATACAGGTTAGGGACTAAAATCCGAATCTCCTGTGACCATTACAGTCCCCAGACTGGTGTACGTCATACCTTGATACAGGTTAGGGCCTAAAATCCTAATCTCCTGTGATCTGAACAGTCACCAGACTGGTGTACGTCATACCGTGATACAGGTTAGGGCCTAAAATCCTAATCTCCTGTGATCTGAACAGTCACCAGACTGGTGTAACGTCATACCTTAATACAGGTTAGGACTAAAATCCGAATCTCCTGTGATCTGAGCAGTCACCAGACTGGTGTACGTCATACCTTGATACAGGTTAGGGACTAAAATCAAATCTCCTGTGATCTGAGCAGTCACCAGACTGGTGTACGTCATACCTTGATACAGGTTAGGGACTAAAATCCGAATTCTGTGATCTGAGCAGTCACCAGGCTGGTGTACGTCATACCGTGATACAGGTTAGGGACTAAAATCCGAATCTCCTGTGATCTGAGCAGTCACCAGACTGGTGTACGTCATACCTTGATACGGGTTAGGGCATAAAATCCTAATCTCCTGTGATCTGAACAGTCACCAGACTGGTGTACGTCATGCCTGGATACAGGTTAGGGACTAAAATCCCAATCTCCTGTGATCTGAGCAGTCACCAGACTGGTGTACGTCATACCTTGATACAGGTTAGGGAGTAAAATCCGAATCTCCTGTGATCTGAGCAGTCACCAGACTGGTGTACGTCATACCTTGATACAGGTTAGGGACTAAAATCCGAATCTCCTGTGATCTGAGCAGTCACCAGACTGGTGTACGTCATACCTTGATACAGGTTAGGGACTAAAATCCGAATCTCCTGTGATTGAGCAGTCACCAGACTGGTGTACGTCATACCTTGATACAGGTTAGGGACTAAAATCTGAATCACTGTGATCTGAGCAGTCACCAGACTGGTGTACGTCATACCTTGATACAGGTTAGGGACAAAAATCCGAATCTCCTGTGATCTGAGCAGTCACCAGACTGGTGTACGTCATACCTTGATACAGGTTAGGGACTAAAATCCGAATCTCCTGTGATCTGAGCAGTCACCAGACTGGTGTACGTCATACCTTGATACAGGTTAGGGACTAAAATCCGAATCACCTGTGATCTGAGCAGTCACCAGACTGGTGTACGTCATACCTTGATACAGGTTAGGGCCTAAAATCCTAATCTCCTGTGATCTGAACAGTCACCAGACTGGTGTACGTGATACCTTGATACAGGTTAGGGTCTAAAATCCTAATCTCCTGTGACCTCTACAGTCACCAGACAGTTGTCGCTCTATACAGGCAAAATGCGCAATGGCGTTGGCAAGGGCGTTGGCAAGGAACAAGGAAGTGGATGTGATGGTGGTGCAGGCAGAGGCCGAGGTCGTGTGCAAGCACTAATTTCACAACAACAAAGGGCCACATCTCCTCGTTCGCACTTCCTGTCCCAAATTCTTGGGGCCCGCAGCAGTACACCGCTGTTGAACCAAGACCAGTGTCAACAGGTTGTTACTTGGATAGCGGATAATGCTTTAAGTCAGATTGGCACCTCCACAAACACCCTGTCTTCCACACGGTCAAGTGTCAGTAGCCGTGATGCTGCACTGCACATTTCCCAACCTGATCCTCCTTCCTACCACCAGGCCGAGTACACGTCCACGGACATTACTGATCCCACAATAGGACACTCGGAAGAGCTGTTCACGTATCCTTTCTCAGAATCTGGCCTGTCGCCACCTCCTCTTGAAGTGGGTGATGAGGAGATGGTATGTACAGATGCCCAAATATTTGAGCAGCCACGTTCTGACGAACGGAACATTGGCCAAGTGTCTCAACAAGGGGTGGACGATGATGCGACACAATTGCCAGGAAGTCAGGAGGAGGATCAGGGTGCGGAAGAGGAAGACGACGTGGTGGATGATCCAGTAGCTGACCCAACATGGCAGGAGGATATGCAGAGCGAGGACAGCAGTGCACAGGGGGAGGGAGGCATAGCATCCCAACAGGCAGTACGAAGCAGGGTCGCGTCCGCAGGCAGAAGGCAGGCAACCGTTCCCCGGAACAACAACACGACTCAAGGTGCCTGTGCAAATGTTCGGTCTTCCCGAGTATGGGAGTTTTTTAAGTTGGCTCCAGAAGACTCTAAAAAGGCCATTTGCCACACCTGCCATGCCAGTATCAGCAGGGGTACGAAAACTAGCAGCCTGACAACCACCAGCATGATCAGGCACATGTCAGCCAAGCACCCGACTTTGTGGGAAGTACAACAGAGTCGAGGAGCGGTGCTTGCTGATGTCACTGCTACGTCTTCGCCTGTTGTGCGTGCGAGCCAATCCCCTGTCCGTGCTGGCTGCGAACAAGCCTCCGGCCCTGCACCTGAAGTTGCCCACGCACAAATTACACCACCATCAAGCACGTCCTTGTCCCAGCGCAGCGTTCAATTATCCATTCAGCATACATTTGAACGCAGGCGCAAATACGCTGCCAACGCCCCACATGCACAGTCCTGAATGATCACATTTCGCGACTCATAGCGCTAGAAATGTTTCCTTTCCGGCTGGTGGAGACGGACGCATTCCGCGACCTGATGGCGGCTGCTGTCCCACGTTACTCGGTCCCCAGCCGCCACTATTTCTCCAGATGTGCCATCCCCGCATTGCATAACCACGTGTCCAACAGCATCACACGTGCCCTGAACAATGCTGTTTCAGCCAAAGTCCACCTAACAACAGACACGTGGACAAGTGCTTGTGGGCAAGGCTGCTACATCTCCTTGACGGCACACTGGATTAATATTGTGGAGGCTGGGACCCAGTCTGAGCGAGGGACGGAACACGTCCTTCCCACACCAAGGATAGCAGGCCCTACCTCTGTCAGGGTTTCACCGACACTCTACAGCTCCGGAATGTCATGCTCCTCAGTCTCCTCCTCCTGCGCATCCTCATCCACTGTACCCTCCACATCAGTCCCAACCTGGAAGCAGTGCAGCACTGCCTCTGCAAAGCGGCAACAGGCTGTGCTGAAGCTAGTCTGCATAGGTGACAAACCCCACAATGCAGAAGAGGTGTGGACAGCTCTGAAACAGCAGGCAGAGCACTGGCTCACACCTCTGAACCTAAAGCCAGGAAAGGTCGTGTGTGACAATGGCCGGAACCTGGTGGCAGCTTTGAGGCGAGGCCAGCTGACGCATGTTCCATGTGTGGCCCATGTGCTCAACCTGGTGGTTCAGAGGTTTGTAAAGTCATACCCAGAGGTGTCTGACCTGCTGGTAAAAGTTCGCCGTCTGCACATTTTCGCAAGTCACCTGCTGCTTCAGCCGGCCTTGCCGGCTTTCAGCGCCGTCTGCGTCTTCGGCCCACAGACTGGTGTGTGATGTCTCCACGCATTGGAATTCAACTCTGCACATGTTGGTCAGGATATGTGAGCAGAAGAGGGCAGTTGTGGACTACCTGCATCACCTAAGCCATCGGGAAATGGGTCAAACTCCACACATAACACCTGAGGAGAGGAGATGGATGTCGGACCTATGTACCGTCCTCCAAAACTTTGAGGACTCCACCAAGATGGTGAGCGGCGATGACGCCATTTTTAGCGTCACCATTAGTGATGGGCGAATCCTAAATTACTCGGAATCGCTTGACTCTAGCGAGTCCGAGCACAGGACTCGCTACTCGTTGCGAGTCTAGCGAGTCCAATGTTAATGAATGGGGAAGCGAGTAATAGTGAGTAGTGTGAGATTTACAAATCGCAGATGTGTCTCGGAAGCTTCAGCCTGAAGCAATCCTAGTTTTGTCATTTATTTGCATTGGACTCGTTTACTTTGTAAGTAATCGCTGGGAAACTCGCACAGATAAGAGTCCTGTCTGCTCTGTGTGCTGGCTGCCGCAGCTCCAGGGTCCTAGAGCCTGCCTGCTGCTGAGTAGCAGAGCTGAGATTGTTCTCAGTCTGCTCATTCCCTGTGCATAGACACTATTTTATCTATGGCACACAGGGGATGTAGCAGAGAGGACATCGCGTTTTGGACTGCGTCGGACAGAAGAGGATTTTTTTAATTAAAGATGGAGTCCCTAATGGCTTTTTTTTTTATTTCTAATAAAAAATTTTCTTTGTGTTGTGTTTTTTTTTAAACAATTTAATAGAAATTCATGGCGGTCATGTCTAATATTGGCGTGACCGCCATAAATTTCGGGCTTAGGGCCAGCTGATAATACAAAGCTGGCCCTAACCTCTTTATTACCCAGCGTGCCACCGCTACCAGGGCCGCTGGAAGAGCGGGGTTCAGCGCCAGAGGATGGCGCTTCAATGAACGCGCCATCTTCTGGGGCGGCTGCGGGCTGCAATTTGCAGCGGGGGGTGCCCAGAAAGCTTGGGCATCCCTGCGCTGCGGATTCCAGCCCCCAGCTGCTTAGCTGTACCTGGCTAGACATAGAAATTGCGCGGAGCCCCACGCATTTTTTTTTAATTATTTCATGAAATTCTGAGATTCTGACTCTGACTCTGAGACTCTGACTCTGAAATTCATGAAATAATAAAAAAAAAATGCGTGGGGCTCCGCGCAATTTCTATGTCTAGCCAGGTACAGCTAAGCAGCAGGGGGCTGGAATCCGCAGCGCAGGGATGCCCAAGCTTTCTGGGCACCCCCCGCTGCAAATTGCAGCCCGCAGCCGCCCCAGAAGATGGCGCGTTCATTGAAGCGCCATCCTCTGGCGCTGAACCCCGCTCTTCCAGCGGCCCTGGTGGCGGTAGCTCGCTGGGTAATAAAGGGGTTAATACCAGCTTTGTTATACAAGCTGGTATTAAGCCTGAGATTCTTAATGTCAGGCCACGTTTGACCCAGCCACTAAGAATCTCCAATAAAGGGTTAAAAAAACACAACACAGAGAAAAATTTTTATTTGAAATAAAAAAAAAGCCATTAGGGACTCCATCTTTAATTAAAAAAATCCTCTTCTGTCCGACGCAGTCCAAAACGCAATGTCCTCTCTGCTACATCCCCTGTACATAGATATAGATGTCTATGCACAGGGATGAGCAGACTGAGAACAATCTCAGCACTGCTACATCATTTCTGTGAGCAGGCGGGCTCTAGGACCCTGGAGCTGCACAGAGAAGACAGCTGGACTCGGTTCGCAAAGAAACAGCAGTTACTTTGCGAGTTTCCCTGCTATCACTGGCACAGTAGCCGAGACTAATGAAAACAATGGCAATCCTAGTTTTGTCAGCGTTTCTGACAAAACTAGGATTGATATTGATTTGCATTGGACTCGTGCGAGTAATCACTGGGAAACTCGCAGAGTACCGAGTCCTGCGAGTCCCTTACTACTCGCCGAGTAACGAGTCCTAGCGAGTAGATTCGCCCATCCCTAGTCACCATACCACTACTCTGCCTTCTAAAACGGTCTCTGCTGAAAATCAAAGAGGATGCATTGCAGGCCGAGCGCGATGACTTTGAGCAAGAAACAGTAGTGGGTGTGGGTGAAAACACACAGCCCAGCCTCATCTCATCACAACGTGCAGTGGAGGACTATGAGGAGGAGGAGGAGGATGAAGACATGGAGCAACTCTCTGGCCAAATTGAGGATATGACATGCACGCCAGTCATACCCTCGATTCAGCGTGGCTGGCAAGAGGACAGGTGAGATGAGGAGGAGGAGGAGGACAGCATGTTCAGTCATCGTGTTGGTCTGGATACTGAAGTGATGGCTGTTAAGAGTCTGGCGCACATGGCTGACTTTATAGTAAGCTGCCTGGCTCGTGACCCTCGCGTTCAGAACATCTTGGCCGACAATCAGTACTGGTTGGCAACACTGTTAGACCCACGCTACAAGGAGAACTTTATGTCTCTCATTCCTGAGGCGGAGAGGTCAGCCAAAATGCAGCAGTTCCACAGGGCCATAGTCACGGAAGTAGGCAAAACATTCCCCTCACAAAACGCTAGCGGCATAGGTCAGGATTCGGTGGACAACCAAGGCGTACGGCTGAGAGGGGCACAAGTCCAATCCGACAGAGGTAGGGGAACTGTCTTTACGATGTGGGACAGTTTTCTCAGCCCCTCACGTACCACAGCCCCTGAGGTGCGGGGTAGTGCCACCAGAAATGCTAAGTTTGGGCAGATGCTGAAGGAGTACCTTGCAGATTGAACAACTGTACTGCGAGATTCCTCTGTGCCTTTCAATTACTGGGTCTCCAAGCTGGACACGTGGCATGAATTGGCTCTCTACGCCTTGGAAGTCCTGGCCTGCCCTGCCGCCTGCGTTTTATCAGAGCGTGTTTTCAGTGCTGCAGGTGGAATCATTACTGATAAACGCACCCGCCTGTCAACTGAAAATGCTGACAGGCTGACTCTGATCAAGAAGAACAAGGGTTAGATTGGGCCAGACTTCACCACACCACCAGCAAATGACAACTGAATGAAAATTTTGTTATGTGAATTTGCCATGTACCTCCACTCACCCATGGGTACACACTTCAGGATTTTGGCTAATCGCTGGACTGCTCCTCCTTCTCCTCATGTGCCACCATGATGACCGTTACAATAGTTAGGCTGTTGTTTGAGGTATACCCGCAGTGGTAAATTTTTTCGCCCATTCTTTTAGAATGGGCATTACAACGACAGGAGACCCACTCCTTTTCAATGGGAAAAATGTTTTGAGGCCCTCCTGCACGTCTCTATCCAGGGACAATGTGGAGCCTCCCAATTTTTGGCTGCCCTGGCCAAAGGGCAATACTACAATACACCCACTTGAGGTTTACAGGCCCTACTACATGTCTGTATGCATGGGTCATTGTTGAACCTCCCAATTTTTGGCTGCCCTGGCTAAAGGGCAATACTACAATACACCAACTTGAGGTTTACAGGCCCTCCTGCATGTCTGTATCCAGGGGCATTGTTGAACCTCCCAATTTTTGGCTGCCCTGGCCAAAGGGCTATACTACTATACACCCACTTCAGGTTTACAAGCCCTCCTGCACGTCTCTATCCAGGGACAATATGGAGTCTCCCAATTTTTGGCTGCCCTGGCCAAAGGGCTATACTACAATACACACACTTGAGGTTTACAGGCCCTCCTGCACGTCTCTATCCTGGGACAATGTGGAGCCTCCCAATTTTTGGCTGCCCTGCCAAAGGGCTATACTACAATACACCCACTTGAGGGTTACAGGCCCTACTACATGTCTGTATGCATGGGTCATTGTTGAACCTCCCAATTTTTGGCTGCCCTGGCCAAAGGGCAATACTACAATACACCCACTTCAGGTTTACAGGCCCTCCTGCATGTCTGTATCCAGGGTCATTGTTAAACCTCCCAATTTTTGGCTGCCCTGCCAAAGGGCAATACTACAATACACCCACTTGAGGGTTACAGGCCCTACTACATGTCTGTATGCATGGGTCTTTGTTAAACCTCCCAATTTTTGGCTGCCCTGGCCAAAGGGCAATACTACAATACACCCACTTGAGGTTTACAGGCCCTCCTGCATGTCTGTATCCAGGGGCATTGTTGAACCTTCCATATTTTGGCTGCCCTGCCAAAGGGCTATACTACAATACACACTATACACCCACTTCAGGTTTACAGGCCCTCCTGCACGTCTCTATCCAGGGACAATATGGAGCCTCCCAATTTTTGGCTGCCCTAGCCAAAGGGCTATACTACAATACACACACTTGAGGTTTACAGGCCCTCCTGCACGTCTCTATCCTGGGACAATGTGGAGCCTCCCAATTTTTGGCTGCCCTGCCAAAGGGCTATACTACAATACACCCACTTGAGGGTTACAGGCCTTACTACATGTCTGTATGCATGGGTCATTGTTGAACCTCCCAATTTTTGGCTGCCCTGGCCAAAGGGCTATACTACTATACACCCACTTCAGGTTTACAGGCCCTCCTGCATGTCTGTATCCAGGGACAATATGGAGCCTCCCAATTTTTGGCTGCCCTGCCAAACGGCAATACTACAATACACCCACTTGAGGGTTACAGGCCCTCCTGCATGTCTGTATTCAGGGTCATTGTTGAACCTCCCAATTTTTGGCTGCCCTGCCAAAGGCCTATACTACAATACACCCACTTGAGGGTTACAGGCCCTACTACATGTCTGCATCCAGGGTCATTGTTGAGCCTCCCAATGTTTGGCTGCCCTGCCAAAGGGCAATACTACAATACACCCACTTGAGGGTTACAGGCCCTACTACATGTCTGTATGCATGGGTCATTGTTGAACCTCCAAATTTTTGGCTGCCCTGGCCAAAGGGCAATACTACAATACACCCACTTGAGGTTTACAGGCCCTACTACATGTCTGTATGCAGGGTCATTGTTAAACCTCCCAATTTTTGGCTGCCCTGCCAAAGGGCAATACTACAATACACCCACTTGAGGGTTACAGGCCCTCCTGCATGTCTGTATCCAGGTTCATTATTGAACCTCCCAATTTTTGGCTGCCCTGCCAAAGGCCTATACTACAATACACCCACTTGAGGGTTACAGGCCCTACTACATGTCTGTATCCAGGGTCATTGTTGAGCCTCCCAATTTTTGGCTGCCCTTCCAAAGGGCAATACTACAATACACCCACTTGAGGGTTACAGGCCCTACTACATGTCTGTATGCATGGGTCATTGTTGAACCTCCCAATTTTTGGCTGCCCTGGCCAAAGGGCAATACTACAATACACCCACTTGAGGTTTACAGGCCCTCCTGCATGTCTGTATCCAGGGGCATTGTTGAACCTCCCAATTTTTGGCTGCCCTGGCCAAAGGGCTATACTACAATACACCCACTTGAGGTTTACAGGCCCTCCTGCACGTCTCTATCCTGGGACAATGTGGAGCCTCCCAATTTTTGGCTGCCCTGCTAAAGGGCTATAATACAATACACCCACTTGAGGGTTACAGGCCCTACTACATGTCTGTATGCATGGGTCATTGTTGAACCTCCCAATTTTTGGCTGCCCTGGCCAAAGGGCTATACTACAATACACCCACTTCAGGTTTACAGGCCCTCATGCACGTCTCTATCCAGGGGCATTGGTGAACCTCCAAATTTTGGACTGCCCTGGCAAAGGAAAATACTACAATAGACCCAGTTCCTCAAAATGGGCACATTATTTCAAGACAGGGCTTCATGTACGTCTCTTCTCAGGGACATCGGAGTGCCGCACAATGTTTTCACGTAAAATCTTTCATGTAATCACACAAAAAGTAACATACACCAGCTGTATCTCACTATTGGGTATGTGCCCTTAACATTTCCACCCTAAATATTCATTTTGGTATCAATTTGGAAGGTTTTCTGGTGACTCCGTAAAATTGGTGTGAAACTCGGACAAGATTGTTCACAGCTGTGAACAATGAGTGAGAAATGCTTCCAGGGGTCTTCCCCATGGTGTTGCCATGTCATTTCAGCACTCTTCTGAGACTTTTGTGACATTTTTAGGGTTTTTCCATGCTGCCGGCAGTCATTTCATAAAAATACTCGTGTCTCCCATAGGATAACATTGTGCTCGGTACTCGGGCCGAGTACACGACTATCTCGGGATGCTCGGCCCGAGCTTCGAGCACCCGAGCATTTTAGCACTCGCTCATCACTATTCCAGAGTATTGGTGAAGCACGGGAGAAATCCTGTATGCGGTTGTGCCTAGAGGAGATGATGAGGAGTAGAAGAGGAGCTCTTAGGAGGATCGCAGGTTGCATTAGGGTAGGTATCGGTAGACCATGTCAGAGATGTATGGAGGGGACAGGTTGTGAATGGCTTTGTATGTCATGGTTAATGTTTTAAACCGGGATGTCTGGGAAGTAGGGAGCCAGTGAAGGGCTTGGCAGAGAGGGGAAACAGGGGAGTAGCTGGGGGACAGATGGATTAGGCGGTCAGCGGAGTTCAGGATAGATTGGAGAGGTGCAAGGGAGGTATTGGGGAGGCCAGTGAGCAGGAGGTTTTAGTAGTCGAGGCGGGAGATGATGAGAGCGTGAATAAGGGTTCTAGCAGTGTCATGGTCCAGAAAAGTGAGGATCCTATAGATGTTTTTGAGCTGCAGTCGGCAGGAGGTGGCAAGGGCCTGGATGTCGGGCTTGAAGGAGAGGGAAGAATCAAGGATAACCCCGAGGCACTTGGCGTGGGGGACTGGGGAGAGAGAGCAGTCGTTGACGACAATGGATAGGTCAGGTAGTGAGGGGGAGCGTCTATGAACTCAGTTTTGTCCATGTTCAGCTTAAGGAAGCGAGCAGAGAAGAAGGATGAGATAGAAGTCAGGCAGTGTGGAATTTTAGATAGAAGGGAGGCGATGTCAGGATCAGACAGGTAGATTTGGGTGTCGTTGGCGTAGAGGTGGTACTGGAGGCCATAGGACTCAATGAGTTGCTCTAGGCCGAGAGTGTAGCTTGAGAACAGTAATGGTCCAAGAACCGTGCCCTGGGGGACCCCGACAGATAGGGGGTAGAGCGAGGAGGATGTGTGGGAATGGGTGGCGCTGAAGGTCCGGTCCGTTAAGTATGAGGAGATCCAAGAGAGGACAAGGTCCGTGATGCCAAGAGATTAAAGCATCTGAAGTAGAAGGGAGTGGTCAACAGTGTTGAAGGCGGCGGACAGGTCGAGTAGGAGGAGAACAGAATAGTGGCGCTTGCTTTTGGCAGTCAGTAGGTCGTTGGTGACTTTGGTCAGGGCTGTTTCAGTGGAGTGGAGGGGTCGGAAGCCAGATTGCAGGCGGTCAAAGAGGGAGCAGGAGGAGAGGACAGCTCAGAGTGGACATGCTGTTCAAGTAGTTTAGAGGCAAAAGAGAGGAGAGATATAGGTCGGTAGTTGAAGACAGTTGTGGGGTCGAGGGAGGGTTTTTTGAGGATGGGTGTGATCAAGGCATGTTTGAAGGCTGAGGGGAAGGTGCCAGTGGTAAGTGATAGGTTGAATAGATGAGTTAGGGCTGGGATGATAATGGAGGTGAGGTTGGGAATGAGGTTGGATGGGAGCGGGTCGTGGACGCTGGTGGTGAGGTGTGATTTTGACAGGAGGGAGGAGATCTGGTCTTCAGTTATGGGGGGGAAGCAGTTGATGGAAGGAGAGGGCAGTATAGGTGAAACGAAGGCTGTAGGGACAGTGGATCAAAGCTGTCTCTGATTCTGTCAATCTTTTCTTTGAAGAAGGAGGCAAAGTCTTCTGCAGAGATAAGAGGAGAGGGAGGGGGAGCAGGCGGGCGGAGTAAGGAATTGAAAGTTTTGAAAAGTTGTTTGGGATTGCGGGACAGGGAGGTTATTAGGGATAAGAAAAAGGTTTGTTTGGCGGTAGCAAGTGCAGTCTTGAAGGCGATGAGGGACTGTTTGAACAGCGCAAAGTGCTCAGTGGAACGTGATTTTTTCCATCGCCTCTTGGCGAAGGTGGTATGCCAGGGTTGCCTGTTAGTGTGTGGAGTGTGGTATGTGAGGAGGGCGGCTAGGTCAGATGCGGACAGAGTGGGCTTCGAGAGATGAGAGAGTAACAGAGAGGGGTAATGGATTATTGGCGAAGGAGCAGGAGGAATAGGTGTCGGATAGGAGTAGGCCGACACCTCCGCCGTGTTTGTCAGAGGGGCGGGGGGTGTGGGAAAGATTAAATCGTAGGATAGTGCAGCAGGGGAGGCCGTGTCGGAGGGGGTGAGCCAGGTCTTTGTGATGCCAAGGAATGAGAGTTTATTAGAAATAAAGAGTTCATAGATGTCTGGGAGTTTATTACAGACTAAGCGGGCATTCCAGAGTGTGCCTGGCAGGGAGATTAGAGGAGCAGGGGCTGGGGGGATGGGTCTAAGGTTGGTCAGGTTGCAAGGGTTATGAGAGTTGGTGATGGAACGTGGGGGTGGAGTGTAGGTGACTGTGGGGATGTGGCGAGGGGACCGGGATTAGGGGAAATGTCACCAGCGAGTAGGAAGAGCAGGGAGAGGGTTAGCAGGTGAGAGCAGGAGAGTTTACGTGGTGGGCGTGCTGATTGGAGATGGAGGATTGAAAGTGTAGGAATAGTTTGGAGGAGTGGGTGAGGTGGTTAGGTAGGATGGAGGGTGAGAGAAGTACTTTGTTGCTGGGTGGAGGCATGAGCGGGGGTAGCAGGAAGTGGAGAAGGATGGGAGTGACAGTGCAAAGGAGGGGATACATTGTGGATGGTGAGCGGGGAGTGGGAGTAGCATGGGTCAGATGCAGCGGGAAGGCGTTATTAGAGAATGTCTTGTGTATATATATATAAATATATATATATATATATACAGTATATACTGTATATGTATAATACTGATTGCACAAATACTGAACTTATACTTCTGGTAACTGTGATTACCAGAGAAGTCTGATTGTGAAAGGCATTTGGGCTCTCACTGCCATAGTCATACATTGTCACCAGTCCCAGACATTTAAAACTTTGGTAGTCATAGCTGCTTTTCAAGTGGAAGCAGGGGCGTAACTACAACAGGTGCAGGGGTGGCGATCGCACCCGGGCCCCGGAGCCTTGGGGGGCCCCAAAAGTCACTTTGGCCTATATAAAATACCCAATACTATTAAAGACTTGCAATTATTGGGGGCCCCGTTGGAGGTTTAGAACCGGGGCCCACGAGCTTTAAGTTACGCCACTGTGGAAGTTCACTGAGTTCGCTGAGTTCATGTGACAACCATCCGCTGTGAAGCTGAGCTGCTGGTAAGGCAGCACCCCGAGAAACCCCGAGACCCTTAACCCCTATACAGGGATCTGGAATTATAGCGGAGCCCAGGGGGTAGCTGCCTATTATGAGCAACAGAGCAGGGAAGGTCGCCAGGGGAAAAAATCAAGACCCGAAAAACAAAGTCAGAAGTCCGAGTCAAAACCGAGAGGGAAGCGAAGGTACAAAATCGTCAAGCGATAGCAGAGTCGAGAATCCAGGCAAGGGTCAAGGGCAAAACCAAGAGGGCAGCTGAGGTACAAAATCGACAGGAAGAAGCAGAGTCAGAAATCCAGGCCAAGGTCAGAAACAAAACTAAACATACACTATATCACTGGGGAACCAAAACTATATCTGGCGGCCTGCAAGACAGGCTCCAATGTATTTGAAGGGCGCGGTTACCTCCCATAGGCTCGAGCTCACAGCCCGATGACCTCATCCGGACCGCCCCTAGATCCAGGCCAGATGGAGATGCACGACTGGCTCCACCCACGTCACTTCTGACAGAAGAACGCAGGCTGCGCCTAACGGACACCTCTGCAGGGCCCGCTCCTCTGCGACCAACACCACCCAGAGGGGAAACACAGCGGCGCTCAGCGACAGAGGCAGACGTCGCGGGAGCAGTTCCATATGAGGACAAGGCCCTCCTGTCACCGGTGCCACCAGCCGAAGGAATCCGGCTCCTCCCAGCGGCCGAGGCAGGAACACCGGCCACCGAGTCCAATGGTGATGTGACAGTTCACGTAGCCAGAGATCATCCATTAGAACAGATTAACCTCAATACCTTGGCAAAAAAAAGTTGTATAGACATAACTTTTTTGTCTATTTTGAAATAGTTGATTTCCGCAGGATCCATTTTCTTTAAACATTCATATTCTTTTATTTGTTATTTGCTGCAGTTCTTCTTTTATTGGACAGTCTAGTATGATCCCTTTCTTAGGCTGGTTTCACACTTTAGTTTTTTCCCTGATCAGGTTTGATCAGGCTTGTGTGCCAGAACTAGGAAAGGAACCAGGAGAGGAACTTGCAGAGAAAAACTATAATTGAAAGATTGACACCTGTTCTGAGTTTTGGAGACACTCCTGGTTTTGACACACAAACCTGATTGAGCCTGATCAGGGAAAAATCTGCAGTGTGAAACCAGCCTCAGGCAGCAGCAGATTAGTTCGACTTGTAGATGAGGCCCGAAAGAGCTACAATGAATATCAAGCACTCCATTAAGTTGCCTCTCATCCAACTCAACTTCAACAGGAAACAAAATGCAGTCCTCACAGGTGTCAGAAGTCTCCAGCCACCCTACTGACTGTGGATTAACACAGATGGCCGAGTGTGCAGAGCTGTTTACACATACCATAGCCAGGAAATCAGAGGTCTGCTCCAAACCTTCACTGAGTCAAGAGGAGGAAGTGATCTTCACTAATGCACAAAAGCTTTGTTAGTCAGATCCAGGGCTGGACAAAGAAAGGTCCAAGCATAATGTAAACCCTCATTACAAAACCTTGACCACTGTTGATTGAGACAATGAGGCTGATCATGCCAACACTCAGATACCTGAGGCAGATGTCTATGTGACAAGGTGACTCTTAGGGTGAGGATTGTGACAAAATAGAGGATAATGATGAGGTTCTAGATCCTTCTTACTGTCAACCCACAGGCAGGCAGTTGATGAGTTCAGCAGAGGAGATGGAAGAGGAGGATGATGAAACTGATAGGTTACGTAAAGCCTTCCTTGAGAAAGACAGAGTGCTGCAAGCACATCAACACCTGCATCCTCAACCACAACTCTGCCTGTGTGCACAAGCCTTGGTGGCTCCGCAGTCTGCATAGGCAGTAATCCTTGTCTAGCCTGAGCCTTTTTCCAGATCGCAAAGGATGACCCAACTCATGCTATTTGCAAAATACATAAGTAAATTCTGAGTGGAGGCAAAAAAATCAATAATTTTACTGCTTTATGCATGAACCGTCACATGGGCATGCAGCATAGAATACATTTGGAAGCTCACCGTTCTAAAATGTGGCTTAGCAATCTTGGCCAACCACCAAGCACCCCATCAAGGGCATCTGTGGCTTCTTCATCCTCCGTGACTATGGGGAATGTTGTAAAATATAAAATAGGGAGGGGGACAAGAGGCGCAATAGTGCCCTATCACTAGTGACACTGATATAATGTGGTGGTGCTATGAAGCTGCTCACCTGTTCCAGTTGTGATCCCCACAACTGGTTTGAAGGCGTTTAGGAAACAATGTTCCAAGCTGCTGCAGGACCTCCACCCAGCACTGGATAGTGGTATCGATCAAAGAAATGATGGGAGTGCTGGTGTATCACGGTCCGCGCTGCTCCAGGGCTAAATAAAACTCACCAATGAGCCAGTCAACTTTTCATCCTGAGGAAGGCGCCGGGTGTGGCGCTGAAACACGTAGGAGAAGGAGGAATAAAAAGGATGAAAAGTTGACTGGCTCATTGGTGAGTTTTATTTAGCCCTGGAGCAGCGCGGACCGTGATACACCAGCACTCCCATCATTTCTATGGGGAATGTTGTCACACAGACCTTCGGCTACACAACGTCCATCCCTTTATACACAGCAGCTGTCTTGGGAGTGGATACGCTTGCTGTTGTTGAGCGCTGTCAGACATTGGGACCACCAACTCTTCATGAAACTGCCCTTACCAAAATTACTAACTACTTACTTGTGGTCAAAGCTAACAGACAGTTCTCCATCCTCCTCCTCCTTGACCTGTCCTCTGCATTCGACACAGTCGACCACTACCTCCTATTACAGATCCTCTCTTCCATTGGTATCACTGAGCTTGCCCTCTCCTGGATATCCTCCAACATTTCCAACCACACATTTAGTGTCTCCCACTCCCACACGACCACCTCGCCCCATCCCCTCTCTGTCGGGGTCCCACAAGGCTCTGTCCTGGGGCCCCTCCATTTTTCAATCTATACCCTTGGTCTGGGACAACTCATAAAGTCCCATGGCTTCCATCATCACCTGTACGCTGATAACACTCAGATCTACCTCTCTGCCCAGACGTCACCTCTCTCCAGTCCAGAATCCCAGAGTGTCTATCAGCCACATCCTCCTTCTTCTCCTCTTGCTTCCCAAAATTCAATGTTGACAAAACTGAACTCGTCATCTTTCCTCCATCTCACACACTTTCCTTACCAGACCTATCTATCACAATAAATGCCATCATACTTTGCCCTGTACCTGAACTCCCCTGCTTTGGAGTAACCCTTGACTCTGCCTTGTCCTTCAAACCGCACATCCAAGCCCTTGCCACCTCCTGCCACCTACAACTCAAAAATATTTCCAGAATCTGTCCCTTCCTCAACCCTCAATCTACTAAACTACTAGTGCATGCTCTCATCATCTCCCATCTTAACTACTGCAACCTCCTCCTCTGTGGCCTCCCTGCTAACACTCTTGCACCTCTCCAATCTGTCCTTAACTCTGCTGCCCTCCTAATCCACCTCTTTCCTCGCTATTCCTCCACTTCTCCCCTCTGCAAATCACTCCACTGGCTCCCAATTCCCGAGCGTATCCAATTCAAACTACTAACATTCACTTACAAAGCCGTCCACAATCTGTCCCCCCCATATATCTCTGAACTAATCTTCTGATATCATTTAACTCGTAATCTTCAATCCTCCCAAGACCTCCTTCTTTCCTCCACACTTGTACGTTCCTCATCTAACCGCCTGCAAGACTTCACCACAGCATCCCCTATTCTCTGGAATTCTGCACCCCAAAATGTCCAAACGTCCGACTGTCCTCCACACTCAGAACCTTCAAGCAGAACCTGAAAACCCATCTCTTCAGAACAGCCTACAACCTGCAATGACCACAATGCCACCTCACCACCAAAGGACCTAGTGCCCCAACACCAATGGACCTGGTGCCCCACAACCAATGGACCTGGTGCCCCACCACCACTGGACCTGGTGCCCCACCACCATCGGTGATATGCGATGTGCTGAAACGCTGGAATTCCACTCTGAACATCTTACAGTGACTGTGGCAGCAGCAATGAGCATGGTGCAGTATGTGATGACGTATCATCTGAGCCAACGCAATCCTGATTTTGAGCAAATCAAACTGAATAAGGCTGGGGTCACAGTTGCCATGAGTTTTTTTTAGTGATTTAACAAAACTCATGCGTTTTTTCATGTCAGCATGAGTTTTGTAAGGTGTGTGATTGCTCCCTGCGTTTTTGGCTGCGTTTTTAAATCTGCACCAAAAACTAGTGCATGTACTATTTTTTGGTGCGTTTTTATAACATGGGCCCCTATGGAAAACGCATGCAAAAACGCATGTACAATTAGTACCATTTAGTACCATTCAAAAACGCATTCGTTTTCCATAGGAGCCCATGTTAAAAAACCGCATGCGTTTTCTAAAATGCATGCGTTTTTATAACATGGGCTCCTATGGAAAACGCATGCGTTTTTGAATGGCACTAATTGTACATGCGTTTTTGCATGCGTTTCCCTTAAGGCCCCATATTAAAAAACGCATGGTACTGTCACACATGCTTTTTTGCTATTAGGGCATGTTTTTTAACATGGGGGCCTATGGGTGCATTTTTTACATGCGTTTTTGAAAACGCAGATCTCCAAAAACGCTTGTGAAAAATGCAACTGTGACCCTAGCCTTAGTGGACACACAATAAGACCTCTGCACCATTCTGCACAGTTTCGAAATGACGACTAAGATGTTTAGCTCTGATGATGCCATTATTAGCATGGCTATTCTGGTCATCTACATGTTGGAGCACGCTTTAACTAGCATGCAAAGTCAGGTGGTGGTCCAAGAGGAAGAGGAGGAAGTAGAGGAGGAGGTGTATGCGCAAGGGATAAGAATGTGTCGTCAGCACAGTGGTGGGTGACATGGAAGGGTGGAGGAGAGTGATCAATGAGGGCTCATGGTATCAGCTAAACATTTGATGAAGGTGCAGGAGACGAAGAAGAAATGGAAGAGGAAGAGGTGATGTTGATGGAAGATTCAGCAAATGAGTGAGATTTTGCTCACATTTCTATTTTGCGAGGTTGGCGGGAAAGCATGGAGAATGCAAGTTGGAATGTTTCCCCACCATCAGCATAACAAGGACTTGGGCCTCCTGAATGCCCAAGATACATGAGTGCCTTCTTGCTGCTCTATCTGCATCATGATCCGTGGATTGTTAGGGTTTTAAGTAATGCTGACTACTGGGTTGCCACATTGTTAAATCCCCAGTACAAAAGTAAATTTGCCCACATGATTCCCCCCCTGAAAAAGAACCCACACATGCAGGAGTATCAAAAGAAGCTTGTAGACAGTCTGAGGACTGCTTTTCCCCAAAACACCAGTGGCGGATATAGTGCACATCACAGTTCTACACTTCCAAGACAGGAAATGTCGAGTTGACATCATCACAGAAACATTACTAGCAGCAGTGTATCTGATACTAGCAATTTGTGTGAGTTATGCGACCATTTTTTTTATATCAGCCTTTGCAATACCAGATGAAAGGACAAGTGTGACACATAGGGTAGGGTCACATTGCAAACATGAATTGCATTCACCGCATCCGGATCCGGATGCGGTGAATGCAATTCCGGTCACACGCATTTTTTGTCAAAAATGTGTGCTGAATACCGCACTGCGGTAACCGGATGGCTCAGGATGTGTAATCCTGAGCCATCCGGTAACTGCATAGGTTGCGGATCCCGGCTATTACCGGGATCAGCAAACTTTAATAAAGAGTTAAATTGCTGACCTAAATGACTGTTTGAGGTCTGTAGGGGGGCTTAGACCCCCACTACAGACCGGCCGCCCACTTCTATAGTCTTCTGCAACAATTTCTCACCGGGCACGGGCTCCTCGGAGCCCGTGCATGTCATCCAAAGTGGCCCCCCCCCCCGTATCACTATACAGGGGTGCATACACCCCTCTATTACATTTATGCTGTAATTATGTGTAGTACAGAATAGATTTTTACATTCGCAATGTAAGTATATACTTACATGCTGTGGTAGGCAGAGTGAAGGGAATTCCATGGGCGGGGCTGTGTGCAGCAGCCTCCGCCCGCTCCTTGTTGATGGCCGCCCCCTCTGGCCGTAATCCAGTGTTGTGAGGGCGGGCGCATCGTTAAAGGGGCGTGGCTAACCGCGGCACATAGTTAGCCACGCCCCTTTAACGACGCGCCCGCCCTCACTACACTGGATTACGGCCAGAGGGGGCGGCCATCAACAAGGAGCGGGCGGAGGCTGCTGCACACAGCCCCGCCCATGGAATTCCCTTCACTCTGCCTACCACAGCATGTAAGTATATACTTACATTGCGAATGTAAAAATCTATTCTGTACTACACATAATTACAGCATAAATGTAATAGAGGGGTGTATGCACCCCTGTATAGTGATACGGGGGGGGGACCACTTTGGATGACATGCACGGGCTCCGAGGAGCCCGTGCCTGGTGAGAAATTGTTGCAGAAGACTATAGAAGTGGGCGGCCGGTCTGTAGGGGGGGTCTAAGCCCCCCTACAGACCTCAAACAGTCATTTAGGTCAGCAATTTAACTCTTTATTAAAGTTTGCTGATCCTGGCAATAGCCGGGATCCGCAACCTATGCAGTTACCGGATGGCTCAGGATTACACATCCTGAGCCATCCGGTTACCGCAGTGCGGTCCCTGGAAACGCTGCGAAAACTGCTGCCTGCATGATTTTTAACGCAGGCAGCAGTGCCGGATCCGGCCACCGGATGGCTTGTGAAGCCATCCGGTGTTTTGCATAGGCTCCTATGAGGAGCGTTTCCTGGTCCGGTTTTGAGCTTTTGGAAAACTCAAAACCGGATCAGGATTCTTAAAAAAAACCTGAAATGTGACCCTAGCCATAGTCAGTGCCTAGAGAGGATTATGCAGGAGTATATACAGCTCAATATCAATACCATGACTCTTGTGCATTTTGTGCTTCAAAAATGAAAAAGTGGTCTGAGCTCACCACTCATACCTTGGAGATTTTGTCATGCCCAGCAGCCAGTGTTCTCTTAGAACGTGTATTCAGCACTGCTGCTGGTGTCCTGATGGATAAGGGCATACGAGTGTCCACCAAGAGCGTAGATAGCCTAACATTTATCAAGATAAACAAGTCATGGATCTCCAAGGACTTATCCTCCCCTTGTGTACTTTTTAGTGTGCAGCATTAAGCTCCACATTACAATATTTATATTCTGGGACATCTTTAGTGGCGGCTGTGTCTAATTTTTGAAAAAGTGGGAACTCTTGTTAGGTCTCTCTGCTGTGTGGTGCATTCCTTCAGCACCGTAGGTGCTCATGACACTTGGGCACCACTTCCTAAATACTTAACTTTGAAATGCTGAGCCTAGGCCTTCAACCTTGCTGCTATTGAGACCTAATACAAAATGTTTTAAGGGACACATATCACTTTGCTGTGGTGTGACCATAATTTTTTGAAAAGTGGGGACTCTTGTTAGGGTCGCTCCGCTGTGTGGTGCATTCCTTCAGCAGGGCTCTCTGAGTGACATGCCTATTCCTGTTACTCATCCTCCTTTTACTCCTCCTCTTTTTACTTAGGGTGGCTTCACACCACAGCAACATCCGATCCGGGGCTGTCAGGGATAAACCTGACAGCCCCGGACCGAAGCAGCACACATAACCGGAGGGCTAATATGCCCTTCGGTCCAGTGTGCAGCCGCACGCAGCTGCCGCTGCTGATGAATCAGGACCATGGCTCGCAGGGAGTTAGCCGCGGTCCTGACACAATAGCAGCGTGCAGCCGCAGGTGTCCGGTTCCCGGATCCTCCCGGACCGGGGCAATCCGGCCCCATAGGCTCCCATGTTAGGGAGCGCCAGATTGCCCCGGAATCCGGGAGAATCTGGGATACGGCAATTTGGAGAGATTTTCCTCCCCGGACACAAAAACGTTGCAAGCAACGTTTTTGTCTCCAGTGAGAAAAATCCGAATTCTCCCGGATTCTTCCGGAGAGATGGAAACCGGATAGCAGAGAACTGCCATCCGGCTCCATCCAGCCCCATAGTATACATACATACTATACATAGATACTATGGGGCCAAAATCTGGTCCGGAGCTGTCTGGTTTACACCAAACAGCCCCTGATCGGATCTTGCTGCGGTGTGAAGCCAGCCTTAGGAAACTGCTGCCACTTTTCCCCTGTGACTCATCCATCTGTCAATTCAAATGAAGTTTCCCCCACCTCTTAAATGTAAGTTAATGGCCAGGCTCACACATACAAATCAGTTTTTTAAGCCCTTAGAAAAACGGATCCGTTTTTCTACGGATGCCAATAGTGTCCCTTGAGGTCATGGACGTTTTTGGCAAATTTTGGGACTTAGCAATTTTTTCATTAAAAACACATATGCTTTAATGCATGCATTAACGCAGGTGCCTATATGTGCCATGCGTTAACGCATGCGTTTCCCATAGAGCCTCATGTTAAAAAAATGCATGCATTTTTTGAAAGCACCCCAAAAATGCAGCTAGCAGCGTTTTTGGGCTGCTGCATAAAAACGCATGCGTTTTTAAAAAAAACGAACACACATGTGTTAACGCATATGCGTTTTTGGACTTTGATAAAAAAAACGTCCAAAATCTTCCCAAAAACGGATTTAAGGCACAAACGGATTTGTATGTGTGAACCTGGCCAATGTGAGGCACTTTGTATTTTGAACTGATTTTGAAGAGTGTGTGTCGAGCCCCAGGCTTTGGGGTTCTCGGGTATCAGGCTTCCGGGGTAGCGTCTGCTGTGTCACGGGGTGTGGTGACCGTGCCTGATCCCGTGTCTTGGGTGACACTTCAAAAAGGGGGTTATATTTACAGGGGATTTATATACAGTTCACGTGACGCCACCTGTAGTTTCTGGTGCTGGGTCACCAGCGCTGCCACAGTCCGCCGGAGGTGAATGGTAGTGTGGCTTAGTTGGTAAAGTCCCCTACAGGTAGGGCTGGACCTCCGGGGCAGCGGTCCGGCAAAGGGAACAAGTTCATGCAGAAGAAACACAGGCAGAGGCAAAGTCATTTTCTCTCGGGTACTTTACTGTTAACTTGTAGCAGCATCAGTTACAGTTCACAGTTCAGCACTTCAGATGTTACAAGGACAGGTAGCTTAACGGGTGGCTGCAAGTGGATCCCAGGTGGTATGGTGGAACCCTTGGTATACCTTCATTAACTAACCCGTGTCCGTTCTTCTCCGCTTTGGATCGATCTGTACCCAGTAGCTCTGTGTAGGTAGGACCGGGAGTCCCCTCCCTCATTGGGGAGGAAGCAGGCAGACTTCTCTGATGGCAGGGTGCTGCGGCTGATGAACAAGCCACAGCAGCTGGTTGCCGACTGCAAAGCTGGACTTTGGCCGGATCCCAGGACCCAGTGTTCCCCTGGTGGACTGGAGTATCCCCTGGAGTATGGGAGCTCCACTCTGAGGATCTCCCTTTCTTGCTAGGGCCCGGACTCCCCCATCGGGTGCCCCCTTTCAGGACCTCCACAAGGTCCCTTCTTCTTTCCTCCAGTTCGGCTTGTAACCGACACGGTGTGACCTTCTGCCTCGTTCCACTTAGCTGATCTTTCTAAAACCTTTACTCTTCCTCCATCTCTTGGTCAAAGACCAAAGGGCCAAGCCAAAAGACAAAGACAAAAGCCCTTCTTGATCCCCCTAGAGGTGAATATATCCCCTCCTGGGTAACCTCCCACCCTAAATCAATGTGGGAGTGCTGAGAATGGGTCCCACCCACCATCCTAGGGTCCACCTGCAGCTGGAGTATTCACACCTCTTTTACGGGTGTAATAACCCTCTGTGATGCCTGCATTTGTGCGGTGCAACATGTGCAGACGGGAAAAGACCGTGTCTCATGCATCCATGCTATGCCATGACATTATTTTTACTCTAGGTGGATTGTTGTCTCTTTACCTGGTGTCTGGCACTACTATAAGGAGTGTGTCAGCTTTTGAACACCTTTGAAGTTCTTTTCTATGTGTTTTATATTGCTTGCCATTGATTTCAATTGGGTTCGGAAACAGAGATGAGATATGTTTGATCGAACATGTTCGCCAATTCAAAATTCAACCTGTTTTGGGCTATGATCGAGTCATTTGACGAATGCAAACGATTTGCTAAAAATTCTATCATTCGAGGTTATGTTCGATAACGGTTCATTGGCCAAAAGTGTTACTGACTTTTCACAGTAATTCTTTTGTTCAACGTTATTATGAGTTTCAGTGTCTAGAAATAGTGGGCAGGAGAAGGGATACAGTGCAGATTTATTTATGCAGCCTTATATCTCCCATATAGTGCAGTATTATATATTCAGCCTTATATCTCTCCATATAGTGCAGCATTACACTGTATATGCAACATTATATCTTTCTATATAGTGCACCCTCATTATGTGCAGCCTCATATCTCTTGATATAGTGCAGTATTAGATATGCAGCCGTATATCTTCCATATAGTGCAGTATTATATATGCAGCCTTATATCTCTCCATACAGTGAAGTATTATATTGTATATGCAGCCTTATATCTTTCCATATAATGCAGCCTTATTATGGGCAGCCTCATATCTTTCCATCTTTCCGTCGCAGCCGCGACCTCTGTGAACGCGATACACCACTGCTTGACATATAAGAAGCCATTTCCCTCCTCGCCATTTTATCAGTGTTGGAGCTGAGTGTCAGAAGCTGCCGCTGCTGCTGTTTGCGCTACAAAGATAGTTAGATAGCGATTCCATTCCAATTTAGATAGAGAGATAGTAGGTTTAGGAACTACTTTCAAGAACAGCCCTTTTTAGGGCTCAATAGCACTGTGTGCCAGGCAGGTCTGTTCCAGTGCTGTGCAAGCATTTTATACAGCATCTGGCCAAATCTAGCCAAGTAAATCCTTTTTGGCTAGTAGCAGTGTGTGCCAGACACAGGTGTAGAACTGTTGAGAAGAAATCTACACATCCTGTGTTTACTAGCCTTTTTTTACTGCATCTAGCCAAGTAAATCCATTTTTAGCTAGTAGCAGTGTGTGCCAGGCACTGGTGTAGAACTGTTGTGAAGAAAGCTAGACCTCATGTGTTTACTAGCATTTTTTACTGCATCCAGCCATGTAAATCCTTTTTGGTTAGCAGTAGTGTGTGCAAGGCACTTGTGTAGTACTGTTGTGTCAAAAGCTACACCTCCTGTGCTTACTAGCCTTTTTTTACTGCATCTAGCCAAGCAAATCCTTTTTGGCTAGTAACAGTGCTTGTATAGGTAGCTGTGGTCCAGTGTTCTGTTTAAATCTACTGCCACACACAGTTGAAAACACTTTTGTATTGCATCTGCCCAAACCTACTTACTAAAATTTATTTAGGGTAGTACCACTGTTTGACTAGGTAGCTGTGGTCCAGTGTTCTGTTTAAATCTACCACCCCACAGTGCAGAAAACAATGTTGTATTGCATCTGCCCAAACCTACTTACCAAAATCTATTTAGGGTAGTACCACTGTTTGGCCTCTCAGCTCTGCTAGTTTTACATCCATAGTTTTTTGTGTCAACAACAACAGAGTTGCCAATTAGTTACCCTCAAATATGAGTGGTAAAAGGTCTTCTGATGGTGAAAGGGGAATAGCATGTTGGAAAGGGTAAAGATCTGTGTGTCCATGGGGTAGGTGCTAAAGTAACAGAGACTCTGCTGAACAAATCAGGTAGGTCAGTGACCTGTTTAGGCTTACTGGGCCAGATAAACTGAAAGCTCATGCAAGCACTTCCATCAATGTTATGCACTACCACACACAGGTGGGATAACTATAAGCTTTGTGGAGTATTACAGTAGTCAGGTAAGTCAGTGAAGAAAGCTACACCTCCTGTGTTTACTATCATTTTTTTACTTCATCTAGCCAAGCAAATATTTTTTCGCTAGTAGCAGTGTGTGCCAGGCACTGGTGTAGCACTGTTCTGAAGAAATCTACACCTCCTGTGTTTACTAGTCTTTTTTTACTGCATCCAGCCAAGCAAATCCTTTTTGGCTAGTAGTAGTGTTTGAATAGGTAGCTATGGTCCAGTGTTCTGTTGAAATATACCACCACACAGCGCAAAAAACACTTTCATATAGCATCTGCCCAAACCTACCTAACAAAATATATTTAGGGTAGGACCACTGTTTGGCTAGGTAGCTGTGGTCCAGTGTTCGGTTGGAATCTACTGCCACACAGCCCAGAAAATACTTTTGTATTGCATCTGCCCAAACTTACTTACCAAAACCTATTTAGGGTAGTACCACACTTTGGCTAGGTAGCTGTGGTCCAGTGTTCGGTTGAAATCTACTGCCACACATTGCAGAAAATACTTTTGTATTGCATCTGCCGAAACCTACTTACCAAAACCTATTTAGGGTAGTACCACTGTTTGACTAGGTAGCTGTAGTCCAGTGTTGTGTTGAAATCTTCCGCAACACTGCGCAGAAAACACTTTTGTTCTACATCTGCCCAAACCTACTTACTAATATCTATTTAGGGTAGTACCACTGTTTGACTAGGTAGTTGTGGTTCAGTGTTCGCTTGAAATCTACTGCCACACAGAGCAGAAAACACTTTTGTATTGCATCTGCCCAAACCTACTTACCAAAATCTATTTAGCATAGTACCACTCTTTGGTCACTCAGCTGTGCTAGTTTTACATCTATTGTTTTTTGTGTCAACAACTACAGAGTTACCAATTAGTTACCCTCAAATATGAGTGGTAAAAGTCTGCTGATGGTGGAAAGGGGAATAAGCATGTTGGAAAGGGTAAAGATCTTTGTGTCCGTGGGGTAGGTGCTAAAGTAACAGAACTATCTGGTGAACAAGTCAGGTAGGTCAGTGATCTGTTTAGGCCTACTGGATGGATAAACTAAAAGCTCATGCAAGCGTTCCCATCAATGTTATGCCCTACCACACACAGGTGGAACGACTATAAGTTTTGTGGAGTATTAAAGGAAAAACTAGTCAGGTAAGTCAGTGACCTGTATAGAGGTCTAGTGGACAGGGGAGATTGACCAAACAATGCCTTTAAGTGCCCAAAAACTGTTCATGTGTATACAGCACATTTGAGAAAACCTGGTTTGATGCCCAAAACCAGTTTATGCAAACATTAAGAGAGATGTAGTAATCACTTCTTTTAAGCACCCCAAAATGCTGGATGGGAATACTGCAAATTAGTTAATCACTGGTTCGGTGGACAAAGAGGTTGAATATTCAGAAACAGGGACAGGAGTGTCAGGGATAGGTATTGAGCTCAGAGAGCCCTATTCAAGTCAAGCAATAAACAGCAAGCAGACCCCAACAACAGTCTCCATTTTTCAAAAAAATTTAGGTACAGCCACCATTTAAGTGGCATCAATTGCCCAGAGTTGAAATATTGAAATGGGGAGTTTAATGAAGCACATTGAAAAGTACAAAAGCGTTTAGTCTCCCAAGGCTGACACAGGGATGGAAAAATCGTTGCGGATCGATGATTTATTCATCTTGATAAATGCTTTTCTGTCTACACTGTCACTGGACAGCCGCGTGCTCTTAACCGTCAGCATGCTGCCAGCAGTGCTGAAGACACGTTCAGAGAGAAGTCTGGCTGCGGGGCACGACAAAATCTCCAAGGCATGAGTCAGGAGCTCAGGCCATTTTTCCAGTTTTGAAACCCAAAATGCACAAGGGTCCACTTTCACAGTTTTTTCGCGGCCGCACCTGCCGCAAGTGCCAAAACCGCACTTGCCGCACCCGCCGCAAGCCCGCATATACATTGTATGGGGCTTGCCGCAACTGTGCCACAACTGTGCCGCAAGTGCAGCGTTTATGCGGTAATCGCGGCAGATGCGTTTTTTTCACCGCATCTGCCGCGATTTCAAAAAAACGCTGATGTGAAAGTACCCTAAGAGTGTGGCAACCCAGCAGTCGGCATTACTTTGAATTCTAACAATACGAGGATCATGTTGCTGGTAGTGCACCAAGAAGGTACTCATGTGTCATGCGCATCCAGGAGGCCCAAGTCCTTGTTGTGTTGGTGGTAGCGGGGTAACATTCACGCTTGCTTCATCTGCCCTCTCCTCCCAACCTCGCACAACAGAAATGTGATCAAGATCTCCCTCATCTGCTGAGTCTTCCATGCCTATCGCCTGTTTGTTCTCCATTTCTTCCTCGGCTCCTGCATCTTGATAAACAGTTTGGCTGCTACCATGCACCCTCATTGTTCTACCTCCCCCACCCTCCCATGCCAGCCGCCTTGGTGCTGCTGACCTTCTGGACCTTTGAGATCTTGTTATCCCTTCTGCATACGCCTCCTCCTGTACTTCCTTCCCTTCCTCTTGGCCCACCACCTGACTCCGAATCCTGGTTACAGTATGCTCCAGCATGTAGATGGCCGAAATAGTCATGCTGATAATGTCATCATCAGCGCTAAACATCTTAGTAGCCATTCCAAAACTCTGCAGTTGCAGAGGTCCTTGATCTGATGCCTCTCCAGCAGCGTGATTTTCCCCACCTCTGGATCGCATTGGCCAAGCTATACGTCATAGCATACTGCACCAGGGCTCATCTCTGCTGCCAGAGTCGCTGCAACATGTGCAGAGTGGAATTCCATCGTGTTGGTACATCACATTTCAGGCAGTGAACCAGCAGGCCAAAAGACTTCTGTAGTGATACAATTCATTGAGCTGCGGGATATGAACGGCGGAGGTGAGCACACAGCGACTGTGCCCTCTGCAGAAGCACATGTAGGCCTGGACAGTGGGCTAGAAATTGCTGGATTACCAAGTTCAAGATGTGGGCCATACAAGACACGTGTGTCACCTTGCCCCTACCAAGGGCCGCACCCAGGTTTGCAGCATTGTTGCATACAGCTTTTCTGGCTGCAGGTTCAGTGGAGACAATATTAAAGAAAGATTACCTGATAAGGTGAGGTAGTTATATCTAAATATTTTAAAGACGTATGGACTACCACTTAGGGAATAATTTTTAAATAATTTCTTTATTAATTCTCGTTTAAAAAAATGACTGGTCTAGCCAGCAGGGTATACAAAGGTGACACAGTATATGTACATTTCGCTGAAGGAGAGCACACTTAGTGTGAGTATCCCTTTCTATCCCTATATCTGCAACACTGCCTATCAGTGGAGGTAATAACACCTTATGTTTTCGGGTGTCCCCACTCCTCGGTGGCTTACCCTATGATAGCCCTAAATATCTGGGTTATCATACATATGATGGTATCTATATGTGTACACAGAGAGATATGATGGTATATAGAGATTAACAATTTAGGACATAGTTCTGGATCAGGGATGACTTAACTCAGGCTGAGTGTGGGAGTCCTCTGATTCAACAGTAGTCCGGTATGCAAGAATTCATCCTCCAGTTGTAATTTAAAAAACAGTGAAAAGTCTCCATTGTCCTTATCTTACGCGTTTCACCTCATACAAGTATCGTGAGGCTCATCAGAGATATTATTGGAGTGTTCACACGATTTGCCTGTCGATTTCTCATAGAGACACAACGTGATATAGAGGATAGTATCTCATATTAAGAAACGTCCCAGAATGGGGATCACTGGGGTGTATTCACAGACCCCTGGATACAGGATACACAGTGGTTGACATCCAGCCCTTGTGTTCAGGTCTCAGACACTTGGTGCTGCAAAAACCCTGGTGATATGTAGGATTGCAGTGTCACTTAGGAGCTAGATGACCAGAGAAGGAATCACTTCAGGCTGTATTAGCCCCCCATGAAGATACAATAACTCCATGTAGTCTGGTTCCCAGGTGAAGTGTCCAGGCCTAAACAGGTCACTGACCTACCTGAATAGTTTTTTCAGTAATATTCCATGAAACTTATAGTTGTCCCACCTGTGTGTGGCAGGGCATAACATTGATGGGAGCGCTTGCATGAGCTTTGAGTTTATCCAACCCACTAGACCTGAACAGGTCACTGACCCACTGGACTAGTTTTTCCTGTAATACTCCACAAAACCTATAGCTGCTGAGCAATGTTTAACCTTGAAATGTTATGCCAGGTTCTGTTTCAGACTCTGTGCCATGCAGACAGACTGAGCCATTCAGCAATTTTTGGTCTGGGACAATTGATGCCATTTTGCTGTGATCTGACCCTTTGGAAAGAGTGAGGACTCTTGTTGGGGTACTCTTGCTGTGTGGTACATGACTTGACCAGGGTGTGACATGCCTATACATGTGTCTCATTCTCCATTTACTCCTCCACCTCTTTTTACTTTATATTGAAAACTTCTGCCACTTTTCCCCTGTAACTCATCCATTTGTCAATTCAAAGTCAGTTTCACTCACCTCTGAAATTTTTATGTGGATATTAACCACCTTCTATTTTGAAGTGCTTTGGAAGAGTGTGCAGGTTGCCATAGATCGTGTCTCGTGCACCCATGCTAACCATGAGACTATTTGTACTGTGGGTAGATTGTTGTCTCTTTTCCTGGTGTTTGTTGTCTACTCTGAGTAGTTTGGCAGCTTTTGGAGAACTTTGAAGGTATTTTCTAAGTGTTTGCTCTAGCTTGCCATTGATTCCAATGAGGTTCGACAGTGTTTGACGAACAATTCGTCGAATACACTCCAATTCAGTGGATCGATCCGAATTCGAACACTAAAGTGTTGGGTTATCACTATTCAGAAAGTTCAGCAAACTGTTCATCAAACAATTTGGCAAACACCCGGCATTCGGAGAGCCAAACTGAATTCGAACACTCGGGTATTCGCTCACATCTACTCACTATACCTATTTCCTCTATGAATAAACACAATCTGTACATATTAGGATACCCTACTATATATATATATATATATATATATATATATATATATATATATATATTTATAGGCGCACAGCACAGTTCACACTACTACATAATAACTTAGCTGGTGTCATCAGGGGAGGAAGCACATGAGCATAGGCTGCCATCGTATAGTCACTGTTTGTAGTCTCCCAACAACTCTAAGCTGGCTTCTACAAACAGTCTTTGTGTAAGCATTTCTACTTCCCAGAGCCCAAAGTTTGCCCTGGGCTTTACCCTTTAGCACCTGTGAAGGGATTTGGACTTTGTCAGAGGTTCCTGAGAAAAGGCCACAGAGTCAGCTGCTGTCTGGTGTTGCAACTAACATAAATGATAGTCAGATAGCTGAGTCAGAATCCAGAGGTCGCGTGAGGCACAAAATCATAACGCAAGTGGGTAGTCAGAAATCAAGCCAAGGTCAAATAACAAGAGTAAGCAGAACAACCAACAGAGCTCAGCAGTATATGCTAGGACAGCAATACTATTGAATGGCAGTGGGAGCTGTCTCTATTGGGTTTATATAAAACCTAGTGCTGAGAGCAGACAGAGATGAAAATTATAGTTCTATCATGTATCACCTGCAACAACAGTGTGGTGCTGCCTAGCGGCCAGTGCAAGAACAGGGGCAGATGATACAGTTTTCCTGTGTGAGGGCAGAGACACATCAGAGTTTGACTGAAGAGACTCTGAAAGGGCTGGAGCAGTGACCCTGAACGGCCTCTCCCTCTCTGGACTGGGAGTCTGGAGCTGCACAGAAACACAAGCAGCTGTCATTCCCTGTCCAGAGAGGGAGAAGCCGTTCAGGGTCACTGCTCCAGCCCTTTCAGAGTCTCTTCAGTCAAACTCGGATGAGTGTGTCCGAGCACTAAAGGTATGTTCACAATTTTTCATGATCTGTTCTATCTATAGAATAGAACAAGAAATAATCTGGTGTATACTGAAAGTGCATGAATCAGGTTTTTGGTATTGGTCAGCATGTATGTAGTACAGGTACCTCTATATGCCACTATGAAACGAGTCATTATCAAGCCTCCATTGCCATTATTTCAGTTTTCTGGTTTAAAAGTATCCTAGATATTTGCAATTGCAACTATGTGTTTAATAAAGTCTTGAAAATCTTTCATTACCCCATTTGTTGCCAAATCTCATTATATTTTGATAGTTAATAGGGATTTTCTTTTCCATATTTCTTCACTTTGTATCCATAGTTACCTCAACCAGTAAATCAAGATTAAATTAAACCTTGAGAGAAGTGAAACATTGGAACAAGTGGTCAATTGATACCGTGTTTCACCGATAGTAAGGCCCCCCCGATTGTAAGGCCGCCTAGGGGTAAAGGGGGGCCTGCTAATGTAAGGCCTCCCCCGATTATAAGGCCTTACAACCGGGGGGGCCAATGTAAGGCCCCTAGCGGAGGGGGGGGGAGCGGGAGCGGGTCGCACGTCACGTGCGCCCGCTCATTACATATGCACTGCATCCCCCTGTCGATCAGCGACAGGGGGAGCAGTGCATTATACTGTATATATGGGCCCCCTATTGCTGGCACACTACCCCCCTCTTCTGAGGCCCCCACCGCTGCTGCTGCTGCAGAGATCTTACCCTCCAGGGTCTTCTTGCAGCAGCCAGCGCGTCCGTCCTCTGTCCTCGGCTGTCTTCCGGATCATGTGACCCGTCGCAGCGCATGACGTCATCGCGACTGCGACCGGCCGGTCACATGATCCGGAAGACAGCCGAGGACAGAGGACGGACCGGACGCGCTGGCTGCTGCAAGAAGACCCTGGAGGGTAAGATCTCTGCAGCAGCAGCAGCGGTGGGGGCCTCAGAACAGGGGGGTAGTGTGCCAGCAATAGGGGGCCCATATATACAGTATAATGCACTGCCCCCCTGTCGCTGATTGACAGGGGGATGCAGTGCATATGTAATGAGCGGGCGCACGTGACGTGCGACCCGCTCCCTCAGTGTCCCAGCAGTAGGGGGCCTGTAGGCCACACTGCTGGGGCACCCAATGTAAGGCCCCCCCCGAAAGTAAGACCGGGGGCCACTTTTGGCCCCCAAAAAAATGTAAGACAGGGTCTTACTTTCGGGGAAACACGGTAGAAGGTAGATACAAGTGCATCTCAATGAATTAGAATACCAGCAAAATATCAATTTATTTTAATAATTCAATGCATAAAGTGAAATGCATATCTTATATAGAGTCATTACAAACAGAGTGATCTATTTCAAATGTTTATTTATGTTAATGTTGATGATTATGGCTTACAACCAATGAAAACCCAAAGGTCATTATCTCAGAAGATTAAAGTAAAGGGAGGATGAAGGGTCTGAAAGATAAAATATTACCTAAAAAGGTATGAGGCTCGCCTTGTGTGGTTGTGAGAGTCACAACCACTACCAAAGTATATCACAGCTGCTGCAGTCCCCAGTGTGGTGTATATAGAGTAGGGAGGATGAAGGGTTAAAAACCATGCTGTTGTATTGCACGAGACATTAAAGGGTAAATATAATATTGATTTATTAGTCAACGCATCTCAGGGCTCCCTGGCCCCTTCCTCAGGACAAATTAATATCATATTGCCATGTTTCAGGGCATTTTCAGAAAAGCCTGAAATGCGTTGACTAATAAATCAATATTATATTCACCCTTTGAAGTCTCGTGGACTACATTTTTTAACCCTTCAGCCTCCCTCCATTAATTTTCTGATATAATGACCTTTGGGTTTCCATTAGCTGTAAGTTACAGTATATTCATGAACATTAACTGAAATAAACACTTAAAATAGATCACTCTGTTTGTAATTACTCTATCTAATATATAAAGCTGAATGTGTGTATGTGTGTATGTGTGTGTATGCATGTATGTATATCCGGGACTGGCATCTACACCGTCGCAACTACAGCCAAAAAGTTTGCACAGTCACACGTCTGGACCCCTAGAGCATCATAGGCTATGTTGAGAGGCGAAATTTTAACCCTGCGCGTTCCAGTTCACCGAACAATTTTGGCCCTATCTACATAATGGGGAAAAAGTAAAAGGAAATGGGTGGGAGGAAATTGACAGCTGCCAGCTACAGCCACAAAATTTTGCACAGTCACACGTCTGGACCCCGGGAGCGTCATAGGTTATGTTGTGAGGCGAAATTTTAACCCCGCTCTTTCCAATTCACCAAACACTTTTGGCCCTATCTACATAATGGAGAGAAAGTGACAGTTACCAGTTGACAGTTGTGAATGAGAAGGGCTTAATGACAGAACCAAAGACTAACAGCATATACCAGCATATAGTGACTAAGGTGGGGCCCTAACATGGAATATTCACCACGCACAGGGACATGTATACACACCACGTGCACACAAAGAGTAACAGCAAAGGTGGAGCCCCAACATTGGATACTCACCAAGTACCCGAACACACACACCACAAAGAGACACATATAACACAGAGACACACACCACACAGACACCCCCCCCACAGGGACACACACACATACACACCCTATAAGGACACATGCACTCACCCCACAAGGACACATACACCACAGGGACATAAACACATACACACCCCACAGGGACACAGAGACACACACACACCCCACAGGAACACACAGACCCCATAGGGATGGACACACACCACAGAGACACCCCTCCCCCCACAAGGACACACACCACAGGAACACCCCTCCCCCCAAAAGGACACACACCACAGGGATCCCCCCACAGGGACAGATGCACACCACTGTGACACACACACGCCCCAGGGACACACACATCCCAGGGACACACACCACACAGAAAGACACAGATGTGCACAAATCTCCTCACACAACTCGCCTCATACGTCTGGTATGTTTAATTTCCAAAAATAAACATCTGATTAAAAACAGCCAATGTGCAACACATGTGCCATATAGGGAATTAAGGCAGATGTCAGTCACATGAGCTGTCTATTATGTGTATGTGTGAGGTAACATATACTGCCCGGCCAGGGGGAGGGTTTACTATTGGCTGGAGATTTATCAGGCTGCCTATAGCAACCAATCACAGCTCAGCTTCTATTTTCCTATGGGTCATTAATAGGACATATTCAAATTCTATTTTGTTATAGCTAACAGCAGTTATTTATCAACCTGGGCGTAGCCGGGTACTACAGCTAGTATAATATATATATGTTTCACTTTATGTATTGAATTACTGAAATAGAAAACCTTTTTGATGCTATTCTAATTCATTGAGCTGCACCTGTAAATTGCCAAAGATATCCTAAGCGTTGATAATCAGGCTGGTTTCACACTGCAGTTTTTTCCCTGATCAGGTTCGATCAGGTTTGTGTGCCAAAACCAGGAGAGGAACCAGGAGAGGAACTTGCAGAGAAAAAGTATAATTGAAAGATTGACAGCTGTTCTGAGTTTTGGAGGCACTCCTGGTTTTGACACACAAACTTCAGGGAAATTAGGGAAAAACAACAGTGTGAAACCAGCCTCAGATCAGTCAAGGATTTTTTAGAGCTCTGATAACCTCATTAAAGCTGACCAAGGGTGAATTGTTAGGATATGTTCACATGATGCTTTTTTCCGGTGTGCTTTTTCCATGTGTAGAAAATACTGCTTTTTACCGTAACAGCAAAATGAATTTGGTTTCTGTACTCCTGTCAATGTTCCTTTTTTCCTTGTGTATTTTATCCTCAGTGTTTTTTTTTTTTAAGTTTGATTCACATCATTTCTTCCAGGGTTTGTTCATCCATTTCATTAAATGCATAAAGACACAAGTAAAGAATGCAAGGAAAATATAAATAAAAATGCATAAAAAATGTGCATAATTTGATGAGGATTTCCTGCAAAAGATGAGTTTTAGTGCACAATAAAAACAGTGCAAAATCTCAACTCTAAATTTAGCCTAGGAAGACCAGACGTCATTTAGAAGAAAGAAGATGCATCACATTGACAAAAGTCACAAACATAGTTAGCCAGAAAAACGTTTCCCTGGATTGGGCGAGGTGACAAACATTTGCAATGTGCTGAATGAATGTCCGATTGCTTATGCTTTGCGAATGCAGTCATACAAGAGTCACTAAAATCATTGATAACTTTTTCAAATAATTTTTTAAGTTTTTCAATCTGTAATAGACACTTTACACATCCCGATATCGTCGTCCAACTCCGATAAAAAGTCACGTGGTTCGTGCGTTGGCACCGATATCGTTCGTGCGTTGTATGGTGTAAATGTACAAATTGATGCAATAACGATGCCAAAATGATATCGAGGGAGAAATGAGCAGGCTCTCCAACTGCCCGATATTGGATGGACGATCTGGCAGGATCGTGCTGTGTGACAGCCCAACACTGACTTGGAGTACAACTTCCCCAATTCTCTCCCATGTTAAATGGTCGTTCCTGGGTCGCCCGTACAAGGGGGCGTAGACATCGTAGTTGTGTTGCCTGCCAATATCACGCTGTGTAATATCTCCTATGCGATCTTGGATTTCTGCCCAAAAAGTGCGCGCTCCCGAGCCGTTGTATCTCACATCAAAACGATGTTGGGACGTGTAAAGCGGCCATTACACAATTACTGAACTTGTTAAAAAAATGTACAATGAAGCAATTCACGCATGTTGCATGTGGTTCAGGAACTTGACTTTTTGACAACAGTAGATGTAAAACAACTTGAATATTGTGCACCATGAATTTGCAAGCAGAATATATCCATTTGCCTTGATTGATGAGGTTAAGCTCAGTAATCGTGCAATGCCTAAAATGTAATCCTGAATTAATCTTATTTTTGTATGGCACAACATTTCTGCTTAAAGCTCTGACTGTGCATCATCATTAGATTTGGGAGATATGCCAAACCAACTCTAATCTAATATGGAAATGAGGTGTTGGCCTTGATATTGTGTCATTCTGCTGAATGGAATCACCTGCACCCATCTCTCTTTGGAGACATTTCAAACAGAGTTAGCTCCTTAAACCTTCTAATTAAAATGAGAAATCCCCAAGCTTCCATGACTGAGCTTAGAAAAAGATTATTAGGAATTTAATAGGGAAAATATCACAGCCCAGACCATCTGTGACCCAGTGTACGATGAGAATTTAAAGAAAACTGGAAGGAGGAAGCATACACTTCAATGAACGCTTCAGGAGAATGGTTATAGAGTAGCAATAAATCAACATACTTAGAGTACAGCCTTTTTCAGATTTAATTACTGTTACATAATTATTAGCAAAGCATTTGCTTCTGAAACTGTAAAACTCATTACATCAAAAATCCCCAAGCTCCCTATGAATTTCATAAACTAGTTGGCTTTTTCAGCTGTGGGAAAATTCACTAGTGTAGATTTCAATTGTAACACTCACCTCGGAGAGTCATCTGTGCTTAGACTGTGCTTGCTTTTCTCATTGGAATGAGTTGACTAGGGCTCTTCATTGGAAAACCAAGGGCTTCAAGATTTAATAAGAGAAGCATTTCCTGAGCATATGACACAGAATATATTTTGATAGTCTCAAGGTGAACGCTATGTGAACAAACTAGATTGGAATAAAGATCAAATAAATATTGAATACAAAGCATATTTTGACTGCTGTGTGATAAAACATCCTTTTATGTTCCATTGCTGTAAAGTGTATGTGACTTGTCGCAAAGTACTGTAATCAGACTGAGATTGAGCTCTTTAGAACTGGATGTATTTATTTGTGTATGATTGAACTCCACTGATGGTTTACAAACTCAGCATTCTTCAGAATTTTTAAACTTGAGCATCGCAAATTCAGCAAAATGGAAAAAAAATCAAAAGGTAAAATAAAAACTGATATTCATCTCATTGCTAATCTTTCTGGCCAATTGTACTGCTTGCTTGTCCCTGTGCTGCACTCAGCAGGTCTTCTTACCATTGCTAAACTTTTCATCTTCTCATTAGTCCAGGACAATTGTAGGATGGACCTTGGCCTTGGTGAAGACCTAAGCAGAAGTGATGACTGACCAGGTTAACCCAGTATAGTGTGTTACTGTAAATAGTTATATATTGTGTATTTTCTTGCAGCATTTGGACAAAAATCACATGAACATAAATGTGAACCGTTGTTATTAAAGCCTGCTTGAACTTGAAGTCAGAGAATTAATACCCGGCCCCATTGGGCCAATGTGAACTTAAAGTAAAAATGTTTTATTTGCAGCATTTGAAACCGAGCACCTCCTGTAAGTGAAGACAAAATAATCATATTGTTTTTGTTGTGTTTTAAAGTTACCCGGTTAACATGTTGATAAAACGTTACCTCAAACCCAGTTTGGTTGTAACACTCGCAGACAAGTGTATTTAACCAAGGGGGTGTGTGGCTCCCTAAGGCAAGGCAAGGCAAGCGAGGTACTGCACCCCAAGCAGAAGGTGTAGTGCCTCCGTAGCCGTGGATATGGAGGACCCTACGGAGTCTGTACCCCAACACCCATACAGTAGGCCACCTTAGGATAGGGGATTGTATATTCAGTAGATCCCAGGGGGTGGAGCCTAGAGAGCGGGAGACAGGGAGTGACAGTAGTGTCAGGCAGATGGTGTGAGACAGCAAGGAAGACGGATGCAGGGGACCCTGCGGCTGTGACAGGAGGGCACCTCTTGGGAGAGGGGTGACCCAGATGCAGAAGGGGGTTACTCCAGGACTGTTCGGACCCAGCTGGAAACCCAGGTCACCACCGGCATACTGGAGCCGAGGCAGTTAGTCAACGGTCTATCCCTGACTGCAGACCGGCAGGCTGTGGGCCCGACTTTATGGGAGCCACAGCACCTCTAAAGAAGTCCAACATCGGTCCCGCAGTTGGGTCCACAACACCGACAAGTAAAGAGACTTTAGGTAACAGACCCCGAGGACTAGAGACTTTACTCAAGAGGCGGAAGCACAGAGAGAGAGGAACAGGACCAGGAACGCCATATTAAGGGCACTGCCAGACTCTGGAAAATCCTCCAAAATCTGCAGCTACAATCCCCATTAAACCAGACTGTACGGTTTAGCCTTTTCCATCTGGTGCAAGTAAAGAACTGTTTGAGCTGATCTGGTGTCTGGTCACCTTCCATCCACCGCCCGGAGGGCTTCCACAGTATCATCGAGGTGAGGACTACTACTCCCCTCATCCACCCCACTGCCCTGAGGTAAAGCTCCACCTGTAGGGAGCTGTACTACCAAAGCTGCATTCCCATCACCTCAGTGGCCAGCCGCAGTGCAGTTAACCCTATTACCAGGTACCACAGGTGGCATCACATTACAAATCCCCTATCATCATCACCCCCACCCCGCCACTGAGGGTCCAGGGCACGGAATTGGGAACCGACCATCCGTAATCCCCACTGAAGTGAACCCCCTGTCCCAATATCCGAGTACCCCGTACCCTGTAGATCGACTCACAAGGCATAGCTAACTTTGACTCAGAGGATGATATAATCTACCTAACCACCCCGGGGGCAGAAGGTTGGTCGGCAGAACCAGACCCAGAGTGGCATCATGGAGAGGAGTTGGAGAGTGAGACCTATGTCAGCTGGAGCTCCACCGCCCTTCCCAATTTGGGCATCATTTGTAATGAGGTACGGATCCAGTCCTGGGTTTCGATTCAAGCCACAGACCTGAGAAGTGAGTGCCAGAAGTGACTTTTACCCTATGACATCTGGGCCCGGGAGAAGCACATGTCTGACTGCAGATGATCTGGCAGTATGTCTGGCTAGATTACCACTGCAGCTGATGTTGCAGTCTCAGCTACTGGATCCTATTCTCCAAGACCACCAGGATCAGGACCTTTATTGGGCCCGGAGGAAGAGGAGCACCTAAAAGGCTATGTTTCCAAGCTGTTTGGATGACCCTTACCACCCCCAGGGGCATTCAACTGTGGAAATGCCATGTGGGGGACGCCCACACCCTTCAAGCAGCTATCCAAAAAGGCATTAACTACCCCGTTATCCTCTGTCATTTGTTGAGGAGATTCAACATGCAGATATCATCGCCCAAGACTGGCTGCATGGGCCTTATGCTAATATGACTTCCTTGACCAGTGCATGAAATGCTGGTGCTATTCAAAAAGGATAAAGGGTATGGGTTCGTATTGGAACATGACACTAAACATCAATGCTACATCAACCATGCTGCCCTGCATTGTGACGATCTTTCCCAAAGACTAGGTACCATTTTTGTTGGGGATGAGGTCACATTTATGAAGGTGTGGGGCATGAACGGGTGGTTTGCGGTAGGCATAATCAGATTGGCACCGCTGGCCAATTTGAGAAGTGGCAGGAGGAGGCAGACCTGCAGAAAAATTGGCGTCAGGTGCGGCCAAAGTGTCTCTTAGTTTGCCAGCCAGATGCACCCAAACCCATAGGGCATGTAGATGTTCCCAAAGATGGTGTTGGTCCATCTGTCCTAGAGGGGTGGTCATCCCCTAGTTCCTCCATCATACTTTCCAGCTGTGCCAATAATGGAATGTACTGAAGGGGATGTGGTGGGAGAGAATGCACCCCAAGACTGCCTGGCAGCAGAGTACCATCCAAAACTGCACCAAACATCCAGAGCATGGATAAAAATGCAGAAAAACATGCCCAGTGGACCTTCCTAAAGGCATGTTGGTTGGTCTGTAAGACAGTGACCCGTCCCTTACTTGGCATTTTGGCCAAGAATGACTTGGGACTTGTTTTATTTCCAGTTTTTTGTTGCCTTGATGAAGGCATGCATTTTTGTTAGTTATGTGTATATAATATGTGAAATGTTTTTAAGTTTTTTTTTTAAACTTATAGTCTGTGTGTATATAGTAAAAATTTTTGCGTTCACTCCTTGTGATCTGGACTGTTTTAGCAAACAGGTGCTTTGATACTGCCCTACAGAGACTGATGAATAAGCCACAGGTCTCTGGGTGGGAGGTATTGAACTGCAAGACACTGCACCCACTCCAATGGAACAGGGCTTGTAAATTGTAGTTGTCAAATGCTGCAAACAGTGCGTGTTTCTAGGATTTTCCTAGTATTGCACAAGATACTGGAATAATCCATCACTCTTACAGGTGATGAAATTAGCAACTGTACAATGCTAAGGAAATCCAGTAAACCTGCACTGTTTTCAGATCTCAAGGACTGTAGTTGGACACCCCTGCACTTGAGGTCTCTGTGGAAGTAGCCAGGGGGCAAGAGGAATCCTTGAGCCCTTTCACCACAACTTTGGATCTCCCTGTACTCTCTTAGACCCTGTGCCCACAGTGTGTTGTTTGATGTTATTTTTAAGCAGATTGAGAATCTGCATCAAAATCTGCATGTCTAACCTGAGGCCAGCAAAGTGTAGAACAGGCCAGAAATTCTATACCCATGTTGCCTTTTTAGTTCCTTGCAGATGTATTTCAGATTTCTTTTGTCTGCCCACAAATCTGCAATAAAAAAAACCACATTGGCACAGCACTTCAGAACTTTCATGGACTTTGCTGACTTCACTATAGACATGCAGATTCTCAAAATCTCCTTCCAAAAAAGCATGAATAACATGGCAGGAACATAGTGGGATTCCCTGCTGCATGATGCCGGTTGTGTGACCTGACATAACATAAATAAATAATGGGAAAAAAAGTGTTGGACTCCACCCTATTTTTAATTCCCAACCAAAGTTTAAGTATGCAACTGAGGGCTGATATTGTCAGCGGGGTGAATGCCCATCTTTATTGGGTCCCCCCACACTATAGAATAGCATCCCGCCACCATCTCAGAAATTCACACATTCATAAGAAGCTCCAATTCCTGGTGCTTTACTTGCCTCTTCCATGTGCCATGTAGTGGTGACAAACTGAAAAACAAGGGGTTAATTGCAGCTTTATATTGCCAGACCCACATTGTTTTAACTGCTTTTAATTGGTGTATTTGTGTTTTTAGTATATATGTAATAAAGTTGTCATTTTTTTAATATTATTTTGGTGTGAGCATTTGTATCTGCAATGTCTTTCTCTCACTTTATTGATGCTCTTGACCTTGCATTATGTGTCACCCATTTTTGCCTTTTTGCTGTGCATTCCCTCCTCCAATATAAATATTCTTTACTATTTACTTGAAATTCTTAATAGCCAGGTCTACTAATGGCCCCACATTAAGAATTTTGGGCTTAATGCCAGCTGGCAATACAAAACTGCCATTAAGCCCTTTATTTCCCAGTTTGTCAACGTTACATGGAAAATGGAAGAGGCAGGACAAGGGCCAGAAATTGGAGCTTCATATGAATTCAATTTCTGGGGTGGCTGTGGCATGCTATTCTTTAGCATCGTGGAGCCCAATAACAATGGGCCCTCACCCTGCTTACCAGCCCTCAGCTGCCTACTTTAACCTTTAAATCTGCTGAGAAAAAAAAATACATTGCATACAGATCCTAGGCGAAAAGAACATAGCACACTCACATAGCACTTGCATTACATACGGACTACCAAATGATTTTTATTTGTCCCACTTTTGAGAATTGGACCAATTTTTTTATACGCCAATATAAATGATTACACTTATTTTGTAAGACTTATGGTGGGTTTACACGTCCCGATATCGGCGTCCAACTCCGACCAAAAGTCACGTGGTTCGTGCGTTGGCCCCGATATCGTTCGTGCGTTGTATGGTTTAAACGTCCAATACGATCCACGGACGACGTCCAAACGATATCGGGGATCGAATGAGCGTGCTCTCCAACGGCCCGATATTGGATGGAGGTTGGAGCCGGATCGTGCTGTGTAAACGCCCAACTACGATGTGCAGTACAACGTCTCCTATTCACTCCCATGTTAAATGGTCGTTCCTGGGTCGGTCGTACAAGGGGGCATAGACATCGTAGAGACGTTTGTGGAGACCCGGGGGTCAGGGGGCGCTCTCGTCCGCAGGCCCAGCCGCCTTTACAAAGACAACGTGGACCAGGGCTCATCCCCAACTGAACGCCCGAGCTCCTTAACCGTGGGCGGAACACTACTCAGACAACACAGGGTCAGGGAATCACAATATCAAGGCTTTATTGGATCCCCAAACAGTTAACAGCATATAACGCATAACCAAGCAAAACACAACATGTAACAGGCAACAGAGTCTCACCCTTCCGCTGGCTCACCAGGGTTTAGAATGCAGCACGGCAAAGTCTGAAGCCAGGTGACTGTATCATCCCAACCTGGGTTGCTTCCTTGTCCTTATCCAGTCTTTATCACGTCCGAATCCGATAATCCGATACTGAAGTCCTTGTGGTTCTTTAGTCCGTGTTCTGATCCCCTTGGTCGGCACCGAAGTGCCTAGGCCTGGGGTTATGGCTAGCTAATCGGATCCGAAGACCCTCGATTAGCTGCCTGTATCCAATCCAGTGACCTCTAGCCGGGACCGAAACCCCTAGACTGAGGCCACTAGACAGAATCTAACTCCAATCTCCTAAAACTGCTGGTCAAAGTGAACAGTCCTCCTTATATACCCTCAGCCCTCATTGTAGGATATTGGGGACGTCATGATTGGTGCAATAACACAGTCTTTTCATTCGCTGAACTCCAATCCTCGTTTAACATATTTTAGGTACTATTGCAATCCAAATGCTGATTGATATAGCACCTTACAATGGAATGTTAGTCTGAGACAATCAGTCTGCAAACCATGACAATAACACAATAGTGGCTGGAGCCTCAATCCACATTCACAGGGTAATAGACAATGGACGATTAGCATAATTAAGTTCTCTGGCCTTCAATGACAAACAGGTTAGATAATTACATTACCAAGCTAAACTTTAACCACAGAAATCTATGACAATACTGTAAGAAATTCTCTTTGACCATTACAAGTTTACAAACCTATATACAATATGATATGTCTGGATGAATAAGAAATCCTCCTACATTATATATTAAAGGGTCCATTTCGTCACAACGTTGTATGCTGATATTGCGCAGTGTAAATCTCCGATGCAATATTGGAAATCTGGGCAGAAAAAGCGCTCTCCCGCGGTGTCGGATCCAATATCGGACCAATATCGCGACGTGTAAACCCACCATCATGTATGTAAAGGGGAATTTTTCATGAAAAATATCGAACTTATAAATTGACCACAAGATATGAAGATATTGTTTCTCCTTATCTGAAGTAATGGCGTTTTTAGTATTGCTGGATACCAGTAAAATCAGCTTAATTTAGATTGCTAAGGTTGTCCGAGAATTTATAATGTAGTAAGGTACCAGCTGTTATTTTAGGTATGAGATTAAATGTAGCAAAGAAGGCTTTCAACAAGCAAAATGTTACTCTCGTCATGGCTTAAAATATGGTTAAAGCCTTTCAAACTGCATTTTGGCATTCAGAAGGTTCAGTAACAAGTGCAGCAAATGATATGCACCAGATGCTAATCTATGCAGAGTAAAATCCAATAAACTTGGCAAACCAACTGACACAAATTTCTTAGTTTAGTCTTTCCTGAAAATTTGGGATTAGATCAGCATATATTGCAATATCAATATTTGTCTTTCCTTTAAACAATATATAGGTACAGTATATACAAAAAATTGATGACACTGAAGCAGAAGAAAAACAAATGCAAAATTAAAGTTTGCTAAAGAAAAACTAGACAAAGTGAGAACTTCTGGAAGATTTAGTTCTGGGCAGATGAGTCAAGATACTGAGCATTTTGATGTAGTTAACCCCATTTTATCCAACTTAAAGGGGTCCTTACTCCCCAGATCCCTCTCACAAGCACACACATATGCATGCTGTTTGTGGGACAGTAATTTACTTAAACTAGCATACGAAAGTGAATTATGGCCTGAGGTGGTGGGCTATAAATGCATATTTGTTCAAAGAAAATACCATCCCATTTATACTATTGTCCAATGCTTCACATTTTTGACGGCGATACAGTCATATGAAAAAGTTTGGGCACCCCTCTTAATCTTACTCTTTTTTTTTTCTTAAATTGGGTTTTTGCAACACCTATTAGTGTGATATATGTAATAACTGATGGACACAGTAATTATTTCAAGATTGAAATGAGATTTATTACACTTACCAAAAATGTGAAATATGCATTATTTCAACATTTGATAGATGTAAAAGTATGGGGACCCTTCTGAATTTCATGATTTGAATAGTCCTAACTACTTTTTACTGACTTACTGAAGCACTAAATTGGGTTGGTAACCTCATTGATCTTTGTACTTCATAGCCCGGTGTATCCAATCATGAGAAAAGCTATTTCAGGTGTCCACTTGCAAGTTGTTCTCCTAGTTGCATCTTCTCTGAGGAGTGGCATCATGGGCTCCTCAAAACAGCTCTCAAATGATCTTAAAAAAAAGATTGTTCAACATAGTTGTTCAGGGGAAGGATACAAAAAGTTGTCTCAGAGATTTAACCTGTCAGTTTCCACTGTGAGGAACATAGTAAGGAAATGGAAGACCACAGGGACAGTTCTTGTAAAGGCCATAAGTGGCAAGCCAACAAAAATATCAGAAAGGCAGAGACGAAGAATGGTGAGAACAGTCAAGAACAATCCACAGACCACCTCCAAAGACCTGCAGCATCATCTTGCTGCAGATGGTGTCACTGTGCATCGGTCAACAATACAGTGCACACTGCACAAGGAGAAGCTGTATGGGAGAGTGATGTGAAGGAAGCCGTTTCTGCATGCACGCCACAAACAGAGTCACCTGAGGTATGCAACAGCACATTTGAACAAGGCAGTTTCATTTTGGAAGAAGGTCCTGTGGACTGATGAAACAAAGATTGAGTTGTTTGGTCATACAACAAGGTGTTATGCATGGCGCCACAAAAGCACAGCATTCCAAGAAAAACACTTGCTACCCACTGTCAAATTTGGGGGAGGGTCCATCATGCTTTGGGGCTGTGTGGCCAATGACAGCACCGGGAATCTTGTTAAAGTTGAGGGTAACATGGATTCCACTCAGTATCAGCAGATTCTTGAGAATAATGTTCAAGAATAAGTGTCAAAGTTGAAGTTACGTCGGGGATGGATCTTTCAGCAAGACAATGATCCAAATCACCGCTCCAAATATACTCAGGCATTCATGCAGAGGAACAATTACAATTTTCTGGAATGGCCATCCCAATCCCAAGACCTGAATATCATGGAACATCTGTGGGATGTTTTGAAGCGGGCTGTCCAAGCTCGGTGACCATCAAACTTAACTGAACTGGAATTGTTTTGCAAAGAGGAATGGTCAAAAATACCTTCATCCAGGATGCAGGAACTCATTAACAGCTACAAGAAGCGACTAGAGGCTGTTATTTTTGCAAAAAGTGGATCTACTAAATATTAATGTCACTTTTCTGTTGAGGTGCCCATACTTTTGCACCTGTCAAATTTTGAAATAATGCATATTTCACATTTTTGGTAAGTGCAATAAACCTCATTTCAATCCTGAAATATTACTGTGTCCATCAGTTATTACATATATCACACTGAAATAGCTGTTACAAAAACCCAATTTTAAACAAATATAAATGAGTAAGATTAAGAGGGGTGCCCAAACTTTTTCATATGACTGTATGTCGCCCTGGAATTATTGCTGCCAAATTGCCTCCAAATTGCGGCCTGTATTTCGGGAATTTGGCGGCGATAAACCAAATGTCGCCTGGTTCTGATTTTGGAGCAGTGCTCTGAAATCGGAACCAGGCGACATTTGGTTTATCGACGCCAATTTCCCGAAATACACACCGCAATTTGGAGGCAATTTGGCAGCAATAATTCCAGGGCGACATATCGCCATCAAAAATGTCTCCCGCGGTTGTGGCGTATAAAGGTACCCTAAGGAAACCACCCTGGTTCCTCCATTAAAATGAGGAGGCAGATATGAGGCCTTTTCCAAAACTGAAGTTTTAAAATATGTGAGAGACATAGATGAGGGTTATGAGTAGAGATGAGCAAACATGTTCGCCAATGTCAAATTCGTTATGAACATTGAAGATTTGGTTCATGATTAGGTATGAGTGAATATACTTGTTACTATTCGCTACTCGCAGAGTAGTACGGATATTCGGGAAACTCGGTACTTGCGAGTTTTACTTCTGTTACTCGCAAGTCCAATGTAAGTCAGTGGGATATGTGAGTAATATTCTGCTGGACCCAAAAAAGCAGTCTGGGGGCTGAGGAAAAGGCTGAAATGGGTGCTTGATTGTTTGAAAGCCGGCGGTAAAAAGCCGCCTGCTTTTAAACAATCATTCAGCTGATGCACGCTCCTCAGACTGATCCTAACCTGTTCCCCTCTGCTCCTCTTCCTCCAACTCCATGCTCACTCCCATTTCTGGAAGCGAGCCACTGGCTATTTCAAATGAACAGCTAATATATCAGCGGTTTGTTTGAAATAGCCAGCGGGAAAGCCAGCGGTGAAAAGACTTCACCACCAGCTTTCCCGACGGCTATTTCAAATAAACAGCTGATCAGCATCAGTTGTTCATTTGAATAAACCGACAGTGAAGTCTTTTCATCGCCGTTTTTTTCAAATGACCAGCTAATACATCAGCTGTTCATTGTTCATTTGAAATAGCCAGCAGGAAAGCCAGCTGTGAAGTCTTTTCACCGCCGACTTTCCCGACCAGCTTTTAAACAATCAGCTGATTGTTTTACCATCTTGTTTTAATGCCGGCTTCAAGTGACAAGACTCGTTTCACCGCTGTTTTTTTCAAATGATCAGTTGATGCTGATCAGTAGTGATGAGCGAGTATGCTCTGCGCTGCTCGGTACTCGCACGAGTATCCCAGTACTCGGGATGCTCGGTGAGCACCGAGTGCCGCCGAGATGCTCGGACTGCTCGGTAATAATAAGCGATCTGACACACGTACACAGCTCCCTTCAGTGCACACAGTGAGCTGGCACCTCACAGAGAGCAGATTCATTGTTAGGATCCCTCTGGGGGACACAGCAAGGTGTTGTATGTTGCAGCGATTTCAAAAAGCCCTCCCTCCCGCCCTTTCCCAGCAATACTCGTTTTATAACCGGAAGTCTGTGGGCAGAGCCTGTCACTCATTGACTTACATTGGGCTCGGTGCTCCTTACATTGGGCTCGGCCGAGTACACGAGTATCTTGAGATGCTCGGCCAGAGCACCGAGCACCCGAGCATTTTAGTGCTCGCTCATCACTACTGATCAGCTTATTATTCAAAATAACTGATGGGAAAGCCAGCGGTGACAAGACTCTTTTCATCGCCGGCTTTACTGCTATTTCAACGGCGGATCCCTTCAAGGTGACGGAGCGGGCACAGAGTTGGGGGAAGAGAAGCGGGCGGGGGAATGGAGGAGCAGACAGGGAAAGATTATAATCGTGCAGGGAGTGAAGCACCGGGCGGCGGGGGAGTGTGCATCATTTTAAAAGCCGGCAGCTTTTTATCGCCGGCTTTTAAACAATTATGCACCTATTTTAGCCTTTTCCTCAGCCCCCAGACCACTTTGTAAGGTTCCAGCAGCATATTACTTGCATTTTCCATTGACTTGAATTGGATTTGCAACTCATAATGAATACCCGAGTATTATGACCTACTCGTTATGAGAATAGCGAGTCTGAATATTTCACTACTTGGTCATACCTATTCATGATCGAAAAACATGAGCAATTTACTAAAACACAGATAAACGCGGCTTTGTTTGGTAACTGATCAGATTTAAAGGAGCATTTCTGCATATACCCTGTTTCCCTGAAAATAAGACACCGTCTTATATTAATTTTTGCTCAGAAAGTTGCACCATGTCTTATTTTTTTTTGGGGGGGAGGGAGTGTCTTATCATCATCCTCCACTATCCCTCTGTGGCCCCCATCATCCTCCACTACCCCTCTGTAGCCCCAATCATCCTCCACTATCCCTCTGTAGCCCCCCATCATCCTCCACTATCCCTCTGTAGCCCCCCATCATCCTCCACTATCCCTCTGTAGCCCCCATCATCCTCCAATATTCCTCTGCAGCCCCCATCATCCTCCACTACTGTATCCCTCTGTAGCCCCCAATCATCCTCCACTATCCTTCTGTAGCCCCCCATCATCCTCCACTATCCCTCTGTAGCCCCCATCATCCTCCACTATCCCTCTGTAGCCCCCCATCATCCTCCAATATCCCTCTGCAGACCCCATCATCCTCCACTACCATATCCCTCTGTAGCCCTCCATCATCCTCCACTATCTTTCTGTAGCACCCATCATCCTACACTATCCCTCTGTAGCCCCATCATCCTCCACTATCCCTCTGTAGCCCCCCATCATCCTCCAATATCCCTCTGCAGCCCCCATCATCCTCCACTACCATATCCCTCTGTAGCCCCCCATCATCCTCCACTATCCCTATGTAGCCACATCATCCTCCACTATCCCTCTGTAGTCCCCCATCATCCTCCACTATCCCTCTGTAGCCCCCATCATCCTCCACTATTCCTATGTAGCCACATCATCCTCCACTATCCCTCTGTAGCCCCCCATCATCCTCCACTATCCCTGTGTAGCCCCTCATCATCCTCTAATGTCCCTCTAGTCACACACATACACAGTCACACACACACAGCCACACACACTCACTCTGTAGCCCCCATCATCCTCCACTATTCCTCTGTAGCCTCCCATCATCCTCCAATGTCCCTCTAGCTACACATATACACAGTCACACACACAGCCACACACACTCAGTCAGACACATCACCGAAGCTTCTGGAGCTTACTGCTGCCACCGCCGCTTGATGTCACCCGATGTGTATGTAGCCGGGTACTGTAGATGTGCGATGGTAAGCCATCAGCCAATCAGGCGGCTACTGGAATCTGATTGGCCACAGCATTAGCGTACATCTATGCTGAGCGATGCAGTTGACCTCCGTACAGGAAATGTACGGTAATGCCGCGGCCAATCAGACACCAGCAGCCGCCTGATGGCTTACCATCGTACATCTACGGCACCCGGCTACACCGGGTGACAACAAGCAGCAGCAGTGGTGGCAGCAGCAAGTTCCAGAGGACAAGGAGGAACAATGGCGGCAGCGGCGGCAAGCGGCAGAGGCAGGTGAGTATCATTTTTTTTTTTACTGGCCACGTCTTATTTTTTTGGGGGTGCCTTATATTAAGCATCCTGGCAAAAACTCCACTACGCCTTACTTTCAGGGGGTGTCTTATTTTTGGGTAAATACGGTAAGTGAGCCTTTTTTTCTACCTTTTCACTGTATAGGATAGTGGGCAGGACGTGTTTGATAAGGAGAAGAGGTGGGGAGAGGTCAGAGGAGTGTTGAACTCCATTTTTGTTTCCAGCTCTTGCTGTGTGGATGTTTCGGGTCAGCAGTCAATCAGAGTGAATAAAACATAACCAAGTTGCAGACAAAAGGGCTTGTCACAATGGCTGGCTTGTGTCATTGGCTGCAAAAGTCACATGTCACTCCCTATATAAGAAGCGGCCATTTGCTGTTGTCAGCATTTTCAGAATGTTACTGCTAGGGACAGTGCTGCTGCCACTCTGTGCTGCTCCGTCCTGCACCATCCATGCTACAGCTACTGGATTGCTTTTTAGATACAATTGGAGGGCAAGAGGGTTCATCTGGAAATAGTAATAAACTGTGGAAAAGAAAAGCGCAATAGGGTTACAAAGGGAGATTAGCAGGGAAGTGATATAGTGCTCACCTTGTATGGTTGTGATCCATATAAAAAAAAAAGCATTAGAGGCAGCTGCCGCAGGAATCACATTCACCAAAGCAAGTCGATTATGCAGGATATCAGATAAAATGGTATCAAATCTGCGCTGCTGCCAAATAATCTAATTCAAAGTGATCGTTGTAACATATTGTGGTTTATTCTACACTAGCTGGGTGCCCGATGCACATGCATCGGGATTCTAGAAGAGCGAGTCTCTGACTCGCAATGGCCGCTTCGCGGCCAATGCTTCGCGCTGCTAAGGCGACTCGCCATGCCCGCTGCGCGGGCATAGCGAGTCGCCTTAGAACTGCTCGCAATGGCCGCTGCGCGGCCAATGTATCGGGCGTATCCACATGACCACGCCGACTCGCAGTGCGAGTGGACTCAGAAGGGGCAAAAAACCCATTCGCAATTATATAATAGATGTTCAGAACTGGTGTACATTTCCTGATGAAGAAGTGGGGCTATGAGTCGGGCCAGCAGGGAAAGGGTTACTCGGATACCGAGACGGTGGCTTCAGTGGGGAATCATGGCTAGTCGGTTCCCGGTTCCGTGCCCTGGGCACTCAATTGGCTGATGAGGATGAGGGAGAACTTGGGGATAGGGAAATGTGACGCCACCTGTGGTACCTGGTAATGGGGTTACCAGCGCTGCAGTCGGCCGCTGAGGTGATGGTGAAGCAGCTTTGGTAGTACAGCTCCCCACAGGCGGAGCTTTACCTCAGGGCAGTGGGGAGGATGAGAGAAGTCGTAGTCCTTGGCTCTTTGGTACTGTAGAGGCCTCTCGGGCGACGAATAATTGATGCAGAGACCAGATTAGCGCAAAACATTTGTTGTAGGGCTGGTTCTGTTTATCGGTTCTTATTGTCGGTTATGACTACAATCACCGATATCCAGAATCTTCCCTTCCTTACCACTTTCTGTTCCTATGCTGATTAACTATATATATATATATATATGTATATACCGACTACTTAATGAAAACAAGTCTGTTCTAATAAATGAATATTTATTAAAGACACCCAAAAAGTCTACAACAATAATATATAGATTTCTAGATAGCACGATAACTAAGACACAATCAATTACTGTTACAATGATGTAAAACCCCCAGAGTTACTAATACCCACGTTACCTAAATACACAACAGGCACACTATATTAATGATCTAACTATCCCTATAGAAGATAGATAGCAATTCAAGGGTTGATTATAAGAGAGAGAGAAAGAGAGAGAGAGAGAGAGAGTGATAGAGTTATAGGATGATACTTATGACCAGATGAGGATGTCCTATGGCATGGTGGTTCCAAGTAGAAAAGAGAGAGAGGGTCTTGAATTCACCTCCTTTTATATTTCACATCCACACCCACATGCAACCCACAACTCCGCCCTTCTCAGGTATCTTTTGTGGCAACTATTTCCAATCACCTCCTGTAATATGCAGTAATAATTCCCTGCCTGCGGATGGCGTACTTGTATTGTAAGAAAGTCTTGTGTCAAATAAGTTTTAACACTCTTTGATTGGTTCCAGGATGTCTTAAAATGGTTTATCAGTCAAACATCACCAGTATTGTCTTAGCAATATACATCTCCATTGGTCGGAGACGGAATGTCTGCCTGAGTACTCCAAACCCACAAAGGTTGTATACATATGTAAATGACATTGGATTTAGCAAACAGCTTCTGTATCTGCAGGGCCAATATCCATTTAGCATGTAGGGCAACCTTTACTCCTAAAACCAAAAAGACATCACACAGAAGAACAATGCTGTACATGGTTGAAATATTCAGATCTCATTAAATCCAATATGGAGTTCAGTGATTCATAATAATTATGCCATCACTTCCCCCTCAACCTTCCCCCTTTTGTCGGAAAATACGACAATAAAATGAGTGGGAAGTGTGGAATATATTTGCCTACTCAATCCTATCACCAATAACCGTTCAGGATGAAATGAAGTAAAATTTTGCACTTAGGTATCTAGACATCACCCATCGCCATCACCTCTCCCCTGCCGTTCGCCGTAATCCAGTGTCTCCATCCATAGATTACACCATAGTCATCTTTGTGGATCTTCTTGGTCTCTTTGGTTCAGGAATAAAGTTCTCTATTTGTCAGTACTTAGACTCTGGAGTTGCTGCACCTTCGTCTCTTGATCGGCCCACAGAGTTTTCCTGTGTTCGCCCCTCTCCCTACCAGATTTTTTTTTTTTTTTTTTTTCAAGTCTGGTGTAGGTGCCGGGGATCACACTCTGTAGCTGGGCCTCACCAGGTGGTTTCTTGGAGCACCTCCTTCTTGGGATTAGATCAATTGTTAAATTGTTAAAGGGGATCTGGTTATTCTTCTTAGCTGAGGCACGACTTTCAACAGAGACTTCTCCTGTAAACTTGATTGAAGCATCTATCGTTAATGTGGTTCTTCCATGGATAGATAGTTGAATCTCTACTAGGCAGGTCAGAGTTTATTGGGTAGGGGATGATATCAGCATACCTAAGTTGACTGTGAGAAGAACGCAGTCCAACCGACCTTCAATCCATCCCTTATGAACGTTACCGACTCAAGGGTTGAAGTAGCAAATACCTTAGACAATGATGGGGCCTGTCCCTACAGAACCCTACTCTTTCCTCATTCATACAAAAAAACAAACAAACCTATATCCCAATGTAAAAATTAAACAGTATATAACAATACTATATTTCCCTCCCCCATTCCTTAACCATAAATCAAAGTAAAAGTCAAACAAGATATACAATGAATGTCAAATATCATCTCAAGGTTTCAGGACTTTTAGTCCTGGACCTTCTTCGGCGGTTAAATTCGTGAAGTTCTGCCTGGTTCTCTTGTATCTGGTGGGCAAGTCTCTTTACTCTCCGGTAAACTAGGCACAGTCCAATGTACATAACAAGAACAAGAACCAGAAGAACAATCACAGGGTGGATAATGAAATTAAAGAATGATGTAGCTGTCGGACTATAGCCAAATATACTTTCCCACCAGGACACCTTAGAGTCTGTATCTAAGGCATTGGTAATCCTCGTTATCTTGGTTTTGTCATGCTCAAGCTGAATTGTGGCTTGATTCTCAGCCTCATGAAGATTTCGGAGTATGTCGTCTTCTTCGCTGAAATCTAACAAGAGACGCTTGAGCTCACGACCAAAACCAAGAGGAATCTTTTGCAGTCTCACAGGAGTGTCAGGGCGAATGTCGAGTCTCTTCTCCGGTGTTATCGGGGTCCTCCCCTGCTGATCTGCGACATCTAAACCTAAAACGGGACTAAGGGTACAATATGCTCCTGGGAAGAGTATGCCTCTTTCGGTGCAATTAGTGCCATATAAAGAATACGTTACATTTTTCCCTTGGTACCAACACCAATACCCTTGACCCAAATATTTCAGACGAGAGGAGGGTATTGTGTTAGTCTTCATCTCACATGACCCCTCAGAGTCCCAACACTGGTGCCTAAGCACCCTATCTTGACTCCCTTGACAGAGGATAGCATCCTCTTTCCTCCAACATCCCTCTGTATCAAACAGATAAGGATGGCCTCGCTCATTGGTTAGGATGTCTGAGGTGAGCTGTGGATGAAGCATCGTCTGATTGCTAACAACAATTCCTATATTCATGGCACTGTACCCCTTCTTGATATTACCAGATACAGGTGCCAAAGAAGATGCCGTGCAGGTGAGATTATGACACCCATGCCATTGAACCAGCCACCAGTTTGTATGGTTGGCTGCAAACGGGGAGATTAGGGAACTTACTCTTTGTCTGAGGTTGAATGGGAAGTGGCCCTTGTATAGAGAGGACACTATATGCTTTAGGTTGTCAGAGAGTTCACTCTGGACTTGCGTACATGCTAGGGCAAACTGAACTCTGTCTTGCACTTCTACAAGACCTGCAACTAACCTTCTAAACTTCTCTCGTAGAGCTGAAGATAGAGAGGTAGTGGCATCAATGTGCGAATGTTGCAAACCCTCTAAGACATGGTTTACATCAAGCTGAGTTCTGAACCCTTCCCCAGCATGTCGCGCAATGTCCCCGAGCTTACCTCTCAGGACTTCCATATCCATAGTGTTCAGGGCACCTACTCCCAATGCACCTCCATTAATTCCCATCTCTATCAAGTCTCTCCTACTCCTGAATTTCCTGTGTCGGGGATCATCTTTTCTCACTTCTTGCCCCGCCTCTACCCATCCTCTCATCATGTCAATTTGGTTCCTCACAAACTCCTCACATCTGTGATCCCAGTTATCTACTCTGAAGTCATCTACAGAAATTCGCCATGTATATAGGACGAATTTAGTTCCTGTGATGATCTTCCATGGGGATGACAGTTGAGGAGCTATGGGATCTGCCAATTGGTGGGTAGAAACATTGCAAGAATCCAGGTGCGGTTTGACTGGTTGGAGACCTTCAGCCTCATATGGGACCCTTACCACGGTCACACATACTTGTCCTCTACCACTGAACTGGTACCACTGATCGCTATCTCCTGCCTGTAACGCTAGGTTTCCTATTGGTTTGGATTTGGACAGATAGACCCACTGTGTAAATGACCAGCACCCTTCGTCCACCGCCTCACAAAAAGGCCACTTAAATGGACCGTCTATATTGATGTCAAAGTTAATGTCCCTGCCTCTGGGGTCTTTCCAGTCAGAAGACACGTATTTGCTTCGGTATTCCTCAGTCATAGGGGCGCCATCCATCCATACATCCACAATTGGGGTGTCCACCCCATTGCATACTAAGTCCCACCTCCAGGGATTAGTATCCAATTTTACCATCTGTGTATCCGGTTCCCAGTGGGCATAGGTGATGAAATAGTATCCCGTCACCTCCGATACACAGACTTCTCTCATGATCGTAATCATGAAAGACCGTATGGATGGCGACCCCTCTACTCGAGTATACCTCAGATCCTTGGCATCAGTCCATACCTTTAAAACTGTTGCTCGGTATAAGCCCTCCAGTTTCACTGGACCACTCTGATCGTTCCATAATGCCTGGCCAGAGTTACTGCAGTTTAACTTTAACATCAATACACTAGTCCGTAAGTAATCTGTGGACACATGTCCTTGGGCATATTTGGATTCCCTGGTGATGGTCATCTGGGAATCCCTCAACATACAATATGCCTTAAGGGTGCCTTTTACAAGTACGGGTCTATCAAAGTACGTCCTTACCCTCAACCCATCTTGACTATCCTTCCTAGTGAAGGTAGCCTGTAAGATATACCACCCGCTATACTCTGCTCCAGTGACATCTTCAGGACTCAGAATGCCTCCTTTAGTACACAACATCAAAGTGGAGTTGGCTTCCACTTTGTTATAGGGGTGCAAGTGGGGATCCCTGGACATTCATCTCAAAGACATGATGGGTTTTGGGTCTGAGTCTTGAAAATGTTGGAACTCCTTGAGACAGAGGGCGTGTAAGTCATGTTCTATGGCAGACACATTCTCTACAGGGGTATAATGATGTGTGACACCATTAGCAAAACCTTCTCTCTGGAACCCATACAGATACCATTGTCCTGGAATGTAGGTAAAATTACTGTACGGTTCTTGGATTTTACCTTCTAGGCATTCTACCATTAAGAGACCTGGTCCCAAAACTGACATATTTGTACCATTATTAGGTTCCCAACGATTCCCTGAAGAGGCTGAGCCTGCCATCATCATGCTTACCACTAGCGTCACAAACTGGAGGTGTACCCTGTTCAGGTATTCCCTACTTCTCTGGCCACTTGATATCGTTGTGGCCTGGCGTCCAGTGACCTGTTGAATGATTATAGTGGTTTTACATATATCTGTTATTGTAGATTCATGTATACTATATTTACATTGTTACTTAGGGAGCCACCTTCGATCTATCAACCCCCCCCCTTTCACTCAACTCTACTTGTGCAACTATGATTGAGTTGATGAGGCTCGGGTGGCCTTTGCTTGGTCGATGTGGATCCAAAAGGATTCCTGACGTCTAGAGGATCTCTTTTTTGTTGTCATCGGCCTCTGTACCCTTAGCATGGTGTCACCCATTACTTCAAGGACCTGGTAAGGTCCTTCCCAGTTTGCGTCCCATGGTCCGGATCGGCAAAAGATTTTTACCATAACCTTTTCCCCTACAGAAGGCAATGGTGTCTCCCCCTGTAGGTACGGTTTGTGCAACCGTAAAGCTGCATGAGGCAGCAGTTCCTTTAGGTTCATTTGAACCTGTTGCAGGAACATGTCTCTGGCAATGGCATTTTTCATGGGCTCAGACAGTTGGGGCTCGTTGGGTAGACACAGGGGCATTTTGCGTCCAGTCATCAGCTCAAATGGTGTGATACCGGTACTGGTAGCTTCTGTTGCTCGGATACCCATCAGTACCGCCGGAAGGGATATTACCCATGAGGAACCCTTCTCCAGCAGTGCTTTAGAAAGCCGTGATTTGAGGGTGCGATTCATTCGTTCCACAATTCCAGCCGCCTTAGGGTTATAGGCAAAATGGAACCTTTGCTTTACGTCCAAAAGTCCACAAAGCGCTTTCATGACCTTACCCGTGAAATGTGTCCCTCTGTCTGATTCTATCACTCTTGGAAAACCCCATCGTGAGAGAACCTGTTCCCAAAGAACCCGGGCTGTAGTGGAAGCTGAATCATTGACTGTGGGGATGGCTTCTACCCATTTGGAGAAAACATCCACCACCACCAGAGCGTAACGGCAGTTACGACTTCCTGCTGGTAATGGTCCGATGTAATCAATCTGGATTGCGGACCACGGACCCTCTTCTGGTGGAACACGCTGCAGCACTGGCTTCAGGGCTGATGCTCTTGGGTTGACCTAAGCACATACCAGACATTGCTGGGTGACTTCCTCTACTGTGTTGGACATTCCAGACCAGTATAATTTGTCTTTCAGAAGGGACAGTAGCTTGTCCCGACCAAGGTGCCCAAACAGTTGGTGGTTTAGTCTCGTCAGTTCTGCCTGTAGATGTTGCGGGACTACTGGTAGAGGAAGTTGTTGGGTACCAGTATCATGACACAGAATTCCCTGACATATTGTCCAGGGATGCTGTGGAGCTGCGATATGTGTCAGTAGAACGGGATTTTTTGCCTGTTCCTCTTCAAATGACACAGGGCCATCTTTTAGTTTGGTTTGCCTCACTGCAATCTGGAATGCAGGGATCTGCTCAGTTCCTGGTTCCTGAAGGACACCAGACACTGCTGCAAACTTGGCCAGTTCGTCGGCCTTGTTATTTCCTATGGTCAAAGGCTGTTCTCCTCTTTGATGTGCTGGGACTTTTATAATGGCTGCTTCCGCTGGATGTGCCATGCCCCAATCCCACAATTCCTTTAGGACTGTAACGTGGGCCAGAGGTTTATTCTGGCTGTCCACAAACCCTCGTTTTTTCCATGTGTTCAGGTGCAGGGTGAGAGATCGAACTACATATGAACTGTCACTATATATAGTTCGATTCCCTGGAGGTTGAAGGAGGAGAGCCTCCTTGACAGCCTCCAGTTCAGCCCGTTGTGCTGACATGTGACCTGGCAGCCGGACAAGACTCTGGGTGCCTGTGGTCTCATCCAGCACTGCAAATCCGGACACATAAGTGCCGTCCAGACAGAAACGAGAGCGGTCAACAAAAATGACCCTGTCTTCTGGATGTCTGTCGGTCCTGAATATTTGTGGTGTACTGGATAGTGATGGTTGACCAGTCATGTTCGGTCCCTGTCATGTTTAACAACTGGGACAGAACATACTTTGCCTTGTGGTCCACTTTCAGATTCCGGCCACTGAGGTCCATGATCCATTTCCCGAATCTCTGTTGGGAGACTCCAGGGAGTGTATCTCTGAGTAAAAGAACCAAAGGAGAATGTGGTGTCTGTACAGTCAGAGATCTGAAACCTACAATATGCTCAGTGGTTTTAACGGCATAGTGTATGGCAGCCAGTTGTTTGGCACATTCGTCGAACCCTCGTTCGACTGGCGAGAGGAGTCGGGAAAAGTATCCCAGTGGTCTGCTATCATGTCCTATCTGCTGTAGAAGGACAACAGAGATAGACTCAGTCCCAGCATGTGCCTGGATGGCCATTTCTCCATCTGGGTTGGGGTGGCTAACACAGGTGCAGAGGAGAGGTCTCTTTTCAGAGTTGAAAAGGCCTCATCCTGTGCTTCTGACCAGCCCTGGAGTGAGGGTTCTTCTCCTCTGAGGAGTTCATAAAGGGGTTTCGCTTTGGCAGCAAAATCCTCTATGAATTCCCTCATGAAGTTAGCCACTCCCAGGAACTTCCGTAAGTCCTGTAGAGTGCCAGGCTGAGGTAACTTGACCATAGCTTCCACTTGGGCCGCCACAATTCCTTTGGCTCCAAAAGAGACCTGCACCCCAAGGAAAGTCACCTCTGTTCTGGCCAAATTTGCCTTGTGAGGACTCAGCTTGAGTCCAGATTTAGATAGGAGTCCCAAGAGCTCCCTTAACAGAATCAAGTGTTCTTCCATGGTCTCTGTGTGCAGGAGTAAGTCATCTACATATTGCAGGAGACATTCCGGCCGAGAAAACACGCTCAGTACGGCCGCCAATGCCTGATGAAAATACGTAGGACTACTGTGGAACCCCTGGGGGAGCACATTAAACATGTACTGTTTGTTCCCCACTGTGAAAGCAAATTTGTACCTACAGTTTTCTGTGAGTTCAATAGAGAAGAACCCATTGGCGACATCAATGGTCGAGAATATGCGGCTTTTGCCACTTATCCTCGCCATTATGTCAGGAGTTTGTGCAACTACGGGGCAGACATCGGAGTGTACTTATTAAGGACACGTAGGTCTATGGTGAGACGCCACGCATCAGTGTCCTTTTTCTTCACAGGCCATAGAGGGTTGTTGCACTTTGAATTCCCCTCTATGACCACACCCTTGGTCTCCAATTCCAGGACAGTGTTGACTATCGACTGTGTCGCTTCCGGTGGAAAGCGATATTGACGGTGAAGGGGTGGGTCTGGCCCCTGTATGTCCACCTGGACACCAATCAATCTGCCACAGTCATTTTTACCCTGGGCCCACAGATCAGGATGTTCGTACACAATGGGTTCAAGGTCTATATTATGAGAGACCTCTGGCCATTTGTGTTCGAGCATATCAGCAGAATTCTCCATTGCTGGCAAAGGTGGTCCCAGACATTGGCGTTGTATGACACACACCTTGGATTGTCTGGGTCCCTTCCACACAATGCAGTTTGCCAAATCCAGGATCCATCCATTTTGGGTCATTACATCAGTTCCAATGATGTTGTCAGAACCAGGGTAATACCACATTGGGATCTTGAGGGTTAAGTGTTTGGCAATGTGGACAATCACTTCCTCAATTCTGTGGGCCTTCACCCCCCCTTGTTGGTGATCAAATCCGATCACCACACACTGAGGGCTGTTTGGATGCAACTCATGTTTGATATTTGTAATGGAGATTTCCGCACCAGTATCAAGCATAATTTGTGTGTCCTGATCTTTAATTCTGGCTTTTATGTGGGGCCTCCCTGAAGAATCCAGTATGACAGGACATACTGGAGCCAGCTCTTTAGGGATCCCTAATTGTCAATCGATGTTGACAAGATTTCCAGTAGGTACCTGAGAGGTACATACTGCAATTTGGAGATCCTCAACCGTAGTTCTAGTTGTGGAATCGGTAGATTCCACAACCCCTGAACTATCAACTGGGGCATTTACAGTGGCAACACATTTTGGTGTCTGCTCTTGTAAATATCCCCGAGACCCATCAGCCTGTTCCCCCACTGTTCTGGCATAATTAGGTTTCATCTTGAAACCATTATTATTGCCAGATTTTTCAGGGCTGTTTCGGCTCCGTACCCACTGAGGACAATTTTTCTTCATGTGCCCAAATTGCAAACATAGAAAGCATTGAATGCTCCCTGTCCTCTCAAATGGTGGGGCCGAGGGGCGAACAGCTGACTTCTTTCTAGCATGGCGCACACGTTCATCTTGTGATCTAACGTGTACAGGCACATGCTCCCTAACCTTAACCGACTTTTTATTGTGCAGTAGATCTTGTCTACACTGCTCAATAATCATGGCCGCATCAGTGAGCGATGGTTCTCTCGCTGCACTCAACCTAATTGCAGTATCAAGGTATGGGAATTTTTCCACAAACATGCGGATCATGCCTTGTGGAAAACCGATACCTTGATCCATAGTGACCTTCCTGTACATAGCTTCAAACCGACTACACAGCGATAAAGGTTCATCGTGTATAGTTGGTCTGAATTTCATCAGGATTTCTGGAGTCACGTCCCCGTGGCCCGTTGCCAGTGTCATTAGTAAGGAAAGGCGTTCTTCCTTATCATGAAACTGTCCATTACTGGGTTCCGTGCTCCCCATTGCCTCATACCTCTGATTGAGGTGTGTAGTCAACCACAACTTGAATAGCTCCATTCGAAGTTCTGGAGCCACAGAATATTTATTGCAGTGACCTTCAAAGATATCACATGCAGTAAACGCATCTAGACTGGGATCAAATTTTGGGATCTCCTTGCAGATCCGTAACAGAAATTTTATCCTTTCCATACTGTTACGGTTAGGATAAAATTCATCTGACCTTACTGAACGATTTGGCGGATTGGAAGTGGTGTGATCCCTTTCCCACCTACCTCCATATCCCCAACTCTCGTCCTGACCCTGGAAGCGGTCGCTACGTGTATACTCCCTTGGTGTTTGAGTGAAATGTAGCGACCGTTCCACCTGTCCCCTGGACTCTATAGCTCCGGATCTCTGATCCATGGGAGACGTGGACCATGTTGCCGTGGTCTCCCCATCCTGTGCAGTACCCGAAACACAAACCTGTTTCGTGGGCAAAGGCACCATGCTATTTGTACCAGGCCGTGACAGATTAGAGATGACCTGTTGCAAATTCACAATCGTTTGCGACTTTGCAGCCAGATCCTCTCTAAGTGTGCTTACTAGTGCATCCATGGATGCAACTCTACTCTTGAACTGATTTATCTCAGTATACAGACTGAGGAGCTCTCTATCCATGTCAGAATAATAGGTTTCTTTCTCTGATATCCTAGATTCTAACACACAGATTTCCCGGCCCCTGTCGGCTGTACACTGGGCCCTTTCTTCTAGCTCAGTTTCTAGAGTGTGTATACGTTTTATGCTTTCCACACAACAATGGCAGTGTAGGTTATCCGATGTGGAAACTTTGTCTGCCTTTCTTGTGGTAGCAAGTGTTTCCACATGCTCCGGCCTGCAAATACTGTCCTCAAAAGTATACACTAATTTTGCCAGCATTTGGAGGCGTTTCTTAGTTTTGTGGAAAACACTTTTACTAATACAAACTCTATCATGTGCGTATGCCTGGTCCAGTAAAGTTGACCAGAGCATCTCTGTGGACTTATATGCGGTGGGCAGTATTGGGTTAAATGTGCTATTTCTACACAGGTGTTTAAGGGTGGAGAAGTTCATACTCACCTGTTCAGAGGCCATGGTGCTTGGTGTCGTCTGTTCCGTCGTCCCTCTTGTGCTGCTTGGAAAAAGTTCCTTTACTCCGGAACGCCTTCTTTCCCGACCAGCTGGACTCCTCAGATGAACCAAACGTTGATGGTGTTTGAACGAAGTGACGTGATGATCTGCCTTGCCGATAGACGTGTGAATCGTGTAAAGGAATCAGAAAAATCGTTAAAATCAGAAAAAGGTTCTCTGATGAGGACTGTGTCCTGTGTCTTACTAAGACTGAAAACTGTGTCACCCGCCTGAGCTATCAGGGCACTGAACGCACAGAATAACGGATCACTTCACCGTGCCTCCTGTTATCTGTGTCCACGTTCCTCTGGCCTGATCCGCTCCAGATGATGACCACAGGTTTTCAGTACAAAAGACACTAGAACAACACCCCAAACAGTGGTTCTCTACTGGTACCAGATGATAGGGGTACATGGTACAGTTGGGTTCACTGAGGGTTTTAGCCGCGGATTTAGGAGGCTTTTGCAGAGTCTGTCAGAGATGTCCCTCTGGTTACTTTCCCGGTTGCCTCTCTCCCACACTAGAGTCTGGTTACTGGTCCCCAGGTCTGTTGCCTTAAGTCCTTGTTACCTCTTGGCGTCTTGAACCTAGCTTTGGAACAGAGGTGGGATTTAGTCTTGTGGTGCCGTGGCTTCCTACTTTAGGCCCACAGCCTGCTGGTCTGCAGCTTGGGACGAACCGTTAACAAACCGCCTCAGTTCCTTTTTACCGGTGTCGACCTAAGCACTCCAGTCAGCTCCAACCAGACCTGGAGTGTCCCCCTTGTTTGTCTGGGTCACCTCTCTCCTTAGAGGTGCCCTCCTGTAATGGCTGCAGGGTCCCCTGTGTCCGTCCTTCTTTTCAATCTATCACCGTCTGACTGACTTGTGTGTAACTGTCACTTCATGTCTCCTGCTTTTCTAAGCTCCTCCCCCTGGGACCTACTGAATTACAGTCCCCTGTGCTAAGGTGTGTTATGAGCGTGCTTGTGTGCAGACTCTGGGTTTCCTCCTCATCCACGACTATGGAGATGTGGCACCCCTGCGAGGGATTGCCACAGGATCCACCGGTGCTGGGAGGCATGTACACCTTGGCACACACAGCACACAACACCTTCCACCACAGACCTGGAGGGGGAGCCCCACTGGCTGTCCTTAAGCCAGATCCCCTATAAAGATCCACGCCTGAGGGGAGGAGTCAGTTAGTTCCAGTCAGTCTGCAGGGCAGTCAAGCCAGTTAGTACTGAAGTTAGTTCCAGCCGAACAGTACAGTGGAAGGACTGGAACCAGGAAATCTGACCCAGCTGTGCTGCACCCCAGGGAGAGGGACGAAGGCCAGTGGTAGAAGGAGGAAGAAGGAAAAAGGGAGAACCCTTTAGCAACCCGGACACCGGAGTCCGAAACTGCTAATAATCTATTGTAGCAGGAAAAGCCCGGACGGACCAGGAGGATCTATTCCCCCTGAAGTAAAGAATAGAAGACACCAAGCCTGACCAAGCATAGGCCCAGGGATTTGAGCAGAGAATAGGAATCCCACAGAAAGGTCCTCATTGTCGGTTGTGGAACAGCACCCTGAGAGGGAGAAAGAGTGGCAGGTTCAGCTACAGGCAAAGCTTACCCCAAACACCGCACACACTAATAGAGGAGGCCTCACAAATCTCCAAGGTGAACGTCCCAAGCTGCACCGAAACCGGGTTACCCTCCTGGACTGTGCCTGTTACCGGATATCAGTAAAAAGGTACCAAAACAGGGCCTATTGTGTGTGGCTGATTCCCCGCCGCCTGCAGCATTCACAACAGAACCACTACTACTACTCCCCTCATCCACCCCGATGCCCTAAGGTAAAGCTCCACCTGTGGGGAGCTGTACTACCAAAGCTGCATTTCCATCACCTAAGCAGCCGGCCGCAGCGCTGGTAACCCTATTACCAGATACCACAGGTGGCATCACGTTATCATTTCCCATCATCATCACCCCCATCCCCACCACTGAGGGTCCAGGGCACGGAAGCGGGAACCGACCAGCTGTGATCCCCCACCGAAGTAACCCCCTGTCCCGGTATCTGAGTACCCCTATCCTGTCAACCGGATCAGAGATACCACACCTTCTGTTTGGGGTGCAGTACCTCCCTGTGGCGTCCCACCAGAGGGACGCCACAGTTACACTTCAAAAAACATAGAATAAACCACCATGTGCATTTGAACATAGGTATTTTTTGCTCAGAACAAGTGTGATTGCCAAATGTATGTGCATAACAAAAGCCGCATTTTTGGCATAAAACAGTGATTTTCAAAATTTTTGTGTTTCCCCTAAAAATACTTTTTTTTGGCCTCATACAAGTGATTGCTTAATCGTTTAATTTTCCCCTAAAAAAGGCTTTTTTTGGCCTCAAACAAGTGATTGCCAAATCCTTCAGTTCCCCTAAATAAGCTGTGTTTGGCTTCCAACAAGTCATTGCCAAATCTTTCAATTTCCCCCTAAAAAGGCTGTGTTTGTCACCAAACAGGCAACTACAAAATCCTTCAGTTTCCCCTAAAAAAGGCTTTTTGGCCTCAAACAAGTGATTGCCGAATTCTTCAATTTCCTCTAAAAACTCTGTGTTCAAACAGCTGATTGAAAATCCTTCATTTTACCTTAAAAAAAAAGTATTTGGCCTCAAGCAATTGATTGCCAAATTTGCCACAAAATTGCCACAGTTAGGCTGTGTTTTGTCTTCAAACAAGAGATTGACAAATATTTGTGATTTTCCTAAAAAGGTTTTTATTGACCTCTAAAAAATTAATTTACAATTCTCTGTCTGTTGTCAAAAAAGCTTTTATTGGGCCTCAAGCAAGTGCTTACTTAATCTGTGTGCATTAAAAATAAATGGGAAGTCCCAAGGTCCTGATGGAAAGGGGAATAATCGTGGTGGAAGTGGTTATAGGCTTAGAGTTGGAGGTGTATGTGGGATAGGTTCTACTGCTAATGTTATTGAAAACTATACTTACCAAACACAGTCTCGTTTCATCCCAAGCCAAGTTGTGGATGAGGCCCAAAAAGACGTTTTGCTACAGTTCCTGGAAAACACTGCATCAAGTGTTCTCTCGTCCTCATCCTCCACCTCAACATCACGCACAGTACAGTCCTCAGAAGTGGCGCCCCAATTGCCCATGTTTTACACCGTCTCACAAATCTCCAACAGCACAAATGATTGTGGGGAAACACAGATGGGCAATTCTGTAGACATGTTCACACCTTCTATTCCATGGGTATCAAGGGTCTGCTCCAATCTTTCACATACTCCATACTCCCACTTGGAATCAACCCAGAGTCATGCAGCGAAGTAGCTCAGCAGAGGAAGTGGAGGGGGAAGACAAGGAGGTTAAGCTGCATCTTCTCGCACAGAGACCAAGTGCTGCAAACATGGCAAGCACTTCATCCTCAGCCACAACTCTGGCTCTGGAAAGAAGCAATCGCGGGTCTGCAGTTGTCAGTGGTTGAAAGGGTTGCTAACACTGGTCCCTTTTCGAGACTGGAAAGGATGACCCAACTCACATGGTTTGTAAAGTTTGTAAAACAAACTTCAGTAGAGGCAAGGAAAAAACAATTTGACTACTACATGTATGAACCAGCACATGGCCCAACAACATGTGTTACTCTGGCAAACTTCCTGTGCTAAAACGGGGACTAGCAGACTTCACCAAACTCCATCCACCACATCAACTGCATCTGCTGCTTCTTCCTCCTCCTTCACCATGGTAAGTGTTTTCTCACAGGCCTCCTGCTGCAGAACCTCTATTTGTTTACCAGCTACAGTTGGGGCGAGTGGTAATCTGTCAGCTGTTAAGTAATTACATACACCTGCTGTTTTAGACTGATCTCAGACAGAGTACACCACCTATTTGTAAACCAACTATAACAGCTCTGCCTTCACCTCCCTCACAGTGCAGCAGTTTGTTGGGCTAACCCTACTTCACCCTCTCTCTGCACAGCAGCCAGCCCTTGTTCCCACAGTTGTGATCATGTAAAAGATTATTTCTTCCTACATATCCCAAAGCAAAGAGTTTGAACTTGACCATCACCAATTTGTTAGCCACCGAAATACTGCCTTTCCGACTATTGGATCCGAATAGTTTTTGAAAGCTGATGGCCATTGCAGTCCACCAGTATCAGTTGCCTAGTCACTACTACTTCTCTAAGAAAGCTGTGCCTGCACTACACCAGCATGTCGTAGAGAACATTACCCATTCCTTGAGAAAATTTGACAGTGTGCATAGCACCACTGACACATGGACAATGAAACATAGTCAGGGGTATTGCCTCTCACTGCCAGGGCACTGGATGACTCTGGTGTCTGTGGGGCCAGGTTGGAAAGGGGCTACTCCACTTGAAATCCCCAAGACTCTTGGGGCAAACCTCTGTATGTAATACTTAATCTACTGCTTGTGCCTCTCCCACCTCCTCTAAGGCCTCCAGCTGCGTCCCTCAGCCTCATCCCTAATGTTCCAACTATTCAGACAGATCTACCCCACCTCTGTACTGTGCTGTCAGGGCTCACTACCATTTGGCAGTGTTGAAATTAAAATTCCCTCGAGATGTGACTCACATAGCTGAGGCATTGTGGACAGCTATGCAGGCCAAGTTTGACCTATGGCTTTCTCCAATAAACCTGGAGCAAGGATAGGCAGTGTGCAATAAAGGTGCAATCCTTGTAGTGGCCCTATGCTGGGGAAAACTTACACATGTGACTTGCATGGCTCACATCCTAAATCTGGGTGTTCAGCAAGTCCTACACCACTAACTATCCCTGCCTGGATGAGCTGCTGCTCAAGGCACTTTCACTTTGTGCTCACCTCTGCTGTTCACACCCTGCAACTCATCGACTAGCATCGCTACAGAAGTATTTCGGACAAGCGGTTAACCATTAGATATGCAATGTGATGAGATGGTGGGATTCGACTCTGCACATGTTGCAGTGACTGTGGTACCAGCAACAAGCCCTGGCGCAGTATATAATGATGCATACAGTGGCTAAAAGCAAGCCAAATGTGGTGCAAATGATGCTTGCAGAATAGACACAGATCAAGCACCTCTCTGCACCTTTCTGCACAGTTAGGATACCAATATCAATATCTTCAAGGTCCTTGACTGTCGTCACACAAGCAGGTGGCATGGTAGCATGAAAAACAGTGACAGAGGGAGGGTCATGAAACTAGACAAACTGTTAGTGAAGGTGCAAGAGCCAAGAAACAAATGAAAGAGGAACAGGATGAAGGATGGGCACAGAACTGCCAGGTGATAAAGAAGAAACGATTCTTCTCACTGTTGTCCGAAGTTGGAGGAAGAGGATGGAGGAAGGAAGCTTGATTGTTATCCCACCACTAACACAACAAGGACTTGGTCCCCATGGATGCATCAGTCACATGGGCACCTTCTTGCTACACTAGCTGCAATATTGTTAGGATTCAAGTTAGTTATGACTAAAAATGAGCCTATTTAAAATTTGGCACAAATGTTGCAGATTTGGTTAGCGATCTGAAAATCCTGGAATTTACCAAAAAAATGGTAAATGCTTTAAATGAATTTAAAATAACCTTAAAACATTTTCTGATTGTTTGGAGCCAAAATGCTTGCCGGAAGCCATGCTGGCTGGGAACAACAACAAACCTTAAGGTTAGGAGTGTTCCCAGCCATCGGGTTTACCGGCATGTCTCAAGCTGTATAATTTTTTGGAGCTATAAAAGACTTTTTTAAGGTACCCGGAGTTTGCAGGTGTTTTTACACCTGTAGGGTGTGAATTTTTTAAATGGTGTGGATGCAACTATGAAGACCAGGAAGCTTAAAATTTCCTTTAAACACTCAATAAATAAGAAAAACGAAAGCCTGCTCACCCCGTTAGATTTGTCTACATATCTCAGCCACTTCTATGGATTTGCACCTTTCATATGAGAAGACTAGCACAAATAGGTAAGGTGCAGCAGAATAAGTCTTCCGTAGCATATAGAATAAAATATTAAATCTTTATTCCAGTTTCAAATTCCAGATATTTCAGTTTGTAGATATTTGGCATATATACAGAGTGGGCCATTTATAGGAATGCATCTAAATAAAATGGGAATGGTTGGTGATATCATCTTCCTGTTTGTGGCACATTAGTACATGGGAGGGGGAAACTTTGCCAGATGGGTGGTGACCATAGTGGCCATTTTGAAGTCGGCCACTTTGGATCCAACTTTATTTTTTTCAATGGGAAGAGGGTCATGTGACACATCAAACGTATTGAGAATTTCATAAGAAAAACAATGGTTTGCTTGGTTTTAACGTAACTTTATTCTTTCATGAGTTATTTACAAGTTTATGACCACTTATAAAATGTGTGCAAAGTGCTGTCCATTGTGTTGGATTGTCAATGTAACCCTCTTCTAACACTCTTCACACACTGATAGCAACACCGCAGAAGAAATGCTAGCACAGGCTTCCAGTATCCGTTGTTTTAGATGCTGCACATCTCGTATCTTCACAGCATAGACAATTGCCTTCAGATGAGTGATGAGGCAAACTTTTTTGTGAATGGTGAAGTTAACAAACAAAATCACCGCTATTGGTCTGACACTAACCCACAGTGGATAGATCCCTCCAAGACTATTGGAACACCAAAATTGATGGTATGGAGTGGCATATGGGGTACAAAGATAGTAGGGCCATTCTTCATCAATGGAAACCTCAATGCCACTGGATATCTGAAATTGCTACAATCCAACACTATGGGTAGCACTTTGCACACATTTTATAAGCGGTCATTAACTTGTAAATAACTCATGAAAGAATAAAGTTACATTCAAACCAAGCATACCATGTTTTTCTTTAGCTTTATTTAGCTATCATGTTAAAAATAGGGATGGGTGAATCTACTCGTTACTACTCGCTACTCTGCGAGTAGTAAGGTACCTTTACACACCGCTACAACAGGATGGATACAACCCGCTACTTCACGTGCAAACGGTTACAAACGGGAAATGCACCACCTTTACACGCCGCCACAAGGTGCGCTACGCTACATCTATAGCTAGATACATCGCCGGGTGTCTCAAGTAGCCATCTGTAGCTGACCTTACCTCATTTACACACCGCTACAACAAGCTAATATGGGCGGACCTAGTGCAGCAGGGACAGCACATAGGCGTGCCACCATTGTGGATTACGAGACGTCCGTACGCTGATAGGACAACGCAATAACATCATGATTGGGCAGGCATCGCAGGAGGCTGGCTAATACATGACGCTCGAGCAATTGTGTAGTGTGACTGGTCAGCTCCTTAAATATGCCTCCCTATGCAGTGACTACCAATCGTCATGCAGGAGCTTCCTCCAATGATCGCTGAAGGGGCGCGGTATCCCGGAGGCTGTGTCACGCCCCAGCTACATACCAGGTACATCGCCTGGTGTATAGACATCCCTTCTGTAGCTTCTTTACACGCCGATACAGCTCGCTGCAATCGGCTTTGTAGCCACCTGTTTCAGAGCAGTGCTCGGAAACAGATGTATCTGTTGCCGGCTGCCTCCTACCGTCTTCACACGCCGCTACTACTGGCTATATTGACGACGCAAGCTACAATCGTAGCCTGTAGCGGGTTGTATCCATCCTGTTGTAGCGGCGTGTAAAGGTACCTGTAGGGTACTCGGCCAACTCCTTACTCTGCGAGTTTCATGGCGATTACTCGCACAGTAACGAGTCCAATGAAAATCAATTGTAAATTCTATTCCTCTACTTCTTTGAACCGGATTGTCCTGGATTGACCCGGTTAGGTTCAAGCCGGTTAACTTTAACATGACTGTCTATGGGACCAGATTAAACCGAACCAGTTCAATCCATTTTTTTTTAACTATTCTTTAAAAACCCGTGGCTTTTTGCTGCTGGCTTTTAAAGAATAAAATGGGGAATTGCAGGTTTTTCCTCTGCTGCCAGACCCCTTTATGGGGTCCAGCAGCAGAGGAATCGCTGCAATACTCGCTTCCCCATTCATTTACATTGGACTCGCTAGACTTGCAATGAGTAGCAAGTATCGGGTCCAAGTAATTTAGTATTCGCCCATCCCTAGTTAAAAAACAAAGAAATGCATAAACACGCAATCTCAGTGCCGTGAATGGATCCTATGTATTTCAAATGTGTAGGATCATGAGACAGCAAGTGTTATAGTCCTCGTTGTGTGAGATCCACTGTGTAACCTGCGACAACCTCAGGCAAGTCATGAGGATTAGTGATGGGCGATCAGCAAAATGCTAAGGTGCTCAATGTTTGGGTTGAGCATATCGAGATGCTCGGATGCTTAACCTTAGCACCTAGCCCAATGTTAACCTATGGGGAAACCAGAGTATTTTGCCAGCGGCACCCCCGGCGTTCTGCAGAAAGCCTAAAATTTCCACCTTAGCAGCATATGTGCGGCAGCTTCTGGCTGCCTGTACATTCGCTGCTAAACTGAAATGAAAATGACCAAAAAAAAAAAAAATCATACTCACCTGTTCGCAGACTCCCGGGATATGTCCGATCACTGCCAGGACCTGTCGGTAATCAGCTGATGCTGTTATAATGAGGTGTACAATTCAGATTGTATTATTGAAATTGACACTGAAATGAACTGTGCACAGTCCGCACTTGTCCACCAGGGGGCATCTCTGTTGTTTACCCAGGAAGTGAAAGCAGAAAAACAGTGCAGATCCAGAGAGCGCAGCCAGGACAGACATAGGGCTCTTTTGCAGCCAGATTCTTGGGAAGAAATACCCTGTGAAGATCTTTGCTGCAACCCCCGGTCTGCAGGACCTTGCCTTACCGAGGGTCCCACTCAAATTCAGGACATTGCCTCCGGAATTCAGGACATTGCCACTGGATTACATGTGCAGGGGCTGTGACTGACATAAGGGAGCCATCTGTGCTACTGTGATCTCCCTTCTGCTCATCGGTTTGCCCCGAGACTGAGAGAGACTTCTGTGCTGCTGTGGGCTCCCGTCTGCTGCTCGGTGTGCCCTGAGACTGGGAGAGACTAACAAAGAAAGATTCTGTTACCTGCGGAAGGAGACCACAGAAGAAGACTGAGGAGTTTCCCCCTTCAGCGCTGCACCGGGACCCGTCATCGTGAGATCCCCAGGCCTGCTACGTGGGAGCGACACCTTCTTCTGTGATAGACTGGTACGTGATTTTAGGGAAAGTTAGGGAAAGATATCTCCATTGTTGTGTTTTTTTCTTTGCTAGCTGCGTACCCGGAAGAAGTGAAGATCCAGAGACCCCACCATATACATGTGTGCAGCTAGATCAGTTGACTGTGTTATAGACATGTTTTACAGTAAAGAAATGTTACTACCGGTTAAATCTGAGTATGGGGATTCTGTTGAGAAAGATCATACACACACACCCGCGGCCTTACCACCGGTCGCTACATCTGGCGCAGTCGGCAGGATGTGTGATCAACACAATCTCCTCCCGGTAGTAACTTATAACCGGACAGCTCCCCGGCATCTATTGTCAATCAGGTGAGGAAGTTTAACGGACGGAACTATCCTGTAACTGAATGGACCGAACAACTTAAGATAGTGGGGGAGATGTATAACATTGATCCTAAGACCTTAGCAGAAATGGCCATGCTAACATTAGAGGGGGAAGCGTGGATGACAGTCAGGCTGGAGACGGTTAGGGGCCAGCATACGTTGGATGACTTGGTGCGGGTGCTGGAGAACACCTATGAGCCGACCACATAATGCGGGAACATTACGGTATATGTTCTTCCGGCGTACGCAACTCGAGTCGGAGGACATCCCTCAATATGCCAACGCCCTCCAAGTACTGCTTGAACAAGCCTGCAGGAAAAAAGAACAGATAGCTAGTACGGGCGCCCGTGACCTGGTGTTGAGAGATCAATTCGTGACTGGATTAAGAGACCCGTACCTTAACCGCTCACTGCAAGATCTACTCCGGATAAATCCGGCCCTTACGTTCGCTGAGGTTAAGCAAGAAGCGATAGAACGTTCGAGAGGACCTGTCATGGAGGCCCAGACTTATACCGCGGCTTGCAGGTCCATAACTGGTATCAGAACCCCGAACAGTGACACGGAAGAACTGAAGCAGATGGTGGCAGAGTTGCAGAAACAGGTGTTGCAGCTCACCCTGGACCAACAGGCGGACAGGCAAGCGAGACAACAACCCAGCCGGCCGATGGGAAGATGCTGGACATGCGGTGATCCCCGCCATAGAGCAAACCGTTGCCCCCAGAACGTTCAAGTTCATCCACGGGCCGATATACCGGAACCAGCAAGTCATGCCCCACAACAGCGGCCACCTTTAAACTAGACGCCCCTGCCAAAGAGGCTCACTCGGCAGGGGAGGCCAAAGAGAGGGGTGTAGGAAAACAGAGCCAGCCACGGAACAAACTTGCATCAAACAGCCCTACCCTGGAAGTATTATTGGAAGGGACCGCCGTGCAAGGATTAATGGATACTGGGTCCCAGGTATCCACCATCTCCGAGCAGTTTTACGAAGAGTATCTGAAGCCGCGGGTTGCCTATGACCCTGATACTACTATCAAGATCAAAGCAGCCAATAATCTACCCATTCCAGTGACGGGAGTTGCCTGGATGAACACCGAAGTGTGTGGGCAAGATCTCGGGAAGAGAGGGATAATCGTGGTCAGGGAAGGCTGTGGATCAGAAACGCCCATGATTATTGGGATGAACATCTTGAAAGACCTGAATCTTGTGTTGGTTACCAAGAGGGGGCCCAAGTACTGGCAAGAAGTGACCACACATAGGGCCACCCGCCGAGCCTTCCAACAAGTGGTCCGGACCTGCAATCTCCAGCGAATGACAGAAAAACAACTGCCGCTAGCCACGATCACCGTACCCCGCCATACTAGGATAACTTTACCTGCTGAGAAGGAGACCGTTATCTCGCTACCCCTTAGCACCACAAGACAGCTCGAAGGCGTGGAGGTGCTGATTGAGCCGCGCACCCCGAAGGAAGGGAAGCTGAACCCCCTAGTTGCTCGAACGCTAGCCGTTGTGAGAAAGGGGAGGATTCCTGTCAGGCTGGGTAACACGGCTAACGTGAGCGTCGACCTAGAGGCTGGGACACAACTCGCCCGAGTTTACGCCCTAACCGAAGAGGTGAACCCTATGAACCCCCTCCAGTTTGCACCGTCTACAGAGGGAGATTGGACAGTGACGGTCTCTGCCATGGCCGCTGTCGCGGGTGACGTCAACGCGGGGCGAGAACTACGAGAAAAGTGCCAGTTGGACATATCCCAATACTCCAACCAAGAAGTGTCCCAGGTGGAAGAGTTACTTCAAGAGCACCAGGCGTCCTTTGCCCGGCATGACACCGACTTTGGATGCACCCCCAGTATCAAGCACGAAATCCCCACAGGTGATACCGCTCCTATCCGTGAAAGGTACCGCCAAATACCTCCCCAACAATACCAAGAAGTGAAAAACCTCCTGAATTCCATGTTACACGCTGGAGTGGTACGAGAAATCCAGAGCCCCTGGGCTGCACCAGTGGTGATAGTCAAGAAGAAAGACGGGTCCCTGAGGTTCTGCGTGGACTACCGCCGTTTGAATGCTTGCACCATCCGGGACTCATACCCTTTACCAAGGATCGAAGAATCCCTGACAGCCCTGAAGAAAGCTAAATATTTTTCGTCATTGGACCTGGCCAGCGGCTATTGGCAGGTACCTATGCACGAGAAAGATAGAGAAAAGACTGCTTTCATCCTACCCATGGGCCTGTACGAGTTCGACCGGATGCCCTTTGGCCTGAACAACGCGCCGGGGACCTTCCAGCGACTGATGGAGCGCTGCCTGGGGGACTTCAACTTCGACTTCACCCTCATTTACCTGGACGACATCGTAGTCTATTCGGCCACATTTGAAGAACACCTGCAACAGCTGGGCCGTGTGTTTCGTAGGTTGAGAGAACATGACCTGAAGTTGAAACCCAGCAAGTGCCGTCTTCTGCAGCCCGAGATCAATTACCTGGGTCACCGGATCTCGGCCGAAGGTGTACAGCCGTCTTCGGAGAAAATAGCCACCGTGCGGGACTGGCCACAGCCTACGAACGTCAGAGAGGTCCGGGCCTTCCTGGGGTTGGCCGGTTACTACCGCCGGTTCGTGAGAAACTTCGCCCGGCTTGCTGCACCCTTGCACGAACTGCTTCGAGGGACCACCAACGGCCCCAGAGGACGACCCATCAGCTGGGGACCCAGCCAGGAAGAATCCTTCCAAGCCCTAAAGGGTGCCTTGACTTCACCTCCCATCCTTGCATATGCAGACTACAATCTCCCTTTCCAACAACATACCGATGCCAGTCTACAGGGTCTAGGGGCAGTACTTTCACAAGTACAAGAAGGCAAGGAACGTGTCATAGCCTATGCCAGTCGATCCCTACACGAGGGCGAGAAGAACCCCACCAATTATAGCTCATTCCGGCTGGAGCTGTTGGCCCTAACGTGGGCTATGGCGGAGAAATTTGCGGGATACCTCACAGGGACGGAAGTACTGGTCCTGACCGACAACAACCCGTTGGCCCACTTAGAAAATGCAAAGCTCGGAATCATGGAGCAGCGTTGGATGGCTCGACTCTCTAAGTTCAACTACAAGATCAAATATAGGGCTGGGGCTGAGAATCAAAATGCGGACAGCCTGTCTAGAGTGTCATACCCCTTACTTACCAGAGACCGGGGTGAAGAACTAGAAGGAGACGAGACGCCCGACTTTGCAAGGCTTGCCCAACAGATGATGGATTACTGCCAGTTCGTTGTGGGCGAAGTTGGAACTCCAGTGGGGGTCACACTGTGTCCCCAAGAGTTGTGCAGGCTCCAGGACCAGAACCCTGAATGGGCCCTACTCAAGCAATGGGTGAAGCAACAGCAGAAGCCCTCCTCCGAAGCACGGTCACGACTGTCTACCGGAACCTTGACCCTGCTCAGCCAGTGGGACCGGCTGGTTCTGAGAGAAGAAGTACTATACCGGAAGGTTCTCTTGTCTCACATGCTGGAGGAATGCACACAAGTTGTAGTACCTGCCCAGTTAGCCCGTGAGATGGTGGCCGAAGCCCACAAAAGGAATGGACACTTCGGAGTAGATAAGACGTTTCGGTGGATTCAACAATCTATCTATTGTCCGGGGCTCCGCAAGCTGGTTGAAGACGTCTGCAGAACCTGTCGCACCTGTGAACTGCACAAGTCCACCGAACAGCGTGCACCTGTCCAGACGATTAAAACCTCCAGGCCTCTTGAGCTGTTGATGGTGGACTATCTGCTGATCGGGACGGCGAGCAGTGGCTATCAATACTGCCTAGTCATGGTGGACCACTTCACAAAATTCGCCGTCGTTGTTGCTACCAAGGACCAGACGGCCGAATCGGCTGCACAGGTCATCTGTCGACAGTTCATCCACGTCTATGGGTGTCCGGAGAGGTTACACTCCGACCAGGGGGCTTGTTTCGAAGGCAGAGTCATCGAGGAGCTGCATCGGATGTATGGGATCCAGAAGTCGAGGACCACTCCTTACCATCCACAAGGGAACGGTGCATGTGAATGCTTTAACCGGACCCTACTCCAGCTGATCCGCACCTTGGCCGAAGATAAGACAGATCGATGGCCCCAATTCCTTCCAGATCTAGTATGGGCCTACAACAACCAGGTCTACTCCGTGACTGGCTACACCCCACACACTCTTCTCTTTGGCCGCCCAGGAAAAGGGGTCCATGACCTGAACCTATTCCGCCCAGAAGAAGATGTCTGCCATAACTACCCCTCCTGGCTAAATGCTCACCGACAGAAGATGGAGACTGTACACCGGCTGGTGAGTCAACAAATCCGGGGCCAGAAACATGCTGACCCACTCCCCGTGCAAGAGAAACCCTTAAAGTTGGGACAGCTAGTCTTGCTCCGTATTAAGAAGCCTCAAGGGAAACTTCGAGCCAAGTGGGAGACTGAAGTCTACCGGGTAATCGAACGCCCTTACCCAATGGACATGTATACCGAGTGCGGGGTGAAGACAGCCGCAGCACCCGCACTGTACACCGAAATATTTTGCACCCCTGCCGCTCTCGGCCTGACTCCCCTCCCACAGTAACCGGAGGGGGTGACGCTGCCGACATGACTGACGTCACGGACATTTCTCAACAAAGAGATCACGTCGACTCTGAGACCGATGACCCACCTACACAGACCAGTCCCTCTCCCGGAGTACTGACTGGAGTGGGGCGTAAAGACAGTGACGAGGAGGGGAACAACCGACCCTTGCGACGCACTGACCGCACCACTGCTGGGATCCCGCCCGGACGGTCTTACAGGGACCAGTATGCATGGCCCACTTCTCAACCGACCCCTGTGACAACTACAGTCATCGCCGCCTGGGAACCGACGGGAGTTGACAGGGGCTGCCAACCTTTAAGTGGGGGGGTATATAATGAGGTGTACAATTCAGATTGTATTATTGAAATTGACACTGAAATGAACTGTGCACAGTCCGCACTTGTCCACCAGGGGGCATCAGTGGACTGTACAATCACAGAGGGTGGAAAGCCCCCACCATCTCTGTTGTTTACCCAGGAAATGAAAGCAGAAAAACAGTGCAGATCCAGAGAGCGCAGCCAGGACAGACATAGAGCTCTTTTGCAGCCAGATTCTTGGGAAAAAATACCCTGTGAAGATCGTTGCTGCAACCCCCGGTCTGCAGGACCTTGCCTTACCGAGGGTCCCACTCAAATTCAGGACATTGCCTCCGGAATTCAGGACATTGCCACTGGATTACATGTGCAGGGGCTGTGACTGACATAAGGGAGCCATCTGTGCTACTGTGATCTCCCTTCTGCTCATCGGTTTGCCCCGAGACTGAGAGAGACTTCTGTGCTGCTGTGGGCTCCCGTCTGCTGCTCGGTGTGCCCTGAGACTGGGAGAGACTAACAAAGAAAGATTCTGTTACCTGCGGAAGGAGACCACAGAAGAAGACTGAGGAGTTTCCCCTTCAGCGCTGCACCGGGACCCGTCATCGTGAGATCCCCAGGCCTGCTACGTGGGAGCGACACCTTCTTCTGTGATAGACTGGTACGTGATTTTAGGGAAAGTTAGGGAAAGATATCTCCATTGTTGTGTTTTTTTCTTTGCTAGCTGCGTACCCGGAAGAAGTGAAGATCCAGAGACCCCACCATATACATGTGTGCAGCTAGATCAGTTGACTGTGTTATAGACATGTTTTACAGTAAAGAAATGTTACTACCGGTTAAATCTGAGTATGGGGATTCTGTTGAGAAAGATCATACACACACACCCGCGGCCTTACCACCGGTCGCTACACTGTCACCTGATTGAGAACTGCCACGGTAAAAACCCGACTTTTTCCCGCCCGGCCGGTTTAAATGATCAGCTGACAGCATCAGCTAATCATCTAATTCCCGTTAAAAAAAAAATGGGTTTTTCCTGCCTGGCGAGTTTAAATGATCAGCTGATGCTGTCAGCTGATCATTTAAACCGGCCGGGTGGGAAAAGCCGGCTGATGTTGTCAGGTGACAGCTGATTACCGGAAGATCCTGGAGGACGTGTCTGCAGTGGTGAGTATGTTTTTTTTTGCCAAGATACATCAGCTGATTATTTTAACCAGTATTTAAACAATGAGCTGTTGTATCATCTCATTCTGGTCCTTGAAACTGATATTGATCATCTGATCGCTTTGCCAGCCGGTCAAACTGATCAGATGATATTGGATCCAGATTAGATGTCGCGAGACCCTCGAAACAGGACTATGTTGAAGGAGGGGGTATCCTTTTGTTCAATAAAGATGGAGTCCCTAATTGTGTTGTTTATTTCTAATAAAACATTTTTTCTAGGTGTTGTGTTTAACTCTTTACTAGAAATTCATGGTGGTCATGTCTAATATTGGCATGACCCCATGAATTTGAAGCTTAGGGTCAGCTGATAATGCAAAGCTGCACTAACCCCAATATTACCCAGTGAGTCACGCGGCACTAGGGCTGCTGGAAGAATTTGATACAGTGCCAGAAGATCAACAATTAAACAAAGGAGACAAAGAGGTGCAGATTGTGCCTTATTATTTATGACAAGTGGCCTCACAAGTTGCTTGCTCACCTGGTCAGGTTGTTATCACCACAACGGGCTTGTACACCTGAGTTACAGCTGCCTCAGGACCCACCCAACCACGTGCACCATGGAAAACGATGCAGAAAACCACATAGGAGTGGTGTCTCCGGTCCGAGCTGCTGCCCGAAATGAGGCAAAAGAAGACAATGCTTGTATGTGCTGCTCCTTTATTCGACCTCTCACCAAACAAAAATAGGGCAAAGCCCACGTCAGTTTTTTTTTAAATTATTTCATGCAATTGATAAAATACTTAAAAAAGAAGGCTTCCCTATATTTTTTACTCCAAGCCATGTACAAATAGGCAGCTGGAGGTTGGGTGCAGCCCATATCTGCCTGCTGTACCTGGCTGGCATACAAAAATATGGCAAAGCCCACATCATTTTTTCATTTTTTTTTTTTTTAAAGAAAACTTATAAAAAAAAGGGCTTCCCTGGATTTTCCCTTGCCAGTGAAGGTAAAACCAAGCAGTGGGGGTTAGCAGCCAGTAGCTACTTGGGATACCCTTAGCTGGCAATAGAAAATGCATTTTTTTAACCGATAAGTTAGGGTTATGTGTTTGGGGTGTTATTTATTCTTTTATTTTTTAATGAATTATTTAAAAAAAATTGACAAGGGCTTCGCCATATCTTTGTATGCCAGCATGGTACAGCAGGCAGGAACGGGCTGCCCACAACCCCCAGCTGCCTAGTTGTACCTGGCTGGAACCAAAAATATAGGGAAGCCCTTTTATTAAATTATTTAATGAATTTCATGAAATAATTAAAAAGAATTGATGTGCCCTTTGCCCTATTTTTGTTTTCCAGCCAGGTACAACTAGGCAGCTGGGGGCTGGAATCCACAGTGCAGGGTGGCCCAAGCTTTCTGCCCTCCCTCCGCTGTGAAATGCAGTCAACGGCCACCCCAGAAAACAGCGTGTTCATAGAAGCGCCATCTTCTGGCACTGTATCCAGCTTTTCCAGCAGCCCTGGTGCCGGGTCGCTCATTGGGTAATAATGTGGTTAGGGCCAGCTTTACATTATCAGCTGGTCCTAAGCCCGAAATTCATGGGGTCACACCAGAGTTAGACATGACCACCATGAATTTGTAATAAAGAGTTAAAAAAAAAACACAACAAGGAAAAAAAAATGTATTTAAAAAAAAAAAAAACATATTAGGGACTCCATCTTTATTCATGAAAAAACTTAGTCCAAAGGAGTCTTCTTTTACTGAACTCTTGGCGGCGGGAGCCGCTGATCTCCCAACGATAAGCACCGCTGATCTCCCGGCTGTGTCGGCATGATAGATTTAAAAACAGCTGGTCTGACAGCTGTTTAAATCTCCCATGCCAACATCACCTATGCGGTGGCGGCCGGGAGATGAGCAGTGGGTGCCGCTGATCTCCCGGCGGCGGCAGCGGCTGATTTCCAAGCAATGGGTGCCAGTGATCTCCCGGCATTGTCGGCGCGGGAGATTTAAATACAGCTGGTCAGACAGCTGTTTAAATCTCCTGTGCCAACATCACCTATTCAGTGTCGGCGCGAGAGATTTAAACAGCTGTCAGGTTAGCTGTGTTTAAATCTCCCACGCCGACACCTTTGCCGGGAGATGAGAGGTGGGTGCCGCTGATCTCCCGGCGGCGGGTGCCTCTCATCTCCCAATGGCAGCAGCCACTGATCTCCTGGCGACAGGCGCTGCTGATCTGGCGGTGTCCGCATGTGAAATTTAAACACAACTGGTCTGACAGCTGTTTAAATCTCCTACGCCGACATTACCTATTTAGTGTCAGTGCGGGAGATTTAAACTGCTGTCAGATCAGCTGTTTTTTTAATTCACCAGCATGAGAACAGCGCTGTCAGGTCTGATATAGACCTGATGATGCTGTGCAGCCAGCCCATCACTGTAATGCCACAACCAACATGGTTGTAGCATTACAGTGTGTGGCAGGCAATCCGTGCATGTGGGCTGACTCTGTAAAGAGCGCAAACATGCAGGGAGGTGGACCCAAGCATGAGCCCGAGCATCTCGCCGGTACTTGGCAAGCTCTGAGCATCCCGAGTACTGAGATGCTCGAGTGAGCACTGAATACTGGCGAGCATGCTAGCTCATCACTAATGAGGATGTCTGAGGTTCACGAGTGTGTAAGAGAAAAAAGAGAAGAGTGGGCGCTTATGAGTAATACCTGGTGATCCAGTGGAATCCTAGATGTGAAGTAACCTTATTGGGTTGTGCATCCTTGCACATCTCCGGTGACAGCCTCTGGTGTGTCATCGTGAAGGTGTTGCTGCTGAAATGCATTGTGATTTTAGAATAAAGAGGTTTGTTTAAACTAATTTAACTACCACTCATTTGCTGGATTTGGCACCTCAATCTGACCGCATTAATTTTCCTACATTAAGGTTTTTGAGCAGGCACTGAGGCATTATGACAGTGATGCCGAAGCTTGCTAAGTAAAAGTGTAGGATTATAATGTCTGTGCCAAAAGAACGGGGCTCCACTGTAAAACAGTTTGGGCTGTGTTTAGCAGCTTTTGGGCCCCTTTTGAAGATGTATTTTAGGCCCTTGATTTACCTCCTATTGATTTGAATGGTGTTCAGAAGTTCAATAAACTGTTCGTCGATCCATTCGACCAACATATGCCCATTCAGTGAGCCGAATCCAAACTTCAAAAGGTTCTCTCATCTCTATTTTTCAGCTGTATACTTACCAGGGTTACAAATGGGGTTGTCTGATTCTCCATGATTAACACCTGGGCTGGATGCTAGTTGTCAATTCACATCTGAAATCAACCCCAAAAATATTACACTGATTTCACTGAACCAGCTCAATTGGGAAGAGCTGGGGTGAAACGCTTAATTCACAAATAATAGAAGTGTTGAAAAATCTTTCTCACAGTGTACTCCACAGCCTTTCAGGAAATACCATACTGCCTCCAACCCTTTCTCATGCGGTAGGGAGTTTAGGAGGAGAATTGGGAGCATAGGAGAGATATCCGCAACACAAATGATACTCTCATAGTGAGTCATGCAAACACAAAACATGATGGGGATGAGATGTGTATGTCATTTATTGGGATTGACCAAATTGCCCCACCGGTCAGAGGCCTTGTGGATAGAGATGAGCAGTGTTCGATTCGGATTGTTCGCCAATCTCAAAGTCGAGCTGTTTTGGGCGGTGTTCGAGGCATTCGTCGAATTAGAACAATTAACTTGAAATTCAGCAGTTCGCGGTTATGTTCGATAATGATTCGATCACCAAAAGCCTAACCCTAACCGTGTTAATGACTGTGAATATCCAGTTTCTGGGTATAATGTGCGGGGGAGGGGGTTGTACCAGTGCTGCAGAAATTATAGCGATCTCCATTTTTTTTTCTCCAAACTGCAGATACAGTGGGGCAGTGCAGGCTGTCATCCAATCACACATACACACAGCAAAGTGCATTTTTTGCACACAAGCAAGGTCAGGCATCATTGGCTGTGTAAGTCACATGTCCTAGCCCTATAAGACCCAGCCAATTCCTCCATCGCCACCATTTGCTCATTGCTGTAGCTCTGTAACAGACGGCACTGCTGCTGCTGTGGGCGATATAGAGTGAAATAAAGCAATTGTGTTCTGATTCAGCTAGTGAGGTAGATAGATAGGTTTAGGGAGTAGGGACTGGAGGGAGGGTGCAATTTTAGGAGTATCAGCCCCTTTGAGGGCTACTTCATAGGAGTAGCGATTAGGAACTAGGGACTAGTAGTCTAGCAGCCCTTTTTCAGGTGTTCTGGTGTACTTCATAGAAGCAGGGACTAGTTTTAATTTCAGCCCTTTTTAGGGCTAGGTTAGAGCAGTCCGTATTAGTTTTTGCCAGGCAGAAGTGTGCCAGTGCTGTGCAAGCGTTTTTCACAGCATCTGGCCACATCTAGCTCTGGGAGTCCTTTAGGGCAGGTAGTGTAGCACTGCTGTGAAGAAAGCTACACCACCTGCCTTAGTAGGCATTTTTTGGCTGCAGCTAGTCCAGGCAATTTGTTTGGGCTAGTACTGTAGCAGTGTCACTTACACAGTGGTGTAGCCCACTTGTGAAAGAAACTACACTGCCTGTGTAGTTGGTACTAATTTTTACCTGCACCTTGCCCAGGTCTCACTTTGGGTCAAGTAGCAGTGCCACAAAAAGAAGCAGTGTAGGCCACGTCTAATACAAACAACTACACCGCGTGTAGTTAGTTTCATCTAATTTTTAACTGCACCTTGCCCAGGTCTCACTTTGGGTCAAGTAGCAGTGTTGGTTCAGTCACCTCTGCTTGATTTACATCCAGCTTTTTGTTGTCCAACAACTGTACAGTTGCAAATTTTGTCCCATACAAAATGAGTGGCAAAAGGCCTGCTGTTGGTGGGAATGGAAGTAGACGTGGTGGGAAGGGAAAAAAAGTTTGTGTCCGTGGGGTAGATGCTAAATCTACATTAACATCTACTGAAGAAAGACAATCTTCCAGGCAAAGTAAGATGTCATCTTCTTTACATGGCCAATCGAATATGATCCCTTTCTTACAGACACGAGCATCAGTACCACTTGTAAATGAGGAACAAAAACAGCAGGTGTTTGAATGGATCGCAACTGCTCCATCAAGTGGTCTCTCCTCCACCTCAACTACTACATCACAAACCCTCCAGTCATCTGAGGTGTCAGCCCAATCGCACTTCATTCCTCCAAGCTCCCAAGTCTCCAGCTGCCCTACTGAGTCTGGGGTAACACACATGGTTGAGTCTGCAGTGCTGTTCTGTCACACAATAGCCTGGGAATCAGAAGTCAGCTTCAAAGCTGCAGTGAGTCCAGACAAGTTAATAATCTGCCCTGATGCCCAGAAGCTTTGTGAGTCTGATCCAGGCCCAGATGAAGAAGGTTCTGACGTTCATGTAGACCCTCATTCCCTAACAGTAACTACTCTTGCTGGACACAAGGAGGATGATGCTGATGAGACTCAGATACCAGATAGGATTAACAAACTAAGTTTTCGGTCAAGGCAGGAAGAGGTTGTCTCTGAGGAGGACGAGGGGTGTGAGAACACAGAGGATGATGATGAGGTTGGAGATCCCTCTTACTGTCAAACCCCAATAAGCCAGTCGATGAGGTCAGCACAAGAGGTGGAGGAGGATGCTACTGACGATGAGGTTAGGTTGCGCCTTCCTGGACATAGACGGAGTACTGGAAGCACATCAACAACTGCATCCGCAGCCACAACTCTGCCTCTGAGCACAAGTCGTGATGCCTCTGCAGCTCGCATGGGCTCTAAGCCTTACCTGGCCTGGGCCTTCTTTGACATCGCCAAGGATCTCTCCCAACTCATGTCATCTGCAAGATTTGTCACGAATCTCTGAGTAGAGGCCAAAAGCTAGTAGCTTGAGTACTTCATGTATGAACCGCCACATGGTCATGAAGCACAAGTCGCAGTGGGAAGCTCACCATGCTAGAATGTGGGCTACCGGGGCGGGCCTACCACCATCTGCCCCATCAAGTGCATCCATGTCCTCTTCATCGTCTGTGACTGTGGGGACAGCTGTCACACATGCTTTTGGATGTAGACCTTCCACCTCTTTACCCGCAACAGACAGTGTGATTGGCAGGTCATCACTTGGTTTTCAAGTGGACAATGCTGCTGGTGTTGAGCTCTCTCAGACATCGAGAGCACCACTATTGGATGAAGGCAACAGTACATGTTCATCTGCACCTCCCTCCCAGACCTGCAGTTTGCCAGTGACACCCTACTCAACCCCATCTCAACACAGCAGCCAGCCCTCCGTCCTTCAGATGTGGACAAGTAAAAGGCCATTTCCTCCAAGTCATGAGAAAGCTAAGCGCTTGAATTTCACCATCTGCAATGCTCTTGGCTTCAGAAATGCTGCCTTTCCGCCTGGTGGACACAGCGATTTTCAAGACCTTATGTTCGTCGCAGTGCCCCAGTACCAGATGCCCAGTCGCCACTACTTCTCCAAGAAAGGTGTGCCTGCGCGACACCAGCATGTCGCAGACAACATCACCGCGTCCTTGAGAAACTCTGTGTGTGACAGGGTGCATTTCACCACAGACACTTGGACCCATAAGCATGGAAAGGGGCATTACATGTCGCTGACTGGGCACTAGGTAACTATAGTGAGAGCTGGAGAAGGGTCTGCTGTCCAATTTTTGCCGTCCCCACGAGTTTTGCGTCAATCCTTTGTAGGTAGGAGTTCCTCCACTGCTTCTGCCTCCTCAACCTCGTCTCAGTCCTCCACCTCCGCCCAAAGCCTGTCTGGTAATGCCACCCACGTTGTAACTGCAGAGAAGGAATCCTGCACACCTCCCAACTATGCTGGCAGCTGGGCTCAATGCCACCAGGCGGTCTTTACCCTCAAATGCCTTGGAAAGGTAAGTCACACAGCTGAAGAGTTGTGGTCAGCTCTGGTGACCGAGTTTCAGCAATGGTTGTCTCCACTCAACCTGCAGCCAGGGAAGGCCATGTGTGACAATGCTGCAAACCTGGTTGCGGCCCTTCGCTGGGGCAATATCACACACTGCCTTGTATGGCTCACGTGTTGAATCTGGCTGTCCAGCAATTTGTGACACACTATCCGGCCTAGATGGGCTTCTGCAGAGGGCACGATCGCTGTGTGCTCACTTCAGGCGTTCGCATCCCGCAGCTCAACGACTTGCTTTGCTCCAGAAGTCTTACGGCTTGCCCATTCTCGGGCTGAAATGCGATGTGCCGACATGCTGGAATTCTACTCTGCACATGTTGCAGCGACTGTGGCAGCACCGCCGAGCCCTGGTGCAATACGTTATGACGTATAGCCTGGGCCAACGAGATCCAGAGGTGGGGCAGATCACGCTTCAGGAGTGGTCTCAGATCAAGGACCTATGCATCCTTCTGCACAGTTTTGAGATGGCGACGAAGATGTTTAATGCTGACGATGCCATTATCAGCATGACTATTCCGGTCATCTACATGCTGGAGCAGACACTAAACAATAGTCGGAGTCAGGTGGTGGGACAAGAGGAGGTGGAGGAAGTACAGGAGGAGTCCTATGCAGAAGGGATGACAACATCTCCAAGGTCCTCACGGTTGGCAGCAACAAGACGGCAGGCATGGGAGGGTGGTGGAGAGGGATTAACAAGGGCACATGGTGGCAGGAAGTAATGGAGGAGGAACTGGCAATGTGCATGGAAGAGTCAGCAGATGAGGGAGACCTTGATGATATTTCTGTTGTGCGAGGTTGGGGGGAGAGGGCAGAGGAAGGAAACATGATTCTGACCTCCCCACCACCAACACAACAAGGACTTGGTCCTCCTGGATGCGCAAGACACATGAGCGACTTCTTGCTGCACTACCTGCAACATGACCCTCGAATTGTCCGAATTAGAAGCAATGCCAACAACTGGGTTGCCATACTCCTCGATCCCCGGTACAAGACCAAATTTGCTAACATAATTCCAGCCATACAAAGGGACGCACGCATGCAGAAGTATCAGCAGAAGCTGAAACATAATCTGAGATCGTCTTTTCCACAAACCACCAGTGGTAAACAGAGTGAATCTCACATTTCTCTCTTGTCAACCATGGGACTGTCGAGTCATCATCACTCACACCATACTAGTAACACCATAGGTGGTGGTGTTTACACCAATTTCTTTGCCTCGTTCCACAATTTTTTCAGACCATCGTTTGCAAGGCCTGAAGACACGAGAAGTCTGACACATAGTCAATGCCTGGAGCGGATGGTACACGAGTATCTCCAACTTAACATCGATGCCATGACTGGGGAACTGGAGCCTTGCTCATTTTGGGCTTCCAAAATGGAAAAATGGCCTGAGCTCGCCACTCATGCCTTGGAGATCTTGTCATGCCCCACAGCCAGCGTTCTCTCGGAATGTGTCTTCAGCGTTGCTGGTGGTGTGCTGACAGAAAAGCGCAGGCGTCTGTCCACCCAGAATGTGGATAGACTAAAGTTCATAAAGATGAACAAGGCATGGATCCGCAAGGACTTTTCTACCCTGTGTCATCCTGGAGAGAATGAAGCCTTGTGGTTTTTGGCCTAAATGTAACCATTTAAATTTTGTAACTGTGGGGCAATTAATGCCACTTAAGTGGTGTCTGTGCCCAAATTTTTTGGAAAAATGGAGACTCTTCTTGAAGTCCCCTAAATGTGACACAATACTCATAGTCTGCATGAGGCCTTACAGATAGTGAGGAAAAACATCACCAAATACTCCTCGTCTGAACATGGCCTTACAGATACTGAAGTAAAACTCACCAAATACTCCTTGTCTGAACATGGCCTTACAGATACTGAAGTAAAACTCACCAAGTACTCCTCGTCTGAACGTGGCCTTATAGATACTGAAGTAAAACTCACCAAGTTCTCCTCGTCTGAGCATGACCTTACAGATAGTGAAGTAAAACTCTCCAAATACTCATCGTCTGCATGATGCCTTACAAATACTGGAGTAAAAACGGATTTTAGAGGGGCATGACATGCTTATATCTGTGTCTCCTCCTTTTCCTCATCCATCTCTTTTCTTTTCGCATTTTTATATGTACTTGTCACTTTTCCATGTGTTTGTTTGTGTGTTTTGAGTAGTTTGCGCCTTTTTGGGCCCCTTAGAAGGTGTTTTCTATGTTTTTGTATGTGTTTGTGTTTGCCTGCCATTGTTTTCAATGGGGTTCGACATTGTTCGACGAACATTCGACGAACACACATCACATTCGACGAATCAAATCGAATTGGAACACCGGGGTGGTGGCTCATCTCTACTTGTAGATTTTTCCCTAGACACCGTGTCACCAAGAGGACTTAACAAGCTGCAGTGGCACACCCAAGGGGGGGACCTACATGTCTGGACACCCCCCTTGGACAGCCCTGAGAAGCTGGGGGGCCCACCGCCGCCCCCGCTTCCGGCCCGTCATTTCTGGTTCTTTGTGCGTTCCTCAGTTGGAACGCATAGAAGAGGCGCGCCTGCTCCGCCTCCTCCTTTCCGGTTTACAGTGTGGAGCAGGAGCAGGAGGATCACTCACCCTCCATGTGCAGCTCCTGTCATCAGCACTCGCCACCCGGGGCCCTGGTCTGGCAGGTAGGCCCCCCTGGTAGCTGTGCTGTGTATGTTTTCTCCCCTTACAGGGGCTCCTGAGCACTGCCCCCCCTTCCACCCCACTTCTTTCCCTCCTAATCTTAGTCGAGCGTCAGCAGCACTCAGCAGCAGATCTCTACTTCCTGCACAGCGATGATGCAGGAGACAGAGTTATCTGCTGCTGCTGCCCGGCTCAGATTAGGAGGGAGAGAAGTGGGGTGGAAAAACAGCACTAAGAGGACCATAGCAAGAGGCACATCGCACAGGGGCCCCCTGTCAGGGGCACATCACTCAGGGGCCCCCCTGACAGGTGCACATCACTCAGGGGCCCCTTGTCAGGGGCACATCACTCAGGGGCCCCCCTGTCAGGGGCACATCATTCAGGGGCCCCCCTGACAGGTGCACATCACTCAGGGGCCCCCCTGTCAGGGGCACATAACTCAGGGGCCCCCCTGTAAGGGGCACATCACTCAGGGGTCCCCCTGTCAGGGGCACATCACACAGGGGCCCCCTGTCACGGGTGGCACGGGTGACAGGGTGGAGGCCACGCGCAGACGGTCCCAGCGTTTGGCCAATCAGCCATAATGTTTGAGGACGGTCCGTCTTTCAGGGGCATTTACCTTCTGTGTAGATAGAGAGAAGGTATGATAAGATCTCCCTATCATGGGGAGACGGCTGGGAAGGTCTTGTGCTCGGTCTGGTTTCTACACCAGTATCCTGGGTCACTAGGACCCAGCAGGTTCTTCCCACCTTTATAAGGAGTTTCATTGCCCTCCCTCGGTGCAGGTGATATTTCCTTGTGCACTCATTTGCTCCAGCAGAAGCTGAGGTTGTGGAGGTTGCTGTGCTCTGCTGCAAGATAAGTGTTTTCTTTCCCCATTGTCTGTTTTTCCTTGTGTTTGTCTTTAGTTGTTAGTGGAGGGGTCTAGTGAACCTCTCCATCTGATCCTTAGATAAGGTAGTGCTAGGATCAGAGAGGGACGAGGTTCGTGGTCGGCGACAGTTGAGGAAACTGTATAGGGACGTCAGGGCAGACAGGGTCAGCCCCAGTAAGACTAGGGGTCACCCTCTCCTTCTTGTGCCCATAGCTTTAGGGACTCCTTATTCCCCCCCGTCGTTGTCCTACGCTGAGTGTCTCTCCCGCTCCCAGCGTGACACCCCCCTGTCAGGTTCACATCACACAGGGGCCCCCTGTCAGGGTCACATCACACAGGGGCCCCCCTGTCAGGGGCACCTCACTCAGGGGCCCCCCTGTCAGGGGCACATCACTCAGGGGCCCCCCTGTCAGGGGCACATCACTCAGGGGCCCCCCTGTCAGGGGCACATCACTCAGGGGCCCCCCTGTCAGGGACACATCACTCAGGGGCCCCCCTGTCAGGGGCACATCACTCAGGGGCCCCCCTGTCAGGGTCACATCAAACAGGGGCCCCCCTGTCAGGGGCACATCACTCAGGGGCCCCCCTGTCAGGGGCACATCACTCAGGGGCCCCCTTGTCAGGGGCATATCACTCAGGGGCCCCCCTGTCAGGGGCACATCACTCAAGGGCCCCCCTGTCAGGGGCACATCACTCAGGGGCCCCCCTGTCAGGGGCACATCACTTAGGGGCCCCCTGTCAGGGGCACATCACTCAGGGGCCCCCCTGTCAGGGGCACATCACTCAGGGGCCCCCCTGTCAGGGGCACATCATTCAGGGGCCCCCCTGTCAGGGGATAAGTGCACAGTGCGCATTGGGGAGACACAGCGCACAGGGGGGAAATGGGTGCAGGGGAAGAGACACAGCACAAATTGGGGAAATGGGTGCAGGGGAGGGAGAGCGCAAAGGGGGGAAATTGGTGCAGGGAGAGAACACAGCGCACAGGGGGGAAATGGGTGCAGGGGAGGGACAGTGCACAGGGGGGAAATGGGTGCAGGGGATGGACAGTGCACAGGGGGAAATGGGTGCAGGGGAGAGAGTGAACGGAGGGAGAGGGAGAGAGACTGCGCACAGTTGGAGACATACACAGGAGGGGAGAGAGTGCACAGGGGGAAAAGATATGCATGGAGAGGGAAGAGACAGCACACGGGGGGGGAGAGACTGAATAAGAGGGATTATATCTGTGGGGGAAGGTGTGTGTGTATATATGTATATATATCTCCAAAGAGGAGTAGAAAACTGGGCACCGACAGGTTAATGTGATTACTGTATGGTGCACCTATATTCACCACCAATTCAGCAGGTGTTCAACGCTTCAATAGTAATCAATATTATCCGTGTGTACACCATTAGCTGATAATGTCCTTTATTTCATCTTAGTACATTGGCTTAGATGAATGCGGGGAGATGGAGTGAGGGTCGGTGGACGACGGACTAGACCCGTGGAAGCGGCAGTCTGCAGTGCAATGTTTATAATATGATATAGTTACACAGAGCAGTATATGCTAAAGGGGGCCCACTAAGACTCTTCCGCCCGAGGCCCACAAAAACTTGGAGCCGGCCCTGGTTCCACACACTAGGAATGCATAGCAGAGAGGGTCCTCGCTACTCCGCCCCCTCACATCCTCTATCTGCGGCAGTGTGAAATGCACACACAGAAGAGGGACTCATTCCTGTCAGTAATCCCCAGTTTCCAACTTCCGGGATGCATGCTTTTGCGGCCGGAAGTTGGAAACCCAGTCTACTCTCTAGTCTTAGCATAATCCGTTCAGGAATGCGGCCCGCAGTTCCACTGATTTTGTGACGCGAATGTCTTTCTCTCTTTTTGGTGCGTTACCGGTACCCAGTGACTACCCACTCTCCCGCCTCCACTGTCTGCTTCCTGTTCTGAATCAGGCTTCAGGACTCTCCGAATCCCGACTTCCTGCAATTTTCGTGTGATACTGTGACATGTGTTAGCGAAGGAAATGGCCAACGCGTGGATTGCACCTCACGCTGCACAGTGAAGTGAGCGAACTCGTCTTGCCGTGGTCCGGAGTCCGGACCGTGGGTGAACTGTGCTGTGGAAAATAAACAATAATGTCGGCCTTGTCGGGTGAAAAACGTAAACGGCTGTCACAGCCCTCTATTAAAGACTGTTTTCAGCCAAAAAGAACGGCTATTAGTACTGTTGGTGATGGTGGTGACGCTGTTGAGCAAGCCAATGCAGAAAAGACGAACGATAGTACCCAGGCTGGGGAGTCTGGAAATGTTGAGATGCAGCCCCTGTCAGTAACCAGTGTGACTGTGAGTGCCGGCAGTGAAGTGCCTCGACCGTTTGACATTTCAAAATTCGTGGCGAAAGAAATGTCACTAAGTGAAAAAGTGGAAATGTATGATTTTCTATGGATGCCCGACTGCAACTACAAGTTTCCGGTCTTAAATTCAGAGAAGCCATGCAAAAAAAAGCTTCGTTTCCAGTTTAGTTGGCTTCAACATTTTACGTGGCTTGCGTATTCAGAGAAAGAAAAGGGTGCTTTCTGCAAGTTTTGCGTTCTCTTTCCTCCAAAGTGTGTTGGATCGCACAGAGCCAGCCAGCTACCAGGTAAGTTCTGTGACTGACTGTCTCAATGTTGTTCTTACTGCTTCTGCGTCTTTTGCGTATTTTAATCTACAGCGTGTACAGCATAAGCTGTCTAACAATTTCAGGTTTTTGATTATTTGTTTGCAACTGAACGCTCATCATGGTGTTTAACGTTTTTTGAACTATTTCTGAGCTCCTATTTTTCACCTCTATTTTCTTCCACGTGAGTCTATAATTATGTAATAGAATTCATCTCAATTCATTCTTCTGAGCTTTGTTACATTCCTCAGCGGCGTTTTGATATTTTTTCCCTATATATCTTGTAATTATTTTTGAATTTGTCACCTTGTTAGTGCTGAAAGGAAGTGTGCGCCTGGATTGAAAAAAAACATTTAGAAAACATTACGAAATAGCAATATTTATTTGATTTGCAATATTTCTTTTGTCAGCAATATTTCTTATATTAGAAAATAGATTAATAGGAAAGAGATTATTCTCTAATTTCAGATCGAAATACTGAAAATCATTTTGTTGCACTTTAGGCAAACTGGTAGTTACTGCATTCCAAGACTGGCAGCATGCGATAGAGGCTTACGACAAACATGCGATGTCTACAACCACCAGAATGCCGTTGCTGACTTAAGACAAGCAAAGTTGCAAAAAAGTGTAAGGTAGGTTCCAGTTGACCAACAAATTAACGAAAATAAAAAAGCGGAACTGCTGAGCAACTGAGATCGACTGCGCAGCGTCATTCCTTCTGTTCTACTTTGTGGGAGGCAGGGATTACCCCTACGAGGTCATAAAGATTACGGCCGCATTAACTTGGATGAGGAACCTGTGGAAAACGATGGGAACTTTAGGGCCCTCCTACGGTATCGAAAACAAGGAGGCGATAAGCAGCTGGAACAACATATCGCCACATGTGCAAGAAGCGCGATGTACATTAGCTGGAAAACTCAGAATGCTATCATTTCTGCTTGCAATTCTCTAATTCTCCAGCAACTCGTCAACAATATAAACTCCGCGAGATGCTTCTCTGTTCTCGCCGACGAAACAACTGATGTTAGCACCGTGCAACAAATTTCTCTCGCTGTTCGCTATGTTTTCAATGATACGATAAGGGAGGACTTCCTTCAGTTTGTTCCTGCAATGTCCGCTACAGGCGAGAATCTGGCCAATTCGATTATTACCAGCTTAGTGTCGTCTGGTATCGACATCACCTACCTCCGTGGACAAGACTACGACAGAGCAGCAGCCATGAGTGGGAAACTTAATGGCGCGCAAGCGTTTTTAACGGAAAAGTATCCCACCGCTATTTATGTTCACTGCAGTGTACACAGTTTAAATTTGGCAGTTTCCGATGCTTGCAACATTCCCCTTGTTCGCAATTGTACAAGTACTGTTTCCACTATTTGCGATTTCTTTCACACTCCAAAAAGACAGCTTGTATTACAAAAGTTCATAGCGCAATCACCAACCGAGAACGAAATGGAGCGGTCTAAGAGAGAGAAACTCGTTAAAATGTGCCCTACAAGGTGGGTTCAGCGTCATGATTCTATATCGGTTTTTCTCTCAATGTTTGAGCCCGTTTCGTCTGCCCTGGATGAAATTAGTCAGTGGAGCGACCGCGAGTCATCTACGCGCGCGTCATTACTTTTAAATGGCATTAGTAAGGGTGAATTCATCATCACACTGATTGTTCTGAACGCCGGGTTAGCGGTTACCAAACCTGTAAGCGTGTACCTTCAAGGAGTACACGTTGACTTAAAAGCGGCTGTGAGACACGCAGGAAAAGCAATTGAAGTGCTTCGTGACATGGCAGAGAGCGCAGACGAAGGATTCAGTCAAATGTTTAAGGATGCTAATGAAAAACTGAGACTGATCGGCGAAGACGAGGTAAAAATGCCGAGAGCTGGTACAGGAAAATGGCAACAAAATCGTGACAATCCTCCGGCTAGTAATGCAAAGGAATACTATAAACGAGCACTTTATTTGCTCTTTCTGTCCCACATGTCCACCCAAATCGAAGAAAGGTTCACCAAACACGCCGACATATTAAGCAGTTTTTTATGTCTTATTCAAGAAAGCGAAGTGAATGAATTCAGTACGCTATTGCAATTCTATGCTCGAACCGAAATCTCATTACAAGATGATATTGATACTGCTACTGCTGAATTTAAATTGTGGAAGAAAGAGTTGGTTGACTGTAATTATGACAATGCATTTGATGCTTACTGTAATTGTGACGCTGCCTTTTTTCCAAAGATCAAGTTGCTTTTGAAGATTTTAGTTACATTGCCAGTGACCAGTGCCTCATGTGAAAGGTCGTTTTCGACTTTAAAAAGGCTTAAAACGTATTTGCGAAGTATCATGTCTTCCGACAGACTGAATGGTCTAGCCGTGTTGTATGTTCACCGTTAAATTCCAGTTGCAGTAGATGATATAGTGAACGAACTATGTAAAGGGAACAGAAGGCTAGACTTTAATGTGTGATATGGTTGTGGCACTTGCTGAGAAATCGTAGTCTACTTTTTTGTGTGTGTGTGTGTGTTCAATTCAATTTTTTCCGTCTTATTATTATGTTTTTATTATTAATTTTTTTTTTACCTCTAGCTTTATTTTTTTGCATGAATTAACATGACACGAGAATTTTGGCATTTTCTTTGTAACGCTTCGTAAACGAGTAAACTATAGTAGGCGTAAATGCCAAGTAACACTGCTGTGACAGACCTTTTTTTCTGCAAGTAACTAGTGTTTTAGAAAAAAATTAATTACTACGCAATGTAATTCCTACCATAGAGGCACAACAAATAAGACTGTTTTCGTGCAGTATTAAGCATTAATTAGGTATTCAAATTTACAAAAATCGCTTGGCTTTTAGGGGGGTTTCGCTCCCCCAAACCCCCCCCACCGGGGGCTTTGCCCCTCGGAACCCCGCTGGGGGGTAACACCCCCCTTTCAGGGCCGGTGTGTGTTTCTTGGACCCCTACCTTGGGAAATTTCTGGGTGCGCCACTGACAAGGTGCTATCTTTTTCCCCCTTTCTAGGTGCACATTAGGCTAGGGTCATGTAGAAGGGAGAGCCGTCATTGAGTGGGGGCGACACTTGCATACGTTCTAGGGTGCCAACCTCCGCTGATAGGAAGGGCCAGTGTTAGTGAGATATGCATTAGCGGGATCACTTTAGTTAAACTCTCTTTTCTTTCTTTTCTACTCCTCCTAACAATGATATAACATAAGGAGTGGGGCAAAGAATCCTTTGCTATATACCACATATTCCTGTATCAATTTCCTTTGTCCCCTAAGTAATGATTACTGCTCCTTCATTTAGTGAAATGATGGTGTTCATGGGGTTCATCCTCCCCTTCTCTGGTTAAATAACCGTTCTGATGCCTCTATATCTATTAACAGTAACCATATAACTGCTTTAAAAATGGGTACTAATGATAAATGTGATTATTTCCTGCCTATCTAAAACCTTTGGGTGAACAATAGTTGCCTAGTTGTCTTTTAAAAAGGCCTTCTATTGTAAAAAGCAGCTTCTAGTTAAAGAATACTGGTGCTGCAATGTACTCTGGCTCCTGGCGGGGTCACATGATGCTCCAAGTGACTCCCACAACAGGAGAAACCAGGAAGAGAGCCGGTGGAACGCATCCTTGCGTTCCACAGAACTGCTGAGCGGGTGTGACATCAGACGTGGAAGCAGTAGGTGCTGATGTCATTTCCAGCCGCTGGCACCGCACCTGACAGCCGCAGCAAGCGATCTTAAACCTCTGCTGTGTGCGGCGGCGTGTGGCGCTAGCATGAGAGCTGATGAAGCCTATCTGGGTGAGTGACCAGGGGAGGGAGGGGGCTTTTGAAACATAAACTGTGCAATTGCATGATTTTGCCCCAGAGAGTGTAATGATTATACTTTCAGGTAAGGGCCACGTCACACACACAGATATTTGTGCAGATATTGTTCGCAGATCTCTGGTTGCAGTGAAACCATGGACACATTGTTCCATTTGTACACAGCCACAAAATAGAACAATGTGTCCATGATTTCACTGCAACCAGAGATCTGTGACCAATATCTGAACAGATATCTGTGTGTGTGACGTGGCCCTAACACATACTGATATATATTTTGTTTGTTTTCAGACACCACCTGGGCCATAATTGATGTGTGCGATTGTTGTCATTTGGCTTTCCCTCTATAGCCATGACTCCCCTGATGATGAAGCAACTGAAACGCGTTGAGGGTAACTGAAAAAGTATGTTCCAGATATCAGGATATAGGTGTCCACGGTCCACGCTGCTATCACTGGGGAATTATCCCTGGATGCTTCAGTTGGTCCCCCAAAAAGACAGGAGTCCTAGGGGTGATGTGACGGTTCCTTTATTCCACTTCCACCAACGCGTTTCGGCGCCCCTCTTAGCGCCTTCCTCAGGGTATAATTCCCCAGTGATAGCAGCGCAGACCGTGGACACCTATATTCTGATATCTGATTCTCTTCCCACGTGCGAAGTGGTGGTGGAGGTCCAGCGGCAGCTGTCATATGCAAAACGCCTACTAACCAGTTGTGGGGATCACAACTGGTACAGGTTAGTGCACCTGTATTTTCACACGCACCTTTCACTAAACATCGGTGATAGGGCATTATTTGCGCCTCGTTTGTCTCCCTTTATATTTTCTGAAAAATTATGTTGGCGTACTGAGGATTTATTAGTCTAAAGAATCTAAGTGTCACTAGCAGAAGAGCACTTGGTGTCAAAAGGGCTAACCAATGAATGTGGACAGTAGAAGACACACTGGTGAGATCGTTCCCTGTTTTATAATTGTATGGTGTGTCTCCTCTTACACATGTTGTGTGTGATCTTGATATACAGTTGTGGCCAAAAGTATTGACACCCCTGCAATTCTGTCAGATAATACTCAGTTTCTTCCTGAAAATGATTGCAATCACAAATTCTTTGGTATTATTATCTTAATTCAATTTGTCTTCAATGAAAAAACACAAAAAGAATTGTCCTAAAAGCCAAATTGGATATAATTCCACACCAAACATAAAAAAGGGGGACAAACGTATTGGCACTGTTAGAAAAATCATGTGATGCTTCTCTAATTTGTGTAATTAATAGCACGTGTAACTTACCTGTGGCACCTAACAGGTGTTGGCAATAACTGAATCACACTTGCAGCCAGTTGACATGGATTAAAGTTGACTCAACCTCTGTCCTATGTCCTTGTGTGTACCACATTGAGCATGGAGAAAAGAAAGAAGACCAAAGAACTTTCTGAGGACTTGAGAAACCAAATTGTGAGGAAGCATGGGCAATCTCAAGGCTACAAGTCCATCTCCAAAGACCTGAATGTTCCTGTGTCTACCGTGCGCAGTGTCATCAAGACGTTTAACCCCTTTAGGACCAAGCCTATTTTGACCCTAAAGACCTTGGCATTTTTTGCAATTCTGACCAGTGTCCCTTTATGAGGTTATAACTCTGGAACGCTTCAACCGTTCCTAGCGAGATAGTTTTTTCGTGACATATTAGGCTTCATGCTAGTATTAAATTTAGGTCGATAAATTTTGCGTTTATTTGTGAAAAAATCAAAAATATGGCAAAAATTTTGAAAATTTTGCAATTTTCAAATTTTAAATTTTTTTTCTGCTAAACCAGAGAGTTATGTGACACAAAATAGTTATTACATAATATTTTCCAGATGTCTACTGCGCATCAGCACAATTTAGGAAAAAAAAAATTTTTTTTGTTAGGAAGTTATAAGGGTTCAAAAGTTCATGAGCAATTTTTCATTTTTCAACCAAAATTTGCAAAACCATTTTTTTAGTGACCACATCACATTTGAAGTCTCTTTGATGGGTGTACATGACAGAAAACACCCAAACGTGACACCATTCCAAAAACTGCATCCCTCAAGCTACTCAAAACTACATTCAAGAAGATTATTAACCCTTCAGGTGCTTCACAGAAACTAAAGCAAAGTGGAAACAAAAAATAGATATTTTATTTATTTTTATCAAAAATATTCTTTTAGCCTCAATTCTTTCATTTTCACATGGGCAACCGGATAAAATGGATCTTAAAAGGTGTTGTGCAATTTCTCCCGAGTATATCAATACCTCATATGTGGTCATAAACCACTGTTTGGGCGCACGGCAGGGCTCAGAAGAGAAAGAGCGCAATTTGAATTTTGGAGCTAATTTTACATTCAAAAATTGAATGGGGTTCAAAGTGCTCACTATGCATCTAGATACGTTCCTTGGGGGGGTGAAGTTTCCAAAATGGGGTCACTTGTGAGGGAACTTCAATGTTTAGGCACACAGGGGCTTTCCATATGCGACATAGTGTCCGCTAATAATTGGAGCTAATTTTCCATTCAACTTGTTAGCGGACACCATGTCGCGTATGGAGTGCTCCTGTGTGCCACCAGCATTGCCACCAGCACAAGGGCAACTGGAAGAGTTGTGGTACAGCACCAGAAAATGGCGCCTCTAATGTGCTATTTTCTGGTGTGGCTGTGGGTTGCAATTTGCAGCGTGGGGGGGCCACAACATTTGGGTCTCTCCACGATGAGGATTGCAGCCCCCCATCTGCCAAGTTGTACCTGGCTGGCATCCAAAAATAAGGCAAAGCTCCTTGTCATTTTATTGGTAGAAGTAATAAAAAAAAAATGATTTGGGGCTTCGCCATATTTTTGGTCCAGCCAGGCACAACTTGGCCAGCAACCCCCAGCTGCCTCGTTGTACCTGGCTGGTAACCAAAAATACAGCGAAGACCCTTTTTTTTTTTCTAGGACTAATTCTAGAAAAAAAAATGGCGTGGGGCTCCGCCATATTTTTTAGTCCAGCCAGGTACAACTTGGCAGCTACGGACTGCCAGCAACCCCTAGCTGCCTTTTTGTACCTGGCTGGCAACCAAAAATACAGCAAAGCCCTTTTTTTTTTCTAGAACTAATTCTAGAAAAAAAATGACGTAGGGCTCCGCCATATTTTGGTCCAGCCAGGTACAACTAGGCAGCTGGGGGCTGGAATCCACAGCATGGAGAGGCCCAAGCGTTCTGGCCCCCCATGCTGCGAATTGCAGCCCGCAGCCGCCCCAAAAAATGGCGCATTCATTGAAGCGCCATTTTCTGGCACTGTACCCAGACTCTTCCAGTTGCCCTGGTGCCGGTGGCAAACTGGGTAATAAAGGGGTTAATGCCAGCTTGTTATTGACAGCTGGCACTAAGCCCAAGATTCATAATATAGGGCCAATGTTACACCCGCCATTAGGAATCTCTGGTAAATAGTCAGAAAATACACACAGGGAAAAATCTTTTTATTTGAAAAAAAATAAACAAAATTTGGACTCCATCTTTATTATAAAGATCCGACGTAGTCCACAACAAAGCTCCCACGACGCTCCATCGCCTCTGCTCAATCCAGAGATTGCAACAAGGGATCAAGTGTCCTCTTCCTACAGCCTCTGGGGTCAGAGTTATGGTGCACTGTATGACAATGATCTGTCATACAGTGCACCACGACTATGATCCCAGAGACTACAACAAGAGGATACTTGATCCCTTGTTGCACCCATCCATTCACTTATGCACTCATCATCCATGCACACACACATCCACGCACACACGCTGACATCCACGCACGCACACATCCACGCACACACACTGATATCCACGCACGCTGACATCCACATCCTCTCGCTCTGACATGCACGCATGCAGACATGAACGCATGCAGACATCCACACACACATCCACGCACGCATCCATGCACGCACACTGACATCCACGCACGCACACTGACATCCACGCATGCACACTGATATCCACGCACGCTGACATCCACATCCACTCACGCTGACATCTACGCACGCAGACATGCACGCATGCAGACATTCACGCATGCAGACATCCACGCACACAGACATCCACGCGCACAGACATCCACGCGCACAGACATCCACGTGCGCAAACATCCACGCACGCAGACATCCATGCATGCAGACATCCACGCATGCAGACATCCACGTATGCAGACATCCACGCACGCAGACATCCACACGCGCACACACATCCACGCACGCACACATCAATCCATGCATGCACAAATCCATGCACGCAGAGACATCCACGCTCATAGACATCCACGCACGCAGACATCAACGCACACAGACATCCACGTCCGCAGAAATCCACGCACGCACACATCCACGCACGCACACATCCATCCATGCATGCACACATCCACGCACACAGAGACATCCACACACGCAGACACATCCACGCATGCAGACACATCCACGCATGCAGACATCCACGCACGCAGACATCCACGCACGCGGACACATCCACGCACGCAGACACATCCATCCATGCATGCACAAATCCACGCACGCAGACATCTATGCGCGCACACATCCACGTGCACAGACATCCATGCACAGACATCCACGCATGCAGACATCCACGCACGCAGACATCCACGCACGCACACATCCATCCATGCATGCACAAATCCACGCACGCAGAGACATCCACGCACACAGACACATCCACACACGCAGACCACCATTCATTCATTCATTGATACATACATACAAACATACAACATACATACATACTACATACATATAACATACATACATACTACATACATACAACATACTACATACATTCATTCATTCATACATACACACATACTTACCTCATCCAGGAAGAGGAGCCCGGAAGAGGAGGAGTGGCCCACACCGGAGCTGGACGAGGCTGCAATGGCAGACCCGACGGTAGGTGAGAGAAAGATGGGGTGGGGGGGATACGGGGCATGGGGGTGTTAGCTTCATCAGCCCCCTCCGTGATCGCATGGAGGGGGCTGAGGAAGATGACAGGTGGCAGTGATAGTCATTTACCGCCGGCGGATGACTGTTACCGCGGTCGGGGAGGAGGGGTAGGACAGCAATCGGAGGGCCAGGAGAGCCATTGAGGGGCCCTGGAGGGAGAGGGGGCTAGGAGGGAGAGGGCAACTGCCATCCCGCCCCTCCAGATAGCTCCACTCAGATATGGAGGGGATTACTCGCTCTGATTGGCAGTCTGAATTTCAACTGCCAATCAGAGGGGCCCTGGGCACGGGGGGTTAATCCACCCCGCGTGGGGTGAACTACAGGTTGTCACTGTGCATTAGCTACAGTGACACCTGAGTCACCCCCCTCACACGGGCCGCAGGAGCCCGATCATTTCATGGCCCACCCTTGGGCCATGGGTCAGGAACGAACTTATTTCCATGGCCCAAATGGTGGGCCAAGGGTCGGGAAGGGGTTAAAGCCCATGGCACTGTGGCAAACCTCCTGAGATGTGGACAGAAAAGAAAAATTGACGAGAGATTTCAACGCAAGATTGTGCGGATGGTGGATACAGAACCTCGACTAACATCGAAACAAGTTCAAGCTGCCCTGCAGTCCGAGGGTACAACAGTGTCAAATCGTACTATCCGTCGGCGTCTGAATGAAAAAGGACTGTATGGTAGGATACCCAGGAAGACCCCACTTCTTACCCCAAGACATAAAAAAGCCAGGCTGGAGTTTGCCAAAACTTACCTGAGAAAGCCTAAAACGTTTTGGAAGAATGTTCTCTGGTCAGATGAGACAAAAGTAGAGCTTTTTGGGCAAAAGGCATCAACACAGAGTTTACAGGAGAAAAAAAGAGGCATTCAAAGAAAAGAACACGGTCCCTACAGTCAAACATGGTGGAGTTTCCCTGATGTTTTGGGGTTGCTTTGCTGCCTCTGGCACTGGACTGCTTGACCATGTGCATGGCATTAGGAAGTCTGAAGACTACCAACAAATTTTGCAGCATAATGTAGGGCCCAGTGTGAGAAAGCTGGGTCTCCCTCAGAGGTCATGGGTCTTCTAGCAGGACAATGACCCAAAACACACTTCAAAAAGCATTAGAAAATGGTTTGAGAGAAAGCACTGGAGACTTCTAAGGTGGCCAGCAATGAGTCCAGACCTGAGTCCCATGGAACACCTGTGGAGAGATCTAAAAATGGCAGTTTGGAGAAGGCACCCTTCAAATATCAGACATGATGAAGATTGGACTGTTCAAAATGCTTGCCTGGTCACATCTTTGAGTAATAAAGTTCAATCATCTGATCCTTTTGTACATATAAGGTATCAGCTAAGTGCGAAGAAGGTTTGATACGGTTTCTGTTCCACTGAGCAGTTTTTGGTTTATGTTTGTGTGTGATGTTAGTTTTTAATCTCCTCCGAGTGGACATTCTATATGTTCCTCTTTTAATGGGAATTATTAAAGGTTACGTTTTAATTTGACCTTTTTCCAACACAGCTATTATTTGTAAACACTTTTGACCAGGAGGCAACAGACCAAAAAACGGGGGTCATCAAACATCTGGTTAAACTAACCCAGCTATTTTTGAAATGCTAAATTGTTGCTTTAAGGTGATGTGACACTTCTAAGACAGCTGTATGCTGGTATATTTAAACTGGGAAGAGCAAAACAACCATGGACCTTTCCTGCATCTGTCATGCCTTTCTTAGAAATACGTGCATTTAGTTTGCTTGAGACAATAAATTGTTTGCTTGTTCAGCGATTACTTATCCCATGGCGCCATCTGTTGACAATGTTCCCATATTACATTATGTTTACTGCATAGTCTAATTTTGGTCCCTCCATGCCTATGTATTCCCATGAGGCTGTGCTCCAGGCTCTGCCCCTTCTCCTCCAGAAGCCATTATAGCTTCATGCAAGCTGACATCCTGGTGTGCTGTAATGGGACAAAATGCCGGAATGCCCGCGCTGCCACCAAGAATCACCAGGAAACAAAGAGTTAACTGGGCAGATTTTTCTTTTATTCTACCTACGCGTTTCAGAGCCTCTATCCGAGCTCCTTCGTCAGAAGCTCGGATAGAGGCTCTGAAACGCGTAGGATAGAATAAAAGAAAAATCTGCCCAGTTAACTCTTTGTTTCCTTGGGATTCTTGGTGGCAGCGCAGGCATTCTGGCATTTTGTCCCATTACAGCATTCCTGTTTCCACGGTCATCGTGAAGGTGCGGCCCTGCAGCAGCCGTCCTACCAGCCATCTTACAGGCGATTATACCGGTTGTGGGTGACACAACTGAACCAGGTGAGCAGTTCCTGATATATACCGCTATAACCCTTTTGTAAAAAGGATAAGACCCTATGCGCATTTATCTCACGTTTACATCCTGGTGTGCTGACCCTTCTCTCCCTGGATTTCAGCTTATCTGCATGTTTCCCTCAACATAGCACAGTCGGTGAGTTTAATATGCTACTGCCCACCTAAATGTACAATGTAGCTACACTGTTGTTTATCATCTTATCGTTCTTCTGCCATTATACATATTGTGTATTTGCCGTATCGTGCAATCACATTGTGTGACCTGTAACAATGTAATGTTTTGCACTTCATATATGCTTATGTTGTACTGAGAATTTCTATTTGTTTTTTCTAGTTTTACACTTAACCTATTAATAAAAGTTGAAAAGGACCCCCAGCATCCATGTCAATGCATTGATGGGAAAGAGTTTACCTGTCTGTCAACTCGTTCTTCAGGAGTACAGAGCGAGGGTGCCAGAACAGCATCAAAATACTAGCTCCTAGCAGTCTGCTTTACCTTGGCTGGTTATTATAAAATAGGGGCACCCCAAGTTGTTTTTTATAATTACTTAAACCTACCCCCATAGCCTGATTGTCACCTTCCTCACTAGGCCATTTTTTAAATTCTGATCAGTGTCAATGAGGTAATAACTCTTGATTGCTTTAAAGGGATCCTAATAAGGTAAAAAAAAATTGTACCATGTTAGCCAGTAGATATTAGAATAATAACAATATTAGAATTTGAGAGTCCTCAGTGGTTGATAACTTTTAATGGCAAACTAAAAAGATGGTAAGAACAAGCAAAGCAAGCTTTCGAGACTCTATGATCTGTTCATCAGGCTATTAATGACACAAATTCTGAAGACTCAACACATATATACATATACAGGGTAGGATGGTGCAGTAAGTACAACAGGTGACGTAAAGCAGAAAATAGTAGTCAGTCTTGGGAGGGAGAGAGCAGCTGAGGAGGTAAAATCAGAGTTCCAAGATAAGTGGCACATATTTTTTTATTGTCCTTTGATTAGTGGTAGGGCATAGGTAAGCATGGTGAAAGTGTTAGTGGAAAAGTAAAGTAGCAAAGACAGCAGACAGGTATAGCTGATACCTTTTGGTTTCTTCTGTGTTATTTCTGGGATATTTCTAGACACTTAAGAGACATGGAAGGAGACCCATGGTCAAAGGAGACCTCCTAGTATCATTTATATATAGCGTTAAGAGTCCGGAAAGTGAGTTCAGCTGACCAGAGTGGAGGGGCAAGAGGGGTGTAAGTTAAAGAGATCAAGCAGGGTTAGTTAACTAAAAGGAAAGAGAACACAACTTAAATAATTATACAGCAGGGAAGCCAAGCACATACCATAAAAAGCAGAAGGAAAAAGAAAACAAAATAAACAATTTGGCGCAGATCAAAGACATGCAGAGAAAGAATCAGGTGAGGATTAAGTCACACAGATTTTAATTTGTAGCATAGTGTACCATATAATTAGATACACAGCTCGACAGACAGTATCACACACGATAGGATTAGATACTTGAACCATCCGTAGAGGTCACACAGTTTTCAGCTTGTCAGATGTTTTTTTTTTTATTATTCTCACCATGTTGTAAAAATGATAAAATAGCTTTACTATTTGGGTTAGTACGATTACAGTACAGCAATACGAAATGAATATAATTTTTTTATGTTTCACCTCCTTTAGGCTAGTTTCAAACTTGCTTTCAGTCTGCTTGCATTTGGGATGCAGACACAAAACATGCCAGAACGCAGACATAGCTTTGTGAACGCAGTGTTGTTAATCTGCATGCGTTCACAGACAATTCTCCATAGAGAATCATTGTAAATTGCCCCGCCCATAGGAATGATGCCAATTATGTTGGTAGGGGAGAGAAAGAGACACATGCCGCATTTGCTTGTCATCCAGAAGGCAGTGCTGCTCCATTGAGCTGTATGCATTCTTTGTGCACCTCAGGACGCTTGGGTACGAAAAATGCAGCATGTTGTGTTCGGAGAGCACCAACAAACAATGCATTCGAACACATCGCATTGGAACACAACCAAATGCGGGTACCATGCGTCCCTATGTTAAATAGAGACGCAGTACGCATGCGTTTGGCCAAACCGTCCTTGCCACCAAAAATAATTTTAAAGAAAAAAAAAAAATTGTTAATGCAATTGCAGAGCTGTAGCTTATTTTCTCTCCACTGACAGAGCTATATGGCAGCTTGCGTTTTGCAGGAGGAGAATATGTTCGGCGATACCAGTTTTATTTACATAGGACTTTTTGGTCACTTTTTATGCCATATTTTTGGCAGCATGATTGAAAAGGATTTTTTTGGCACTTTTTTTATGGTGTTCACTGATGGGGTTAAAACTAGTGAGACAATTTTATATAATGGTTAGTGATGAGCGAGCACTAAAATGCTCGGGTGCTCGGTGCTCTGGCCGAGCATCTCAAGATATTCGTGTACTCGGCCAGAGCACCGAGCCCAATGTAAGTCAATGAGTGACAGGCTCCGCCCACAGACTTCCGGTTATAAACCGAGTATTTCTGGGAAAGGGCGGGAGAGGGTTCTTTTTTAAATCGCCACAACATATAACACCTTGCTGTGGCCCCCAGAGGGATCTTAACAATTAATCTGCTCCCTGTGTGGTGCCAGCTCACTGTGTGCACTGAAGGGAGCTGTGTATTTGTGTCAGATTGCTAATTATTAGCGAGCAGTCCGAAGCATCTCGGCGGTACTCGGTGCTCGCCGAGCATCCCGAGTACCGGGATACTCGTGCGAGTAAAGAGTAGCGCAGAGCATACTCGCTCATCCCTAATAATGGTGCATTCCAGATGTGTCAATACCAAATATGTGTAACTTTTATGTTTATTGATTTATTTTTTTACATAAATAAATGTATCTATTAGTATTATATTGGTCATATTTATTTGCTCTTTATTTTGCTTTTCAAAATAATTTTTTTTTTTTTTAACTTTTTTATTTAATCCATATGTGCAAAAAAATTACCTTTAACCCCTTAGTGAAGGAGCCAATTTCCACGTTAATGACAAGACCATTTTTTGCAATTTTGACCAGTGTCTGTTTATGAGGTTATATCTCTGGAAAGTTTCAACAGATCCTAGCAATTCTGAGTTTGTTTTATAGTGACATACTGGCTCAGTTAATGGTAAATTTAGGACAATTCTTTTTGCGTTTATTTGTGAAAAAAAAGTGAATTTTGGTGAAAACTTTGAAAATTTAGCAATTTTCAAATTTTGAACTTTTATTCCATTAGACCAGAGAGCTATGTCACAAAAAATAGTAAATAAATAACATTTCCCACATGTCTACTTTACATCAGCACAATTTTGGAAACAAGATTTTTCTTTGTTAGGTAGTTATAAGGGTTCAAAGTGGATCAGCAATTTCTAATTTTTACATCAAAATTTACAAAACCATTTTTTAGGGGCCACATCACATTTGAAGTCCATTTGAGGGGTGTAAATGACAGGAAACACCAAAAAGTGACACCATTCCAAAAACTGCACCCCTCAAGCTACTCAAAACTACATTCAAGAAGTTTATTTACTCTTCAGGTGCTTCACAGAAATGAATGCAAAGTGGAAAGAAAAAAGAAATACATTTATATAATTCCTAAAACTGTTGCTTTAGCATCAATTAATTCACTTTTACAAGGGATAGCCTGTCAAACTTGTTACCCAGTTTCCTCTAAACGTGCTGATACCCCACATGTGGTCAAAAACCTTTCTTTGCACAAACGGGAGGGCTCAGAAGGGAAGGAGCGCCATTTGGAATTTGGAAAGCAAATTTGGCTGAAATAGATTGCGGGCACGATCTTGCATATCCCAGACCCCCCACAAGTGACCCCATTTTTGAAACTAGAATCCTCAAGGATTTTTATCTAGGGGTATAGTGAGCACTTTGAACCCACAGTTACTTCACAGATCTTGATAACAATAGGTCATCACATTGAAAATTCTCTTTTTTTCTCAAAAGTGTTGATTTAGCACCAAATTTTTTACCTTTACAAGAGCTAATTCCAAAAAGTGACCCCACACTTTTTTACCCACTTTCTTATGAGTGCAATGATACAAAGATAAAAAGTTCTGTTTAGACAAATAAGAGGGATCAGAAGGGACGGAGCAATATATGAATTTTGGAAAAGCTGATATAGATTGTGGGGCCCTTATGGTGCCTAAACAGGTGAAACGTTCCACAAGTGACCCCGTTTTGGAAATAGACTCCTCAAGGGGTATAGTAAGCAGTTGGAACCTACAGCTGCTTCACAGAATTTCATAACAATGGGTCATCATATTGAACATTTTCTTTTTTTCACGCACAATTTCTCAATTTTAAGGCATGTGCACAAGATCTGGAAACACTGTGCCCTGGGCATCTCCTCTCATGCATTGTTTTTATTATTTCTATATAAAATTTTTAAAACAAATGAAGTGGGGCTTCACCATATTTTTGATGCCAGCCAGGTACAGCAGGCAGCTATGGGCTGCCACCAACCCCAGCTGCCAAATTTTACCTAGCTGATAACCAAAATTACAGGAAAGCCTTTTTTAGTTATTTGATGAAATAATTTAAAAAACAAATTACCTGGAGCTTCACCATATTTTTAGTCCAGCCAGGTACAACTAGGCAGCCGGGGACTGGAACCCTCAGCGTAGGGCGGCCAAAGCTTTCTGCCCCCCCCCGCCACTGCAAATTGCAGCCTGCAGCCGCCCCTGAAAGCGGCGCATTTATAGAAGCGTCATTTTCTGGCGCTGCATCCGACTCTTCCAGCTACTGTGTAGCGGTCATAGATTGGGTAATAAGGGGTTAATGCCAGCTTTTTGGCAGCTGGCACTAAGCCCAAGATTCATAATGTCTGGCCTATATTAGACTGGACCATTAGGAATTTCTAGTAAATTGTAAAGAAGACACGACACAGAGAAAAATATATTTATTAGAAAAAAAACTAAAACACGTACTTAGATCCCATCTTTATTATTCTGTGACATCCGGCATAGTCCAGTGGGCAGTCCCGCAATGATTCTCAGTTTTATAGTTTTATAGGGTGTATCCCCCATATGCTATAAGAGCAGGTACACTGCCAGGGGCATGACAGGTCATGAACTTAGTGAGGTCATGACAGGTCATGATCCTAGGGTCACACAGGGGTTAACTATGAACTGTGATGATCTCCACATCTGATCACCATGAAGATCACATTTAATCCATATGTGACCCCAGAATCTTGATGGGTCATGAACTCAGTGGGCTCATGACCCATCAGGATCCTGGGGTCACACAGAAGTTAACTGTGATCTTCATGGTGATCTCCAAAGCAGATCACCATGAAGATTATAGTTAACTCCTGTGTGATCCCAGGGTTCTGATGGGTCATGGGCCCACTGAGTTCATGACCAGGGCCGGCGTCATCACCCGGCGCACCCGGGCAAGTGCCAGGGCCCGACTGCTTGGAGGGGGCCCAATGGGCCCCTGAGGGCTAGGGTTGCAATTGCGTTGTGACCATAGCCTGACGCAAGTATTGTCCACTGCAGCGCATAGTGTTTAATGCTATGCACTGCAAGACAATGAAACCCATAGAACCCGTCTGTTTACATTGCCAACCAGTGGTTGGCAAGGTAAACAGCAGATTTCTATGGGCTCCAGCGCGTAGCATTAAACACTATGCGCTGCAGCGGAAAATACTTGCGTCAGGCTAGGGTCACAACGCAAATGCAACCCTAGCCTCAGGGGCCCTTGAACACTGCCCCCACAGCCAGGGCCATATCCAGGGGGCAGCTCGGGGGTAATTTGCAGGGAGGGCGCACTCAGTCTCCTGCAGCGCCGGAGGTCTCCCTCCTCCCCCCCAGTGGGAGCCGACAAACCTGTGCTGACAGGACCTGACCTGTGATGATGTCAATGGAGGGGAGGAGTCAGGGGTCACATGATCAGCTCCTCGGTGTATGCAGGACTGTGCTGTGCTGGCCATCATGATGCTGGATGAGGTGAAGGTTATGTGTGGGGTCAGGAGGGATTTACAGTGTGAATGTAGCAGAAGCGAGTGTGTACTAGGTGTATGGAGTGGAGCTGAGTGGGTTCTAGGTGTATGCAGCAGAGCCAAGAGTGTACTAGGTGTATGGAGCGGAGCCAAGTGTGAGCTAGGTGTATGGAGCAGAGCCATGTGTGTACAAGGTGTACGGAGCAGAGTCGAGTATGTACAAAGTGTACGGAGCAGAGCCGCGTGTGTACGAGGTGAATGGAGTGGAGCCGAGTGTGTATGAGTTGTACTGAGTGGAACCGAGTGCTTACAAGGTGTCTGGAGCAGAACTGCATGTGTACGGAGCGGAGCCGAGTGTGTACGAGGTGTACAGAGCAGAGCTGCGTGTGTATGTGGTGTACAGGGCGGAGCAGAGTGTGTACAAGGTGTACGGAGCAGAGCCATGTGTGCACGAGGTGTACGGAGTGGAGCCTTGTGTGTATGAGGTGTACAGAGCAGAGCCGTGTGTGTACAAGGTGTACAGAGTAGACCCGTGTGTGTACGAGGTGTACGGTGTGGAACCGAGTGCTTACAAGGTGTCCGGAGTGGACCTGCATGTGTACGAGGTGTATGGAGCGGAGCTGTATCTGTGTGAGGTGTACGGAGCGGAGCCGCGTGCATACAAGGTATGTGTACCAGTGGTAGCCCCCCGCAGATTCTGCTCCCGCTCCTATAGTCCCAGCCGCCTTTGCCAGTAGCATTCTTCTCCAAAGTCTCTTCTGCCGCTGTCTGCGTTCTGCAGCTCAGCATGGTGAGGCACAATGTTGTCATCACTAAGCCCCACTGTCCTGATATGTGCAGAGCGGCAGAGCAAATGTTGAGGAGACCGGAGCAGCGAGAAGAGGTGAAGAGAGAGAGAGATCCGGACAGCCAGATACTCCACTTGACTGCGGTGCTACCCATATGACAGTGCGGTTCAATTGAGCTGCTTGCATTATTTGTGCTCTTCAGGATGCTTGCGTATATACTAAGTATCCTCAGACGCATAAAAATGCAACATGTGGCGTTTCCAAGCATACTTTTAAAAAGCGCAAGGGAATACAAACGCATCTTAGCCCACTCCTAACAACGTGTAATATACTCACTGTCAGAAACAGCTCTTGCTGGTTTCAGCAGTCACTGCTCCTACAAGTGTAAAAATCGCACATGGATGATTGGTTACTTGATCACATGACGTCTACTCAGACCGCGGGGGGGGGGGGACGCCAAACTGAACTCTTGCCCTGGGTGCCAGAAAACCTAGATACACCTCTGGCCACAGCGGCAGCCGCTGATCTCAGACAGCCTGTCATGTAGTGAGATCTGCAGCTGCTCTATTTCCTGTATCTCCGCACACACAGGAAATAGAGAAGCAGCAGCTGCAGCTCACGCTTCAATACAGGCTGAGAGTCTGAGAGATCAGCGGCTGCAACTAAGGTTAAAAGGGAGGAGGGGGAGGCAGCGCTAAGGGGCCCCTGAGGGTACCCCTGGTGTGGGAGCAGTGCTCAGGGGCCCCCGGGTGTTGGGGGTAGTGCTCTAGGGCCCCCCGGTGTTGGGGGAAGCGCTCAAAGGCCCCCCAATGTAGGAGCAGTACTCAGGGGCCCCTGAGTGCTTCCCCAAACATCAGAGAGCGGGAAGGCACGTGGCAGATGGAAAAGGAGAGACCCCTAGGATCGTGGGACCCCAGGACTTGAGGCAGGATAGGTGGTAGGTAAGAGGGGCGAGAGCGAGGCAGGGGGGCCTGACTGGGGAACAAAGGTCTGCAAACTCCATCCAATGTGATGTTTGATCACATCGGACGGCGTTTCAGAGACGGCGGCATGTGCGGGCACTGTGGCTGGGGGAGGGGGCAGGGGGATGTCCGGAGACTGGTGGGACCGTGGAGGAAACAAGAGGGAACTGGGGAATACCGGGAAATGTCATTTCCATGTGGCCTGACATGTGTGACATGTCAGGTCGCATGGAGGTGCAGGGGAGGCAGCAGGTTTTCATGCCCGACACCGCCATTTTGGATGGACCGGGGGAGGGGGTGATAGGGAGATATCTGCTACCATGGGTCTTGGAGGGATTAGGGTAAATAGTTCTCTTTCATCCGACGTGTGTTTTCATGTTGCATGAAAGAAAAAGCATTTTTTACCGGTGATGATTTGATTTGTTATGTGATGACCGTTTACCGGTTATCACATTACCGGTATCGGGAAAAACTGCCCGATCCATAATCTGCGGGGTTTCAGCTACCCCTGGTAACTGAAACCCCGGAGATTTTCGGCCACTGGGGGGTGCTACAGACTTATTCCTGGCTGATGTCTAAACATGTCAGCCAGGCATAAGTTCCGTAATTTTCCGGCATCTAAAGTCCGTCGCTATGGGGTTAATTACCCTGATTATCTCATATAATCCATTGCAATGCACAAGCATTTCAATGTATTATAACTGTCAGTGCTGCACTGACAGATCACTTCTTCCACCATGCTCCTGACATGATGTGTCAGGATTTCCATAGCTAGGTGACCCACAGGTAATCACGAAGATGACTTTGGGTTGTCATGGCAGTGATTTGTCTCCCATAATCAAATTGTTGGTGTTCCGATCACATGAGAGAGGAGCACACTCCTCTTGATACATGTAATAACTATTGTTTGTAGTATTTAAAGGGTTAAAAATCCTGGGGCATCTCTACCAGCAGTGACAGCTGGGTCTCGGCTTTCAAATAAGCCAAACATCCAGTGGCTATTTCACTGGCACAGAAGCTGTACTTTACTGCTATTTATAGTTGCATGGGCTGAAGTCATGAAATGTGGACAACAATGGAGGCGCCTAATGGGAACATTTTTGGTTATAAATTAGTGAACAAAGGATTGTGGGAGACTCTTTATTCAAAGAAACTATTTTTTCTAGGTGTGCATGTACTTTCAAATTTACCGGATAATTAAGGGGGTGTAATTGTTGGACCCTTGTCCATTCATTATTAACCCCTACACTTGATATCAGCTGTCAATTTACAGCTGACATCAACCCCCCAATATTACCCCAATTGCCATTGTTACAGAGCAATTGGAAAGAGCTGGGTCACATCTACTGTGACATGCCACTTCTGGGCATGCCAGCTGATATATTTAGATTGTATCAAATAACCATGGCCCTTCCTAGCCTGATAAAACCAGCCCTCTGCTGTCTGCCTACCTTGCTTGGTTTTCAAAAATAGGAGTTCCCACATCATTTAGCTTTATTTATTCTTTATCCACATTTGTTTGCAGAGAAATTGTCCTGCTCTTATCCCCATTTTGCCATTTTTTGGAGTCCCCTAGTTCTTACTATTAGAGATAAGCATATCTTTTAAATTTGGGTTCTGCTCTCTTCGCCAAAAAGCCATTTGCTCACCCAATAGATCGGCGCACTGGTGCTAAACTTTTGAACCCCATTCAAATCAATGGGAGACACAAGCAAGGATCTACACAACACTTTCAAAGGGGTCTAAAAGCGTCCAAACAAAGCTCAAACCATTTTACAGTGGAAGCTTACTGTTTTGGCACAGACATTAGTTACCTATTATATTACTTTTCAAGTTTCAGTGCCGCGGTCACTCTGCTTTCGAGCCAGATCACGAACCTCACTGCTTCCCCCTGGCTGATTGGTGAAAGTCAGGCTAAGCCCCACCCACTCTCTGATGGTGTCTGTGATTGCTTGCCAAAATAACAACCAAAAAGAAGTCAGATTACTGTAAAAATAAATGAAAAGCGCTTCACTGTGCTTTTGATGGCCAGTCAAGGTAACCCAGGCAGCTGGGGGTTGGAATTCTCATCATGGTGAGGCCAAGGAGTTCAGGGTCCACCATACTAAAAATTGCAGCCCACAGCCACCCCAGAATTGATGCCTCTATGAGAGACACCAAAACTGGCAGTTAAAACGCTCTTCCTGTTGGCCTGGTGCCAGTGGCAGACTGGGTAATAAGGGGTTAATGTCAGCAGAGGATTAGCCAGCTGATACAAAGCCCTAGATTAATAATGTCAGGCTTATATTAGACTTGTCCATTATCAATCTCTAAGTAACACATAATTCTAAGTAAATGCACAACATAGAAAAGAAACACATTTATTTAGAATAAAACACACAGACATTCCTGTGTACCCTGTGTAATTTTACCCATGAAACATACCTTCCGATAGTAATCCACAGCCAGCACGAGTTGTTTTGCGATAACAAACCATCTTATCTCTGCTACATCTCGATAAGCAGAGATTCCGGAGATGTGTCCACCTAGTGGAATTAGCACTCAGACACTGGCAATGGCATTTTTGAGCTGAGCTGTGATGTTGGAAATTTGTCTGAGGACAGAGCACAGCTCGGCAGCGACCTTAGTAGAACTCTCTCACTGCACAGCCGTGTGTCAGTGTGAGCCTGCTGCCCCAGGTGAATGGGCATATGTCTGTTCACAGGGATGTAGCAGCGCTGCAGATCTTTGAGGGACACCCACTTAGAAGTAAGACAGGGAGGACAAGGAGGACAGGGATGTTAGCATAGGACTCATCAGACCTGGGGGCACCGTGTCGTGGTTGATGAGCAAGCAGACATTGGCCAATGTGTGTACCAAGAACCCCAGAAAATAAAAAATTAAGAATAATGATTTTTTTGAAAAAAACACAAGTTTTTAAAATCTTTTCCTCATTTATTGCTTGGTAGCATGTGTACAATATTGGTAGTAGCTGTGTGCTGCAGAGAGATTTTTTTCTAGAGATTTTTTTCTTGGTATTTGACCCAGCGTCACTGCTAGCACCAGTACACATTATGTCTTTGAGTGCTGTGCAGTTTTTTTTTCTGTCATCTGTCTATAAATCTATCTCTACTTTACTTCTATCTATCTATTTATCTATCTATCTATCTAGAACAAGAAGAAAGAATCAGCACAACCTTATGAATAAATATGGGTGCAATACTTCCTGTCTAAGCAGAGCTCCACTGCAGCATACAAAGATAAAAAAAAAACAGGCAGCATTCCATTTTCCAAGGTGAAGTGGACAAATTTAATCCAGCCTCATATGATGCAATGTTTCAACCCTCAGGTCTTTCTCAAGCATAGTGCATCATGTGAACAAGTGGGCTCTTTATGCATCAAATCCATAACAATCAATTAAATAAGAATTATATGTTCAAATAATTTTTATTCGAGTTTCAATAAATCAAGTACAAAGTATAATAATCAAATACAGTCGTACAGCAAACTGATAAGAAGTAGAGAAGTCAAAGGTATAATATGAAGAGATTACCTTATTACAATCAATTTCATCAAATACAGAACACCAAAAGAGAACAATGAAAGTAAACAGGGAAACAAAGAATTACACATCTCCAAATAATACTTTGGGAAGTAATTATGAAATAGTATAACTAAAGGCAATCAATACTAAGGACCAAGAATCTCAAGCTAAGTCAAGTTATGAAGAACTGCTCTTCAGCAGATAAACATAAGGGAGAGAGGAAGGGAAATGAAGGGGGGAAAGGTAGCTATAGACACTTACTATAGTACAAGCTATAGACAATGAGTCCATCATACAGTCCAGTGGTGAAGCCTAGAGAAAGTTATCTGGGGGGGACTTTGGCTGACTTTAAGAACGGAGATGGAAATATTATATTCCACAATGCCCATTTCTTCTGATATTTGGTTTGTAGGCCATTTCTAATAGCGAATGAATATTCAAAAGAATTATGAGATGCAATTCTGTCTATGACATCCTGTATAGATGGGACTGTAGACTCTCTCCAAAGTGAGGCAATCATAGTTTTTGCTGTTAAAAGAATATGAATCGTAAGTGGCCTTATACGTTTTGGAAGAGAATCCAACCCAACCAAAAGCAACACTAACTCAGGAGATAGAAGAACCTCAATTCCAGAAATATCTTTAATTAGATGCCTTATGTCTCTCCAAAATTTTTTAAGGAATTGACATCCCCAGAACACATGAGTCAGATCAGCAGTTTGGTTACAGTTCCTCCAGCACATCGGGGAGTTGAGTGAATTAAACTTATTTAGCTTCAACGGAGTAAGATACCATCTTGAATACAATTTAAATTGGGTCTCAATAAGGGAGATGCACGGTACCTGTGTATACATAAGATCAAAGGACTTGCCAAGTTGTTCAGTATTTATAGAGATGTTCAGGTCTTTCTCCCATGCTACTACATTTGAAGATTTCACATAGACCGAATCTAGGTTAATGTCCTGATATATGTTTTTCAACTTCCAAAAAAAGGTACTCTGCGGGAACTTCAAAAGTTGTGTCACATTGTGAGGAAGAGAAAATACCAGTTTATGGCTCAACAGAATGCGATGAATCTCCTCCCAGGTATTAACTTTTATGTCTTCCAGACCATAAGTGTTTTGTAGGACCGCAAAGGGAATCAACCCTCCTCTGCCATCCAAGATGTTAGATATAAAACCAATCCCATGGTCTTTCCAGGATTTAAGTTTCAGGTTTGCAGAAATATAGTCTAATATATCAATTGGGATCCAAGTAGGTGGATGAGGTTGAAAGCTTTTCAATGATTTGGAAACAAACAATCTCCAGGATTGAATAGAGGCTTTCACTAACGTTTCTTTCGGAAGAGGTTTGTTTTTATCACAAAGGAAGGAAAGAAGCTGTGGACCAAGGCCTCCCTTTAGCATATTTTTATCTTCAAGAGTAAGCCAACTTGGTCTATCGCCTGTCTCCCACCATGATTGACTCAGTTTTATGATAGTGGAGTGATGATATGCGATGAGGTTGGGAACAGCCAGACCTCCTCTAGACCTCCCTTTCTCCAGGGTAGTCTTAGCCACTCTTGGTTTTTTCTTATCCCAAATGAATCTTGTCAGTTGAGTTTGTAATTTTGCCATCCATTGTCTGGACACAGGTAGGGGTACAGAATGAAAAATATAGAGAAGTTTCGGTAAGATAAACATTTTAAATGAGTTTATTCTTCCCAACCATGAAATATCAATTTTGGAAATATGAAGAACATCGTCCTGAATGACTTTGTAGATATAATTAAGATTAACGTCTACAATCTTAGATAGGGATTTGGTCAAATAAATACCTAAATATTTTATAGATTCTTTTTCCCACGAGAGAGAGTGTTCGCGTTTTAACAAGTCAAGGAGGTCCTGATCTATATTTAAGTGTAACACCTGAGTCTTTTTCAAATTGATCTTATAATGGGAAATTCGAGAAAATTTATCAATTGTGTCAAGGAGATATCATAAAGAATTTATGGGATCAGTCAAAGTTACCAGGATATCGTCAGCAAATAAACTAATCTTAAATTGTCTCATAGAAACGGGAATTAGGGATGGGCGAATCTACTCGCTAGGACTCGTTACTCGGCGAGTAGTAAGGGACTCGCAGGACTCGGTACTCTGCGAGTTTCCCAGTGATTACTCGCACGAGTCCAATGCAAATCAATATCAATCCTAGTTTTGTCAGAAACGCTGACAAAACTAGGATTGCCATTGTTTGCATTAGACTCGCGAGTAATCACTGGCTACTGTGCCAGTGATAGCAGGGAAACTCGCAGATAACTGCTGTTTCTTTGCGAGCCGAGTCCAGCTGTCTTCTCTGTGCAGCTCCAGGGTCCTAGAGCCCGCCTGTAGCAGTGCTGAGATTGTTCTCAGTCTGCTCATTCCCTGTGTACAGACATGAATGTCTGTGCACAGAGATGATGTAGCAGTGCTGAGATTGTTCTCAGTCTGCTCATTCCCTGTGTACAGACATGAATGTCTGTGCACAGAGATGATGTAGCAGTGCTGAGATTGTTCTCAGTCTGCTCATTCCCTGTGTACAGACATGAATGTCTGTGCACAGAGATGATGTAGCAGAGCTGAGATTGTTCTCAGTCTGCTTATTCCCTGTGCATAGACATCTATATTTATGCACAGGGGATGTAGCAGAGAGGACATCGCGTTTTGGACTGCGTCAGACGGAAGAGGATTTTTTTAATTAAAGATGGAGTCCCTAATGGCTTTTTTTTTTATTTCTAATAAAAAATTTTCCTTGTGTTGTGTTTTTTTTAAAACAATTTAATAGAAATTCATGGTGGTCATGTCTAATATTGGCGTGACCGCCATAAATTTCGGGCTTAGGGCCAGCTGATAATACAAAGCTGGCCCTAACCTCTTTATTACCCAGCGTGCCACCGCTACCAGGGCCGCTGGAAGAGCGGGGTTCAGCGCCAGAGGATGGCGCTTCAATGAACGCGCCATCTTCTGGGGCGGCTGCGGGCTGCAATTTGCAGCGGGGGGTGCCCAGAAAGCTTGGGCATCCCTGCGCTGCGGATTCCAGCCCCCAGCTGCTTAGCTGTACCTGGCTAGACATAGAAATTGCGCGGAGCCCCACGCATTTTTTTTTAATTATTTCATGAATTTCAGAGTCAGAGTCTCAGAGTCAGAATCTCAGAATTTCATGAAATAATTAAAAAAAAATGCGTGGGGCTCCGCGCAATTTCTATGTCTAGCCAGGTACAGCTAAGCAGCTGGGGGCTGGAATCCGCAGCGCAGGGATGCCCAAGCTTTCTGGGCACCCCCCGCTGCAAATTGCAGCCCGCAGCCGCCCCAGAAGATGGCGCGTTCATTGAAGTGCCATCCTCTGGCGCTGAACCCCGCTCTTCCAGCGGCCCTGGTAGCGATGGCACGCTGGGTAATAAAGAGGTTAGGGCCAGCTTTGTATTATCAGCTGGCCCTAAGCCCGAAATTTATGGCGGTCACGCCAATATTAAACATGACCGCCATGAATTTCTATTAAATTGTTTTAAAAAAAACACAACACAAGGAAAATTTTTTATTAGAAATAAAAAAAAAAGCCATTAGGGACTCCATCTTTAATTAAAAAAATCCTCTTCCGTCCGACGCAGTCCAAAACGCGATGTCCTCTCTGCTACATCCCCTGTGCATAAATATAGATGTATATGCACAGGGAATAAGCAGACTGAGAACAATCTCAGCTCTGCTACATCATCTCTGTGCACAGACATTCATGTCTGTACACAGGGAATGAGCAGACTGAGAACAATCTCAGCTCTGCTACATCATCTCTGTGCACAGACATTCATGTCTGTACACAGGGAATGAGCAGACTGAGAACAATCTCAGCACTGCTACATCAGGCAGCAGGCGGGCTCTAGGACCCTGGAGCTGGGGCAGCCAGAACACAGAGAAGACAGGATCTTATCTGTGCGAGTCAGCGATTACTTACAAAGTAAACGAGCAATGCAAATAAATGACAAAACTAGGATTGCTTCAGGCTGAAGCTTCCGAGACACATCTGCGATTTGTAAATCTCACACTACTCGCTATTACTCGCTTCCCCATTCATTAACATTGGACTCGCTAGACTCGCAACGAGTAGCGAGTCCTGGGCTCGGACTCGCTAGAGTCAAGCGATTCCGAGTAATTTAGGATTCGCCCATCACTAATGGGAATGCCTTTTATCAAAGGATGAGTATGTATTTTTTCCGCTAATGGCTCAATAAAGAGGTTAAAGAGAGAAGGGGAAAGGGGACAACCTTGACGTGTACCATTCGTTAGCAAGATGTCTTTTGACAAAAAGTTATTTGTTATGATTTTCGCACTCGGATTAGAATAAAGCGAATGAATTAAGTTAGTTATATTACCCCCAAAGCCAAGCCTCCTCAAAACCTCAAAGAGGAACCCCCAGTGGACCCTGTCAAACGCTTTCTCCGCGTCGACAGCGACCACTAGGGTTGGAGTCCCAGTTCTCTCTATAAAATCTATTAAATTTAACGCCCGTCTCGTAGCATCCGATGTTCCCCTTCCCTGAACGAAACCCACTTGATCTTCGTGGAGGAGTGTCGAGATAACTTGTTTTAGTCTGTTATTTAAAGTTTTACTAATAATTTTTAGATCTGAATTCAGGAGCGATATGGGTCTATAGTTAGCTACATTCTCAGTATCACCCTTATATTTTGAGATAACCGTAATCACTGCTTCTTGCATTTCCTTGGGAAGACTACTCTGGTCAGTAGTGAGGAAATTGATTAACCTAGTTAAATATGGGACAAGGATATCTTTAAAGGCAATATAGTATTCGTTCTGTAACCCGTCAGGCCCGGGAGACTTAAATTTCTTTAGGGACGCAATAGAATCAGAGATTTCAGCTTCAGTGTAGGGTAAGTTTAGGAATTTTATCTGGTCAGATGTCAAAGAAGGAGGTTGAATAGAGTCTAAAAACGAAGCCATTTCCACAGCACAGGGATCAACTTCCCCGGGCTACTTTCCTAAGTTATATAACTTCTTGTAATAAACTTCAAAGGCATCTGAAATTTCCGCAGGGGATTTGACTATAGAATTAGGTTTATTCCTGATCTGTAGAATTCTCGTTTTGGCCCTTCGTATTTTTATCAATTTGGCAAATAGTTTGGAGGGTTTGTTGGTACAATTATAAAAATTAGATTTAGTAATGTGGGAAACCTTATCAAATTCCGCAGTTAAAAGGGATTTTAGTTCAACCCTCAATTTAAGAATGTCACCAAAGATGGAATTTTTCTTGGTCCGAATCACCTTCGATTCCAAGTCTTTAATCTTACTTATGATGGAAGCCGTATCTTTAGTTAATTTTCTTTTTAGGAGAAAATTTAATTGAATTAGATGACCTCTAATCAGTGCCTTATGGGCAGTCCATAAAGTTGGAATAGGCATATCTCCCAAATCATTTTCTTAAAAGTAATATTGTAATATACTTTGAATTTTGGATTTATAATCTGGATGGTGGTATAGAAAAGAATTTGCTCTCCAGAGTTTCCGCCCACTATAAGAAGCCCCATCTGTAGTAACGAAGATTATCAGAGAGTGATCCGACCAAGATCTAGGAAGTATTTCTATTGATTTAATCTTCTGCAAGGAATTGATATCTGTCAAAACTAGATCTATCCTAGCAAAGGATTTATGCGAGTCAGAAAAATTAGTAAATTCTATAGATGACGAGTTTATGCATCGGAATGCATCATAGAATTCCTCCTGGTTAAATAATGGATCAAGCTGGACATTGGTATTCCTGGCTTTATTGGATGAGTCAAACATAGCATTAGGAACCGCGTTAAAGTCCCCAAAAATGAAGAGGTTGCCTTTCTTATGATCATGGATAGTCCTGAACAGTTTTTTAAAAAAATGAAATTTGACCTTTGTTAGGAGCGTATAAATTCACAAGTGTGTGAGGAGTATCATTTATTTTACATATCAGGATAAGATATCGGCCCTCATCATCTCTATGGACCTCAAGTTCTTCAAATTTAAGAGTATCCCTAATCAAAATGGCAACTCCAGATTTTTTTTCTTGTTAGAGGAGAAAGAGATATGAGGAAATAGTTTATTCGTAAACTTTGGTGGATTTTCTAGGCAAAATTTAGTTTCCTGAAGTCCTGCCAAATCAATTGTATGTCTCGCAAGTTCTTTTCATACATGGAACCTTTTTTGAGGGGTATTTAACCCATGGACATTTAGTGAAAGGTATCTGGTGGTCATTGTCTCAATGAAGAATTAAAAATGTATGTAACCTAGCTGCAATGAAAGTATGAAGCTGAGGAAGTGTGAGGGAGAGGGAAGGGAGAGAATCAGGAGGGAAACTAAACTACTACAGGTAGGTAAAGAAACAAACTATTAAATGAAGCAAACTATAACACAGAATGTAACTAGTAATAAGAACTTTGTAAGTATCAATACTATAAGGAAGGGTTCAAGGGAACCGTTATTCAACTTCCTGCAAGGCTAATGTTTTGGCCATTGTGCCTAATTGGACCTTAAATCTTTAAAGTGTCAAACAGAGCTACTTAAGACCCGTCAAGAATAAGTTAGATGTAAGTTTCTCAAAACTTTCAGTCCCTCAGACTTATCTTCAATAACAAAAGATTTCTGTTTGTATGTAAAAATAACACTAGTGGTCGGACGACCCCATCTGTACAAGATCTCCTTAGCACGTAGAATGTCCGTTACAGGCTTCAAAGATTTCCTCTTCAGCATCGTGTCTTTAGAAATATCTGTGAAGATTTTAATCCCGTCGTAAGGTGGAGGTAGGGATTTATTATCTCTTAAGAAAGTTGTCACTTTATCTCTGGTTTGATAGAAGCTAAATTTAGCTATCACATCCCTCGGGACAATGTCCGAAAGATGCAAGGGCCTTGGCAATCTATGGGCTCTTTCTATAAAATAATCCATATTTTCCAGTGAGGGAGCAATTTTTCCAGTGAGAGATTTCACGTAATTAATCAAGTTATTCTGCTTTATCTTTTCGGGAATTCCTCTAAATTTCAGGTTATTCCTGCAGTCCCGGTCCTCTCTATCTGCTAACTTATCCTTCAGAACTTTAATTTCATTAGTCACCCTGTCTTGAGTTTTCTAGAGTCAATGCACTCCGTTTTTAATTCCTCAATGGCTTTCTCTGTTTTTTCTGTTCTGGAGGCCACCGAATGTTTAATCTCATCAATGTCTCTCAAAGATTTTTTAAAATCAGCAAATACTTTAACCAAGCAATCTCTATCTGATAGTTGTCCATCGTCAAGGTTGGAGAGAGGATCTGTGTCTTTCCTTGAGGTCTTCATTCTTTGTCTCACCGGGCTCTTGGTTTGAGGGTCTCGAGCTGAGACATAATCTTCCCGAAAATTAGAGCCATCATGTGATCTGGATATAGTTTCCATTTCTTTTCTTTTTGAGTTTACCTGGGTAGATTCATAAATCATAGGTGTGGATTTCCATTCTTCTGAACTATTCTCCACTGGTAAGGAATCTTTACTGCCACTTTGTGACTGGTTACTATGGTAGGCCGAGGAAGGCATAGTGTTCGCACTCTGTGGACTAGCCTCCACCAGTTCACCAGTGGAATTTTTGGAAGTAACGTTTGGTTTAGGCTTGGGAGACATTAGGACTAGTATACCGTATAAATTGAGGTATATAAATTAAGAAATTAAGAATATCAAAGTATGTATAGTAAGTCTCTATAGCCAGCTCCAGTAAACTATATTGAGCCAAAAACAATTACAATTAGGTAATAGACTTCCACAATACTAGAGCCAAGGAACAGAAATGAAGTACAATTATCTGTAAATACGGACTCAGAGTATAAAGTAAATAGCTCTCTCCCCAATTAGAAGATGAAAAGATCACCCACCCAAGACCCAACAACTACCACCCAAACTACCTTTATCCACAAGAAACAGAGTCAAACATCAATATGCAGATCAATATAACGGTGTACCCCAACAGCACATCCCCATAAAAGAATAGCTGTTTAGTTGACTCCTCGACACTGGAAAAACCGTCTACGAAGCTCGGATACGTTGGAGGCCCGCCGACCCCGCTTGATTGAAGAGATCCCTCCCAGGAGTGGTCGGATCGTGTAGAAACCTCAGACAACAGGATCCATCTACGTAGCTCGGATACGTTGGAGGCCCGCCGACCCCGCTTGATTGAAGAAGTCCTTCTTGGAGATGTAGTAGCACGCAAAGATGGAAGAAGTTATAAGGCAACAGCTTGCAAAAAAACAAATGAGTAGCAAAAAAGAGTCTCCTGAAGTCTCAGTGTAACACTAGGACTAGAAAGGTTATATATCTCCCCTTCAGACTCATGAATTGTCCAGTATGTAGAATGGTATTATCCCCACCCTATGCAAGTATGTAACTAAGCAAGGAGCATCCAAAATAGTATGACCAGATAGTCTATGAAGAAGGCTGCAGGGATGTCTCAGTCTAGTCACTTATATTAAATCTCCTCAATCAGGACAGCAGCTCATCTTATAGTAGATCCCCCACGCCTCCTGTACCTGTCACTGTTGCTTTCCAAATGCATATGAGGGAAAATTTACCTCAGAGGTCCGGATCTTACAGTGAGGAAAATCCGTTTGTGTAGTAAATTGGCATCCTCCGGGAAAGCCGCAATCAGCAAATCAAAGATGGCGTCTCCACTACTCCCCTGAGAGAAATGGCAGTTTTCCTCACAGAATAGCAGAAAATGGTCTAAGAACAAACTTAATAGACCAAAACAATAAAATCTCCAAAAACTAATGAGAGAAGTGAATAAAAAAGCCCATGTCAGAGATAGCATAGGCTGTATATTGAAAATAAAGCAGAATAAGATATTGATAAATATATCACCAAGACAAGATCTTCTGGTCCAGAAAGACGAAGTCTAATATTACTTCATTAAACTGTGACCTGTGTTGTCAATTTCAGATGATTTATGGATGACAGGAGTATTATTATGAAGCATTCAGTGATCACAAAATGGCACCACCTTCACTCTCATGTGAGGAAAAAAACAAACAAACAAACAAACAAACAAATAGACTTCAGGCAGTGTCTTGAGGTAAAAATCATTACAAATTCAGCCAAATAAAGGTAAAAGCCAGTATAATTTCAGAATTACGACCTGAAATGTCAATTCCTGACTTTTAACAGACAACAGGAGGATATTATTATGAGGTGACCAGTAGTCTTAAAATGGAGCCTCCATCACTCCTCTGAGGGGCCAGATTTCAAGGTGTCCTGAAGTGAATTCCTCTCAGAATTGATGTCAAAAGGGTTCAAATGAAGCCCAAAGATTAGATCTTACAGGTCTTGTCGCTTTGATGAGACAATTTGCCTTTAACAAGGCAAAAATTCCCAGTAGCTTGTCTGTGGGCACAGGAGCTCAGGGATCCACGTCCTCACATGCTGCTGCAGGCCATGCCTCCGTTCTTAAATAAGAATTATAAAACCATCTGTATACATCAACAGTACAATCATCAAAATGTGCCACATAGTGTTATAATAATAAAGTGCAGTGATAGCGCGCTATATGAACAGTCCTCACTAAACCGTCATTACAATGCAATACAATTAATGCTCAATGCGCGTCATCGATAACATCACTGCGCATGCAAGTGGGCATCAGATACCGTTGCCACCATCTTTATTACTGGCCTGCAGCCAATTTTTGCCCTTAGTCTTTACATTCATAAATAAATGGCAAAAAAAGTTTCTAATGCAGGCTTTGATGTCTTATAAATCAGGGACCCAAACATATCAAGCCTAGGGATCACTGGATACAGCGCAGATATCATTCCATACAGGACGAAATCATAGCCGCCAGTGTCAAAGTGAGCCGGAAACCACAGGGGTTAATTTGAGGCTCCAGCTCACACACCTTCACCAGAAACCCCCTAACATACATTTACACAGTCAAATTAGCCCATTGCCCATACAATACATATGATACTAGTATATTTCAAGAAACTGGTGCAATTCAAAAAGTATTTTTTATTCATATTGTCAAAGAGACAGAAATAGTTTTCAGCCCAATACAGTCAGGATAATATGGCGATCTTGGGTTTGCTTCAAGTTAACCACCTAAAAATAGAAATAAAATACATCAAAACCTTCATCTCAAAAAGCATTGATAAATATATTGTATCTTACAATCTCATGCACTTGAATAAAATGGAGTAACCCTATAAAGAGGAGTATATGATGGGGTATACATCTGGTCTTGGAGTTTTCAATCTATATATCCACTCTAACGCTTTCTTTTTTAACATGGCGACATTATTGCCACCATGTCTAAGTGGCGATACATGATCTATTATCATTGATCTTAGATCAATATCTTTATGATTCCTCTCTACACAATGATTAGGTACAGGGACATCCACCCTCTTTTTACAAATTGAATATTTATGCTGGCTGAACCGGGTCTTAATATCGCAGGTGGTCTCCCTATGTATCTAAGGCCACACGGGCATTCACGCATATAGATTATGTATTCTGAATCACATGTAAGGGCCCTTTCACATCAGCGTTTTTTTAAATTTGCGGCAGATGCGGTGAAAAAAACGCATCTGCCGCAACTGCCGCATAACGGTTCCACTTGCGGCACGGTTGCGGTTTTTTCCATAGGAAGTATAGGGGGACTTGCGGCAGATGCGGCAAGTGCGGTATTGCACTTGCGGCAGGTGCGGCAGAGAAAAAAACCGCAGTAAGCCGCGGTTTTTTTTCTCTGCCGCACCTGCCGCAAGTGCAATACCGCACTTGCCGCATCTGCCGCAAGTCCCCCTATACTTCCTATGGAAAAAACCGCAACCGTGCCGCAAGTGGAACCGTTATGCGGCAGTTGCGGCAGATGCGGTTTTTTCACCGCATCTGCCGCAAATTTAAAAAAACGCTGATGTGAAAGGGCCCTAAGATAAAGATTAATGTTATATATCCTCTGTGTATGTCCATCACTAAACCTAGTAGCTTTTATCATTGCTCTGCAATTAATGCAATTTAAACAGGGAAAACACCCTTTCCTGTCAAAATCAGTTAGGGAACTTTGCTTTTGTTTCCTGAAGGAACCGACATCCAAATGCACCAATTGATCCTTTCAATTTTTATTACGTCGGTAGGAGAAGAGAGGGGGCTCTTTGAACTCTGGAATCTCTGGTAAATCATCTGAAAGAGTTTGTCAATGTCTACTTATAATATTTGCAACAGCACCACCCTACTCACAAAACACAGAGACAAATAGTATACGTTTTGACTCATCTCTCATCTTAGGGATTAACTCCTTCTTTCTACAGTGTTCTCTCTCTCCCTATGCTTCTCAAGGAGTTTTTAAGGTAGCCTCTATTTCTGAACTTTTCCATCATATTGTTTAAGGTTTTATTCAGACTTTCTTCCTCACTTTCTATCTTTTTAGCCCTCAAAAATTGTCTAAAGGGAATTGACTCTACCATTTTGCGGGTATGGTGGCTAGAGAATAATAAAGTATTATTCTTATCGGTGGGTTTTACATAAGTTTTTGTGGTTAGAGAATCTCCAACTCTCCACCAAAACATCAAAAAATTGCAAGCAATCAGGTGAATAAGCCATGGTGAATTTGATGGTTCGATTACCATTGTTCAAAAATTGTAAAAAAATTGATAAGGTCTCTTCTGTACCTGTCCATGTGAGGAAGATGTCATCTATGTATCTCCACCACCCCCTCATACAGGTGTAGTGGTGGGACACAGAGACGACATCCTCCTCAAGGACCCCCATGGCGATGTTTGCATACTGGGGGCCATATTGGCCTCCATTGCGGTCCCTCATCTTTGTTCAAAAACTCATCACTGAACACAAAATAATTTTGTGTGATTACCAGTGTCAACTCCAAAATTAATTTTTCTATTTCAAGTGTGTATCCTAGACCTGTTCATTTTTTTCTTACACTATTTATCTCACATTCGTGTTCAATTGATGTGTACAGACTGACAACATCAAAAGACACTAACAAATAATTTTACTCTTCCAATTTCAAGTTAGGTATTTTGTTAAAAAAATCACATGTATCTTTTACATAGGAATCAAAGCTGGTGGCAATGGAATTTAGAATCTTATCCAAAAAGTCACCAACATGGCTAATCACGGAATCCATGCCAGCCACTATCAAACGTCCTGGATGATTCATCAAAGATTTGGGTATAGATGGAAATTGAATCATCAAAAAACCAAATATGTCTTGATCAATCTATTTACGGTGTGTTCTACCGCCAGATCTAAAATCTTTTTTATTTTCGTTGGATATCAAATTTAGGGTCACCGGATAATTTTTTATACACATTGGAATCCAACACCTGACTACTCAATTATCTCAGATATGCCTCCTTGTCCATGATGATGACACCACCTTTGTCTGCACGTTTTATGATGATGTCATCATCATGAACAACTCCTTTTAACACTCCAATTTCAGCACTAGTCAGATTAGGTTTTGCAAATTCACTCACCATGGTTTTTTTAAGCTCCTCAATATCTTTATTTACTCCCTCCATAAACACCGTAATGGCTGTCGAACAACTGGGAGGAGTAAAATCACTATGTTTAGGTATTTTCAATCCCCTACAATCAAATATACTTTGACTAGGTCTCTGTTTACTCTCATTTCTATGAAACCTCTCCTGCAGTTTAATACATCTATAAAACTTCTCTAAATCTATCATAAGTTGAAACCAATTGATATGTGAAGTGGGAGAAAAGCTGAGCCCTCTACTTAACAACTTAGTTTGTACCGGAGTTAATACCTTGCGTGAGATGTTAAAAATTAATTCATCTCCCTGTTTCTTGTTCCCATTTGTCTCTGTGGTGCTGAAGACTTTGGCTTGTTTTTCTTCACTATTTCTTTTTTGTTGTCGGTGTTGTCTCTGACCCCCTCATCTTGTCCTACATTTTTCGGTTTTGATGCATTGGTGCCTATTGGATAAAACAGTAACAAAATTACCATCTTATATCTCATTATCATTAAGACTGTTAACTGATATACAGCAATGACATTTCTTTTTCCAATTACAATTTTCTCTCTGCCAATTATATATGTTCCCTTGTTGGTAATCTTCCTGGTCACATGTCCATTTCTTTCTCTTTGTCTCCTCTAACTCACAGCATAATTTGGAGACATGTGCAGTAACATTTTCAACACAGCTCTTCAAATCAGCATCTAACAAAATATTCTTTAATTTGCTCTCAGTCTCATACGTAATATTTCATCTTTGTCAACTCATTTTTGGAGAAACTCCATGTTTAGGAGAATGGTGTCAAAAGCATATTTGTTTGAGATTCTACAGCATTTGGCATAAAAGTCAGCAGAACTCATCATTAAATTTGGTCTGACATTTGAACGAAGACACCTAGTAATGATGTTCGCTTTGTAATACTCATTCAAAGTCACCAAATGCAGTTCAATTGTGGTCAATCTTTTTAAGTCATTTTCATACTTCTTTTTAATCTCAGAGACAGAGGGGTTAACAAGGAAGGAGGCTTCACCCCCTATTGCCCCTAATATCCTCTCTTCATCATCCATGCCATACGATAAAACACACGGCTCCTCCTGGTCAATATCCATAGTCCTAGTTGTTAAACAACAAAGGTATTCTTTCAAAAGCCAAAAAATAGTGCCAAGATTATAATGAGTCAACAATTTAGAACAAGAAAAAAGAATCAGCACAAGCTTATCAATAAATGTGGGTGCAATACTTCCTGTCTAAGCAGAGCTCCACTGCAGCATACCCTACACTTTATTATTATAACACTATGTGGCACATTTTGATGATTGTACTGTTGATGTATACAGATGATTTTATAATTCTTATTTAATTGATTGTTATGGGTTTGATGCAAAACGAGCCCACTTGTTCACATGATGCACTATGCTTGAGAAAGACCTGAGGGTTGAAACATTGCACCACATGAGGTTAGATTAAATTTGTCCACTTCACCTTGGAAAATGGAGTGCTGCCTGTTTTTTTGATCTTTGTATGCTGCAGTGGAGCTCTGCTTAGACAATCAGGCCAATCAGGTGGCTGGTAGCGATCATGTGGTTTGTGACGTCATGCCATCTGATTGGCCAGATTGCTACCAGCCATATGATTGGCTATCAGACTGACAGGTCCTAGTCGTACATGGGATGTCTTCTTTTCAGGTCCCTGATGCAGCCGTCGGATGGGTGAATATGATTTTTTTTATTTTTAACAACTTTTATTCACTTTCATTCTACTTTAGCAGTGTATATAGATACACTGTGAAAGTGAATGGACTACTCACTACTCCTAACGAAACTCGTGGAGTAGCGAGTAGTCCGAATATCCTTACTATTCGGCGAGTCCCAAATACTAACGATTATACTCGCGCATCCCTAGAAAAAACACCTGATATAGGTCACTCTGTTTGTAATGACTCTACCGTATATAATATATGCATTTCCCTTGTTGTCAATTACTGAAATAAATTAACTTTTTGATGATATTCTAATTCATTGAGATGCACTAGTATCATAAAAAAGTGGAACAGCACAAACTTGAAAAATAAATAAATTGTAAAGCTCTAAAACTGCCATATTCATAAACTCAAATATGAAAAAGAAAACAGGCAGCACTCAACAAAAGTTCAAAAAAGTCAACTTTTATTAGTCCATGTGATGTTTATGCCACTCCGCTTTAATCAGAGTAAAAAGATTTGAGCAGCTTTTTGAACGCTGCCCAGGATTAAGGTCACACAATTTACTCTGCTGCCGAGTGCTCTTGTGGGGTGGGAGGGGCTACTCCTCCAAGGGCATTCTTCTTCACCACCTGCCCCCTAGCACAACCCATAAAGGCCATCGGTGGAGAAGACGATGGATGAATTAGGGAACAGCCACCCCCTTAGGAGACACACGAGGAACTTGAGCAACCCCAACACTCCCTTCAGAAACTCTGTTCCCTCTTTGTTTCTCTGCAGCAATCTGGATAACCAGATCAGGCCTAGCCCGCAGCCAATGCTCCATTCTCTCCATGCTGGCCTCCTGCAGCCAGTTTTGGAATTTGTCCATGGTGGCAACCTGATTTACACCTACTGCAATCCACTCCTTGCTGACTTTCACATTGATAACAGTGATGACCTCCCCAACAAACAGGATGTGGAGTCATAAAATAACATGGTCACACAGCAAAGTGGACCGGTTTATGTAGCCACTGTCACCTTTCTCATCTTCAGCTAGGAATCCAAACCCCCTCTTCTGAAAGAATGTCGCCATCTGACCATGGGTGCTTTGCTCATGAAAGGCTTTAGACTTAGGACCTTGCAACCACTTACGAGCATTCATAAGACTAATTTCTACTAGAAAGGGGACAGTCCATGGTGATTCATGCCTATTAGGATACTTGCTGGGAAGTGGTAGGGGTCTCCATATGGCATTCAAAGGCCTCTGGTGGGGTTGCTACTCAAGGAAGAGAAACAGGGGCTTATTCCACTAATACCTCCTCCTCATCATCATCTTCCTCATCACCCTTGTACTCCTCGTCCTCCTCCTCCTTGAAATGCCAATCCACTAGCTGCAGCATGTGTATTTAGGCCAATCATGCTGCAAGATCCTGACTCTGACCTGTTGTGGTCCTGGCTTGCATACAAAACAAGTGACCTCCTTCTGACTCTGAGCTGCTTTCTGCTGGGACCTCTTCAGTGATGTGGGAATAGCACTGTATTCTGACCTCACTGCATATCAGGCCCAATGAAAGTAGTGTAATGCAGGTCACATATGTGTAATTCATCATCTCCTCTCCATGCTGCTCAAGATCTGGTAAAGCAAACTTGGCCCCTGGCGTTGTGAGGAAGATCACAGATCCAGAACCGAAATGTCTATGGGTGAATTCATTGTCTCCAAACTGTATGCTGCAGGCACATGGTAGCACAGTGTAGTTGCGGTGTATGGAAATCCCAAGATGGCGATGGTATGGTGAAAAGTCTTTCCTTTGCCTAGGGCTTCTTCTAGCCCCAGGACTCAAATGCTTGCAGGAAATCATTGCTTACCCAACCTTGTTGCCTAGCTCCTCATTAACCCCTCCCCGTGGGCTGCAAAAAGCACCTGGCTTACAAAACCCATTCTCCATGCCACAGGTAACACCTGAGCTTGCAGTTGGGGGGATTGATTATTGAACCCTGACATATTTGGAGAACAAATAAGAAAAAGATAAATTTTTTACCACCAATTAATTTGGAATGTTGAATAATCTAGTGGTCAATGCACAGATAGGTTCAAGATGAATGCTATAATAACTCACTTGTGCACATGCCAAAAATCTGTATTCTAAAAATATGGAATGAAATAAAGGGATTGCACATTTGCAAGAAGTAATATCCATATTAAGGTGTTTCATGACTGTGAACAGACCTATAAGATCATGTATGTGAAGGATATAATGATATTATGCTATTTTTATCTAATTTGCTATCAGAATAGTATAGAAGAGGTGGCCTCACACACTGCTGACCTCTGCAATAATAATGTTTTGTGCTGGAAACAAAAAAATAAAAATAAAAAATAAATATTAAAAAAATAAAAATTATTGAAAAAAAATAAAATAAAAGCCCTCTTAAAGGGGTGTTTAAAGGAGATTTTAAGGTTCCTGGATTTCACTGCTGCTGCCACATCTGGCACTGTTCCTAAAATTCACATCCTGCAGTTGTCCCAACACCTGCAAACTCAAGAAAGCTTAAGAACTTTCTTTGAAAGCTCCATTAAACTCTACAGGTTGAAATATTCCAATAGACCCGAAGGTTGTGAACAACATCTAACCTTAGGCTAAGGGTGTACTAAGCCACGAAGGTCTTCCAGTGAGCGTTTTGGCCCCAAAGGTTCAAGGTTTAGAGCTATTTTAAAATTTAAAACTTTCTTCCCATACAAAGCCACTTTCGCCAATTTTTTAGTAAATTGCTCAGGTTTACAATCATTAACTGAATCTGCAATGTTAGTGCAGAATTTGAAATTGGTGAACATGTTCATGTGCTCATGGAAAAATTGGTCATCTCTAATCATAAGGATTTTGATTTTTTTCTAATTTTGTATCTATTCTTAGATTTGATATGAATGTGAACACAGCCAAGCACAGAAACAGCAAAAATGTATCTTATCCTAATGCCATTATTATTTTTATTACTTAGCATAATTCAGTGAACTATAGCAAAATTACTAAGACTGTTTAATTCCACTTGTTATATCCTCCCTATCACAAAAGTTGCAAGGATTTTCCTGATTTTCCCAGTTCAGATTTGTATTAAAAAACCCCACAACTCTTGCATCATTTGATATTGTAATTTGCACTATTACATAATAATTACTACTTTTACTCTTTAGGGTCATTCCATGTCAAGTGAACCAATGATTATTACCTCTATATTTTTAATTCTTTTGAGATTTTGTTATTTGATAATAGCATGTCAGACAATGCAAAATGTGAAGAGAAAAATTTAAAAAAAAATTTTTTTTTTTTTTAAATGATTTTCAAAGTTCGGAAAAAGTGTGAATTTCGCTGTTGCCTGCCTTTACGTTTCTCCTCATAACTCAGGCTAGGAATAAGATAGAGAGACAAAATAAACACCAATCTACTCAGAACTATACAGGCTTTCATCAGATATGTCACAAGAGGATCTTTGTTAATATTTTACCCATGTGATCGCAAGCGCAAAACTTTAAAACGTATTTCCGAAAAATCGGCGCGCTTTAAATATTTCAAAAACTGCCCATGTGTCTGCTTTGCTCTTAGCCACATCTGTACCAAATTTCAAGTTGGGATCGCAATGGGATCATATTTTAACATATTTTACTATTAATAGCGTCAATGGGTCATTCCATATCAAGTGATCTAAATATGAATATTTTTTTTTACCTGACGTCTTTAGATTTTTTTTTTTTTTCCTTTATGAAGTACTACTTTAGTTAATTACAAATTAAAAGTTTGGAATTTTTTTCTTCATCAGTTAATTTTTTACAGATTTTTAAAGTTTAAAAAAAGGGTGAATTTTGGCCTGGTATGACTTTACATTTTTTTATCTCGGGCTAGAAATAAGATAGAGAAACAAAATAAACACCATTCTACTCAGAACTGTCCAGGCTTTTACCAGATATGTCACAAAAGTATATTTGTTAATTTTAATTTTTTACCCATGCGAATGCAAACGCAACATTTTGAAACGCATTTCCGAAAAAAACGTTTTAATAAAAATTTTCCAAAACTGCCCATGTGTCTTTTATGCTCTTAGCCACATCTGTACCAAATTTCAAGTTGGGATCGTGATGGGATCATATTTTAAAATATTTAACTATGGTTAATCTCATTTTTATTAAATTTTGAAAAAACATATGAAAGACATACATTCAATCTTTTAACAAAATCTTGAGACATATAAAATATACAAAAGAGAATTCACAAAGTTATTAGTAACTTTAAGATAAGCTGCAAATTTACTTTTGCGCTTATCTCTGGTGCAATATATACTACAATCTAAATATAATTCCAAACACTCAAGTATACAACCTTTCTCAGGGTTTTGAGATGTTCTGATGTCAAGGGGACAAGCAGCCCCAGCAGAATGATTTTTATTACTTGGCCCCTTCTAACAGGTTGACCACGTAAGTGGGTCATTACCCGTTGAGGCCTAGTTGGAATAGTCTATCGACTGGTGTACCGGAAAGGAAGGCCGAAATCTTAATGATCTACTCACAGCTCAGAGTTTTCGATACCTGTCTAATGTTAACTAGAATTCTGAAGGTATAGGCGTAGAAAGGAAATACCTAGACTGAATGTATCAGATGGGAAGAAAAGAGAGATAGAAAAGAAGAGAGAGAGAGAAGAGAAACAAAAACCATTAGAAAAAGTTATACTGGGAAAGAAAAGCCACGTAAGAAAAAAAGAAAAAAAGGAGGGGGGGGGACGGGTGAGGTATGGGAAGGAGAAAGGGTACTCATCCCACTGGCTCCCCATCAGCCAGAGGTCGAGCCATATTATCTGTGCTGGAAAAGATACTCCTAAATTCTGCAGAGTCGTGAAAAAGAATCTATTCAACCCAAATCCCTAAGAATTTGTTCCGAGATCCCGACGCATCAGCTGCGAGCTCCTCCATTCGATATGTGTCCATCAATTCTTTGAACCAATCAAGTAGAGATGGAGCCCGGCTTGATTTCCAGAACCTCGGGATCACAGCACGAGCAGCCGAGATGCAAAAGCGGAGAATATCCCTCTTCTGTACCCAATAGGACCTGGAAAAATGGATAACATTGCCGATTCTGGGCAGCATTCGGCTTGTTTACCTGTTATCCGGGCGTATGCATTGAAAACCTCAGACCAGAACCGCCGGATTTCCCCACAACTCCACCAAATGTAAATCATTGTACCCTTCTCTTCCCCACAGCGCCAGCAGGTATCATGGGTTCCAGGGAACATGTTCCGGAGTGTCGTCGGGCACAAGTACCATCTAGTGAGCAGCTTATAGCTTCTTTCTTGTGCAGAACAAGCGCTAGCTAGTGAGTGAGTAAATATAAAGCATTTCTGCCAATTAACTTCTGAAATGCTACACCCCAATTCCCTCTCCAAGCATGTTGGAAGTAAAGGGTGCCCTGCTCTCTCATGGACCCTAAGGCCTGGTATAGAACTGATATTTTGCGCCTCGGTGGAGCCTCCAGTTGGAATAACCTCTCCAATACGTTGGGCGTCAATCTTACCCTGCAAGAGTGGTCAGCTGAATATAAGTATGCTCTGTATTGGAGAAATTCGAATCACTTAAGAGGTCTCGTAGGTTCTTTGAGTTGTAGCTCTGCCATCCGGGGCAAACCACCACTGGACAGAGTCTGTCCTACTCGGGTGTCATCCACAATCCGTCAACATAAAAATCTCTGCCTGTCAAATCTGGGTGGGAAAGATGGGTTGGAAAAAAGGGGAGTCAAAGGGCTAAGTCTGTCGTTTAAGCGGAGGGTTTTCGTCACTAGGTGCCATACCTTCAAGGTGTTTCTGGTCATGTCTGTCAAAGGTACTAGGTCTGTGGAGTCTTTAGGGGAAATCCAAAGCAGGTGTTTCAGCGGAATCCCCAAACCCTCTTGCTCTACCCCTACCCATTTCTTGGAGGACGCATGATAATGCCAATCTAGAGCTCTAACAAGAGAGGAAGCCACAAAGTACGCTCGTGTGTTGGGTAGTCCAACCCCTCCTCTGGTCTTGGGCAAGGATAGGATATTAATTCGCAATCTGGACCTCTTGCCCCCCCAGACAAATCTAAGGATCATAGATTGCATTTTGGAGAGGAAGCCTCTATCCAATAGAACAGGAACTGTCTGAAAAGTATATAAGAGTCGGGCAAGACATCCATCTTGACTATGTTTATTCTCCCGAACCAGGATAGCTTTAATTGTCTATAGGAGGTAAATGCCGATTCCGCGTTAGTCAAAAGGGGTTGATAATTTAAATTGAATTTTTGTTTAAGATCTTTTGGTATAAGGACTCCCAAGTACTTAATGGCTTCTACTTTCCATTTAAATGGGAACTGTTTAGATAGATGAGAAACCAATTCTCCAGGCAAAGAAATATTGAGTGCCTCGGTTTTGGAGCAATTCACTTTAAAGTTGCTCAATTGTCCGAACCGTTCAAACTCCATTAAGACCGAAGGGATGGAGACCAGGGGCTGGGAGATGTAAAGTAGCAGGTCATCTGCAAATAAGGCTAATTTGTGATGACTCTGTCCCAGCTTGACCCCATGGACGCATTCATTGGACCTAAGTGCAAAATATTTAACTATTATAGTGTCAATTCAAAAATCACCAAGAACACAATCAGTCATTTTTTCACAATTGCCCGTCAATAGTTTGAATTTGATATAAAGAAACATAGTCTTGTAACATCTCAAATGAAAGCTGTTACCGTTCTGAGTAAAATGATGCCTCTCCCACTTCATTATCTTATTTCTAGCCTGAGATAAAAAAATGTAAAGTCATACCAGGCCAAAATTCACCCTTTTTTAAACTTTAAAAATCTGTAAAAAATTAACTGATGAAGAAAAAAATTCTAAACTTTTAATTTGTAATTAACTAAAGTAGTACTTCATAAAGGAAAAAAAAAAAAAAAATCTAAAGACGTCAGGTAAAAAAAAATATTCATATTTAGATCACTTGATATGGAATGACCCATTGACGCTATTACTAGTAAAATATGTTAAAATATGATCCCATTGCGATCCCAACTTGAAATTTGGTACAGATGTGGCTAAGAGCATAGCAGACACATGGGCAGTTTTTGAAATATTTAAAGAGCGCCGATTTTTCGGAAATGCGTTTTAAAGTTTTGCGCTTGTGATCACATGGGTAAAATATTAACAAAGATCCTCTTGTGACATATCTGATGAAAGCCTGGACAGTTCTGAGTAGATTGGTGTTTATTTTGTTTCTCTATCTTATTTCTAGCCCGAGATATGATAGAAAATGTAAAGCCATACCAGGCCAAAATTCGCACTTTTTTAAAACTTTAAAAATCTGTAAAAAATTAACTGATAAAGAAAAAAATTCAAAACTTTTTTTTTGTAATTAGATAAAGTTGTTCTTCATATAGAAAAAAAATTTAAAAAATCTGAGGACGTCAGGGAAAAAAAATATTCATTTTTGGATCACTTGACATGGAATGACCCTTTAGAAACCCTTTTACACTGGAATCTACAGTACTGTAAATTGGAGCTTTCTGAGTTTAATCCTTGACCGTTTGGTATCGGGATTTAACAATAGAACAGCTTTAATCACATTAATGTTAAATCTTGTCCCTAAAGTGGCCTTCATCACCACTCTGCAATGATTCTAATTATTCTTCTCCTGCTTGGACACTGACAATTACAAACCATAACATAGTGGTACTTCTTAAGTGGACTAACAGCTGCTGGACCTTGATGTGTCATTATTTCCCTGACAGTTTGCTAAAATTATTACAAATTAAATGTAATATCGGCAAATAGGTGGTTGGAGATTGTCTCACATATTATAGGACATATGCTCACACTGTTGGGCTGTCTCTAAATACATATTAAATAATAACAGGATTGCAAGCTATACTGGTCCCACACTGTAGAAAATTAATTGTACATAGCCCTACATGAATCCTGAAAATAAAGAAGCTCCAAAATTAGCTTAAGAATTTAATTTTCCAATGCTCTTTAACCTGATTCTTGAATTCTTAGATCAAAATTACATTATTATTTAGTTTTGGGAACATAATAGGAGACCATAGTTGCTACATTTTTAAATGTATTAATAATAATAATAAATATTTATATAGTGCCAACAATATTCACAGCGCTTTACAATACAGTGGTTTGTTTAGAAGCGTTCATATGTAACAATAAACAATATGCAATATATTAAGTAATTAAAGTAGAGAATAAAAAAAAAAAATACACTAAGCAGAGAGTCAATGTAAAAGTACAATACTTAAAGAGTAGAAACAGTGTAAAAAATAAAGCAGAGAAACAATGTAAAAATACAGTACAGTAATTAGATACAATATAATAAACATAGAATCAATGTAAAAAGTACAATACAATAACACACTGTAACACAATTTTTGTTCCTGGCTTCCAAGTGTAATATTTCCACTGCTTATGTGTAAAGACTATTAAAAATGACTACAATCAGCACAAACTTTGATTTTATGACCACAGCACCGAAAAATTTCATATTTATTGTGTCAAAAAAGGAAATTACACTATGTAACAAATTTTTATTTTTTTGTTCCTGGGTACAAAGTGTGTTTTCCTAAGCCGTTATGCCTAAAACAAATAGACAATAGTTGTTGTTCCACAAAAACTTTGCTTCTGTGATCAGAACAATGACATTTTGAAATTTGGCTGTTTTCGGGAAAATTCTCAATTCATATTCAATACTGAGACAATGTCATTGTCCTGATCACAGAAGCAAAGTTTTTGAGTAACAACAACTATTTTCTATTTGTTTTAGGCATATCGGGTTAGGAAAACACACTTTGTACCCAGGAACAAAAAATTAATAAAAATTTGTTACATAGTGTAATTAAAGCAGAAATAAAGGTGACCCTACTCAAAAGAGTTTACAATCTGCAACGGGATTGGGGAACAGGGGCTTATTACAGTGATGGTCCAGGCATCTTGAGGAAGAGGGGGACAGAAATAAAGTTACAAGAATGGTCACCAGACATCTGTTAGGGCTTTTGGGTTGGGTGGAATTTGAAGAAAGGATTATGTCCAGAGAGATGGTACTGTATATAGCCCATTCACTAAGGACTTCTATTAGGGAGCAGAAAGATGTGTTTTAGGGAGTGTCTGAAGCTATGCAAGTTGTGGATAGTCCTGATTTCTTGGGTTAGAGCATTCCAGGGAATTGGTGCAGCTTGGGAGAAGTCTTGGAGCCAGGAGTGGGAGGATTGGATTAGTGCAGATGTTAGTCAAAGGTCATTTGTAGAACATAAAGAACGGGTAAGGGTGATAGACAGAGATGAGGGAGGAGATGTAGGTAGGTGCTGCACCGTGAAGAGCCTTGTGGGTGAGAACAAGCAATTTAAATTGGATCCTGTAGTGTATAGGCAGCCAGTGCAGTGACTGGCACAGAGTGGAGGCATCTGAGTAACGATTGGACAGATGGGTGATCCTGGCTGCTGTATTAAGGATGGACTGGAGAGGGGAAAGTTTAGAGAGGGGGAGGCCAATTAATAGAGAATTGCAGTAGTCAAGGCAGGAATGGATTAGGGCAACGGTGAGGGTTTTTGTTGCTTCCATGGGGAGAAAGGGGCGGACTATAGAGATGTTCTTCAGGTAAAGCGACAAGAGTGGATAAGAGATTGTGTATAGGAGGTGAAGGAGAGATCGGTCTCAAACATAACACCGAGACAGCGAGCCTGCTGCCTAGGCGTTATGGTGGTGCCGCACACAGGGAGAGATGTCAGATTTAGGGAGGTTAGTGGAGGTTGGGAGCAGAAGTAGTTCAGTTTTGGAAAGTGTGAGTTTCAAATAGAGAGCAGACATGATGTTGGAAACTGCAGCTAGACAGTCATTGGCATTCTTTAATACCGCAGGGGTAAGGTCAGGGGCTGAAGTGCATAATTGTGTGTCATCAGCATAGAGATGGTCCAGGAAGCCAAATCTGCTGATGGTGTGTCCAACCTGGGCCATGTAGAGAGAGAAGAGAAGATGGCCAAGGACTGAGCCCTGAGGGATGCCAATAGTGAGAGGAAGAAGAAAGGAAGTGGAGCCAGCGAACGTTACACTGAAAGAGCTGTCAGAAAGATAGGAAGAGAACCAGGAGAGAGATGGAGTTCAGCATGAGAGTAAATGATGGTGGTCAACAGTGTCAAAAGCTGCAGAAAGGACAAGAAGAATTAGCAGAGAGTGGTCACCATTAAGTTTTGCTGTCAGAATGTCATTGGTCACTTTGATGAGGGCAGTTTATGTAGAGTGAAGGGAGTGGAAACTAGACTGTAATGGATCTAGAAGAGAGTGAATGAAGAGGTAACGAGTGAGGTGGGTGTAGACTAGGCGTTCCAAGATTTTAGAGATGAAGGGGAGATTGGAGACTGGTCTGTAGTTATTAGTGCAGGATGGGTCAAGGGAAGTTTTCTTTAATAATGGAGTAATAATAGAATGTTTGAAGGAGGAGGGGAAGATGCCAAAAGAGAGGGAGAGGTTGAAGATTTTGGTTAGATGAGCGGTGACAACCGGAGAGAGAGACTGGAGTAGGTCTGAGGGAATGGGGTCAGTGGTGCATGTTGTGGGATGAGAGGAAAAGAGGAGCCTGGAGACTTCTTCTGTGACTGGATCAAATATGGAGAGTGAGCCAAAGAAAATGTGAGGAAGAGTGGGAGTTGCAGTGCTTGGAAGCTGGGAGCTGATTTCCTGGTGGATGTTGTTTATTTTCTCAATTTTTACGTAAATAGTATACAAGTAATATATTTTTAAACATATCTATTATTATTACTATTATTATTGTTGTTGTTGTTGTTGTTGTTATTATTATTATTACTAGTAAAAAGGCCGATGCAATTGCATCGGGAGCGTGGTGAAATGAATTGTGTGTATACAGGCGGGTGAGTGGCTAGCAGAGTATATATGGGGCTCTGTGGGTAGCAGACTATACAGGCGGGTCTGTGGGTAGCAGAGAATACAGGCGGGTCTGTGGGTAGGAGAGTATACAGGCGGCTCTGTGGGTAGCAGAGTATAGAGGCGGCTCTGTGGGTAGCAGAGTATAGAGGCAGCTCTGTGGGTAGCAGAGTATACAGGCGGCTGTGTGGGTAGGAGAGTATACAGGCGGCTCTGTGGGTGTCAGAGTATAGAGGGGGCTCTGTGGATAGCAGAGTATGATGTGGCGGGAGGCTGGAGGAGTGAGGGGAGCAGAGGCTGGAGGGGTGAGGAGAGCAGAGGCTGGAGTGGTGAGGAGAGGTCCAGATGGAGGGGTGAGGAGAGGTCTGGCTGGAGGGGTGAGGAGAGATGCGGCTGGAGGGGTGACATCACCGCTCGGCGGCAGGACGTGGCTGCGTGCTGGGGCTGATCGCAGCCCCAGTCACACGGCATTGTCCTCTGCGGCGGGTTGGGTGATGCAGAGAGGGATCAGTTCTTGCCCTCAGGTCACACATGTGACCTGAGCGGAAGGAGCGGATTGGGCGGTGTGTGGTAAAGACAGGACGGTCTTCCGATTGGTCTAGGACGCCAAGTCCTGGGCAATGGGATGGGCGTCCTGTGTGTACAACACAGCGCCCAATCCGCTTGCAGGGGCAGGCAATGGGAGTGAGCGGGGCGTGTCAGGCTTTGCAGGCTGACACGGTCCGCTCACTCCCATTGGCTGTTGGCGGCCACAGGACGACGTCCCTGGCTCCAGGCACCCGGCCACAGCCCGTAGACCGCTACTCCAGCAGCATGGCGACATTGAGAGCCCAGCGGTGAGAGAGTGGCGAGGGGCGGAAGGCTCCGGCGGCATCCGGGCAGCATGGACCTCGCGGAGGGCGCGAGGGCGGTGGCGATGGTGCGGGGCCGACGGTTGGCAAAATGGCAGCGGTGTCAGGTAGTGCGGCTGAGGATGGAGGAGGGTGAGAGGCTGGAGAGAGGCTGTGAGGCTGGAGGAGGCTGTGAGGCTGAAGGAGGGTGTGAGGCTGGAGGAGGATGTGAGCCTGGAGGAGGATGTGAGGCTGGAGGAGGCTGTGAGGATGGGGAGGCTGTGAGGCTGGAGGAGGCTGTAGGAGGCTGTGAGGATGGGGAGGCTGTGAGGCTGGAGGAGGCTGTGAGGCTGGAGGAGGCTGTGAGGATGGGGAGGCTGTGAGGCTGGAGGAGGCTGTGAGGCTGGAGGAGGCTGTGAGGATGGGGAGGCTATGAGGCTGGAGGAGGATGTGAGGCTGGAGGAGACTGTGAGGCTGGAGGAGGCAGTGAGGATGGGGAGGCTGTGAGGCTGGAGGAGGCTGTGAGGCTGGAGGAGGCAGTGAGGCTGGAGGAGGCTGTGAGGCTGGAGGAGGCTGTGAGGCTGGAGGAGGATGTGAGGCTGGAGGAGGCTGTGAGGAGGCTGTGAGGATGGGGAGGCTGTGAGGCTGGAGGAGGCTGTGAGGCTGGAGGAGGCTGTGAGGCTGGAGGAGGCAGTGAGGCTGGAGGAGGATGTGAGGCTGGAGGAGGATGTGAGGCTGGAGGAGGCTGTGAGGATGGGGAGGCTGTGAGGCTAAAGGAGGCTGTGAGGCTGGAGGAGGCTGTGAGGATGGGGAGGCTGTGAGGCTGGAGGAGGCTGTGAGGATGGGGAGGCTGTGAGGCTGGAGGAGGCTGTGAGGCTGGAGGAGGATGTGAGGCTGGAGGAGGCTGTGAGGATGGGGAGGCTGTGAGGCTGGAGGAGGCAGTGAGGCTGGAGGAGGCTGTGAGGCTGGAGGAGGATGTGAGGCTGGAGGAGGCTGTGAGGCTGGAGGAGGCTGTGAGGATGGGAGGCTGTGAGGCTGGAGGAGGCTGTGAGGATGGGGAGGCTGTGAGGCTGGAGGAGGCTGTGAGGCTGGAGGAGGCTGTGAGGCTGGAGGAGGATGTGAGGCTGGAGGAGGCTGTGAGGCTGGAGGAGGCTGTGAGGATGGGGAGGCTGTGAGGCTGGAGGAGGCAGTGAGGCTGGAGGAGGCAGTGAGGATGGGGAGGCTGTGAGGCTGGAGGAGGCTGTGAGGCTGGAGGAGGCTGTGAGGCTGGAGGAGGATGTGAGGGGTGGAGAGCTGTGAGGATGGGGAGGCTGTGAGGCTGGAGGAGGCTATGAGGCTGGAGGAGGCTGTGAGGCTGGAGGAGGCTGTGAGGATGGGGAGGCTGTGAGGCTGGAGGAGGATGTGAGGCTGGAGGAGACTGTGAGGCTGGAGGCAGTGAGGATGGGGAGGCTGTGAGGCTTGAGGAGGCTGTGAGGCTGGAGGAGGGTGTGAGGCTGGAGGAGGCTGTGAGGATGGGGAGGCTGTGAGGCTGGAGGAAGCTGTGAGGCTGTGAGGCTGGAGGAGGCTGTGAGGATGGGGAGGCTGTGAGGCTAGAGGAGGATGTGAGGCTGGAGGAGACAGTGAGGCTGGAGGAGGCAGTGAGGATGGGGAGGCTGTGAGGCTGGAGGAGGCTGTGAGGCTGTGAGGCTGGAGGAGGCTGTGAGGATGGGGAGGCTGTGAGGATGGAGGAGGGTGTGAGGCTGTAGGAGGCTGTGAGGCTGGAGGAGGCTGTGAGGATGGGGAGGCTGTGAGGCTGGAGGAGGCTGTGAGGCTGGAGGAGGATGTGAGGCTGGAGGAGGCTGTGAGGATGGGGAGGCTGTGAGGCTGGAGGAGGCAGTGAGGCTGGAGGAGGCTGTGAGGCTGGAGGAGGCTGTGAGGCTGGAGGAGGATTGTGAGAGGCTGGAGGAGGCTGTGAGGGAGGTGCTGTTGAGGATGGGAGGCTGTGAGGCTGGAGGAGGCTGTGAGGCTGGAGGAGGCTTTGAGGCTGGAGGAGGCAGTGAGGCTGGAGGAGGATGTGAGGCTGGAGGAGGATGTGAGGCTGGAGGAGGATGTGAGGCTGGAGGAGGCTGTGAGGCTGGAGGAGGCTGTGAGGATGGGGAGGCTGTGAGGTGGAGGAGGCTGTGAGGATGGGGAGGCTGTGAGGCTGGAGGAGGCTGTGAGGATGGGGAGGCTGTGAGGCTGGAGGAGGCTGTGAGGCTGGAGGAGGATGTAGAGGCTGGAGGAGGCTGTGAGGATGGGGAGGCTGTGAGGCTGGAGGAGGCAGTGAGGCTGGAGGAGGCTGTGAGGCTGGAGGAGGCTGTGAGGCTGGAGGAGGCTGTGAGGCTGGAGGAGGCTGTGAGGATGGGGAGGCTGTGAGGCTGAGGAGGCTGTGAGGATGGGGAGGCTGTGAGGCTGGAGGAGGCTGTGAGGCTGGAGGAGGCTGTGAGCTGAGGAGGGAGGATGGAGGCTGGAGAGAGGCTGTGAGGATGGAGGAGGCTGTGAGGATGGGAGGCTGTGAGGCTGGAGGAGGCTGTGAGGCTGGAGGAGGCAGTGAGGCTGGAGGAGCAGTAGAGGATGGGGAGGCTGTGAGGCTGGAGGAGGCTGTGAGGAGGGGAGGCTGTGAGGTTGGAGGAGGCTGTGAGGCTGGAGGAGGCTGTGAGGATGGGGAGGCTGTGAGGCTGGAGGAGGCTGTGAGGATGGGGAGGCTGTGAGGCTGGAGGAGGCTGTGAGGCTGGAGGAGGCTGTGAGGCTGGAGGAGGATGTGAGGCTGGAGGAGGCTGTGAGGATGGAGGAGGCTGTGAGGATGGGGAGGCTGTGAGGCTGGAGAGCTGTAGGCTGGAGGAGGCAGTGAGGCTGGAGGAGGCAGTGAGGATGGGAGGCTGTGAGGCTGGAGGAGGCTGTTAGGATGGGGAGGCTGTGAGGCTGGAGGAGGCTGTGAGGCTGGAGGAGAGCTGTGAGGCTGGAGGAGGCTGTGAGGATGGGAGGCTGTGAGGCTGGAGGAGGCTGTGAGGCTGGAGAGAGCTGTGAGGATGGGGAGGCTGTGAGGCTGGAGGAGGCTGTGAGGCTGGAGGAGGCTGTGAGGCTGGAGAGGCGTGTGAGGATGGGGAGGCTGTAAGCTGGAGGAGGATGTGAGGCTGGAGGAGACTGTGAGGCTGGAGGAGGCAATGAGGATGGGGAGGCTGTGAGGCTGGAGGAGGCTGTGAGGCTGGAGGAGGGTGTGAGGCTGGAGGAGGCTGTGAGGATGGGGAGGCTGTGAGGCTGGAGGAGGCTGTGAGGCTGTGAGCTGGAGGAGGCTGTGAGGATGGGGAGGCTGTGAGGCTGGAGGAGGATGTGAGGCTGGAGGAGACAGTGAGGCTGGAGGAGGCAGTGAGGATGGGAGGCTGTGAGGCTGGAGGAGGCTGTGAGGCTGGAGGAGGGTGTGAGGCTGGAGGAGGCTGTGAGGATGGGGAGTTTGTGAGGCTGGAGGAGGCTGTGAGGCTGTGAGGCTGGAGGAGGCTGTGAGGATGGGGAGGCTGTGAGGCTGGAGGAGGGTGTGAGGCTGTAGGAGGCTGTGAGGATGGGGAGGCTGTGAGGCTGGAGGAGGCTGTAGGAGGCTGTGAGGATGGTGAGGCTGGAGGAGTCTGTGAGGCTGGAGGAGACTGAGGCTGGAGGAGGCAGTGAGGATGGGGAGGCTGTGAGGCTGGAGGAGACATTTACTGTACTGAGCATGCTCAGTACAGTAAAAGGTCTCCAAACAGGAAGGCAGGGGTTAAAAAAAAAAAAAGTTAATGCTCACCTCTCCCCGAGCCCCCGCCGTCTCCTGCCGTCTTCCTCCAAGCTTCCGGTGGCTGCCGCAGGCTCCCAGTGTGTGCAGAGCTGTTCTATTGCAGTTCAGGACCTGCGGTGATGTCACAGTCACGTGACACCAGGTTACCATGGAGTAACCTGGTGTCATGTGACTGTGACATCACCACAGGTCCTTGAACTGCAGTAGAAGAGCTCTGCAGATACTCGGAGCCTGCGGCAGCCACCGGAAGCTTGGAGGAAGACGGCAGGAGACGGCGGGGGCTCGGGGAGAGGTGAGCATTAACTTTTTTTTTTTTTTTTTTTACAGTAGTGCGGGTCTGCGGCTCGTGATGACGCTGCGCGTCATCACTCGCAGTCCCGCAAAGCATGTTGGGATTCGGCTACAGTGCCCGAATTCCCAACTGCGGATTATATAAGTAGATTATTATTATACATATGGAATAGTTACCCACAGCAAATAAGATCATTAAGCTAGATTTTGTATTAAATCACTAATCGGACACTCCCCAAGTGTCTAGGACTGCGTGATATATTGGCAAATGATGCGTGCAGAGCCCAGTGGGGTGGCCTTTTGCAGCTGACAGATTGTTATTTTGTCAATACCATTTTTTTGGTAAAAAATTTCTTTTATGGGCAGAAATTTTAAACGTTTGTATTTCACGCCCAGTTCCGCCTTCAATGAGCCGCTGCGGCTCACAGTGACGGAACCAGGAAATCATATGGAGGCATCCGAAGGGGCTCTCACCGGCGATCATAGCAGGGACATCGCTGGATCACCAGGAGAATGTAAGGAGACTCCGCTGCCATTTACCCTGAGCGTCAGAGGCAGACCTACCGTGGTGCAGCTGTTTCAGCTGCACCAGGGCCCCGACTGGGTAGGGGGCCCCTCAAGCATCAGTAGGGGGCCCCCGTGACCCTGTGACAGAGGAGAGGAGGGTAACTGAGGGAAGCATCCTGCTTCCCTTGGGTGTTCCCGCCCCTCCTCTCCTCGGCTGTCCGACCTCCCAGCCCCAGGCGGCAGCATCCCCCCACCCTGCTCCTCAGCAACGGCTGTCAGCAACATACCGCCACAACCCCTCAGCTCCTCTGCTCATCAGCACCACCACATCCCCCCCACTCCTCAGCTCATCTGCTCATCAACACCCCCCCCACTCCTCAGCTCCTGTGCTCCCCCCCCCCCCCACCTCACAGCTCCACTGACCTCTGATCATCAGCACAAGCTCCTCAGCTCCTCTGCCATCTGCTCATCAGCAATCCCCCCACCCCAGCTCCTCAGCTCCCAGCTCCTCTGCCATCTCCTCAGGGCCAGGGCTGCACCGTCCATAGGACATGAGCCCTGTGCATCAAGCGGTAGGCGGACTGAGGGAGCGGCAGTGGAGAAGGGGGCGGCGTCAGCATCACACACCGTATTCCTGCGTGCCAGCTTCACTAGGCAAGAAGCGGTCAAATGCTGCTGGAGGGCGGCGGTGCTGTGGAGCGACAGCACCCCGTCCCCCCTCTCCCCCCGCTCTCCCCCACTCCTCACTTCAGCTGCTGGAGGGCTCAGGCGGCAGGGATGCTTGATGCACCCCTGCATCTGCTCACCAGCACCCACGCGCTCCTCTGCGATCGCAGTAATTTTGCCCGCGGGAAACCCAAGCGTGACTCGGAGTTACCGCTTCTGTGAGCGGGAATTAACCCCGAGTTACACTCGGAATACCACTAGGCAGGTTAAATCCTCATATCATGTCAGTTTTCTTAATTGCTTCTCCTCAATCCTGCTGTCACCTGTTATTGCTACTAGAGATGAACGGTGTTCGATAGAAGCATCAGGACCTCGCCGGACAGATGAGCATAGAGATTTTTTTACTTTTAACCTTTTCTTTTACTTAAGTAATTTGTACTTAGGCAGCGCGATCCGAGGCGCTGGAGGTGACCGGCGGCTACAGTCGGGAGATCAGCGCTGATATCCCGATGGTAGCGGTGACGCCAGTGTCACATTCTCCCAGAGCCTGTGTAGCTATCCCACAATGGCACTGCGGTGTATACAGTATACAGGCCGCCCGCCCCCATCAGTATACAGGCCCCCCTTTGCTGCCGCAATCCTGTAAAGAAATAGATCAATATACTTATCCCTGTCGCTGTCCTGCCGCCGCCATTGCGCTCCACCGGCTTCATCCGCCTTCTTCCGGCTTCCTCCTCTGGTGGGCGCAGGCAATGACGTCATTGTCTGTGCGCCAGAGGAGGAAGCCGGAAGAAACGGATGAAGCCGGAGGAGCGCGATGGCGACGGCGGGACAGCGGCAGGGATAAGTATAATGATCTATTTCTTTACAGCATTGCGGCAGCAAGGGGGGGGCCAGTATACTGATGGGGAGGGGCATGTATATACCCCTGGGGCTGCTGCTGTATATACCTCTGGGGCTGCTGTATACTACCACTGGGGTTGCTGCTGTATATACCTCTGGAGCTGCTGTATACTACCACTGGGGCTGCTGCTGTATATACCTCTGGGGCTGCTGTATACTACCACTGGGGCTGCTGCTGTATATACCACTGGGGCTGCTGCTGTATACTACCACTGGGGCTGCTGCTGTATATACCACTGGGGAGGCTACTGTATACCACACTGCTGGGGGCTGTATACCTGTGCTGGGGTCCACCCTCGGCTTATACACGAATCAATAGGTTTTCCCAGGTTTTGGGGGCAAAAGTAGGGGGGTCGGCTTATACACGGGTCGGCTTATACACGAGTATATACGGCATATATATATATATATACTGCCCAGACTCTTAAGCGACCAGAAGAGGGTACCAGGCACCGCTGGATGATTCTGCAGTCAGCCAGCAGAAGGTAACCCGATGGAGGCCAGATCCGCTTTATAGGGTCAGACTTTACACAAACTACTGGGAAGCAGAGAAGAATTGAAAGAGGAAAGGCACACGCTGAGGAATCCATCCTACCACCTGAGATCCGCTTGCAGCCACCCATTAGCTACTTGTTATTTAACATCTTACTGCACTGAACTCTAACCATCGCTGCTAAAGTTCCGGTAAAGTACCCGGAGTGAAGTGTGTCCCAGTTGTTTATCTGAAGACTCAGAGACTTTCCATTTGAACTGTTTCCTATTCAATAATGCGTGCTGAGTGAATAGCGGCCCAGCGGTGATAACACACACTAGACTGTGCTGGACTAAAGATTACCGCTGGGCCTGCATAGTAGTACCGGTCCCATAGGGCCGAGGTAATAAAGTATGTATTTTATATGTGCAATGTTTGAAGTAATGAGCCACCCAGCAATGGGAAGAAACCTAAGCTTTCTTGTTGTAAATAGTTACCCGCTGGTATTAATGAATATAAAAAAATGTTTTTCACTTCCCGGTAGACAAGTACTAATACTCGCGGACGAGTATATTCAATCAAGGGGGTATGTGGCAGCCCGCAATGCAGGCGTCACAGAGGGGTACTGCACCCATAAAACGGTGCAGATACTCCAGCTGCAAGTAGATTTCAGGCTGATATGTAGAACCTACACACAAGCACCCCCACACTAGATCACATGGTGGGAGGTACCCGGGAGGGAAATAAAAACACCTCTAGGGGAACTAGAGTGTTAGAGTCCTCAGACGCACATTCAGCTGAAATGCTTCACAGAGACCTGTTGGGTTCCTGCACAGAAATAAAAACTAACCACAAGACAGAGGCTGACAGCTGACAACTGCACCCTTCTGACTTAGGGTGCATGGCAGTAATGTCTTGTCCACCCTGTCTAATACATTGAAGTTAGTTAGCTTCAGAAGAGAATGCTGCGTGCCTTGGGGAGTGGAGAGAACGTGAGTAAAATTTATTATTTATTTACGCATCAAAACACAGTGGCTAAATGGGATGCATATACACTACAATGGGGGACATATAACGGGCCACACAGAAATTTGGGCAAACTTAGTCAAAACTACTGTTATTGTAAACAGTAAAGCAAGCTGAACATGAAATAATCTCTAATAGGCATAAAGTTAAAGACACATTTCCTTTCTATTTTAGGCAAAAGAATATACATACTTTTATCTTTTTCATTTTAAAAATTACAAAAAGGAAAATCTACAAATGCAAAAGTTTGGGCACCTTGCATTGTTAGTGTATAGTAGAGCCCTGCTTTTTGCAGCGAGCCAAGGATCTTTCAGTTATTGTTTGAGGGATTTTCTATCAATCTTCCTTGGAAAAGTCTTCCAGTTCTGTGAGATTCCTGGATTGGCTTGCATGCCCTGCTCTGTTGAGGTCTAGCCACAGATTTTCAATGACTTTCAGATCAGAGGATTGTGAGGGCCATTTGTAAAACCTCCAGCTTATGCCTTTTGAAGTAGTCTATTGTGCTATTTGTCATATGTTTATGATCATTATCTATTTGTAGAAGCCAGCTTCTTTTCAACTTGTTTTTTTTTTGCCAAAAAAGTTCCATTTTTAATCAACAGTAGACAGGACTTGCTTTTAAGAAGCATCAGACTTGTTTAGATGGTTATTTGTATACATCTGACACTGAATTTTTTGGTGAGTATGCAGGTGAAGTTTACTTCTGTTGACTTTCCCACGAACGCTATATTTGCTGCAGGTGTCTCTGGACAGTAGAACAATGTAACTTAACTCCAACACCTGCTTAATCTTCATGAAGGTATTTTGCAGTAAAGCTGGGGTTCTGATTTGCTTTTCTAGCAATCCTACGAGAGTCTCTCAATCAAATTTTGCTTGGTCTTCCAGTCTTCTTGATGGCCACTGTTCCTTTTAACGACATTTTTAAATTACATTTCAAAAGGGCGCTATATAAATACTTAATAATAATAATAATAATAATAATAATAATAATAATAAACTTGAAAACGCTTTGCTATCTTCCTATATAGCCCTCTCCTCTTCTTGTGGGCCTATGCCATTTTTATTTTCAGAGTGCAATGCAGATACTTAGAAGAACCCATGGCTGCTGTTGATTGTCAAAAGGTTAAAGGAGGCAGGGTTTTTATAAAGTTGTGAAAATTGCATCATCTGGCCTTCCTAATGATGGTACTGAAGAAGCCATAATGCTACCAGGCTAATTAGTGTCTGGGATCTTGGTCACAATTGTCTGAGCACACAAATATTCAAGGATGCCCAAACTTTTGCATCAAGCCATTTCACTTTTTGAAGTTTTTAAAATATTAAAGATGAAAATATATTTATTTTTCACCTAAAATATAAAGGAAATGTGTCATCTTTAACCATACTCCTCTTAGAGATCATATCATCTTCAGCGTGCTTAACTGTTCACAATATATGTAATTTTAACCAGGGTGTCAAACTGTTTGCATGTCAATGTATACCAGGATGGAACACTAGTTTTACCACTGTTAGTGAGTAGTAAGCGGACCCAAGGATGTTCAGGTTTGCTAGGCTCGGATGCGAATGAAAAAAAGGCCCTTCATGGGCGTTCGTCAGGATGATAATCTATACATAAACATATCAAACACAAATTTACGCAGAAAATAAGAAAAAATGTGTGCAACCTAATACATGAAAGTGTACACATGTGTAATCTATAACTAGGAGTGAGTGGTGTAGTTCGAGTGATCTGGTCGGTGTGATAAGGTAAAAAATGTTAGTACCGTGTTAGCCAGTAGATAGAAAAATATTAGAATCTGAGAGTCCTCAGTGGTTATTACCTTTTAATAGCAAACTGAAAAATGGTAAAAACAAGCAAGCTTTTCAAGACTCTATGGACTCTTCATCAGGCTTATAATGGCAAAATTCTGAAGACACACACATATATACATATACAGGGTAGGATGATGCAGTAAATATGACAGGTGACATAAAGCAGAAAATAGTAGTCAGTCTTGGGAGGGGGAGAGGAGTTGGACAGGTAAAATCAGAGTTCAGAGGTAATAGGCACAGATAGTTTTATTGTTTATCATTACATTCAATGAGGAATTTTCAAGTCTTGGACCAACCACTAATCAAAGAACAATAAAACTATCTGTGCTTTTTATCTCTGAACTCTGATTTTACTACCCCCCTCCCAAGACTAATCATTATTTTCTGCTAATATATCATGTGTGTCAATAGTAATGCCCTGGTAATAAGCTGCTAAAATCATACCTGGAGATGGTATTACCTATTTTACATATGTAAAGCTTTGTACATTCTGTAAAACCACTACAATGGATGTATTGGTTAAATATGATACAAGTACTTGCTGCACATATGTTTCTTTGAAATTATAGTAGTTTTGTTATTGTTGTGGTTTTATTCTGTAACAATTTGATTCTGCTATACCATCTGCAGACTGTATGTGTCACCACGTTATCCTGCACTATTTCACAGTGTTTATGTTAAGTCTCCCTCAGTAGATATTTAAATAAAATTTGATAATTTTTATGAGCAATATATAGCTCCACTTTTTTGCTTGTATATTTATAAAGGGTTGTGTTGAGCTGCATCAGCCAGTAAATAGGTAGAATTTACCTCTGGCTTGTTATTGTATTACCATATGGAGAAGATAATCCGGAGTCACTGGTGGCTGCTATGGCGCTTAGATTGGACGGACGCCTGAGAGAGAGACCTGAACTAATCCTGCTCCTGGTGGCCATCCCTGCTGTGGAGGTTACACGTGTGGGTCCTGATGTACCTAAGGAGTTGGGGAATGTGATTTCTTTTACTAGTACATCTGCAGTTCATCAGGTTGGGAGGTCTTGTTTCTTTTGTGGTGAAGCTGATCACTTTATTAGGGTCTGTCCATACCGTGCTAAACACATTTCTCAACCTCTGACATCCCTTGAAGATAAGAGCTTGAGTACTCCTGTCACTGCCATGTTGGTCAGGCATGCCCCTATGTCTCCAGCAGAGGTGGTTAAAGGCCTACTGAAGAAGAGGGGTAAAATTCATCCTACACCTCAGAATGATGCTGGGCTCAGGAGTTATCCTGAGAAGTGTGATAGGGAGAGCGTGGTTACTCCCACTAAGCCATCTGTGGAAAGGTCTCCTGTGAGGAGACAGGGAGATGTCTCTGCTGTTTGCCCCCTTGAGAATGGATCCTCTGTCTGTGATTGCGTGAATGGCAATAAACGTTCAGGTCCAGACTTGACTGAGAATGATTGTGTGTGGGTGTTGTCAAAACACTTAAGGTGGAAGTGTGCAGCTGTAGCTCCTAATACTGGAGTTATTGGTATGTTTAGGATATCGGCAATTTGCAACCCATGTTGTTCCAGCTAAAACGTCCTCCAGTGCTATGTACCTGATAAATCAGGAAGTTCAGATCCTTGCCTGATGAGTCCGTTTTAGAGTCCAGAGGCCTCTCATAAAGGGAGAAGGGTGGATGTTGGCAGTGGATCATTCAGGATACTTTCAAGCGTGTTGACAACAGAACAGAGCTTTAATTAGCAATATTCCTGATTCCACAAAGCCTAAGTGTCTCTGTGCAGCATCAGCAGGCTGCTTCTCCTCTCATGCACAGACACAGGAAACTGAGTACAGTCACATGGTCTTTCTTTCCTGTGTGTGAGCCTGTAATTCATCCCACATCTCTTTTGCAGCTTGCACACTTGCATATATGCACAATCTATCATCATCTACACTGAGGAAGATAGTGCTTTGTGCTTTCTGATCCTTCTCTAGCCAATCATCTGGTAATGGATGAGGCACTTGTTCCTGCGTATATTTCCACATACCTTCTCTTATGAGCAGCATCTTCACCTTGAATTTCAAGGATTTATAATTCTGATTAGTGAGACTTTGAACTGAGAACTTGCAGGGATCCCTGTTTGTGGACATCTTCTCTGTTGCTCTGTGCTGTTTTTGCTTTGGGCTTTCGTTGCTGTATTACTCTTCTGTGTCACTCTGTGCTCTGTGTCACTCCTAGGGTTTTGTGTCATGCTGGGCCCATAACCTGTTGGCAGCGGATCATTCAGGATACTCTCAAGCGTGTTGACAACAGAACAGCGCTTTAATTGGCAATAAACAGGAACAGATATGATATGCTTTGCGGAATCAGGAATATACATATCCTAAGTGTCTCTGTGCAGCCTCAGCAGGCTGCTTCAACTCTTATGCACAGACACAAGAAACTGAGTATAGTCACATGGTCTTTACTGTGTGTGAGCCTCTGGGAGTGTTTTTTTTATCTAACTTTATAGACTACACAAACCTAGCAATAAAACACTTACATATACAGGAATGGAGTTGTTGCACTAAACATATTCCAACAGGGGGTACTGTCACATATTGACTACCTTTGCAGTCCTGGAGTGTTGCTATCTTGCTTTTTAAATTAGTTTTTTTCTTAGTCTGAAGCTGCAGCTCTACATTTTGGAGGTAGAAGTGAAGGGGTGTGACTGAGCCTTCTGCTCACCACTCACTCAGCCTTAAGTAGTTCTGTTTCCCTCCACCAGATATTGCAGATTGAGTTAATTTCTCATCTAGGACCAGTTGTGCAGCAGTTACTATTCCCTTCACTTGGAGAGGTGTCCTTCTGTCATGGGTAGAGGTAGGGGCCCTGAGCTGAGGACAGGTTGAGGATTTGAGGGATAAGGTGGTGGCACGAACCTCCTCATCTTTAGAGGTACCTTTGAGAACAGGGATAGTCAGGGACCCCAAGTCCAGTGCCAAACTAGCCTCCCAGTCGCCTTTATCGTTATCCCCTCCTGCTACATTCCCCTTTTTGCTCCACGCATGACAAATGGATGCCAAATTGAAGCAAAAAAAGCTAGAATGATCGGTAATATTGTATATCCCAACAATTTAAATCTAAAATCTTCAATTAAAATGTGTTTATGTGACCTAGGCTTTTAGAAATGCAGAAACAACAAATGTAGGATCAGTTCTCACGCGAGTGTGACTACAACCTTTTCACATCGTTAACAAGTATAGATAAATGTTCCAGCTCACCCAAATGCTCTCTGCAAATCCATGATAGTCATGAGTAAGGCTACATAATATAGTTGAAAGGTGTCAACTGAGGTCACGCTAGTCATGTAAATTTTTCTTCTGTTCACTCTTTTTTTGTTACTAGATGAAAAAAAGAAAACTCCATTCCTGTTTGAGCTGGACTTGATTTTTTCTTCATTTGGATTTTTTCATCTTTTCACATCATGATTACAGGAAACAATATACCATTTAAAAACCTGATTAAGACTATGTTCACACGCTATGTTTTTAATCCGTTTTTTCTTGTGCGTTCTCTCTTTTTCAGCTGGAGATCTGGATCAGCTTTTAAAAAAAGTCTCACAAATGGATCAATGATTTTCAATCCGTTTTGGCTACATTTTTACTGGGGCCTTTTTTAGCCCATAGAAAATGGTTTCAATGGGAAAAGCGGATCAGAAAAGCGCACCCATAATTGACATGTTCATTCTTTTTCAGGATCAGTTTTGAAGGAAAAAAAGACAGCAGGTCTTGAAAGCACAGAATGAACAGCAAAAGTTGAAAACCCATTGACTTTGCTGGGATTCCATTTAAGTTATGCCTTCACTGCAAAATGGATAAAAAAAAGGTCAAAATTGAACAGTGTGAACAGGGCCTAATTGTTATACAGAGAATGGGGTATAAGGAATTGATTCATGCAATGCAACCTTATGTATGTGCAGGGCTGCCACTGGGAATTTTGGGGCCCTTCCAGCAAAAATTTTGGGGCCCCCTGAGACTCCGCCTCCACCCATGCTCCACTTCCAAACATGCTCTGCCTCCACCCAAACATACATTATATTTATAGTGAAAAATTGGAACAGCACCAAAAATTACCTCAATTTATGTGCAAAGCTTTCCCAATCAGCAATCCAGATGGTTCCTTACAATTGAATAAAAAAAAGGAAAACCAGCACAAAAAATTAGAAAAAAGTGGACTTTATTGCCCAATCTGTGGCCACGCCATCGGGCAATAAAGTCCACTTTTTTCTATATCTTTGTGCTGTTTTTCCTCTTTTTTTTACACTCTCTCTCTCTTATATATATTACATACCGTATATACTTGTGTATAAGCCGACCCGTGTATAAGCCGACCCCCCTACTTTTGCCCCCAAAACCTGGGAAAACCTATTGACTCGTGTATAAGCCGAGGGTGGACACCAGCACAGGTATACTGCCCCCAGCAGTGTGGTATACAGGCCCCCCCAGTGGTATACAGGCCTCCCCAGTGGTAGTATTCAGCAGCCTCTGCAGTGGTATATACAGGCCCCAGCAGTATTACAGCAGCCTCCCCAGTGGTATATACAAGCCCCAGCAGTATTACAGCAGCCTCCCCAGTGGTATATACAGGCCCCAGCAGTATATACAGCAGCCCCAGTGGTATACAGAAGCCCCAGTGGTATACAGCAGCCCAAGTGGTGTGGTATACAGCAGCCCCAGTGGTATATAGCAGCCCCAGTGGTATATAGCAGCCCCAGTAATATATAGCAGCCCCAGTGGTATACAGCAGCCCCAGTGGTATACAGCAGCCCAAGTGGTGTGGTATACAGCAGCCCCAGTGGTGTGGTATACAGCAGCCCCAGTGGTATACAGCAGCACAAGTTGTGTGGTATACAGCAGCCCCAGTGGTATATAGCAGCCCCAGTGGTATACAGCAGCCCCAGTGGTATACAGCAGCCCCAGTGGTGTGGTATACAGCAGCCCCAGTGGTATACAGCAGCCCCAGTGGTGTGGTATAGAGCAGCCCCAGTGGTATATAGCAGCCCCAGTGGTATATAGCAGCCTCAGTGGTATATAGCAGCCTCAGTGGTATACAGCAGCCCCAGTGGTATATAGCAGCCCCAGTGGTATATAGCAGCCCAGTGGTATATAACAGCCCCAGTGGTATACAGCAGCCCCAGTGTTGTGGTATACAGCAGCCCCAGTGGTATATAGCAGACCCAGTGGTATACAGGCCCCCAAATGCTAGCACTCGTCCCCCTCCGTTGTAAGGCCCCCGCCTGCTGCTTAACTTACCATCCCTGGTCTTCTGCACCGCGCCGGTCTTCCATGCTCCGTCCTCCATGCTCCCGTCCCCGGGGTCCCCGGTCCGTCGCAGTAACGATGACGTCATGCGACCGGCCAGTCACATGACTCCGGATGCTGCCAAGGACGGGAGCATGGAGAACGGAGCACGGAAGACCGGCGCGGTGCAGAAGACCAGGGATGGTAAGTTAAGCAGCAGGGGGTGGCCTTACAACGGAGGGGGGCGAGTGCCAGCATTTGGAGCCCATATATTTAGATATGCACTGCATCCCCCTGCCGCTGATTGACAGGGGGAAGCAGTGCATATATAATGAGCAGCCCCACGTGACGGGGCGCTCATACAGCAGCCTCCCTCCGCCTCCTCCAGCCTCCCCAGCCCCGGACACAGCCCCCACCACCATATTGACCCGTGTATAAGCCGTGGGGGGGGACTTTTCAGCCCAATTTTTGGGCTGAAAAATTCGGCTTATACACGAGTATATACGGTACATACATACTTGAGACTCCTGTGGGCTGAATACACAATAGCTGTATACACAATAGAGAATACACAATAGAGACGGCAGCTAGCTGTATACACAATAGATATGGCTGCGCGCCGTATAGACCAGAGGTCCCCAACTCCAGGCCTCAGGGACTGCCAACAGTGCTGTTTTTCAGGATTTCCTTAGTATAGCACAGATGATAATTTAATCACATGCACTGGTGATGATTCCAACTCCTGTGCAATACTAAAGCAATCCTGAAAACCTGCACTGTTGGCGGCCCCTGAGGCCTGGATTTGGGGACCTCTGGTATAGACAATGAAGATGGCTGCTGGCCATATAGACAATGTAGATGGCTGCGGGCTATACAAACAATAGAGAATACACAATAGAGACTGCTGCTGCCCGTATACACAATGGAGATGGCTGCAGGACAAATGCACAATGGAGACAGCTGCGGGACAAATGCACAATGGAGATGGCTGTGGGACAAATTCACAATGGAGACTGCTGGGAGACATATGCACATTAAATGCTGCTGCGGGTTGTATGCACATTAGTAATTGCTGCGGGATGTATACACATTGGAGACTGTGCACAGCCTGAAGGCTGTCAGCAGACTCACTTTCTCACCGTCTGACTCTGTCTAACTAAGTGACTCCTGTTGCCACCCCTCCCTACTCCTCACTACAACTAAGCCCTCCCTCCAAGCAGTGTCTGTCTCAACTCTAAAAAGGATATTTGTGCCCAGCCCACTAATCAGAGTTTGGGAAGTGTGTGCATGCAGAGACAGGCCAGGCACACACACACACACACATGCACACCTAGCCAGGTACACACGAACACCCAGCCAGGCACACACACGCACACTTAGCCAGGCACACACACACTCAGCCAGGCACACACACACATGCACACCCAGCCAGGCACGCACACACATGCACATCCAGCCAGGCATGCACACATATGCACACTCAGCTAAGGCACACACATACATGCACACTCAGCCAGGCACACACAAGTACACTCAGACAGATTCACACATGCACACTCAGCCAGTCATGCACACACATGCACATTCAGCCAGACACGCACACACATGCACACTCAGCCAGGTAGCACACACATGCACACTCAGCCAGGCATACACACACATGCACACCCAGCCAGGCACGCACACAGATGAACACTCAGCCAGGCACACACACGAACACTCAGCCAGGCACATGCGCACACTCACGCCTAGCCAGGTACACACACGAACTCCCAACCAGACACACACATACATGCACACTCAGCCAGGCACGCACACACATGCACACTCAGCCAGGCACGCACACACATGCACACTCAGCCAGACACACACACGCACACCCAGCCAGGCACACACATGCATATTCAGCCAGGCACACACATGCACACCCAGCCAGGCACACGCACACCCATGTACTCTCAGCCAGCACATATGGGCTAGATATGCATGGAGGACTTGCAGGCAGGGGCTTATGCCCCCCCCCATTTACCCTGCTTCTCCCCTCTTGTTGTGCCCCCCATTTTCTCTGCTTCTCCCCTCTTATGCCCCCCATTTTCCCTGTTCTCTCCCCTCTTGTGGCTTCCATTTACCCTGCTTCTCCCCTCTTGTGTCCCTCACATTCTCCCTGTTTCTCCCTTCTTGTGCCCCCCCATTCTCCCTGTTTCTCCCCTCTTGTGGCCGCCATTCTCCCTGTTTCTCCCCTCTTGTTGTGGCCCCCATTCTCCCTGTTTCTCCCCCTTTTTGTGGCCCCCATTCTCCCTGTTTCTCCCCTCTTGTTGTGGCCACATTCTCCCTGTTTCTCCCCTCTTGTTGTGGCCCCACATTCTCCCTGTTTCTCCCCTCTTGTGCCTCCCCCATTCTACCTGTTTCTTCCCTCTTGTGGCCCCCTATTCTCCCTTTTTCTCCCCTCTTGTGCCCCCCCCATTCTCCCTGCTTCTCCCCTCTTGTTCACCCCTTTTCTCACTGTTTCTCCCCTCTTGTGCTCCCCTCATTCTCCCTGTTTCTCCCCTCTTGTGCCCCCCCATTCACCCTGCTTCTTCCCTCTTGTGGCCCCTTTTGTGTGACCCCTTACCACCGGATCTCTTCAGCTCATTGGCGCTTACCTTGCCCTGCTCCCAAAGGGTCCTCATGCAGCCGGCACCTCCTCAGCATCACCACTTCCAGGTCAGGAGGAGCTCAGCTGCGCTGATATCTAAGCTGAGCTCACTCACTGATCCTGGAAGTGCCAGCAGTCCACCCAGGGGGGGGTCAATGCAGCAGCAGCGTCCAGCAGTATTCAATAGATCCTGGGACACTGCTGCCACTCTAACAAAACCCCTGCATCTGAGGAGAGAGATTCCTCACAGGAGAAGGGGGCCTGCCGCCCGTGCAACAAAATAAGAGGGGGCAGGGCCTGCTCCAAATGGCCACGCCCCCCACCAGCACACCCGGCGCCCCCCTGGCCCTGTTTAAATGGCCACGCCACCTCTAAAAACTGGTGGGCAACTTAATCAGGAAGGCCTTAACGACGGCCCTGTGTATGTGGGCTGCACATCTAGACATCTAAAATAGCACATTTCTGAACACATTACTGACGCCATTTTAAACAAAAATTCCTGAAATATATCTTAGATAGATGGAAACGTATTTCATAACTCACCATAATAGATCCACTTCTCATATTACAAAATTGAAAAAGTGTTTAAATAATGCAAAGTTGACACCAATAAACAACATCTTTTGACAAGGGAGGCATACTAGATTTTTTCATTTAGGTACAGTTCCCTAATGGGCTAAGTTCCCATAAGGAAAATCTTTTTCATTGTTGATTCTTTAATTCTTTTCATTTATGATTATTTATTTCTATTTAAATTTTCATCTTTAATTTTTATCTATATTTTTTTACCATGTGCCTCGATGGCAAGCATCATCATTTTTCCATTATTGTGGATGCAATTTTTGAATGCAAAATGATAACTGATTATTTTTGTAATATTATGATATTATGTGCAGTTTAACATTTTCTTTATTTTGTTGCATTATTAATTGATTTTCCTGTTTCTTTTAACAGATCAATGTGATAGTACATGTTATCTGTTTTTATTTTGTGGAATTGTTTCATTTATTTTAGCATCTCATGTAATAAATGCAAGTAAAGTCATCAACTGAAAGCTGATATCTGGCTGGGAAGGGGACAATAGCCATGATTTTCCCACCCTAATAATATCAGCTTGCTGCTCTCTGCTCTGCTGTATCTGCACTGGATATCAAAATAGAGATCTTACAACTCAAATAAATTCATAATTAAAAAAAAAGACATGCAGTCCTCCCATTTTTGGTAACAAGCACAGCTAAACCAGGCAGCAGAGGGGTGGTATTATATAGGGTGGGGCAGTCCATATTTACTTGCCCATCCCAGCTAAAGAATACCATCAAATTGGATGCACAAAATCTGGTGCTTTACTTGGCTCTTCCCGATTGCCCTGTTGCCATGGCAGTGATATTACATCATTGAATCATTGAATCAAAGAATGGTAGAGTTGAAAGGGACCACCTGGGTCATCTAGACCAACCCCCAGCTCAAAGTAGGATTAACTAAATAATCTCAGACAGATATCTGTCCAGGCTATGTTTGAATACTTCCAATGAAGGGGAACTGCCTGTTCCACTTGCTGATCACCCTCATTGTCAAAAAGATTTTTTCTAATATCCAATCTCCTCCCATTCAGTTTTACCTCATTGATTCTAGTCTTCCCTTGTGCAAATGAAAATAAAGCTGATCCTTCTAAAGTGTGACAGCACTTGAGATATTTGGAGACGTCTTTTATATTCTCTTCTCAGTCTTCTTTTTTCAATAAGATAGAAAGAAAATATTGACAGCACTACCATATATCACAATCAAAAAATTCTTGGATTGATTGTGATTTTTATTTTCTATGCGTTTCTGGGCTCTCTGACCCCTTCATCAGGAAAAAAAAATCACAGATGTATAGTCTTCTTTTTTGCAAGATAAATATTCCCAAATCCTGTAATGCTTATTTTCAATCTTCTGGAGCTTGCCTTAAAGGGGTATTCATTAGTGATGAGCGAGTACTAAAATGCTCGGGTGCTCGAAGCTCGGGCCGAGCATCCCGAGATACTCGTGTACTCGGCCCGAGTAACGAGCCCACTGTTATCCTATGGGAGACACGAGTATTTTTATGAAATGACTGCCGGCAGCATGGAAAAACCCTAAAAATGTCACAAAAGTCTCAGAAGAGTGCTGAAATGACATGGCAACACCATGGGGAAGACCCCTGGAAGCATTTCTCACTCAAAAGTCACAGCTGTGAACAATGTTGTCCGAGTTTCACGCCAATTTTACGGAGTCTCCAGAAAACCTTCCAAAATGACACCAAAATGAATATTTAGGGTGGAAATGTTAAGGGCACATACCCAATAGTGAGATACAGCTGGTGTATGTCACTTTTTGTGATTACATGAAAGATTTTATGTGAAACCATTGTGCGACACTCCGATGACCCTGACAAGAGACGTACATGAATCCCTGTCTAGAAATAAAGTGCCCATTTTGAGAAACTGGGTCTATTGTAGTATCTTCCTTTGCAAGGGCAGTCCAAAATTGGGAGGTTCACCAATGCCCCTGGATACAGACATGCAGGATGGCCTGTAAACAAGAACTGGGTGTATTGTAGTATAGCCCTTTGGCCAGGGCATCCAAAAATTGGGAGGCTCCTCTTTGTCCCTGGATAGAGACGTGCAGGAGGGCCTGTAACCCTCAAGTGGGTGTATTGTAGTATAGCCCTTTGGTCAGGGCAGCCAAAAATTGGGAGGTTCAACAATGACCCATGCATACAGACATGTAGTAGGGCCTGTAACCCTCAAGTGGGTGTATTGTAGTATAGCCCTTTGGTCAGGGCAGCCACAAATTGGGAGGTTCAACAATGACCCATGCATACAGACATGCAGTAGGGCCTGTAACCCTCAAGTGGGTGTATTGTAGTATAGCCCTTTGGTCACGGCGGCCAAAAATTGGGAGGTTCAACAATGACCCATGCATACAGACATGTAGTAGGGCCTGTAACCCTCAAGTGGGTGTATTGTAGTATAGCCCTTTGGTCAGGGCGGCCAAAAATTGGGAGGTTCAACAATGACCCATGCATACAGACATGTAGTAGGGCCTGTAACCCTCAAGTGGGTGTATTGTAGTATAGCCCTTTGGTCAGGGCAGCCAAAAATTGGTAGGCTCCTCTTTGTCCCTGGATAGAGACGTGCAGGAGGGCCTGTAACCCTCAAGTGGGTGTATTGTAGTATAGCCCTTTGGTCAGGGCAGCCACAAATTGGGAGGTTCAACAATGACCCATGCATACAGACATGCAGTAGGGCCTGTAACCCTCAAGTGGGTGTATTGTAGTATAGCCCTTTGGTCAGGGCGGCCAAAAATTGGGAGGTTCAACAATGACCCATGCATACAGACATGTAGTAGGGCCTGTAACCCTCAAGTGGGTGTATTGTAGTATAGCCCTTTGGTCAGGGCAGCCAAAAATTGGGAGGTTCAACAATGACCCATGCATACAGACATGTAGTAGGGCCTGTAACCCTCAAGTGGGTGTATTGTAGTATAGCCCTTTGGTCAGGGCAGCCAAAAATTGGGAGGCTCCTCTTTGTCCCTGGATACAGACATGCAGGATGGCCTGTAAACAAGAACTGGGTGTATTGTAGTATAGCCCTTTGGCCAGGCATCCAAAAATTGGGAGGCTCCACATTGTCCCTGGATAGAGACGTGCAGGAGGGCCTGTAAAGAAGAACTGGGTGTATTGTAGTATAGGCCTTTGGCCATGGCAGGCAAAAATTGGGAGGTTCAACAATGAGCCATGCATACAGACATGTAGTAGGGCCTGTAACCCTCAAGTGGGTGTATTGTAGTATAGCCCTTTGGTCAGGGCAGCCAAAAATTGGGAGGCTCCTCTTTGTCCCTGGATAGAGACGTACAGGAGGGCCTGTAACCCTCAAGTGGGTGTATTGTAGTATAGCCCTTTGGTCAGGGCAGCCAAAAATTGGGAGGTTCAACAATGACCCATGCATACAGACATGCAGTAGGGCCTGTAACCCTCAAGTGGTGTATTGTAGTATAACCCTTTGGTCAGGGCGGCCAAAAATTGGAAGGTTCAACAATGACCCATGCATACAGACATGTAGTAGGGCCTGTAACCCTCAAGTGGGTGTATTGTAGTATAGCCCTTTGGTCAGGGCAGACAAAAATTGGGAGGCTCCACATTTTCCCTGGATAGCGACGTGCAGGAGGGCCTCAAAACATTTTTCCCATTGAAAAGGAGCGGGTCTCCTGTCGTTGTAATGCCCATTACATAAAAATTTACTACTGCGGGTATACCTCAAACAACAGCCTAACTATTGTAACGGTCATCATGGTGTCACATGAGGGAAGGAGGAGCAGTCCAGCGATTAGCCAAAGTCCGGAAGTGTGTACCCATGGGTGAGTGTAGGTACATGTCAAATTCAAATAACAAAATTTTAATTCAGTTGTCATTTGCTGGTGGTGTGGTGAAGTCTGGCCCAATCCAACCCTTGTTCATCTTGATCAGAGTCAGCCTGTCCGCATTTTCAGTTGACAGGGGTGCGTTTATCAGTGATGATTCACCTGCAGCACTGAAAACACGCTCTGATAAAACGCTAGCGGCAGGGCAGGCCAGGACTTCCAAGGCGTAGAGAGCCAATTCATGCCACGTGTCGAGCTTGGAGACCCAATAATTGAAAGGCACAGAGGAATCTCGCAGTACAGTTGTTCGATCTGCAAGGTACTCCTTCAGCATCTGCCCAAACTTAGCATTTCTGGTGGCACTACCCCACACTAGTGATGGGTGAATCCTAAATTACTCGGAATCGCTTGACTCTAGGAGGCTGAACAGCATGACATTCCGGAGCTGTAGAGTGTCGGTGAAACCCTGACAGAGGTAGGGCCTGATATCCTTGGTGTGGGAAGGACGTGTTCCGTCCCTCGCTCAGACTGGGTCCCAGCCTCCACAATATTAATCCAGTGTGCCGTCAAGGAGATGTAGCGGCCTTGCCCACAAGCACTTGTCCACGTGTCTGTTGTTAGGTGGACTTTGGCTGAAATAGCATTGTTCAGGGCACGTGTGATGCTGTTGGACACGTGGTTATGCAATGCGGGGACGGCACATCTGGAGAAATAGTGGCGGCTGGGGACCGAGTAACATGGGACAGCAGCCGCCATCAGGTCGCGGAATGCGTCCGTCTCCACCAGCCGGAAAGGCAACATTTCTAGCGCTATGAGTCGTGAAATGTGATCATTCAGGACTGTGGCATGTGGGGCGTTGGCAGCGTATTTGCGCCTGCGTTCAAATGTTTGCTGAATGGATAATTGAACACTGCGCTGGGACAAGGACGTGCTTGATGGTGGTGTAATTTGTGCGTGGACAACTTCAGGTGCAGGGCCGGAGGCATATTCGCGGCCAGCATGGACAGGGGATTGGCTCGCATGCACAACAGGCGAAGACGTAGCAGTGACATCAGCAAGCACCGCTCCTCGACTCTGTTGTATTTCCCACAAAGTCGGGTGCTTGGCTGACATGTGCCTGATCATGCTGGTGGTGGTCAGGCTGCTAGTTTTCGTACCCCTGCTGATAGTGGCATGGCAGGTGTGGCAAATGGCCTTTTTAGAGTCTTCTGGAGCCAACTTAAAAAACTCCCAGACTCGGGAAGACCGAACATTTGCACAGGCACCTTGAGTCGTGTTGTTGTTCCAGGGAACGGTTGCCTGCTTTCTGCCTGCGGACGCGCAACCCTGCTTCGTACTGCCTGTTGGGATGCTACGCCTCCCTCCCCCTGTGCACTACTGTCCTCGCTCTGCATATCCTCCTGCCATGTTGGGTCAGCTACTGGATCATCCACCACGTCGTCTTCCTCTTCCGCACCCTGATCCTCCTCCTGACTTCCTGGCAATTGTGTCTCATCATTGTCCACCCCTTGTTGAGACACTTTGACAACGTTCCGTTCGTCATAACGTGGCTGCTCAAATATTTGGGCATCTGTACATACCATCTCCTCATCACCCACTTCAAGAGGAGGTGGCGACAGGCCAGATTCTGCGAATGGATATGTGAACAGCTCGTCAGAGTGTCCTAGTGTGGGATCAGTAATGTCCGTGGACGTGTACTCGGCCAGGTGGTAGGAAGGAGGATCAGGTTGGGAAATGTGCTACTGACAGTTGATCGTGTGGAAGACAGGGTGTTTGTGGAGGTGCCCATCTGACTTGAAGCATTATCCGCTATCCAATAACAACCTGTTGACACTGGTCTTGGTTCAACAGTGGTGTACTGCTGCGGGCCCCAAGAATTTGGGACAGGACGTGCGAGCGAGGAGATGTGGCCCTTTGTTGTTGCGAAATTAGTGCTTGCACACGACCTCGGCCTCTGCCTGCACCACCATCACGTCCACTTCCTTGTTCCTTGCCAACGCCCTTGCCAACGCCTTTGCGCATTTTGCCTGTATAGAGCGACAACTGTCTGGTGACTGTTGAGGTCACAGGAGATTAGGATTTTAGTTCCCTAACCTGTATCAAGGTATGACGTACATCAGTGTGGTGACTGTTGAGATCACAAGAGATTAGGATTTTAGTTCCCTAACCTGTATCAAGGTATGACGTACACCAGTCTGGTGACTGTTGAGATCACAAGAGATTAGGATTTTAGTTCCCTAACCTGTATCAAGGTATGACGTACACCAGTGTGGTGACTGTTGAGATCACAAGAGATTAGGATTTTAGTTCCCTAACCTGTATCAAGGTATGACGTACACCAGTGTGGTGACTGTTGAGATCACAAGAGGTTAGGATTTTAGTTCCCTAACCTGTATCAAGGTATGACGTACACCAGTGTGGTGACTGTTGAGATCACAAGAGGTTAGGATTTTAGTTCCCTAACCTGTATCAAGGTATGACGTACACCAGTCTGGTGACTGTTGAGATCACAAGAGGTTAGGATTTTAGTTCCCTAACCTGTATTAAGGTAGTACGTACACCTGTCTGGTGACTGTAATGGTTTCACGAGAGGATTTTAGTCCCTAACCTGTATTAAGGTAGTACGTACACCTGTCTGGTGACTGTAATGGTTTCAGGAGAGGATTTTAGTCCCTAACCTGTATTAAGGTAGTACGTACACCTGTCTGGTGACTTTAATGGTTTCAGGAGAGGATTTTAGTCCCTAACCTGTATCAAGGTATGACGTACACCAGTGTGGTGACTGTTGAGATCACAAGAGATTAGGATTTTAGTTCCCTAACCTGTATCAAGGTATGACGTACACCAGTGTGGTGACTGTTGAGATCACAAGAGGTTAGGATTTTAGTTCCCTAACCTGTATCAAGGTAGTACGTACACCTGTCTGGTGACTGTAATGGTTTCACGAGAGGATTTTAGTCTATAACCTGTATCAAGATATGACGTACACCAGTGTGGTGACTGTTGAGATCACAAGAGGTTAGGATTTTAGTTCCCTAACCTGTATCAAGGTATGACGTACACCAATCTGGTGACTGTTGAGATCACAAGAGGTTAGGATTTTAGTTCCCTAACCTGTATCAAGGTAGTACGTTCACCTGTCTGGCGACTGTAATGGTTTCACGAGAGGATTTTAGTCCCTAACCTGTATTAAGGTAGTACGTACGGAACGAGTATCTTACTCTCCAGATCTGTGCCTTGGGAATTTATTGACTCCGAATGTGATGATTTGGGCAGACTACTGATGGTTAAGGGTCGCGTGGCCTCCCAGATGTTCACATTTGCCTCTGTTTATTTACCGAATAGTGGCCAGATTTCTGCGCTTACGGATTACATGGAGAGAATTGGGGCTTTCACAGAGGGAATCTTAGTGTTAGGTGGGGACCTTAACATGGCCTTAGACGCTTTTGTGGACACGTCCTCTGGTCATCCTCATTCTCTGCTGCCGCCCTACGCAGACTTAGACGCCTCCTCCATGAACACCAACTTATAGATACTTGGCGACTTTTTCACCCAACGGACAAAGATTTTACATTTTTCTCGCAAGTGCACGGCACTTATTCTAGAATAGACTACCTCTTCGTGGGCCACGGGGATTTACATCTTCTCAGGGGGGCCGACATAGATCCCATTGTCTTTTCAGACCATGCGCTATGTGTGGCCTCGATCCTACTGCCATTGCCCATTCAAAGACAGTGGCAATGGAGACTAAACACCTCTCTTTTGGAGGATCCTGTGACCCTCGGGGAGGTGAAGACGACCTTGAGGGATTTTTTTTAAGACCAACGTTATGCCTGACTCGTCTCCGGGCTCTATTTGGGAGGCCCATAAGTGTGTGATCCGTGGAATTCTCATCAAACACGGCTCGAGGATCAAGAAGGGGAGAGACTTGGAGTTGTCGGCCCTGCTTGCCCGAATAAGAGCTCTGGAGACGACTCATAAGAGGCGACCCGGGGATGGGGCGACAGTGGATTTGGCCAAGGCTAGGGAAGAATTAAGGAAAATGCTGAATACCAAAGCTAAATGCTGGCTAGCCAAATGTAGAAGGAATTTCTATGAATACGGGAATAAATGCAGCAAATCTTTAGCAAGAGCCCTACGACAGCAAAGGTCTCGCTCTTTCATACCGGGCATTGGAGAGGGGGGCCGGGGGGGGCAGTCCAGTCTTCATCGGTTATTGCAGAAACCTTTAGACAATATTACGCCTCGCTTTATCAGGTGGATGGCACCAATCCCCTCACACAGTCAGACTCTTTTATACCAAAAATTGTAGATTACATCACTTCTTCGGGTCTACCCAGGTTGAGACCGGTGGAAGTTGAGGCCCTGGAGCGTCCATCACAGAGGCAGAGGTCCTTGCGGCTATTGCTGTGACCAAAAATGGTAAAGCCCCTGGCCCAGACGGGTTTCCAGCCATTTATTATAAGAAACTTAAAGAGTGTCTCATTCCAAATCTAATTCAATTCTTCAACAACTTGAATAAGTTCGAACCGCCTCACACTGATACTCTGAGGGCACACATTACGGTTCTCCCCGAAACCTGGCAAAGATGTGACTCAATGCGGCAGTTATCGCCCCATCTCTCTCCTCAATGAGGACATCAAGATCTTTGCGAGGGTCCTGGCATCGAGGCTCTCCCCCTTACTCCCTGACATTGTACACCCGGATCAAGCGGGCTTTATGGCGGGGAGGGAGGCTCGTGATAACACTACTAAAGCCATAAACCTCATCCACCGTGCAATCTCGGGCTCAGTCTCCTCTATGCTGTTATCCACTGATGCCGAGAAGGCGTTTGACCGGGTCAACTGGGTCTTCATGGGGGAGACTCTTCGCTCTTTAGGCCTGGGGGAGAACATGATGCGTTGGGTTCTAGCCCTTTATTCTGGTCCCACTGCCAGAGTTCGGGCGAATGGTGTGCTCTCAGATTCCTTTACTATTCACAACGGCACGCGCCAGGGTTGCCCACTTTCACCACTAATTTTTATTCTCACCTTAGAACCCTTCCTGAGGCATATAAGAGCAAATTCTGATATTACCGGCATTGTGGTTGGACATAAGTCTCATAAGGTTGCCGCTTATGCTGACGATCTATTGTTTTTCATTTCGAATCCAATGATCTCCTTGCCAAACTTGATGAGGGAATTCCAAACCTTTGCTACCCTGTCCAATTTTAAAATTAATTTCAGCAAATCTGAAGCGCTAAATATCAATTTGCCGCCCCGCTCCCTCAATTCACTCCGTTCCTCTTTTAATTTTAAATGGGCACATCATTTTATTTCCTACTTGGGAATCAAGCTGTCCAAGAACCTGAAAGACTTATATCGGATTAATTTCCCCCCGCTCTTACAAAAGGTGGAAGCTGACTGTGTGGGGTGGGCCAGGTCCTCCTTTTCCTGGTTTGGCAGGTGCCAGATTCTGAAGATGAACATTCTCCCTAGAATCCTATATCTGCTGCAAACCCTTCCGATTAAAATTCCCCAAGAATTCTTCCGCCAGATTTCCTCTATTCAGCGTAGGTTCATCTGGGATGGCAGATCCGCCAGGGTGGGTAAAGCTATTCTCACCAGACCAAAGGTGAAGGGGGGAGTGGGCCTCCCAGACATTAAACGTTACCATACAGCGGCACATCTGTCCAGAATTCTTGATTGGTGCAGGAACGGCAGGCAGAAAACCTGGGTGCAAATAGAACAAAGCTTCAGCCCGATTCCACTGGACAGATTGCCCTGGGTGATGGCGTCGGCCCCTTCCATTCTTCGGAATCATCCTACCATTGGGTCAACAATCCGGGTCTGTAACTCTCTACCTTTGAGGTCGTTCATTCTCCCTCCCTGCTCACCGCTCACGCCCATTATAAGCCATCCTGATTTCTCAGCAGCAAGCTCTGATAAAACCTTTGCTCTATGGATAGAGGCCGGGAGGGACAGGGCGGGGGCGATGGGTGATGGCGAGGAGTGGCCGTCTCTGAGCGAGCTGTCATCCTGGGAGGAGCCAGCTGCGTTAGGGTGGTGGAGATGTTTCCAGCTACGACATTACCTGCAATCATTGCCTCCTCGGTCTTGTTACAAACGTCCTAGGACGCAATTTGAAGCATTGTGTCTGAGCCAAGGCCCACTCAGACATGCACTGTCTCTCCTATATGCCCTGTTGGGCTCTTTGCACGACCTGGGATCGCCAAGCTTCATCTCGCATTGGGAACGGGAGCTAAATATCACTTTTTCAGAGGATCAAATCACGAGGATGTTTCGCCTCGCTCATAGCACCTCTATCAGTTCTAAATATCAGGAGGCCAATTATAAGCTATTGTCACGATGGTACAGAACACCGGTCAAACTCAATACAATGTACCCAGCACACAGCACGGATTGTTGGAGGTGTGGGAGGGGTAGGGGTACCCTTTCGCATATCTTCTGGACTGTGAGGCTATTCGACCCTTCTGGCTAGAGGTGGAGAACATCATTCGGCGGTTTTCTTCTATCCAAATACCTCTCACACCGGCTTTGATTCTCCTACACCATTGCGAGGTCCCCACCATCACGTATAAAAATTCCCTTCTTAAATTCCTCATTATGGCAGCCAGAGCCTGCATACCAGCGCTGTGGGGAAGGGTCACGACACCTTCTATTCCACAATTCCTCAGAGGGGTCAACGAATTGATGTATATGGAGGAGTTGACATCTTCCATACGGGAATCTCAAATTGATTTCGGATCCATATGGATGGCTTGGATGGATTTCCAACAATCTGAGCTTTACAGTACACTGTTGGGCAGAGATCCACTACCGGAATATGTTTAACGGAATACTGGAGGTGGACGCTGGCTGGCCTGGGGGGGCTCCCCACATCCCCTCCTTGACTTTCCACCCCTTTTCTCCCTAGTCCCCGTCGTCTTCTTTATTTCTCCTCTTTCTGTTCGCAGTGAGCATGTGATCACTGCGATTCTTCTACTACTACTCCCTATCTATCTAACTTCTATATAGGTCTTCTTATTAGCTGATTCGCTTTCCTTTTCTCTATACGAGTTAATTTTAATTATTTTCGATGGTTTGATTGCATACCATCGCTGTTCATTTTCCTTATGATTTATATTTTTTCCTTTCTGGTGTTAAGGGGGCAAAAAAAAAAAATATATAATAATTTTGGCTTGCCAGGATTTACTGGCTCGCCACTGCTATAAGTAGGATCATAGGTTGTTTCAGTATATGGTTTCAAATGTACATTTCCTTGAACGAATCTCCATTGGATGTCCATGCGGAATATGTAATCAATATACGATTCTACAGTTGTTTATATTTTGTTGGAGATAAATTTGTAATATTCTAAATAAAGAATTATAAAAAAAAAAAGGTAGTACGTACACCTGTCTGGTGACTGTAATGGTTTCAGGAGAGGATTTTAGTCCCTAACCTGTATTAAGGTAGTACGTACACCTGTCTGGTGACTTTAATGGTTTCAGGAGAGGATTTTAGTCCTAACCTGTATCAAGGTATGACGTACACCAGTGTGGTGACTGTTGAGATCACAAGAGATTAGGATTTTAGTTCCCAAACCTGTATCAAGGTATGACGTACACCAGTGTGGTGACTGTTGAGATCACAAGAGATTAGGATTTTAGTTCCCTAACCTGTATCAAGGTATGACGTACACCAGTGTGGTGACTGTTGAGATCACAAGAGATTAGGATTTTAGTTCCCTAACCTGTATCAAAGTATGACGTACACCAGTGTGGTGACTGTTGAGATCACAAGAAGTTAGGATTTTAGTTCCCTAACCTGTATCAAGGTATGACGTACACCAGTGTGGTGACTGTTGAGATCACAAGAAGTTAGGATTTTAGTTCCCTAACCTGTATCAAGGTATGACGTACACCAGTCTGGTGACTGTTGAGATCACAAGAGATTAGGATTTTAGTTCCCTAACCTGTATCAAGGTATGACGTACACCAGTGTGGTGACTGTTGAGATCACAAGAGATTAGGATTTTAGTTCCCTAACCTGTATCAAGGTATGACGTACACCAGTGTGGTGACTGTTGAGATCACAAGAGGTTAGGATTTTAGTTCCTTAACCTGTATCAAGGTATGACTTACACCAGTGTGGTGACTGTTGAGATCACAAGAGATTAGGATTTTAGTTCCCTAACCTGTATCAAGGTATGACGTACACCAGTGTGGTGACTGTTGAGATCACAAGAGGTTAGGATTTTAGTTCCCTAACCTGTATTAAGGTAGTACGTACACCTGTCTGGTGACTGTAATGGTTTCACGAGAGGATTTTAGTCCCTAACCTGTATTAAGGTAGTACGTACACCTGGCTGGTGACTTTAATGGTGTCAGAAGAGGATTTTAGTCCCTAACCTGTATTAAGGTAGTACGTACACCTGTCTGGTGACTTTAATGGTTTCAGGAGAGGATTTTAGTCCCTAACCTGTATTAAGGTAGTACGTACACCTGTCTGGTGACTGTAATGGTTTCGGGAGAGGATTTTAGTCCCTAACCTGTATTAAGGTAGTACGTACACCTGTCTGGTGACTGTAATGGTGTCAGGAGAGGATTTTAGTCCTTAACCTGTATTAAGGTAGTACGTACACCTGTCTGGTGACTGTAATGGTGTCAGGAGAGGATTTTAGTCCCTAACCTGTATTAAGGTAGTACGTACACCTGTCTGGTGACTTTAATGGTTTCAGGAGAGGATTTTAGTCCCTAACCTGTATTAAGGTAGTACGTACACCTGTCTGGTGACTTTAATGGTTTCAGGAGAGGATTTTAGTCCCTAACCTGTATTAAGGTAGTACGTACACCTGTCTGATGACTTTAATGGTGTCAGGAGAGGATTTTAGTCCCTAACCTGTATTAAGGTAGTACGTACACCTGTCTGGTGACTTTAATGGTTTCAGGAGAGGATTTTAGTCCCTAACCTGTATTAAGATAGTACGTACACCTGTCTGGTGACTGTAATGGTTTCAGGAGAGGATTTTAGTCCCTAACCTGTATTAAGGTAGTACGTACACCTGTCTGGTGACTGTAATGGTGTTAGGAGAGGATTTTTGTCCCTAACCTGTATTAAGGTAGTACGTACACCTGTCTGGTGACTGTAATGGTGTCAGGAGAGGATTTTAGTCCCTAACCTGTATTAAGGTAGTACGTACACCTGTCTGGTGACTGTAATGGTGTCAGGAGAGGATTTTAGTCCCTATCCTGTATTAAGGTAGTAAGTAGTGATGGGCGAATCCTAAATTACTCGGAATCGCTTGACTCTAGCGAGTCCGAGCACAGGACTCGCTAATCGTTGCGAGTCTAGCGAGTCCAATGTTAATGAATGGGGAAGCGAGTAATAGCGAGTAGTGTGAGATTTACAAATCGCAGATGTGTCTCGGAAGCTTCAGCCTGAAGCAATCCTAGTTTTGTCATTTATTTGCATTGGACTAGTTTACTTTGTAAGTAATCGCTGACTCACACAGATAAGATCCTGTCTCCTCTGTACAGGCTGCCAGCTCCAGGGTCCTAGAGCCTGCCTGCTGCCTGATGTAGTAGTGCTGAGATTGTTCTCAGTCTGCTCATTCCCTGTGTACAGACATGAATGTCTGTGCACAGAGATGATGTAGCAGTGCTGAGATTGTTCTCAGTCTGCTCATTCCCTGTGTACAGACATGAATGTCTGTGCACAGAGATGATGTAGCAGAGCTGAGATTGTTCTCAGTCTGCTCATTCCCTGTGTACAGACATGAATGTCTGTGCACAGAGATGATGTAGCAGAGCTGAGATTGTTCTCAGTCTGCTCATTCCCTGTGTACAGACATCTATATTTATGCACAGGGGATGTAGCAGAGAGGACATCGCGTTTTGGACTGCGTCGGACGGAAGAGGATTTTTTTAATTAAAGATGGAGTCCCTAATGGCTTTTTTTTTATTTCTAATAAAAAATTTTCTTTGTGTTGTGTTTTTTTTTAAAACAATTTAATAGAAATTCATGGCGGTCATGTCTAATATTGGCGTGACCGCCATAAATTTCGGGCTTAGGGCCAGCTGATAATACAAAGCTGGCCCTAACCTCTTTATTACCCAGCGTGCCATCGCTACCAGGGCCGCTGGAAGAGCGGGGTTCAGCGCCAGAGGATGGCGCTTCAATGAACGCGCCATCTTCTGGGGCGGCTGCGGGCTGCAATTTGCAGCGGGGGGTGCCCAGAAAGCTTGGGCATCCCTGCGCTGCGGATTCCAGCCCCCAGCTGCTTAGCTGTACCTGGCTAGACATAGAAATTGCGCGGAGCCCCACGCATTTTTTTTAATTATTTCATGAAATTCTGAGATTCTGACTCTGAAATTCATGAAATAATAAAAAAAAAATGCGTTGGGCTCCGCGCAATTTCTATGTCTAGCCAGGTACAGCTAAGCAGCTGGGGGCTGGAATCCGCAGCGCAGGGATGCCCAAGCTTTCTGGGCACCCCCCGCTGCAAATTGCAGCCCGCAGCCGCCCCAGAAGATGGCGCGTTCATTGAAGCGCCATCCTCTGGCGCTGAACCCCGCTCTTCCAGCGGCCCTGGTGGCGGTGGCACGCTGGGTAATAGAGGTTAGGGCCAGCTTTGTATTATCAGCTGGCCCTAAGCCCGAAATTTATGGCGGTCACGCCAATATTAGACATGACCGCCATGAATTTCTATTAAATTGTTTTAAAAAAAAACACAACACAAGGAAAATTTTTTATTAGAAATAAAAAAAAAAGCCATTAGGGACTCCATCTTTAATTAAAAAAATCCTCTTCCGTCCGACGCAGTCCAAAACGCGATGTCCTCTCTGCTACATCCCCTGTGCATAAATATAGATGTCTATGCACAGGGAATAAGCAGACTGAGAACAATCTCAGCTCTGCTACATCATCTCTGTGCACATACATTCATGTCTGTACACAGGGAATAAGCAGACTGAGAACAATCTCAGCTCTGCTACATCATCTCTGTGCACAGACATTCATGTCTGTACACAGGGAATGAGCAGACTGAGAACAATCTCAGCTCTGCTACATCATCTCTGTGCACAGACATTCATGTCTGTACACAGGGAATGAGCAGACTGAGAACAATCTCAGCACTGCTACATCATCTCTGTGCACAGACATTCATGTCTGTACACAGGGAATGAGCAGACTGAGAACAATCTCAGCTCTGCTACATCATCTCTGTGCACAGACATTCATGTCTGTACACAGGGAATGAGCAGACTGAGAACAATCTCAGCACTGCTACATCATCTCTGTGCACAGACATTCATGTCTGTACACAGGGAATGAGCAGACTGAGAACAATCTCAGCACTGCTACATCATCTATGTGCACAGACATTCATGTCTGTACACAGGGAATGAGCAGACTGAGAACAATCTCAGCACTGCTACATCAGGCAGCAGGCGGGCTCTAGGACCCTGGAGCTGCACAGAGAAGACAGCTGGACTCCGCTCGCAAAGAAACAGCAGTTATCTGCGAGTTTCCCTGCTATCACTGGCACAGTAGCCAGTGATTACTCGCACGAGTCTAATGCAAACAATGGCAATCCTAGTTTTGTCAGCGTTTCTGACAAAACTAGGATTGATATTGATTTGCATTGGACTCGTGCGAGTAATCACTGGGAGACTCGCAGAGTACCGAGTCCTGCGAGTCCCTTACTACTCGCCGAGTAACGAGTCCTAGCGAGTAGATTCGCCCATCCCCAGTACTAAGTACAAGAGTGTGGTGACTCTAATGGTCACAGAAAGCTTGGATTCCAATCTGTATCACCCTGCCTATATCCTCCTAGATTAGTCCTGAGAAGGACTGTTCTGGTCACTGGAAAGCTTGGACTCCGATCTGGATCACCCTGCCTATATCCTCCTAGATTAGTCCTGAGAAGGACTGTTGTGGTCAGCAGCAGCAGTTTGCAGCCCTGCTCCGGATCTACCTATGAGGGCCGCAAATCTGTCCCTAAGCAGCAGCAGACACTCTCCCTACACTCACTGTCTGGATGGCTGTGTGCCGAGCACAGCGCGCCGGCAGTTATAAAGGCTCGGTCACGCTGTGCAGGGCGGCCAATCACTGCTATGCCACAACTAACAGGGCTGTGGCATTGCAGTGGTCTGCCAGCCAATCACTGCACGTGGGCTGGCTCTCAAAAGAGCGCCAACATGCAGAGATGACGACCACGAGCACAGCACGAGTATCGCGAGATTACTCGGTGCTCGGCGAGTCGCCCGAGTACAGTGATACTCGTGCGAGTACCGAGTAGTGGCGAGCATGCTCGCTCATCACTAGTATTCATCTATTTAGCCTAATGTGCTGCTGCTAAAGTGACCGGAGAGGACATATTTATAAGGACATATGAATTTTAATATAAAGTCTATCAGGAAATTACTGCACATATTGTTCAAATTTATTTTCTACACAATTTTAATTGTCAAATAAACATCCCTAACTAGGGTAAAGAATAAAGGTGTTCTGACTGATTGCTGACAGTTAAGAATTGAATCCCAAAAAGGTTGTATATTTGCGCTAGGAACCACACCAACTAAACGGTACCACTTTTATAAATTCCCAAATCCTGTAAATAATCCTCATAGGACATAGTTTCCAGACCTATAACCAGTCTGATTGCTGTTCTATGAACTTGCTCCAGTTTGTTGATGTTTTTTTTTTTTTTTTTTTTTAAATATAATGCCCAGAACTGGACACAGTATTCCAGATGAGGTCTGACCAAAAAAGAGTAGTAGTAGGCATTAATGACTTGACGTGATCTAGACTGTATGCTTCTATTAATACATCCCAGAATTGTGTTTGCCCTTTTTGCTGTGCATCACACTGTTGACTCATGTGCAGTTTGTGTTCTATTTGTATGCCCAAGTCTTTTTCACACATGCTGTTGCTTAGCCCTATTCCTCCCTATATATATATGCTTTTTTCATTTTTCTTGTCCAGATGAAGGACTTTACATTTCTTGACCTTATAAACCATTCTATTAGTTACTGTCCACTGTTACAATTTGTTTAGATATTTTTGAAATGTCCCTCTCTTCTCTATTATTAGCTATCTCTACTAGCTTTGTATCATCAGTTTTACAAGAAGTGACCACTTAGTGTTGCCTCCAAGCATATTGACCGCACCTTGGAAGCTGCTGCTGAGAGCAGAGATGTCAGTGAGTTCACAGTTAAGCGGTTCTCACAATACTAACTGTCACCGATGGTGTACCCACTGCCAGACTGCTGGACTGTCGGATTCCATGACTCAGGGGCAAAGCAGTCCGACACTCTGGGAGTGAGTTCAGTGGTGGTCACAGGCCATGGAACTGCTTAGCTGTGAACTCCAGTGATCCTGCTTCTGAGAGTAGTGTTGTCAGTGAGGTCACTGAAGTTAACGGTTAAGCAAGTCCTAAGGTACCAGATGTGATTGCTTGAGAACCCACTGTTAGATTGCATGACTCAGGAAAAAGACAGTCTGGAAGTGAATACACCAGGTGTCACAGAAGGTATCATGGGAACCACTGTGCTGTGACCTCATGGTCAAACACAGGTATGTATGATTTAACTGTTTAATCCCCATTTTGCAGCCCCTTAGCCCTGTTGTCTTAGCTTTGAGGAAATATGAAAGTCAGACAGCCTTTTGACAAGCTTTATGTGGGTGCTGAACAGTAAGACTGCGTTCAGACACAGCGTAATTGCCACGTATTCCTGCTTTTACGTGGCACTTTTGAACGCTCGTAAAAGCAGTGCCAAACAAACCTGGATACACCTTCTAGCAAAAGCTATGGCTTTTGCTGAAAAGCATGCAGATGCCGTGTTAAGCCATGTATTTTTGCACACGCGCTTTCACAGCAAAAGTGTGTGCGCAAAAAGATATGACATGGCAATTTTTTTGTGCTTTTTTTGGCGCGCTTTTCTCATAGGCTACATGTTAAAATGGCATCGGAAAAAGTGTGCCAGGAAAAGCGCTGTGTCTGCATGCAGTCGCACTTTTCGGCACTTAAACGCATGCAAAAAAGCGCCACTGCACAATATGTGGCCAAGTACGTCACGTCTGAATGAAGCCTTAGGTATGTGCCCACAGGACGTTTTTAAAGCAGTCCTGAACGCAGCAAAACCTGAGGATCCTAGAGTCCTTGACAGGAGATTAGCTATGAGCTTGTCTGCGTTTTCTGCGCGTTTTTTGCATTTTGTGCATGTTTTTTGCATGCTTTTCCTGCATTTTTGCTGCTGCGTTTTTCCTGCGTTTTTGCAATTGACTGCAGCAAAAACGCAGGAAAAATTAACATGTTATTTCTCTCCCATCCACACCAAAAACTTAGGTATTTGACAGTTCTTGACACTTGCAAAACTAATGTGTGGGCACAGCGTTTCTGTGAAACACATTGGTTTTGCTGGGAATCAAAACCACAGGAACAAATTAGCATAAATTACCATAAAACCAATGGTAAACTGCATGCAGAAACCGCAGCAAAAATGCAGCAAAAACGTCCTGTGGGCACATACCCTTACACATATGTACAGTTAGAATTACGTGTTCATGGTCACAAACTGGACGCTAGGTGTCCAATACGAACCACAATTTTTACAGTTCGAGTTCTCTGATCCCTGTAAGTGATGAGTGATAAGATCCACAAAATCCTAAGTGTGATTTCTACAGATTGAACTTGCACTAGACAAAATCTTACCTTAACGAGCTGGATAAGGGTTAAACCTGGAAGAAACTAAACATAGCAAAGGACTCTAAAGTAATTTGATAGTTCTTATATGGTACCCATAGTTATTCTCAAATTTTGAATTCACAAAAATAGTTAAAACTACTAAGTGTTACCCATTTAATATCGCTGTGAAGGCTGAACTCTAAAATCTGCATAAGGACTAAGCAAAGTATGTAAGAACATAGTTAATGATTTGATAAACATTTAATAAACCTTCTTTTCCAATTCATATGATTATCTAGTACTTGCAAATTATTCCTTGTCTGTTTACTATAGTCACCTAGTGGATAGTTTAATCTCAAATCCCAAAGCTATTGAAAACCTTCTTAAATTCCTTGTAACAAAAGCACCAAAGTATAGGAGAAGGCAATTCTTCGCATTTGATCACAGCATGGTAGATGGAACTTGGAGCAACAACAGATGGCTGTAAAAATCTGGATGCATTTTTAAAATGATAAAAGTTCTTAATTTAGGCTTTATTGATCACTTTTGTGGTGTACATACTTTAATATGCTGTGTACTCTGCTTTTCTTCCCATAAAGTGTAAATCCATTCAGTGCTCCTTCTGTTCTTGCCATACAAAAATATATTGGAAACAAAACAAGATAAATAAATAAAAATAATGTACTATAGAAAGTGCTATTGTCGGACAGATGTCTGGGAAACACATTGACTGGAATGTTTATTTCTTGGGGACATATATGAAACATATACGGTAGATAGTTTTGTAATAAGTATTGCATGTAATATTAAAAAGGTATCAACAGCAGTAGCTACCGGCTACATCTAAAAATCTAATTTTTTATGAAAGTTATATTGGACATTCAGAAAGATGCAAATACTATGCTTTACATTACATGCTCCACTGGTGGCCTTAGAAAACAAGATCATCTGCAGACATTAGGGTCATATTTTAGAAGATATGAAATGTAGTGAAATGTACTACGTACACTAAATCTTCAGTATATTTTCATCCTACCGTCATCACGGTACTTTTGCATTTCTGGTTTAGCCAAAATGAGCAAGACTTTTAAAAGCACATTGGAAAGCTATGTCTTTCTTATCCTCTACACCAGGGGTCTCAAATGCAGGCGAGTTTATGGTTAGTACACAGAAAAAAATTGAATCTGACAGCTCACGTTCTTTGAAGGACAAGATGACATTTTCAGGGATACCTTAATTTTTATTTCTATAATCTCATGTTCCTGTGTGTATCCACACACCTGACTCTCTGCATCCAGTGCTTCTTTGTCTATCTGCCTTCCTACAGTCTTGGTCCTTGCTTGTCCATATGCTGACCATAAAAGCCAGACCCAATGTACCCTCTTCTTTGTAATACTCACCCTTGGCTCTAGTTTAGAGAATCCTACTCACCATGTGAGCCCATGTGGCGCCCTGCTCACACAGGTAGCCACAGCCTTCTCTAATGCATTGCTGGGTTTCCACAGCAGGTACCTACTACATGCAACACCTTCAACTCCGCCACAGTAGGAGAGCTGCACTCACTGACTTTAGGTGAGATCCCCTATAAATACTGCTGCGGGGGAAGAGTTAGTTAGAGTGTGCAGACGCTAGGAGAGCTGCGAAGACGTCCTGGTGATGGGTGCCGTGGTTAGGCCCGAACCAGTGACCCGGAGTGGCCCTTCTACGTTGAGCCAAGCCTAGGAGTGGGGACAGAAGGCAAGGAGCAGAGCCAAGGGAGTGAGGACTCGTTGGAGGTTCACCCAAGACGTACCGGACTTCGGAGGTCCGCACCTGCAGAATTACTCCAAGTCTGCAGAAAACCCCATCACACCGTGGAGACTATAGTCACCCGTCCCCTTGCGTACCCAGAAAGAGGGAGCCAGACACCGTAGTGTGGAATCACAAAGCAGTGGTCAGAGAGGGTAACCCGTGGACCGCGCAGGAGGAGAGAGAGAGGACCCGAGAGGAGGAGGCCAGTCTGGCTGCAAGCAGACAGGGTTTCAGTAACTGCAGAGAAGCTGAGGAGGCCTTATACCCACTTGCTCCGAAAGCTCACTGTGCACCTGGTCACCCGACAGTGCCCTGGACGTCTTTACCTGCTAATACCACCAGTAAAAAGGTAAAAGAGACTTTCTACAGTGTGTGTACATCATTCCTCTCTGCTCCCGGTGCCCTTATAGACTGCTCCATCACTCCCTATCCCGACTTAAAGTTCTACTCCAAGATGCCCCTTTTCACTACGCTGCCCTGGAGGCCCAGCTCCACCTGTAGGCAGCTTTACCATCTCAGCTGCATTAACATCGACTTCCAGAGGACTGTGGTGGCGCTGGTGACCCATCACTAGGTACTTCAGGTGGCGTCACATGGCAAACTCTAATCCCCTGAACATACACCCCTTATTGAAGTATCACCCAGGCCATGGGCTCAGGCGCTGCCACCCGTGACATCCCCATGAGAACACCCACCGAGCCTGATACCCGAGTACCCCAGGGCCTGGGGCTCGACATCTCTTTCTGGCATCACAAACAGGATCTCGTGCCCGGTATTACCGGGTACTGTGTGCCGTGATTTCAACTGTATTGAGTGACTGTTAAAACTACGCCGCCATTACTGCGCCGAAGATTTGGAAGAAAGGGGGCATGTCGGCCTGTAGAGTGCAAAACTGAAGCTCGCCCCTCGCTCAGCCAATCATTCCCGAGTGCTGCGGCCTAGTCCGGAAATTCCCGAACTGTTTAACTGTTTGAAAGCTTGCTGTATTTCACTAGGGGGACCTCCAGCATGCTGGCCTCCTCCAGCGACGACGACAGTACGTTCGGTGATCCTAGGAATTACCCCGAAACACTTAAGGCTGCCTCCAGTAGCACTGCCAGCGCCTCCGGCACCAGGCACAATCGCCCCGATCATGCTGATCTCACTCCCATACATTCCGGGGGCTAAGTGGTTGCCCCTGTATGATGGTTGCATGATACATTGGATGCTTTGGACATGTATGCGATGACTGGTCAGCAGTGCGCTGCTGTGGTACTCGGACAGTTAACTGGCGCAGCAGAGATAGAGAGTGAGTCCTGGTCTGCTGCTGAATGGAGATCAGCGGCCACTATATTTGACAAATTGAAAGCTACTTTTGAGGAGTGCAATGAGGCTGATATACACATGCGATTTCATCACTGCTACGAGAGGCCAGGAGATGATATCAGAGCTTACGCCTGGCACCTAGAGGAAGCACTGCGAGCCCTTAAGCATGCCAACCCTGCCAGTGTTCCCGATGAAAATAAGCTCTCGATTGAACAATCACCCGGGGACTGCTATCCCCCAAGGACAATAAGACTGTACGTTGGTGGACGCTGAGCAACCCAGAAGCTGACTTTAACACCCTGAAGGAAATGGCCATAAAAGGGTTGCGGCCAATAGAGACCCATGAAGCTGCCATCAAACGGTGGTGCAGTGGTGAGGCGCAGGCTACCCAAAACCAGAGGTGTAACTACGTTTTCTGGCACCCGGGGCAAGGATTTATTTTGGCGCCCCCCCTCCACCCACCACCGCCAATTTTTATTTGATGAGGCATAGTGTATATATACCTCAGGTATATATATGTATACATCAGACAGGCACACTATGAGGTGTATATATATGTATACATCACCAGGCAGGCACACAAACTATGAGGTGTATATATGATATACACACCTCATAGTGTGTGTGCCTGCCTGATGTATATATATATACACAATCATCCAAAATAGATAACACCGGGCACTAAACGCTTATAGTTAGGGCAGGCTGTGACACTTCTGCAGCTGTACCTGGTGGTGCTGGCTCTTGATAGCGGGAATCAGCAATACAAAAGAAAACAATGTCCGCACTCACCGGTAGTTGATCTTGAGACTTTTTAATTCCTGTTCACATCAATGAACAAAGTAAATCAGCAAGGGAGGGGGTGCAGGGGCGAAGGACGACGGCACGCCGTTTCGTGGTTGTGTACCGCTTAGCGGACCCGTGGAAGCAGTACACAACCGCGAAACGGCGTGTCGTCGTCCTTCGCCCCTGCACCCCCTCCCTTGCTGATTTACTTTGTTCATTGATGTGAACAGGAATTAAAAAGTCTCAAGATCAACTACCGGTGAGTGCGGACATTGTTTTCTTTTGTAGTGCTATATATATATATATATATACACTTCAGGTATATATATGTATACATCAGACAGGCACACTATGAGGTATATATATGTATACATCACCAGGCAGGCACATACTATGAGGTATAATATTATACCTCATAGTGTGTGCCTGCGCCTGATGTATACATATATATACCTCATAACCCCAGCTGGGCCAGCCCAGGACAGGCACCCACCCACAAACCCCCCCCAATCCCATCCCCCCGCCTGTTTAGTTTACTTTATTACCGGAACAGATCAACGGAAGACTCAGTCTGAGTCAGGAGGAGGCAGGCACAGCAGCTCCTCGGCACTTCTCCTCTCCGTCCCAGACTGTGCGGCGCGCCGGGTGACGTCAGCCACAGCGCGACGTGCCCGGGGGGCGGGTTTGTGTACACACAGCTCTGCGGCCGCCCGTGCACAATATGCAGCGAGGAGGAGATCAGTTCCGGCGGCGGCGCTGCAGTGCCACCGCCGACGCCTGGTCACCTGATGATGGCACCGGCACCCTCCACTGAGTGGCGCCCGGTGCAAGAGGTCCGGCTGCACCCCCCTGGATACGCCCCTGCCCAAAACCATTACCAGTGTCTACAGCCACGCACAATGTACAATCTGCTCAGCCTGATAAGTATGACTCTCTGCGTGCTGAGATGTGTGCTGAAATGTGCCAGATGAGCAAAAACATAACCAAGGTGATGAAAGCTCTACAGCTGCAGCAAAGCCAACAGTCGGCGCCAAGACCCCAGCCCCGAACTCAACTGCTGATTCAACTTGCTGACAGTCTGGAAGATGTACCCTGGATGAGAGCGAAGGAAGCCACAGCGTCCTGAGGGAGAACCACTGACCTCTACAGCTCCACTGGGGAGCCCATCTGCCGCTGCTGTAACCGGACCACATTGCCAGGAGTTGTCCTTTAAACGGGCAGACCCTGGGGCAGGGGCCAAACCTCAAGAGTAACTCAACAGGGCCCAGCCACCTGGTACAAGACCTTCATCAGACAGAGGCCATTCCTGTCAATTGTACTAGATGGCATCCCGACACCTGCTCTGCTGGACACCGAGTCACAGGTGACCACTATCCCCTATATCCTTTACAAAAAGTACTGGGCTGATGCAGAACTGAAACAGCCTGCCCTCAGTGGCGCAGCAACTGTTTGTGGCGCCCGGGGCGGTCGAAAAATTTGCCGCCCCCTTGGTCGTTGATAATTCTGGGGGTCAGGGAAGTACCGCTAGTGGGTTAGGAGCCACTTAAGTGTACCTGTTAATCAGGGTCAAATTCAATGGTGATCAAATGCTGTAGGATGCGCGCTTGCGGCCTCCGGGATCCGGAACGGCCGCTGGCACTTAGTTATGATGTCATGCCGTAATGCCGTAAAGTGCGGGCAGCGACATCACCACAGGTCCTATCACCGATCACCAGTGTCCCTATTATAGTCATCATATTGTTATCTGGAACAACAATGTTAACAATTCCCCAATAGAACACGCTGGGATATACAGTATATAGCACCAAAGATAGAATAATGGAATAAATCAAACACTGAATACAAAACAATCTAACTGTAAATTAATGAGAATAAACAGTAATATACACATAAGAAACATTGTACACGGAGGAAGATAGTAATATACAGGTCATCACCTAGTACAGAGATCAGAGGATGGCAATATACAGGTGTACACCTAGTACACAGCTCGCACACACACACACAGAGGCACGGCTCACACACACACACAGAGGCACGGCTATCACACACACAGAGACACGGTTATCACACACACAGAGGCACGGCTATCACACACACACAGAGGCACGGCCCACATATACAGAGACACGGCCCGCACACACACACAGAGGCACGGCTATCACACACACAGAGGCACGGCTAACACACACACACACAGAGGCACGGCTATCACACACACACAGAGGCACGGCCAACACACACAGAGACATGGCCCGCACACACACACACAGAGGCACGGCCCGCACACACACACAGAGGCACGGCTCACACTCGGCCGCACACACACAGAGGCACGGCTCACACACACAGAGGCACGGCTCGCACACAAAGAGGCACGGCTCACACACACAGAGGCACGGCTCACACGCACAGAGGCACGGCTCGCACGCACACACACACAGAGGCACGGCTCACACACTCACAGAGGCATGGCTATCACACACACACCGAGGCATGGCTATCACACACACACAGAGGCACGGCTATCACACACACACAGAGGCATGGCTATCAACACACACAGAGGCACGGCTATCACACACACACAGAGGCACGGCTATCACACACACACAGAGGCACGGCTATCACACACACACAGAGGCATGGCTATCACACACACACAGAGGCACAGCTATCACACACACACAGAGGCACGGCTATCACACACACACAGAGGCACGGCTATCACACACAGAGGCATGGCTATCACACACACACAAGGCACGGCTATCACACACACACAGAGGCACGGCTATCACACAAACACAGAGGCACGGCTATCACACACACACAGAGACACGGCTATCACACACACCCAGAGGCACGGCTATCACACACACACAGAGGCACGGCTATCACACACACACAGAGGCACGGCTATCACACACTCACAGAGGCACGGCTATCACACACACAGAGGCACGGCTATCACACACACACAACTCACACACACATTCTACAGATTCCTCACTCAGGTATCACAATCCTCTGTGCTGCAGGAAGGCTTGTTCACATGGGCAGCTTCACCTGCTCACAGCAGCTGGGTCCCACTCCTCGCCCCTGCCCCACTCACTACAAAGCAGGAGATCAGTCACCTTGTGACCCGGAGCTGCTCCTAGGTGTCCTCCTGCAGCACAGGTAGCCACCTCTGCTGGCTCTCACTGCTTCCCTTCATTCAGATCACTGGCCAGTCATTACCCCCTCCCTCCTCTGCTCTCCTCTCCTCTCAGCTCCTCTGCTCTCCTCTCACCAACACCTTCAAGCTCTTCCCTCCGCTCCTCCGCTCTCCTCCTCTCCTCGCAGCTCCCCTCACCTCCTCCAGTCTCCCCCAGCATGTGTCCTGTGCTCTGCCCTGCGGGACGCTGACTGATGACATCACCTCCCTCTCAGTGCACAGCGTAGCTGCAGGGGGCGGGAGATTTGAAAGCAGCCAGCAGCCGACGTGCTGCACTGCTTCAGTATATAGCGCAGGCGGCGGCCGCGGATCCTATGGCAGTAGCTGCCACATTGCCGCCCCTACACATGTGCCGCCAGGGGCGGACCGCCCCCCCCCTCCGCCCCAACACGCTACGCCACTGCCTGCCCTAGACTTCACCCTCAATGCATCTAACGGTGAACCAATTACTGTAATGGGGGTTAGGGAAGTACCAATAAAGGTGGGGAGGGTGGAATTGCAGAACCAAGGGGTCATAGTCGTAGCAGAAGCAGGTAATGCAAATGACCCATATACTTGGTATAAATGTTGTTAGCAATTGCATGGGAGAAGTTTTGTCTTTGCTTCAACAGATTGCAGATACTGCCAAACCTGGTCAGAGGAAGGTCCTTCAGCGTGAAATAAGAGCCCTCCTGCACCATCAACAGGTAACAATTACAGGTAGCGAAATTGGTACTGCACGGGTGACAGACCCATTTCCTATTGTGATTCCCCCAATGAGTGAAATGATGATTTGGTGTTGAGCAGCTATAGGTCTGAGAGGGCAGGACTACCAGGTATTAGTGGAGCCCATCAGCACAGAGCACAGACGTACAATCTTGACAGCCAGGGGGGTGGTTGATGTACACAATGGGAGAGTACCGCTTCGCATCTTAAATTGTGGCAGTGAAGAGGTTAAATTACCAAGGTATGCAACCGTTGCTAAGTTGTACACAGTAAACAACACTGAGATCCAAACAGTGGGACCCTTACCCCATACCAAAGGGGCAAAACCTGATAATACAACAGGGCCACTGGAAGACTGGTGTCAGCAGCTCCATGTCGGAACTGACACCAATCCTGTGTATAAAAAGCAAGGTGTTTACCGGGTAGTCAAAGAATTTGAAGTCTTTAGTAAGCATTCACTTGACTTTGGTAGGATAAAAGGGGTGCAACATCATGTCCCCACAGGTACACATCCGCCAATCAAAGAGCGGTGCAGGCCTATTCCACATGCATATTATCAGAAAGCCAAAGAAATGTTACAGTACATGAAGGACGCAGGGGTTATATGAGATAGCTGTAGCCCCCGGGCAGCCCCATTAGTCCTAGTCAGGAAAAAGGATTGCAGTATGAGAATGTGTGTAGACTATAGGCAAATAAAGTGGCATAACTCACAAGGATGCTTACCAATTACCTCGTATAGAGGAATCCTTAGCTGCGTTGAAGTCTGCCAATTACTTTTCCACCTTTGATCTCACTAGTGGGTATTGGCAGGTGTCCGTAGCCGAGGAAGACTGCCAGAAGACAGCATTCACAACACCTATGGACCTGTGTGAATTTAACAGCATGCCATTTGGACTATGTAATGCACCCGGAACCTTCCAGAGATTGATGGAGAGTTGCCTGGGACATAAGAACTTTGAAACGGTACTGCTCTACCTGGATGACGTGATCGTGTATTCTAAGACCTATGAGGGACACGTAACCCATCTAGCAGAGGTGTTTGAAGCTCTGGCCAAATATGGGATGAAGCTGAATTAGGGATGAGCAAGTATACTCGCTACTATTCGGAACTCGCCGAATAGTAGCGGTATTCGGGCTACTTGCTACTCTCCGAGTATCTTATGATTACTCGGGAGTAGAGAGTAGTCCATTCACTTTCGCAGTGTATCTATAGATACACTGCGAAAGTACCCTAAAAGTGAATAAAAGTTGTTAAAAATAATAAAATTACATACTCACCTGTCCGACGCCTGCACTGGGACTGTCCCAACAGACCTGCAATCACCGGACAAGGACCTGTGATTTGCAGCCAATCAGATGGCCGGTAACGATCTGGTCAATCAGATGGTGACACGTCACAACCACGTGATCGCTAGCGGCCACCTGATTGGCCAGATTGCAAGGTCCTGACAGTACACCTAGGATTGATGGGCTACTATAGGAGGTTCATAAAGGAGTACACCAAGAAGGCTGCTCACCTGCAAAACCTCCTAGTAGGCCAACCCACAAAGGGCAAGTCTAAGGATTATCCGTGGAGGTGGGGCAAGGAACAAGAGGAATCGTTCCAGATGATGAAGGAAGCCCTGACAGGAGAAGACATCCTTGCTTACCCAGACTACAACCTGCCATTCCTGCTGTACACGGATGCCAGCAATGTGAGACTTGGAGCTGTCCTTTCTCAAAGGCAAGAGGGCAAAGAAAGGGTGATCGCCTATGCCAGTAGGAAGCTGCGTCCCACAGAGAGGAACCCAGAGAACTACAGTTCCTTTAAGCGGGAATTTCTGGCCTTGGTCTGGGCCATCACTGAGAGGTTCAAACAGCCTACATGGATAACAATCCACTGACCCACCTGGAGACTGCGAAGTTGGGAGCCATGGAGCAGAGATGAATGGCCCGATTGTCCAACTACCAGTTCACCATCAAGTACCAGGCTGGGCACCAGAATGGAAACGAAGATACCTTATCCAGAATGCCTCACCTGTCAGATGACGGCATAGATGAAGACGAGCTAGAAGACGTGGAGTTACCTGCCTTCCATCAATTAAGAGTAACTCAGTGCCAGCAAAGCCGTAAAGACCCTACTGCAAGAATGGTGAACCTGTTGCCCCACTTCAGTTGGAAGGAAGTGCAAGACAATGACCAGCTGTCAGTTTGGTAAAGCAGCTGATAACCCAGATGTCAGCAAAGCTGCCAGAAAATCCCCAACCAGAAGTCAAACATCTGTGGAATGAGTGGATCAAGATGTTCATTTATCAGGAGAAGCTCTGCAGGAGGCATATCAACCCGAGGACACATGAGATGGTCTGGCAAATCATCATGCCAAAGTCAGAAGTCCAGATGGTCTTAAACCATATCTCAACCAGACTGGTCATTTTGGATGGAAGAAGCTGGAAATGCTGCTAAAAGATAGGTTCTTTTGGGTCAGCATGCATGGATCCATTGAGAGGTGGTGTAAGAACTGTGGACCCTGCAGCCTCAGAAGAAAGGACTTACAGAGCCAGAAACACCACTCCAGCCCATAATGATGAAGCAGCCTCTGGAAATAGTAGCCTTGGACCACATAAAACTGACTCCAAGTAGATCTAGTTACACATACGCATTGACCAAGGTAGACCATTACTCGAGGTTCCTGATGGTTGCCCCCATGAAAGACTTGACAGCTGCCACCGCTGCCAGGACATTCCAAAATATATCCTGCAGACCATTAGGTTATCCAGAACAGGTCCTCACAGACCAAGGTTCAGCTTTCGAAGCGGAGATCTTCCAAGAGTTCTGCCACATGTATGGGTGCAAGAAGATAAGGACAACCCCATATCATACGTCCTCGATGCAGGCATAGGCTTGTTGCCTCAAAAAATTAGCTCAAAGGGCTTAGTAAACTCTTTTTAGAAATAGAGGAGGGCGCGTGGCCCATACTATATTCTTGCTTGTCCTACGAGCATAGTACAAGCAACGTCCACGATGCAGGCATAGGCTTGTTGCCTCAAAAAATTAGCCCAAGGGGCTTAATAAACTCTTTTTAGAAATAGAGGAGGGCGCGTGGCCCATACTATATTCTTGCTTGTCCTGAGAGCATAGTACAAGCAACGTCCACGATGCAGGCATAGGCTTGTTGCCTCAAAAAATTAGCCCAAGGGGCGGGATCAACATTTTTAAAATTAATGCAGGGCACTTGAGCCAAACAATATATTTTATTGCAGTTGGAGAAATGCCCACTATGCAGGCATAGGCTTGTTGCCTTGACAAATTCAGCCAAGAGACTGTATTGTATTGTCTGACAAAAAACAACGTTCAAAAATCATCACAAGTGCATGCAGTAGTAAAGTAACATTACTGAAACTGATTGTGTAGTTTTGTTGTCATGCAGCAAGTGTAGCAGGAACATGAGTTGTCAAAGCTTCTTAGCAGAGGCACATTGTTTATCCTTCGTGTCAGAAAAGGACATAATGTTTAAACCGCAGTCAGTCAAACATATCAAATTTGATTATGTCCTTCTAGGTTTGGGTACTGTCGTCTGGAGGGGTTAAGAAGTTTGATGATATCCAGTCCTTGTTAAACTTAATGAGAGTCAGCCTGTCGGCATTTTCTGTAGTAAGCCGTGACCTTCTATCAGTGACAATTCCCCCAGCGGCACTGAAAACACGCTCTGATGTCACACTAGCAGCTGGGCAGGCCAGCACCTCCAAGGCATACAAAGCGAGCTCTGTCCAAGTGTGAAGCTTGGAAACCCAGTAATTAAAGGGTACAGAAGGGGTTGGTTAGGAAGCTGGTACTGTCGCTGACATACTCATTCACCATATTGGAAAATTGTTGTCTCCTAGTCAAGGTGACCGTAGGCATGATCCGTTGTTGATCGGAAAGTCTGTTGAACATCGCCCAGTTGGTGGACATCTTACCCCCACCTCTTCTTGACATTGATGACGTTTGTGTCCCAACCAAAGGCTGCTGTTGAAAAGAGCTGGTTCTTCTGGGTATAGCGGAGTCAGACGATGATATGGACAACAAATGGTCAACAACAACACTCTTGAAAAAATCCATCGTTAAGCCCCTGGGTGACTGCAACAGCAGCGACGGAAATTTGTCTTTGTATCTGGGGTCCAAAAAGGTTGACAACCAGTAGAGGTTGCTGGCATATATGTGAATGATGCGTGGATCTTGGGAGAGACATTGAGACATTACGTCAGCCATGTGTGCTAAGCTTCAAAGACTCATCTCCTCGCTTACAACAGAATGAGGATCACTACGCATCATGGCCTCTTCATCGGTCTCCGCCTCCTCCTCTTCAGCCCACCCATGCTGTACCGACATAAACGTAGGGTTGGGAGTACCATCAGGAATCACATCAGTACCACAGAAAAATGAATCTTCTTCATCATCACCCTCATCACCTTCTTCTTCCAGACCCAATGTAGCCTGCTGATATTGGCTTGGCTGGCTAGGATCAGCGATGTTAAACTCTGGCTCCATAGCCATCCGCTGGGCCCTCAAAGATTCTGATTTCAGATTCAGGAGCGATTCTTTAAGCAAACAGAGCATGGGGATGGTGAGACTGATAATGGACTGATCACCGCTGACAAGTTGGGTGCAGTATTCAAAGTTCTCCAGCAACTCGCAAAGATCAGCGATCCAGACCCACTCGAAAGTACTAATGTTTCTGGTCTGACTTCTGTGGTGACGGGCATGTTGCAGCTGTTATTCCGCTATTGCCCTCTGCTGCTCATTAAACCTTGCCAACATATGGAATGTTGAGTTCCATCTCGTCGGCGTGTCGCAAATTAGCCGGTGTTTAGACAAATTTAATTTGTTTTGAAGGGCTGAAAGACTGGCAACTGCTGTGTACGAATGTCTAAAATGGGCGCAAATTCGCCTCACCTTCTCGAGTAGGTCAGATAACTCGGGGTATATTTTCAGGAATTTCTGAACTATTAGGTTCAGCACGTGAGCCAGGCAAGGCACGTGAACAAGGTTACCGTGCTTTAGTGCCGCCACAAGGTTTCGTCCATTGTCGCTGACAACAAGACCTAGTTGTAGTTGCAGTGGGGCCAGCCACTCATCAGTCTGTTGCTTAAGACCCTTCCACAGCTCAGTTGCAGTGTGAGGTGTGTCACCTAGACAGATAAGCTTCAGAAGAGCCTGTTGTCGCCTGGCTGAAGCACTACTGCAAAGCTCCCAACTTGGACGTGATGGTGCGGGCAGCTCAGCAGTGGACAAGGAAGTTGCAGAAGCAGATTGTGTACTGGACATATATGATGAGGCAGCCACCCGGAATGATGTTGTGCCCGCTATTCGTGGAGTTGGTAGTATCTCAGATGGTCCACTTTGCGAAGTTGGGACACTGTCCACCAGGTTGATCCAGTGAGCCGTTACTGAGATGTATCTGCCCTGTCCACAACTACTTGTCCACGTGTCCGTTGTTAGGTGGACTTTGGCGGTTACAGCATTTGTTAGTGCACGCTTTAAGTTGTTAACAACATGCTGGTGTAACGCGGGGACGGCACTACGTGAGAAAAAGTAGCGGCTGGGTACAGAGTATCGTGGTGCTGCCACAGCCAACAACTCCCGAAAAGACTCTATACCCACAAGCCTAAACGGCAGCATTTCCACAGCTAACAACTTTGCAATTTGCGCAGTCACTTTTTGGGAAAATGGGTGTGTCGATTGGTACTTCCGCTGCCTTTCATACAGCTGTGGCACAGACAACTGGACGTTTGGCGCACACTGACCAGTGGCTTGACTACTGTCATGTCTCTCTTGTACCGCAGCTTGGGAGGAGAATGTTTGAGCAGGAGCTGATGCCTGAACACTAGCTGGTAAAGGATGGATCTGAGGTGGCCTGGAAGTGTTGGGATCAGAAGGCACTGATTGTGAACCCTGATGGGCCGACCACTGAATTGGGTGCTTAACAGACATATGCTTACGCATACTGCTGGTGCTCATGTTTCCTTTTCCCAGGCCACTGCTTAGCCTTGCATGGCAGATGTTACAGATAACCATATTTGGTACAGATGTGGCATCCTTAAAAAATTGTCACACAATGGCTTTTCGTCCTTTATGTTGAATTGGAGGCAGAGGAGGATGACTCTGTACAACACCAACTGTTGACACAGTTTGGGCAACTGTGTTTACAGTTTGTGCAACAGTTGGTACACTTTGTGCAACAGTTGACACAATTTGGGCAACTGTTGTCACAGTTTGTGTTCTGGAGAAAAGAGTAAGCCTTGGTGCTTTTGGCGGTGGTACATAGCCACTTTCCTCCTCCTGGCTGCTCTGTTGGCTATGCATGCAAAGAGTCCAGGTAGGATCTGTGGTCTCATCATCCACGCCTTCCTCTTCAAAGTCTTCTGGATAACGTGACTGAGCAGGCTGGCCAGATGAGATGTGTGTCTCATCATCGTCATCATCATCCACCTCCTGAGATGCTGTATGCCTTTGCTGAAAGTGGCTTTCTTCAGTACGAGGTGCTTCAAAACTTTGGCCATGAATAGACATTACGTCTTCTTGAAGTATCTCGTCAGGCAGTGACAAAGAAAGGCCAGATGCAATTGAGGGCTGATAAGAACCAAATAAATCATCGGAGTGACCAAGGTCGCACTCCAAGTTTTCCTCTGGCTGCCGATGGATTGAGGAAATAGGAAGACTTTGAGGATTGGATGGCCCTGCGTTGTCTGTAGCGACACTAGACTGTGTTGGCAAGGACGATTGTGTACTGCAAGAACCAGTGGTCGAGGTGTTATCAGCCATCCAAGATGTTAACTGGTCATACTCTTCCGGCCTCAAGACATGTTTTTGTTGAGTACTGGGAATTTTAGACGTGAGAAAGAGAGATCTATCAATCCTCGTCTGTCTACCTGTACCAGTGCCTTCTTGGGCACGACTGCTACGGCCACGACCTCGTCCCCGTCCCTTTGCAACCTCTTTTTTGGGAAATTGTGGTTTTGTGACATTGTTGACAAATGCACAGTCACCGAGATGGAGTTAGGTGTTGCTGTAGGCGTCACCTGCTGGCGGGTTAAGTGTGTGCTAACACTTGTCAGTGAAGCAGCACACTAGTCCCTGAAAAAATTATTGAGTGCGCACAGCCACCGAGATGGAGTTAGGTGTTGCTGTAGGCGTCACCTGCTGGCGGGTTAAGTGTGTGCTAACACTTGTCAGTGAAGCAGCACACTAGTCCCTGAAAAAATTATTGAGTGCGCACAGCCACCGAGATGGAGGTAGGTGTTGCTGTAGGCGTCACCTGCTGGCGGGTTAAGTGTGTGCTAACACTTGTCAGTGAAGCAGCACACTAGTCCCTGAAAAAATTATTAAAGGGATCCTGTCACCCCCAAAACACCTCTAAAGCTATTAAAAACTGTCCCTAGAGCATAGTAACACTTACCCTACACACCTTTTAGCTCCTAAATGCACCAAGTGAAACTGAAGATAAATGTTATTACAGTACCTCATTAGGGATGATAATGAGTGACTATGCTATTCATAGTCACCCTGGCAGGCTCTCCCACTTCATGATATCACGCCTCCATAGGCGTGATCTTCTAATCAGATTAAAATGCGCGCCTCCCCGCTCTGTGCTGTGTCTCGGCCGGCCTGTAGTGGGGCTGGGTGACGCGAACCGCGTCATTTCCGGCGCCGGGTGACTTAGTACACCCGCGCCGCTCGGTTAGCTTCAAAACGCGCACTGCGCATGCGCATGCGCAGTGCGGGTCTTGAAGCTAACAGCGGCGCGGGCGTACATACGTCAACCGGCGCCAGAAATGACGCGATTCGCGTCACCCAGCCCCACTACAGGCCGGCCGAGACACAGCACAGAGCGGGGAGGCGCGCATTTTAATCTGATTAGAAGATCACGCCTATGGAGGCGTGATATCATGAAGTGGGAGAGCCTGCCAGGGTGACTATGAATAGCATAGTCACTCATTATCATCCCTAATGAGGTACTGTAATAACATTTATCTTCAGTTTCACTTGGTGCATTTAGGAGCTAAAAGGAGTGTAGGGTAAGTGTTACTATGCTCTAGGGACAGCTTTTAATAGCTTTAGAGGTGTTTTGGGGGTGACAGGATCCCTTTAAGTGTGCACAGCCACCGAGATGGAGTTAGGTGTTGCTGTAGGCGTCACGTGCTGGCGGTTAAGTGTGTGCTAACACTTGTCAGTGAAGCAGCACACTAGTCCCTGAAAAAATTATTGAGTGCGCACAGCCACCGAGATGGAGTTAGGTGTTGCTGTAGGCGTCACCTGCTGGCGGGTTAAGTGTGTGCTAACACTTGTCAGTGAAGCAGCACACTAGTCCCTGAAAAAATTATTACGTGCACACAGCCACCGAGATGGAGTTAGGTGTTGCTGTAGGCGTCACCTGCTGGCTGGTTAAGTGTGTGCTAACACTTGTCAGTGAAGCAGCACACTAGTCCCTGAAAAAATTATTACGTGCGCACAGCCACCGAGATGGAGTTAGGTGTTGCTGTAGGCGTCACCTGCTGGCGGGTTAAGTGTGTGCTAAAACTTGTCAGTGAAGCAGCACACTAGTCCCTGAAAAAATTATTACGTGCGCACAGCCACCGAGATGGAGTTAGGTGTTGCTGTAGGCGTCACCTGCTGGCGGGTTAAGGGTGCGCTAACACTTGTCAGTGAAGCAGCACACTAGTCCCTGAAAAAATTATTAAGTGCGCACAAGTAGTCGCACAAGTAGGTGGCGTACGTGCTATTTGCAGGTAGAGGAGCAACGCACTGATCTGCCACAGACAAAATAAAGCTGAAGAGGTTTTTAGGACCCAAAATCTATCAGGTGCAAAAAAATTGTAAATAGTAACCCCAGCTAAGCCTCTGACTTCAGCTATTAGGACAGCTGAGTGAGTGAGCTAAGCTATGAGGTCGGTCCTGTGAGCACTGTAAGGCTGCTCCTCCCTGCCTGACTACAGTCCTCTACACAGTACTCCTCTGTCCTCCTGGTAGCTCTCACAAGAGCTGTTTGGGTTAAATATAAGGAATTTTTAAGGTTCCCTACACTGACTGACAATCCCTATGATCTGCTCCAGCATCTACCTCACCCTGCTCTAGCTCAGATCTTCACAGAAATGTGCCCAAAATGGCGGTGGCAAGGCTTATATACAGCCTTGCCTGTCATACATGACATAGGCATCACGATGGACAGAAGCCAATCATAGTCCTGCCACAACCAACATGGCTGTGGCATTACTGAATATGATTGGCTAACATGCTTGTCCATCTTCACAAGTTTTCTGACCTAACACGCTAGGCTGTCTCGGAAGCTTTGTCGGGACATAACAGATTCTGTATTCGCGAGTCCCGAATACAGAATACAGGACTCGGATTCATAGACTCGCTCAGAATCGCTAAGACTCGCTCAGACTCGCTCAGACTCGCTGCTGACAGCGGGTATCCGTGAAGCGGTGCGATTGTTTAAACGATTTGGGGAGATTCAAGCTACATAGCGATGTGATATAGCGAGTCTAGCGAGTGAGAAAAAGTAAACTCTGACAAAACTAGGATTGCCATTGACTTGCATTGGACTCGTTACTGTGCGAGTAATCGCTGGGAAACTTGCAGAGTACCGAGTCCTGCGAGTCCCTTACTACTCGCCGAGTAACGAGTCCTAGCGAGTAGACTCACCCATCCCTAATACCGACTCTTACATTTCATCTGCCCTAATTTAGCCTGAATTTCTCCATTTATCATTTTGATTGTACTTAGTTTGCTAAGAGCTATTTAGTTTTTTTTTTTTTTAGATACTCATAATCGTCGTGTCAGTTGTAAATATTTGGTTATTTTATTTCTTCGACTTATGTCTTTTGTCTTTATTGTTTTTCTCTTATAGTATTTATTTCTTCTCTGAATTTGTATACTATGCATTCATTATATTTATAATTTATGTGTATGTTGAAATTCTTTCATCTCAACTTACTTTTGTTGTTTCCTTGTTGACTAATAAATATATCTTTAAAGATGAGGTGGGAGGACCTCTGCCTCCGTTTTGTTAAAGACATCCGGGTACCGGCAATACGCAGCCGGTAAACCAGGAAGAACAGAAGCCGGTTGCGGGGAAACGGGTGGTAGAACGGAGTGCAGGCACCTCTCGTGGCAGAGAGGGCACCACCGCAGAACATCCCCTGAGCGCCAGTCCAAGACAGGTTCATGAGTTCGGAGCCAGAGAAGCCCAAGGAGCAGGGCATGGGAGAGGCCAGGCAGGACGTAGAAGGCAATCTTTTCACGGTGTAGGGCCCCAATCTGCACCTCCACCTCCTCTGTCACCTTGGTGACGGTCTCCTGCAGCGGCCTGCCATCCACCGATGCGATTACATGAGGTGTCAATAGGGGTATTACAGGGATACCAAGCCGAGTCACTGCCTCTTGCCGAATGAAGTCTCCTGCCGACCCTGAATTCACGTAGGGTAACTCAGAGTAGCGTCTCTGCGGACGTATCACCTGCACGGGCAGGGTGAGAGGTTGAGAGGCATCGCTCTCGCCTAGGATGGCCTCTCATACTTGACCTAGGCGGAGGAGTTTTCTGGCCTTTCAGTACACTTCCGGCGCTGATGGGATGCGTTTCTGCAATACAGGCAGAGGCCACAAGCCAGCCTCGCTTCTCGGCGTCGTCCGCCATTCTGACCCGGTCCACCTGCATAGGGTCAGAAAGGGGGCGGCGACAGATACCACAGGCCATGTACAGGGCGGACTACGTTCAGAGGGAAGCGGCCGGAAAGATCTCTTCTCCCTGGCGGACTCACAGGAGCGCTCTTGGAACCGCAAGTCGATGCATGTGGCTAGCGAGATCAAGGCCTCCAGCTCCGCTGGGATATCCCGACCCATGAGTTAATGCTTTATCCTGCCGGACAGGCCATGCCAAAAGCACCAGTCATCACTTCGTTGTTCCATCCCAACTCGGAGGAGAGTGTATCCATGGACTGAAGTAAAGCCATAATACGATTCTGATTTCCACGAAGATAAGCCAGCTCTTTTTGCGCTGAAAACAAGGTACCAGCGGGGTCCATGGCCTGATTATTTTGTCACGCTTCCAGGGGAAGGCACCCTAGAGTGGACCCACTGGGCCGTGGTACCGAACTCCCCTGGGTAAGCTGATCCTAGTTTACCCAACCCCTATACAGGGATTGTCAGGGGCAAGCCCAGGAGGTCTAAGTTAAACAGCAGCTAGTACCAGGGGGGCGGCTCATAAGTTTAGTCTATACTAAGGCACAGCTAAGCATTCCGGGATAACAGGGTACAAAGCTAGGAGAACGAGAATGGTGCTACCGGGGAAGAGCACAGCAAGGGTTCCAGGAAACAGAGTGCAAGGCTGGAAGAACAGGAATGGTGCTACCAGGGAAGAGCACATGAAGGGTTCCAGGACACAGAGTATAAGGCCTGACCAACAGCTAGCAAAGCAGAAGCTGAACTAGCACAATAACCAAGCACCTCCTATCAGAGGAGGTGGCCTGATATATCATAGGAAGAGCAACTATTGGTCAAGGGAAGTGTCAGGTTGGACCGTGCCGGCCCCTAATGTCACAGGGGAGAAGTGCACCTAGTGCGCCGCTGATTGGTCACATGAATGTGCTCATGTGCGAGCCCGGCGGTCAGCTGACAGGAAGGGAACCCGGCGACGGCTCCGAGACACAGCACGCCTGGACGTCGGATGCGGGTCACCAGAGGAGCAGGAGATGCGGACCCGGGAGAGGTGAGCTGGGAAGCGGTGCCAGGGGGCCTAACATATATCTTGCATAATATTGGTGAATGAGGTTGTGGTGCTATTAGAATCATATTAAATATTTTGTGTGACTTCCATGATCTTAAATGACTGCATCCATGTGGTTCAACAATGATTCATGCAATTTATTAATGAAGTCATCAGAAATAGCAAAGAATGCAGTCTTACATGCCTCTCAGAGTTCATCTAGATTCTTTGGCTTTGTCTTCCAAGCTTCCTCTTTCATCCTACCCCAAACATGCTCAATGATGTTCATGTCTGGTGACTGGGCTGACCAGTCCTTGAGCACCTTGATCTTTTTTGCCTGGAGGAACATTGTTGTAGAGATGGATGTATGAGATGGAGCACCATCCTGCTGCAGAATTTGACCCCTTTTATGATTTGGAGTATAAGAGGTAGTTAATAGTTCTTGATATTTTAGGCTATTGATATTGCCTTCCACCATGCAAATGTTTCGCACACCCCCATACTGAATGTAACCCCAGACCATGATCTTTCCACCACCAAATGTAACTGTTTTCCGGGTGTATTTTGGATCCATGCGGGCTCCAGTAGGTCTCCTGCAGTATTTGTGGTGGCTGTGGTGTAATTCTACTGAAGATTCATAAGAGAAAAGCCACCTTCTGCAACTTGGGACTTTGCAAATGCCGCATGGTTTTTTATTTGCCTTTTGTTTAGTGCTGGCTTGTGGGCACTGATTCGACCATGGAGGCCATTTCAAGACAGAATCCTACAAACTGTTCTAATTGACACAGGGACTTGAGGTGACCAGGCTTGTTGGAGCTCTGCTGCAGTGGAAGAGGGGCTCGCTTTAGATTTTTTAACCAACAAACGTTCCTCCTGAGCAGTTGTATTGTGGGTTCTGCCGGACCTGGGCTTGTCAAACACATCTCCAGCCTCTTCAGATCTTTTTTTAATTCTTTGTACTTTGCACAGCAATTTCCTGGACCCTGTTGTAAAACTAGATCTCTGCATAGAGGTTAAAGGGTGTACGGGTTTCTCGAGGTTCTGCCTAATAGAGCTCCTTGTGTGGGGACATGGGGGTCAGTGCGTGCTCTCGTCCATTGGCCAAACTACCTTTAGGCAGACCGCATGGACCAGAACTCATCCCAAATGAATGCCTGAACTCTTTAACTGTGGTCGGAACACTACTCAGAAAACACAGGGTGAGGGATCCACAAAATGGTTACACTTTATTGGATGCCCAACAGGCTTGTAACACATACTCAACACAACACACAATTTAAAAGGCAGCAGAGTCTTACCTTTCCACTGGCTAACCAAGGATTAGAATGTTCATGCCCTTGGGACTTCCAAGGCCAATTATGCCAATCCAACAGCACCCACTTTCGGTGGGCACCCACCAAGAAAGGAATAGCGGCAAGCCTAGGAAGCTGACCGAGCCCAGGAGAGTGTAGCCAGGTGACCAAATAGTCCCAACCTGGATTTCTTCCTTAAATAGTCTCTGACATTCTAGCCAAATTTTAGGCTGAACTCCTGCAGAATATAATCCAGTTCTGGTGCTTCTCTAGTCAGACAAAAAGCTCCTACACTGAGGCCATGCAGAGTATGATTACATGATATTATCCTGGCAGTCAGAACCGAAATTCCTAGGCTGAGGTCATAGGTTTCGGTCCTGGTTTAAATACCAGGACTGAAGCCCCTAGATTGGGCCATGTAGCATATGAACTACTGGTGACTGAAGCAATTCCTTTTTTTATAGCCTAAGCACTCATCTCAGGTAATTGCATGTTCCAGGATTGGTGGAATAAGGCTGTTCTCTAATTGGTTGGCATTTCAATCCAATATATGCATAATTATCCTCTGAGTAAGTGAGACAGAGGAGGTGAGGTAATTTACATTTAATTACGAATCCACAAATAAGGACAATAGGGCTCCAAGCAAACTGGCAAGAAACAATCTCTTTAGAACATGAGATAGCAAACAAAAGACCAATACAACTGACAAAATTAAGAAAAGTTAACCCATGCCACACAATGTACAAGGCTGTGTCATCACAGTTTTTGCCTAGTCTGTCCAAGAAAACCCTTTGTGTCTGTAGCTCTGGACGGATGTCACAGTACCTACGGCCACAAAAAACCCTAAAGGAATAAAAATCTATTATTTCCCCTTTCTCCTCTCTTTATCAATGGATCTCCTCCAAACAGTGGGTGGACTGTTTGGTCCTAGATCTTGCAGAGTAGATTCGTCATCTTGTACTCACTCAGGTCCAGGTTCCTGCAGCACCACCTTATTTCCTACAAAGACCAAGGTTAACTCTTATCAACTTCAAAGGCACAAGCAATACAATCCACATTTTTATATCCACTGTGGAGTGTCTAAATGTCAAAGCTTTTCTTGCACTAGGCAACCACCACCAGATCAATGTCAGTGGCTGGGTGGGCCTAAGCATACCAGCAGCGGATAAATGGAAGACGGCATTCAGATGCCAGTACAAACACTTTGAATACCTTTGTCATATCCTCGGTTGCGGAGCCTGTCTTTATTAAGCAGGGAGATTGGTGCCTACCATGCAGCACCTCTAGTTTTTCTCACACTGACTGTGGTTCCATGTGGCTATCTGCATCTTTCTCTGTTAAGAACCGGCGCCCACTTAACAGGTCTCATGGGAATGCTTTAAGGATGCGCTCACCACTTCCTGCACACACTTAAAGGAACAGTACACCTGTTCCCTATTTGACTCAGACTGAGTGCTTAACTGCTCTGTGCATAAAAGGCATCGTCCCCCTAAGAGAAGTGCCTGGGCAACATGTTCATTCTCTAAGAACGTTGTCTCTGTTCAGGTCAAACTCCTGTAGTGCCCTGCGATAGGAAAATTGTTGCCTTGCATTATACTAATACCTCTATCTCAACAGATTCCCGTTAGCAGTTCCTTATCCTGGATCACTCTGGACACTCAAGATCCCAATCCAGGCTGACTAAGCCTCTCCTCATGGAACCATCCAGATACCTCTACCGGTTCGATCAGCCTTTCTGGGATTACACGGAGCTACCAGGATCCTCTCTACTGACAGAGCCAGTTTTCCACAGTCTCTCCATCTCTACTGTACAGTCTGTAGGGATCACCCCCCTTGTCCAGAATTTGTGGTATTTACACCTCCTGGTGCTGCACCATGTGAATCTATGTACAGGGATTACCTCCTCGGTGCTCCGCTACAAGAGTTTGGTGTCGTGATTCAGAGGGTCCTCCCCTCAGACACCTTCTCCTTATGTTAAATCTTCCTTAACAAATATCCTTGGTTTTACTAAAGTCCTTTCTCTTAGTATTGGGTATTCATCTACCACTCCTCCACCAGTGGTACTGTGAGTCCAGTTAACTTCTCCACACCCCTTGGGCGTAATAATCTTGTGATACCTTTTGGGCTTTGCAATGCTCCAGCAGCTTTTCATCATTTGGCCAGTGATATTGTTAGAGACTTGCTAGATCATTTTGTCGTGATTTATCTGGACAATATTTTGATTTTTAATAGAGATGAGCGAGTACTAAAATTCTCGGGTGCTCGAAGCTCGGGCCGAGCATCCCAAGATACTCGTGTACTCGGCCCGAGCACTGAGCCCAATGTTATCCTATAGGAGACCCGAGTATTTTTCTGGCATGACCCCCAGCAGCATGGTTAAACCCTACAAATATCACAAAAGTATCAGAACAGTGCTGAAATGACATGGGAACAACATGGGGAAGACCCCTGGAAGCATTTCAGACTCCAAGGTCACTGCTGTGAACAATGTTGTCAGAGTATTAGGCCACTTTTACGGACTGTCAAGAAAATGAAACCAAAATGGATTTTCATGGAGAAAATATTAAGGGCTCATACCCACTTGTGAGACAGAGTTGGTGTATATTAGTTTTTTGGATTACATGAAAGATATTTTTAAAAAAATGTGTGTGGCACTCCCATGCCCCTGGGAAGAGATGTACATGAAGGCCTCTTTAAATAATGTGCCCATTTTAAGGAAGTGGATCTTTTGTAGTATTGCCCTTTGGCAAGGCAGCCAAATATTGGGAGGCACCACAATGCCCCTGGAAAGAGACGTGCATGAGGGCCTCTTTAAATATTGTTCCCATTTTAAAGAACTTTGTCTTTTGCAGTATTGCCCTAGGCAGGGCTGCTAAACTTTGGGAGGCACTTCAATGCCTCTTGATAGAGACGTGTATGAGGGCCTCTTTAAATATTGTGCTATTTTAAGGAACTTTGTATTTTGTAGTATTGCCTTAGGCGAGACTGCTAAACATTGGGAGGCACCCCAATGCCCCTGGATAGAGACGTGCAAGAGGGCCTCTTTAAATAATGTGGCCATTATAAGGAAGTGGGTCTTTTGTAGTATTGCCCTAGGCAGGGCTGCCAAAAATTGTGAGGCATTTCAATGCCCCTGGATAGAGGCATGCATGAGGGCCTCTTTAAATAATGTGCCCATTATAAGGAAGTGGGTCTTTTGTAGTATTGCCCTAGGCAGGGCTGCCAAAAGTTGGGAGGCACTTCAATGCCCCTGGACAGAGACGTGCATGAGGGCCTCTTTAAATATTATGCCCATTTTAAGGAATTTTTGTCTTTTGTAGTATTGCACTAGGCAGGGCTGCTAAACATTGGGAGGCACCCATATGCCCCTGGATAGAGACATGCATGAGGGTCTCTTTAAATAATGTGGAACTTTGTCTTTTGTAGTATTGCCCTAGGCAGGGCAGCCAGAAATTGTGTGGCACTCTGATGCCCCTGGACTAAAACATTTACCCCTGGGGGTATACATGAAACTACTGCCCCATTCTGACCCGGTCCACCTGCATAGGGTCAGAAAGGGGGCGGCGACAGATACCACAGGCCATGTACAGGGCGGACTACGTTCAGAGGGAAGCGGCCGGAAAGATCTCTTCTCCCTGGCGGACTCACAGGAGCGCTCTTGGAACCGCAAGTCGATGCATGTGGCTAGCGAGATCAAGGCCTCCAGCTCCGCTGGGATATCCCGACCCATGAGTTAATGCTTTATCCTGCCGGACAGGCCATGCCAAAAAGCACCAGTCATCACTTCGTTGTTCCATCCCAACTCGGAGGAGAGTGTACGGAAGCGGATGGCGTACTGCCCAACGGTGAGCGTCCCTTGACAGAGGTTGAAGAGAGACTCAGTGACAGATGCGACCCTGCCGGGTTCATCGAAGACCCTGCGGAATGTCTCCAGAAAGGTCGATAAGTCATCACGCTCCCAGAGGGGGTTAACCCATGCCAGGGCCTCACCCTCCAGGTGGGACATCACAAAAGCCACCCTGGCCTGATCGGTGAGATACTGCTGTGGCAGCAGTTCAAAGTGAAGGCTACATTGGTTGAGGAAACCGCGGCACATCTTAGGGTCTCCACTGTATCTTTGCGGTTGTCCAAGGCGGGGAGGAGGGCTCAGAACACCCCCCCCGGGGACCGGTCATCGGATACGGACTGGCCCGAGGTCGTTGTTGCCGACTGCAAGGAGACCAGACGATCATTCATCACGGATATGCAAGACAGCATGCGAGACTGCGTGTCTCGTTGCACTGACAGCTCCTGCTGTAGGCTCGAGAGCTGAGTAGCAGATGCTGGGTCGGAGGTCTGAAGGGAGGCTAACCGGGTATCCATGGACTGAAGTAAAGCCATAATACGATTCTGATTTTCACGAAGATAAGCCAGCTCCTTTTGCGCTGAAAACAAGGTACCAGAGGGGTCCATGGCCTGATTATTTTGTCACGCTTCCAGGGGAAGGCACCCTAGAGTGGACCCACTGGGCCGTGGTACCGAAGTCCCCTGGGTAAGCTGATCCTAGTTTACCCAACCCCTATACAGGGATTGTCAGGGGCAAGCCCAGGAGGTCTAAGTTAAACAGCAGCTAGTACCAGGGGGGCGGCTCATAAGTTTAGTCTATACTAAGGCACAGCTAAGCATTCCGGGATAACAGGGTACAAAGCTAGGAGAACGAGAATGGTGCTACCGGGGAAGAGCACAGCAAGGGTTCCAGGAAACAGAGTGCAAGGCTGGAAGAACAGGAATGGTGCTACCAGGGAAGAGCACATGAAGGGTTCCAGGACACAGAGTATAAGGCCTGACCAACAGCTAGCAAAGCAGAAGCTGAACTAGCACAATAACCAAGCACCTCCTATCAGAGGAGGTGGCCTGATATATCATAGGAAGAGCAACTATTGGTCAAGGGAAGTGTCAGGTTGGACCGTGCCGGCCCCTAATGTCACAGGGGAGAAGTGCACCTAGTGCGCCGCTGATTGGTCACATGAATGTGCTCATGTGCGAGCCCGGCGGTCAGCTGACAGGAAGGGAACCCGGCGACGGCTCCGAGACACAGCACGCCTGGACGTCGGATGCGGGTCGCCAGAGGAGCAGGAGATGCGGACCCGGGAGAGGTAAGCTGGGAAGCGGTGCCAGGGGGCCTAACATATATCTTGCATAATATTGGTGAATGAGGTTGTGGTGCTATTAGAGTCATATTAAATATTTTGTGTGACTTCCATGATCTTAAATGACTGCATCCATGTGGTTCAACAATGATTCATGCAATTTATTAATGAAGTCATCAGAAATAGCAAAGAATGCAGTCTTACATGCCTCCCAGAGTTCATCTAGATTCTTTGGTTTTGTCTTCCAAGCTTCCTCTTTCATCCTACCCCAAACATGCTCAATGATGTTCATGTCTGGTGACTGGGCTGACCAGTCCTTGAGAACCTTGATCTTTTTTGCCTGGAGGAACATTGTTGTAGAGATGGATGTATGAGATGGAGCACCATCCTGCTGCAGAATTTGACCCCTTTTATGATTTGGAGTATAAGAGGTAGTTAATAGTTCTTGATATTTTAGGCTATTGATATTGCCTTCCACCTTGCAAATGTTTCGCACACCCCCATACTGAATGTAACCCCAGACTTTTCACCTTTTCATCTTTCCACCACCAAATGTAACTGTTTTCCGGGTGTATTTTGGATCCATGCGGGCTCCAGTAGGTCTCCTGCAGTATTTGTGGTGGCTGTGGTGTAATTCTACTGAAGATTCATAAGAGAAAAGCCACCTTCTGCAACTTGGGACTTTGCAAATGCCGCATGGTTTTTTATTTGCCTTTTGTTTAGTGCTGGCTTGTGGGCACTGATTCGACCATAGAGGCCATTTCAAGACAGAATCCTACAAACTGTTCTAATTGACACAGGGACTTGAGGTGACCAGGCTTGTTGGAGCTCTGCTGCAGTGGAAGAGGGGCTCGCTTTAGATTTTTTAACCAACAAACGTTCCTCCTGAGCAGTTGTATTGTGGGTTCTGCCGGACCTGGGCTTGTCAAACACATCTCCAGCCTCTTCAGATCTTTTTTTAATTCTTTGTACTTTGCACAGCAATTTCCTGGACCCTGTTGTAAAACTAGATCTCTGCATAGAGGTTAAAGGGTGTACGGGTTTCTCGAGGTTCTGCCTAATAGAGCTCCTTGTGTGGGGACATGGGGGTCAGTGCGTGCTCTCGTCCATTGGCCAAACTACCTTTAGGCAGACCGCATGGACCAGAACTCATCCCAAATGAATGCCTGAACTCTTTAACTGTGGTCGGAACACTACTCAGAAAACACAGGGTGAGGGATCCACAAAATGGTTACACTTTATTGGATGCCCAACAGGCATGTAACACATACTCAACAAAACACACAATTTAAAAGGCAGCAGAGTCTTACCTTTCCACTGGCTAACCAAGGATTAGAATGTTCATGCCCTTGGGACTTCCAAGGCCAATTATGCCAATCCAACAGCACCCACTTTCGGTGGGCACCCACCAAGAAAGGAATAGCGGCAAGCCTAGGAAGCTGACCGAGCCCAGGAGAGTGTAGCCAGGTGACCAAATAGTCCCAACCTGGATTTCTTCCTTAAATAGTCTCTGACATTCTAGCCAAATTTTAGGCTGAACTCCTGCAGAATATAATCCAGTTCTGGTGCTTCTCTAGTCAGACAAAAAGCTCCTACACTGAGGCCATGCAGAGTATGATTACATGATATTATCCTGGCAGTCAGAACCGAAATTCCTAGGCTGAGGTCATAGGTTTCGGTCCTGGTTTAAATACCAGGACTGAAGCCCCTAGATTGGGCCATGTAGCATATGAACTACTGGTGACTGAAGCAATTCCTTTTTTTATAGCCTAAGCACTCATCTCAGGTAATTGCATGTTCCAGGATTGGTGGAATAAGGCTGTTCTCTAATTGGTTGGCATTTCAATCCAATATATGTATAATTATCCTCTGAGTAAGTGAGACAGAGGAGGTGAGGTAATTTACATTTAATTACGAATCCACAAATAAGGACAATAGGGCTCCAAGCAAACTGGCAAGAAACAATCTCTTTAGAACATGAGATAGCAAACAAAAGACCAATACAACTGACAAAATTAAGAAAAGTTAACCCATGCCACACAATGTACAAGGCTGTGTCATCACAGTTTTTGCCTAGTCTGTCCAAGAAAACCCTTTGTGTCTGTAGCTCTGGACGGATGTCACAGTACCTACGGCCACAAAAAACCCTAAAGGAATAAAAATCTATTATTTCCCCTTTCTCCTCTCTTTATCAATGGATCTCCTCCAAACAGTGGGTGGACTGTTTGGTCCTAGATCTTGCAGAGTAGATTCGTCATCTTGTACTCACTCAGGTCCAGGTTCCTGCAGCACCACCTTATTTCCTACAAAGACCAAGGTTAACTCTTATCAACTTCAAAGGCACAAGCAATACAATCCACATTTTTATATCCACTGTGGAGTGTCTAAATGTCAAAGCTTTTCTTGCACTAGGCAACCACCACCAGATCAATGTCAGTGGCTGGGTGGGCCTAAGCATACCAGCAGCGGATAAATGGAAGACGGCATTCAGATGCCAGTACAAACACTTTGAATACCTTTGTCATATCCTCGGTTGCGGAGCCTGTTTTTATTAAGCAGGGAGATTGGTGCCTACCATGCAGCACCTCTAGTTTTTCTCACACTGACTGTGGTTCCATGTGGCTATCTGCATCTTTCTCTGTTAAGAACCGGCGCCCACTTAACAGGTCTCATGGGAATGCTTTAAGGATGCGCTCACCACTTCCTGCACACACTTAAAGGAACAGTACACCTGTTCCCTATTTGACTCAGACTGAGTGCTTAACTGCTCTGTGCATAAAAGGCATCGTCCCCCTAAGAGAAGTGCCTGGGCAACATGTTCATTCTCTTAGAACGTTGTCTCTGTTCAGGTCAAACTCCTGTAGTGCCCTGCGATAGGAAAATTGTTGCCTTGCATTATACTAATACCTCTATCTCAACAGATTCCCGTTAGCAGTTCCTTATCCTGGATCACTCTGGACACTCAAGATCCCAATCCAGGCTGACTAAGCCTCTCCTCATGGAACCATCCAGATACCTCTACCGGTTCGATCAGCCTTTCTGGGATTACACGGAGCTACCAGGATCCTCTCTACTGACAGAGCCAGTTTTCCACAGTCTCTCCATCTCTACTGTACAGTCTGTAGGGATCACCCCCCTTGTCCAGAATTTGTGGTATTTACACCTCCTGGTGCTGCACCATGTGAATCCATGTACAGGGATTACCTCCTCGGTGCTCCGCTACAAGAGTTTGGTGTCGTGATTCAGAGGGTCCTCCCCTCAGACACCTTCTCCTTATGTTAAATCTTCCTTAACAAATATCCTTGGTTTTACTAAAGTCCTTTCTCTTAGTATTGGGTATTCATCTACCACTCCTCCACCAGTGGTACTGTGAGTCCAGTTAACTTCTCCACACCCCTTGGGCGTAATAATCTTGTGATACCTTTTGGGCTTTGCAATGCTCCAGCAGCTTTTCATCATTTGGCCAGTGATATTGTTAGAGACTTGCTAGATCATTTTGTCGTGATTTATCTGGACAATATTTTGATTTTTAATAGAGATGAGCGAGTACTAAAATGCTCGGGTGCTCGAAGCTCGGGCCGAGCATCCCAAGATACTCGTGTACTCGGCCCGAGCACTGAGCCCAATGTTATCCTATAGGAGACCCGAGTATTTTTCTGGCATGACCCCCAGCAGCATGGTTAAACCCTACAAATGTCACAAAAGTATCAGAACAGTGCTGAAATGACATGGGAACAACATGGGGAAGACCCCTGGAAGCATTTCAGACTCCAAGGTCACTGCTGTGAACAATGTTGTCAGAGTATTAGGTCACTTTTACGGACTGTCAAGAAAATGAAACCAAAATGGATTTTCATGGAGAAAATATTAAGGGCTCATACCCACTTGTGAGACAGAGTTGGTGTATATTAGTTTTTTGGATTACATGAAAGATATTTTTTTAAAAATTTGTGTGGCACTCCCATGCCCCTGGGAAGAGATGTACATGAAGGCCTCTTTAAATAATGTGCCCATTTTAAGGAAGTGGATCTTTTGTAGTATTGCCCTTTGGCAAGGCAGCCAAATATTGGGAGGCACCACAATGCCCCTGGACAGAGACGTGCATGAGGGCCTCTTTAAATATTATGCCCATTTTAAGGAACTTTGTCTTTTGTAGTATTGCACTAGGCAGGGCTGCTAAACATTGGGAGGCACCCATATGCCCCTGGATAGAGACATGCATGAGGGTCTCTTTAAATAATGTGGAACTTTGTCTTTTGTAGTATTGCCCTAGGCAGGTCAGCCAAAAATTGTGTGGCACTCTGATGCCCCTGGACTAAAACATTTACCCCTGGGGGTATACATGAAACTACTGCCTAACTTTTGAATGGTTAGGGTCATCATCATTATAAATATGATGTAAAAAAATTATGTTTTCGTGGCATCATGAACCACGGTCGCACTGATCATATAATGGTGGCGGATGAAGAGAAGGAGGAGCAGTACAGCCAGTAGCCAAAGTCATGAAGTGTGTACCAATGTGTGGGTGTGCGGAGGTGCATGGCAATTTACCGGCACAAAATTTAAATTCCGCTCTCATTTGGTGGTGGAGTGGTGAAGTCATGCCCAGTCCAACGTTTGTTCATCTTGATCAGAGTCAGCCTGTCAGCATTTTCAGTTGACAGGCGAGTGCGTTTATCAGTAATGATTCCACCTGCGGCACTAAAAACACGCTCTGACAAAATGCTAGCTTCAGGGCAGTCCAGGACTTCCAAGGCGTAGAAAGGTAATTCCTGCCACATGTCCATCTTGGATACCCAATAATTATAAGGCACAGAGGAGTCTAGGAGCACTTTTGTACGATTGGCAAGGTACTCCCTCAGCATCTTCGCAAACTTTTCAGTCCTTGTGACACTATCCCGCACCTCAGGGCCTGTGGTACGGGAGGTGCTGAGAAAAGTGTCCCAGATCTTTGAGAGTGTTCCCCTACCTCAGCTTGATTGGACTTTTGCCTCTCTCAGACGGACGCCTTGGTTGTCCACCGAATCGTGACCTCTGCCGCTAGCATTTTCAGAAGGGAATTTTTTGACTAGTTCCACGACTATGGCCTTCTGGTACTGCAGCATTTTTGTACACCTCTTCGCCTCGGGAATAAGAGAAATAAAGTTCTCTTTGGGTCTAAAAGTGTCACCAACCAGTAATGAGTGTCCGCCAAGATGTTGATAACGCGAGGGTCATGAGATAGGCAGCGTAACATAAAGTCAGCCATATGTGCCAGACTGTTAACAGGCAAGACTTCAGGGTCCTCACCAACAGCATGACTGTCCATGCTGGCCTCATCATCCTCCTCATCCTCCTCCTCTCCCCAGTCCTCTGGCCATTCACGTTGAACCGACGATCTGACAGTTGTGCATGTATTACCGTCAATTCTGCATCAAATAGCTCTATTTCTTCATCCTCCTCTTCCTCGTCATAGTCCTCCAATGCACGTTGGGATGAGATGAGGCTGGGCTGTGAGTAATCACCCAGTACGTTTTTTTGCTCCAACTCATCGTGATCCGCCTGCAATGCATCGTCTTTGATTTTGAGCAGAGAGTGTTTTAGAAGACAGAGAAGCGGGATGGTGATGCTAATGATGGCGTCATCGCCGCTCATCATCTTGGTGGAGTCCTCCAAGTTTTGGAGGACGGTACATTTGTCGGACATTTCATTTCCACTCCTGAGGTCTTATGTGTGGAGTTTGAACTTTATACCGACGGCCTAGTTGATGCTAGTACTTAACAACTGCCCTCTTCTGCTCACAAATCCAGACCAACATGTGCAGTGTGGAATTCCAACGCGTGGGGACAACACACACCTGTCTGTGAGCCGGAAGCTGCAAACGCCGCTTAAAGCCGGCAAGGGCGGCAGAAGCAGTAGGTGACTTTCCAAAATGGGCACACAGGCAGCGTATTTTGACGAGTAGATCTGACAGCTCCGGGTAGGATTTAAGAAACCGCTTAACCACGAGGTTGAGCACATGGGCCACGCCTCGCCTCAGAGCCGCCACAAGGTTTTGGCCATTGTCACACACGACCATGCCTGGCTGTAGGTTCAGCAGTGTGAGCCAGTGATCTGCCTGCTGTTTCAGAGCTGTCAACAACTCTTCAGCATTGTGGGGTTTGGTTTATCACCAATGCATATTAGCTTCAGCACAGCCTGCTGCCGCTTAGCCAAGGCTGCAGTGCTTCCAGCTTGGGACTTGTGTGGAGGTTGAAGTGGAGGAGGAGGAGGCTGAGGATCATGACGTTCCGGAGCTGTACACTATGAAACCCTGACTGAGTTAGGGTCTGCAATCCTTGGTGTCGGAAGGACGTGTTCCGTCCCAAGCTCAGACTGGGTCCCGGCTTCAAGAATATTAACCCAGTGGGCCGTCAGCGAGATGTACTGGCCCTGCCAACAAGCACTTGTCCACGTGTCCGTGGTTAGGTGGACTTTGCCTGAAACTGCATTGTTAAGGGCGCGCATGATGTTTTGTGACACGTGCTTATGTAATGCGGGGACAGCACACCAGGAAAAATGGTGGGGGCTGGGGACCGAGTAACGTGGGACAGCCACCACCATCAGGTTGTGGAATGCTTCCATCTACACTAGCCTAAAAGGAAACATTTCCAGCGCAAGCAGTCGCGAAATGTGTGTATTTAGAACTGTGGCATGTGGGGCGTTGGCAGCATATTTGCGCCTGCGTTCCAAAGATGGGTGTATGGATAACTGAACTCTGCGCTGGGACAAGGACGTGATTGATGATGGTGCTATTTCTGTTTGTGCAACTACAGGTGAAGGACAGGAGGCATCTTCGCATGCAGTATGGACAGGGGATTGTCTTGCACGCACAACAGTGGAAGACGCAGCGGTGTCACCCGCAGACACTGCTCCTGGACTCTGCTGTACATCCCACAAAGTCGGGTGCTTTGCTGCCATGTGCCTGATCATGCTGGTGGTGGTCAGGCTACTAGTTTTGCTACTGTGGCACTCCTGCGGGGATTTCATCTCACCGGTTGGCAGCAATTAACTAGGGGGTCACATCATGAGTGATTCGGATGATGTGCGGGTCCCGTACGGGAAGATTCCCAGAATGCAGCATCTGGAGCAGCGGCCCAAATAATGCCTCTAACCTTGCCGTATATACCGGGTGCCAAATGGTTACCAACATATGAAGGCAAACCCGGTACCTTAACAACCTTGAAACAAAAGATGTGTGCACTGCTGGACATGTATACGTTGACACAGAAGCAGCGAGCCACTGTTGTGCTGGGACAATTAACAGGCGCAGCGGAGCTAGAGGCTGAGTCTTGGAGTAATGCTGACAGGGACTCTGCTGCTAAAGTGTTTGATAAGTTAAAACTCGTTTTTGAAAAGCGCACACAGTCTGAGTTGAGGATGCTGTTCTACCAGTGTAAACAGAGACCACAAGATACCATCAGAGACTATGCCCTCCGTTTACAAGGGGCACACCGGTCCTTAAAACAGGTAGACCTGGCAAGTGTATTGGAAGAGGGTATTGGATCACCCAACTGTGAACTTTAGTGACTTAAAAGATCGTGCTATAACCATGTTAAGAGATCCAGTGCCTGCAGAACCTGCAATCCAATCCTGGCAGGCTAATACCTCTCCCATAGACTTTAAACCTGTTTCTATAGAACCTGCAAAAGCAGAAAGTCAAACTGTAGCAGATGATGACATGCGTAACCAGATGCTGCAGTTAATTAAAAACATGGACTATGTATTAAAGCTCTTGCAAACTATGCCTGGAGCACCACCATAAAGCGAAATCCACGTAGCTGATAGCCCTGAGGATGTCCCATGGATGCGGAGGAAGACCAAGTCACCCGTGCAGGCGACCAACGCACCATTCAAACGTAAACCCATGTCGCCCGTTCAGGGGACCAACAAGTCGCCAGTTCAGGGGACTGACGCACCATTTCAACGCAGAGCCAGGGACTACACGGATTCTTCAGGACAACCCATCTGCCTGCGATGCAACAACCCAGGCCACTTTGCAAGAGGATGTCCTTTAAACAAGAGATTCCTGGGCCCGGGGAGGGAGGAATTAAAAGACCAAGGGTTATTTGTGGTTGAAGATAATCCTAATGAAAAATGCCCCTACATGGTAATTGGTACAAATGCTATTGAAAACTGCTTTGGAGAAGTGTTGTTTTTACCCCAACAGATTTCTCAGACTGCTGGTTATGGGCGGACGAGTGTCATCCAACGAGAGATCCGAGCCCTTATCCACAAGCAACAGGTAAATCTGTCTGGGGGAGAAATTGGCAGTGTGCGGGTAACAGACCCCGTTCCCATTGTACTACCACCAAAAAGTGAGTTGATGATATGGTGTGGAGCAGCGATAGGTTGCAGAGGACAGGAATACCAGGCAGTTGTAGAGCCGGTATTTTCAGAGCACAGACCTACACTACTGACAGCCAGAGGGGTGGTGGATGTATGCAAGGGACGAGTACCAATCCGTGTATTAAATAGTGGGGAAGAGGAAGCAAAGCTACCCTGGTATGCTACTGTAGCGAAGCTGTATACTGTTTGTAACAATAACATAAAGGCAGTGGGACCTGTTTCCTCATCTAGCCAGGCGGAGGATAACAACTCCAAAAGACCGCTGGAGGAGTGTTGTCAGCAGTTGCATGTAGGAACTGATGCCAACCCTTCTCACCAGAAGCACAGAGTTTACCGGGTAGCACAGGAGTTCGAGCAAATATTTAGTAAGCATCCATTAGATTTTGGGAGGATTAAAGGGGTACACCATCGCATACCCACAGGAGATCATCCCCCAATTAAGTTGAGACACAGACCCATTCCACCAGGTCATTACCAACATGCCAAAGAGATGCTGAGGGACATGAAGGAGTCCGGGGTTATAAAAGACAGCAGTAGTCCCTGGGCAGCCCCTTTAGTCCTAGTCAGAAAGAAGGATAGCACGATGAGGATGTGTGTGGATTACAGGGAGGTCAATAAAATCACTCACAAAGATGCTTACCTTTTACCCCGAATAGAGGAGTCTCTTGCTGCATTAAAGACTGCTAATTATTTCCCCACATTAGATCTCACTAGTAGGTATTGGCAGGTCTCCGTTGCAGAAGGAGACCGAGAGAAGACTGCATTCACAACGCCAATGGGACTATGCAAATTCAACAGCATGCCATTCGGGTTATGCAATACACCAGGAACGTTTCAAAGAATCATGGAAAGTTGCCTGGGACACCGGAACTTCGAAACAGTACTCCGATACCTGGATGACGTCATCGTGTTTTCTAAAACTTACGAGGAACAGCTGAAACACCTGGCAGATGTATTTGAGGCTTTGGCAAAGTACGGGATGAAGCTCAAAACATCTAAATGTCACCTGCTGAAACCTAAGGTTCAATACCTGGGACACGTGGTCAGCGCAGATGGAGTAGCTCCAGACCTGGAAAAGGTAACCGTTATCCAGGATTGGCAGAGACCAACCACCATCACCGAGATCCGTCAGTTCTTAGGTTTGGTTGGGTACTACAGAAGATTCATTAAGGGCTACACAAAGATGGCAGCGCTCCTACAAGATCTTTTGGTAGGCCAATCTAAGAAAAGAAGATCTTTAGAGCCACCATTGGAATGGGGAGAAGAACAAGAAAACTCCTTCCAACAGATGAAGCAGGCTCTGACCGGTGAGGAAATCCTGGCTTACCCTGATTATAACCTACCATTCGTCCTTTACACAGCAATGTAGGCCTGGGAGCAGTCCTTTCCCAGATTCAAGATAGTAGAGAGCGAGTAATCACCTACACCAGCAGAAAACTTTGACCCACCGAGAGGAACCCAGAAAACTACAGTTCCTTTAAGTTGGAGTTCCTGGCCTTGGTCTGGGCCATAACAGAAAGGTTCAAGCATTACCTTGCAGCTTCAAAGTTCACCGTCTTCACGGTTAATAACTAGTGATGAGCGAGTATGCTCTGCGCTACTCGTTACTCGCACGAGAATCCCGATACTCGGGATTCTCGGCGAGCACCGAGTACCGGCGAGATGCTCGGACTGCTCGGTAATAATAAGCGATCTGACACACGTACACAGCTCCCTTCAGTGCACACAGTGAGCTGGCACCTCACAGAGAGGAGATTCATTGTTAGGATCCCTCTGGGGGCCACAGCAAGGTGTTGTATGTTGCAGCGATTTCAAAAAGCCCCCCCCTCCCGCCCTTTCCCAGCAATACTCGTTTTATAACCGGAAGTCTGTGGGCGGAGCCTGTCACTCATTGACTTACATTGGGCTCGGTGCTCGGCTGAGTACACGAGTATCTTGAGATGCTCGGCCAGAGCACCGAGCACCCGAGCATTTTAGTGCTCGCTCATCACTATTAATAACCCGTTAACACACCTGGATACCGCAAAGCTTGGTGCACTGGAGCAAAACTGGATGGCTCGACTATCGAACTATGACTTTACTATCAAATATCGAGCAGGCCGCAACAATGCAAATGCTGATGCCCTCTCAATAAACCCTCAAGTACATCTACAAGAAATTGAAGAAGAAGAGGATGACTTAGAGGAAATAGAACTCCCAGCTTTCCATAAAAGTAGAAAATGGCAAATCGCTGAAGATCACATTTACCAAAACCGTCAGACTGCTGAACTAAACCCGTTGCCTTACTATGGATGGAAGGAGACTCAAGACAGTGATCTGGCAGTGAGCCTTGTAAAGAAGTTGATAACCCAACCAGATTCCAAACTTGAAAAGGATGCTCCACTAGAAGCCCAACACCTGTGGAAAGAAAGAGGCCGGTTATTCATCTATCATGGTCAACTGTGCAGATGGTACATCAACCCAAGAACACATAAAATGGTTCCAAAGAGAGATGTTCAAATGGTATTGAAAGCATACCACGATGGATTTGGGACACTTTGGACAGAGAAAACTGGAAATACTGTTACGTGAAAGATTCTATTGGATCAGCATGAGGTCTTCCATAGAGAGATGGTGTAAAAACTGTGGACCATGCTCATTAAGAAGAAGAGACCGAAACAGCCAGAAAGCACCACTCAAGTCTGTCATCACCAACAACCATTAGAACTGGTAGTCTTAGATCATGTCAAACTCGCACCCAGCAAATCAGGCTACACCTATGCTCTTACCATAGTAGACCACTATTCCAGATTCCTTGTGGTAGCTCCGGTAAAAGACTTAACAGACGGCAGCAAGAACATTTCAAGCTTATTTCTGCAGACCCCATGGTTATCCAGAACAGGTACTAACAGACCAAGGACCTGCCTTTGAAGCTAAAATATTTCACGAGTTCTGTCGCCTATACGGATGCAAGAAAATACGCACCACGTCTCACCATCCTCAAACTAATGGAATGTGTGAAAAGATGAATCACGTGGTAATTGAAATGCTGAAAACTCTGCCTTTAGAAGAACAAAACCAATGGCCATAGAAGTTACCAGATCTAGTTGACATCTACAACAACATCCCAGTAAGCTCAACCAATTGTATCCCTGCATACCTCATGAGAGCAAGACCAGGAAAATTGCCAGTAGACTTTGAAATAGGCATAGTAGTTCCTGAAGCAGATACAACAGATGCAGATTGGGACACTCGTAGGAAAGAGCAATACCAGAACATCCAAGAATGCGTTAAGAGAAGTCTGGAAAAATCTAGAGGAAGACAAGAAACCAACTTCAACAAAAGTGCGCAAGGAACACCCTTAACACCAGGTGAACTGGTTTTGAAAAAAAAAAGAAGACTGCACAAACTAGATGATCAATTGGAAAAAGAACCATACACTGTGTTACCATCCAACTTTGATAACCAGAAAACCTGTTTAATCAGCAAAGATCATGGTGAAACAACAGCAACAGTGTCCAGAGATCATTTGAAGAAGTGCCCTCAACAGTTTCAACCAGAAGAAAATGTACCTTGTCCAAAGCCAGAAGAGCAAAAGAAGCCAAAGACAGTTCAAACACTCATTTAAGAGTTACCGGCGGATTGGCCTCAAATAGAAGGTACATACCTAATCCCAACTCTAATGTTTCCACCAGCAGTAGAAGTACCATGAGTACAAGAACCACCTGTTGTACCGGAACCAGAGAATCCTGCAATCGGTGTACCTGCCATTCCCACTATGAGAATCAAAAGACACTCAGGCATACCTGTGTTACGCAGATCAACACATGGGTCAGTAAGTAGTGTTCACTCTACACCAGGCATACATACCAGTGGTATACCAGTTTTACGTAGGACACCCACCACTCAGGTACAGAGAGTAAGCAGTAAAATGTGGGAAAATGTAAATATGTGCAGAATGTAAATATGTTATTAATGGTAGTGTACAGAAGGGTGGAGGAACTAGATTAGCCCCCATGCACATCAAGTTAGGAAAAGAAAGTGAAGCCAGGCCTCATAAGCAGAGACACCCGTATTGTAAATAGTTATGTTTTTGAACTTTAAGAGACTTTACCTGTTGGACTTTTGAATGTTTCCCCTTTTTCCTATTTTCAAAAATGGACTATAGCTACAGGACTGGCAGTGGCAAAACCCCTGTTTAAACACCCTTTAAACAGCCTACAGCAGATGGACTAGCGCTGTATGGACTGGTTACCTGTTTTCTTAATTATCCCTGGTTTTTGTAAATTATTAATTTTTAATACTCTGTTCAAAATCAAATGTAAATAGTTATGATATGTCATGTTATGGAAAAATGTTTCAGTCCCGGAGGACTGTATTCAACCAGGGGGGAATGTAGCACCCCTTCGGGGGATTGCCAAAGATTCCACCAATGCAAGGAAGGACTTACACCTTGGTTTGCACAGCACACACCACCTTCCACCCCAGACCTGAAGGGGGAGCTCTACTGGCTGCCTTAAGCCAGTTCCCCTTCAAGAACATCCAGGCCTGAGGGGAGGAGTTAGTTAGTCCCTGTAGTTTTAGTTCAGTCTAGTGAGGAGAAGGAAGAGAGAGGAGACGGAGTAACTGGTCGCTGGGGGAGATCCAGGACCAGGGACCACTGACCGCTGTGTGCACCCTAAGGAAAGGGTCGGAGGAAAGTGGAAAAGCAGGGAACTAAGAAAAGGGAACAAGATCATACAGCCCTTTAGTACACCCGGACACTGGAGTCCGATGCTGCCAGCATACAGAGCTACAGCAAAAGCCCTGCAGACTCAGGAGGAGTTCAGCCCTGAGGAGAGCAAGTAAGAGACACTAAACTGACCAAGCATAAGACCAGGGGCCACAAGAGAAACAGGGACCCCACCGAAGGACCTCATTGCCAGTTTAGGACAAAGCTCAGAGAGGGAGAAGAAGAAGCGGTGGATTCAGGCTCAGGCAGGACTCATCCCACACCGCAGATCACAGACACAGAGGAGGCCTCATAACTTTCTAAGGTGGAAGTCCCAAGTTGGGTCATGAGGAAATCGTAATCATCAGTAAAAGGTACCGAAATAACAATCCCTGTGCGTCTGTGTGCCTTCTATCCACCGCCATTCACTGCTGTATCAGCAAAGACTTAACTACCACTCCCTCATCCATGCCTGCTGCCCTGAGGTAAAGCTCTACCTGTGGGGAACTGATCCACACTCTGCTGCGCCCACCATCACCTCAGCGCCGGCTTGCAGCGCTGGTACCATATTACCGGGAACTACAGGGGCGTCACGTTCAATTGTAAATAACCCCCTTACCCCACCGTTCCCCGCCATTGAGGTCCAGGGCACGGGACCAGGGATCAACCAGCCGTGATTCCCCCATCAAACCGCCATCAGCCCCGGTACCCGAGTACCCATACCCTGTCGACCGCCTCACTACCCCTGCTGATGCTGGCATGGCAGGTGTTGCAAATGCCTTTTTGGAATTAACTGCAGACACCTTAAAAAACAGCCAGTTGTACTGGCAACTTCTGTCATGTTGTTGTTCCGAGAAATGGTTGCCTGCCTTCTGCCTCGGCCACCACCCTGCTTCTTCTGGCCTGTTGTGATGCTACGCCTAACTCCTCCTGTACACTGCTGTCCTCACTCTGCATGTCCTCCTGCCAGGTTGGGTAGTTACTGGATCATCCACCACGTCGTCTTCCACTTCCGCACCCTGATCCTCCTCCTGATTTTCTGGCAATTGTGTCTCATCATCGTCCACCTCTTGTTGGGGCACGTTCCCACAGTTGCTTTCGTGAGACCGTGGCTGCTCAAATATTTGTGCATCGGTACATACGATTTCCTCATGACCCACTTCAACTGGAGCTGGCGAGAGGCCAGAATCTAGGAATGAATAAGTGAACAGCTCTTCAGAGTGTTCAAGTGTGGGATCAGTTATGTCCAGGGCCGGGCACTCGGCATGGTGGGAGGAAGGAGGATCAGGGTGTGGAATGTACGGTCCAGTCTCACGGCTACTGACACTTGACCATGTGGAAGACAGGGTATTTGTGGTGGTGCCAAACTGACTGGAAGCATTATCCGCTATCCAACTAACAACCTGTTGACACTGGTCTTGGTTTAATAGTGGTGTACTGCTGCGGTACCCTACAAATTGGGACAGGAAGGTGGAGCGAGATGATATGGCGTTTGTTGTGGACCAATTCGAGCTTGCACACGGCCTCGGCCTATGCCTGCACCACCATCACGTCCAGTTCCTTGTCCCTCGCCACCGACCTTGCGCATTTTCAATGTTGTGCTGCCTGTATACAGCTAAATGAAGGCGTCCAAAAGATGTTTTTTTTAGCTGCACACTAGGATTACAGATTACAGCGGTTTAATCCCGGCAGCTGGACCGGTCAGACACAAAAGCTGATGTCAATACCGAGTGTTTTGTCATATCCTAATTTCCGCTACAACCCACTCCTGGTGCACACAAATGGTAAATGAATGCAGACAAGAGTTGGTTTTTAGCTGAACACAGTGACTAGAGATTAGAGGTTAAATCCCAGCAGGAGGACCGGTCAGACACAAACGCTGACGAGAATACCGAGTGTTTTGGCCTATCCTAATTTCCGCTACAACCCACTCCTGGCGCACACAAATGGTAAATAAAAGCAGACAAGAATTGGTTTTTAGCTGGACACATAGAGATTAGAGATTAAATCCAAGCAGGTGGATCGGTCAGACACAAACGCTGACGAGAATACCGAGTGTTTTGGTCGTGTCCTAATTTCTGCTACAACTCACTCCTGGCCTATAAAAGTAAATTAATCTCAGACAAGCATTGTTTTTGGGATTAGGATTAGAGTTTCCCAGCCTGTGACAACCACCCAGAATAGATGTTAGGCTGTCCTAATTACTGGCACAACGCGAAGCTTTATCTCTATATCCTTGATTTCCACCTGTCCCTGCCCATGTATACAGCTGGTATACTGCTCAGAAGGACCTGTTGTGGTACACTGTATACTCTGAAGGCTGTTGTGCTAATAGATGAAAGTCGGCCCCACCAAAATCTGTTCCTCAGTCAGCAGCACCTCTCCCTACAGGACCTGTCTGTAGAGCAGAGTGATGAGCACAGCGCGGTCAGGTCTTATAAAGACTTGATCACGCTGTACGGCCAGCCAAATCACTGTAAAGCCACAACCAACAGGGCTGTGGCTTTACAGTGGCTCTTAGCCAATCCCTGCATGCAGGCTGGCTCTGTAAAGAGCGCCAACATGCAGGGAGGTGGACCCCAAGCATAGCAAGAGTATCGCGAGATTACTCTGTACTCGCCGAGTACCCCGAGTACCAAGATATTCGAGCGTAATGACAAGCATACTTGCTCATCCCTAATTTTTAAGTGAATTTTTAATAGGATTAGAGCTAAAATCCACTAAATGTTGCTCTCCACCTAGGCCGCCACCCTCCTTGATCTAAAATGTCAAATAGAAATTGTGTATGATATTGGAGGTTTACTAAAAACACCATTCTGTGCAGATAAAATTATTGCTTAGATAAATAGAGGTAAGGATACTATAGATGTTAATGCTACCCTAATTTAATTTTACTAAAACACGCACGAAAAACATCTTTCTTAAATATACATTCACATGCACATTCACGAAGAAAATCCAGCACCCAATGGTTGCACTCCAAAGCTTTATTTCAAATTTCATATAAAAGCATAGACAACGGAGGTAGAGATAAATGTCTCAAATAGCAGCAGTCCCAAACACCGGTTTACCCGTTTCAGGACCAAGTGTGACGATTATTCATAACCTAGTGCTTTATCAGCGTTCAAAGGATTTTAAATTGACAATGAAAATACAAGACCCGCCCATCTGTCATATGATAGACAGTACCTCCATACAAAATACGTTTAAATTTACCAATTCCAACAGAATATTCAATTGTAAAACCAACATAATAATGCTGTCAAATGTTACAATTATAGGATTAGTGAACGGTTTCAATAAAATAAAATTAAATCAGAATGCTTATTTAGGCCGGTGGGATGGGTGGTCTCCATCATCAGGATCCAGTGAGCTTCCTGACTATAGAGTTTCTGCTGATCCTGATGATTTAAATCCTTTGATTGCTGATAAAGCACTAGGCTATGACTAAGTTGCACACTTGGCCTGGAAACACGTAAACGGGTGTCTGGGACTGCTTCTATTGGAGCCATTTTAATACCTTGGTTGTCTAAGCTTTTATACGAAATTTGGAATAAAGCTATGGAGTGCAACCTTTTGGTGCTGGATTTTCTTCATAAATGTGGATTACTTTGGCAAGCACAAAGCGACAGGTGAGCTGGATTGTTTTTTCAACATTCACATGTAATTTTTACAAATTATTTTGGATATCTCCATCCGGTAGCTAATCCAATATAAGTGTTAAAATTTAATTTCAACAATTCTCCATAAAAAATCATTCTAAAAATTATGTTGTCATAAAGCAATTTTACTTTAAAATATATGAGTCCAAAAAGGAAAAAGAGGGAAAAGGTAAAAAAGAGGTTCTACTGTTTCCTTATGGTTTCTATGGTATTTCACTTACTTCTATAGTTCTATCTCACTTTAAAATATGTATTAGTTGAATCGGGCATAGGCTTAGTGTTGGAGGTGTATGTAGGTGCTACTGCAAATGTTACTGAAAGCTATACTGACCAGACAACAGCACATCATGTCCCAAGCCAAGTGACAACTTCGGTTACTGCTGTAATGGGACAAAATGCCGGAAAGCCCGCGCTGCCACCAGGAATCACCAGGAAATGAAGAGTTAACTGGGCAGATTTTTCTTTATTTTATCCTACGCGTTTCGGAGCCTCTATCCGAGCTCCTTCCTCAGGGAACATCCCTGAGGAAGGAGCTCGGATAGAGGCTCCGAAACGCGTATACTAAAATAAAGAAAAATCAGCCCAGTTAACTCTTCGTTTCCTGGTGATTCCAGGTGGCAGCGCGGGCTTTCCGGCATTTTGTCCCATTACAGCATTCCTGTTTTCACGATTATCGTGAAGGTGCGGCCCTGCAGCAGCCATCTTACAAGCCATCTTACAGGCGATTATACCGGTCGTGGGTGACACAACCGAGCCAGGTGAGCAGTTCCTAATATACACCGCTAGAACACTGTGTTAAAAGGATAAGACCCTATGCGCATTTATCTCACGTTTACAGGCTAACTTCTGTTACTAATGATTGAATCCCAGCACTCATATATTTGATTTTATTTACAGTTCATGCAGATGTGTCAGGTGACATGCAGGACAAAAGACGTTTCGGCCAACACTATGGCCTTGTTCACAAAGTCACTATAAAAAGGAATATACAAAAATGAATACAGTGTAGGTGGAGATATATACAATATTTACATAGACATTCAGTCAATGAACTTATTGATCAGTTTTGTATTTTCTATGAATCTTTCGGTTTATTAGAAGAATGGGGTAACGTTAGAGGGTGTGATATATACATACAAGAGGTGGTACTGGGGTAGAGGGTATGTATACTTGGGGATTTATAGGGTAAAAGAATGCAATCCTCATTTACCTGCCAGTATCTCAACACAGGATTGTCACCACGAGGGGAGGGGGTTGTATTGGTTTCCTTTTTTGGGCGATATATCATATAGTGGTGAAGGTTATCTAAAATATAACATATGTGATTATTCATTTTATATTCCCACTAGCTGTGAGCCCGATGCAAATGCATCGGGATTCTAGAACGTGCATTAATTTGATTATAGTAGTTATAGCTGTTAGCCTGATGCAAATGCATCGGGTATCTAAAATATGTTTATTGTTTTTTTAAAGATTTTTAAATAATAATCGCATCATCAATAGCAATAATATAAGCCATAGCATTATTATTAGCAGTAATAGCAGTATTAATAGCATTATTAGCAGTATTATGAGCATTAATAACAGTATTAATAGCATTAATAGCATTATTATTAGCAGTAATAGCAGTATTAATAGCATTATTAGCAGTATTATGAGCATTAATAACAGTATTAATAGCATTAATAGCATTATTATTAGCATAAATAGCATTAATAATAGGATTATTAGCATTAATAATAGCATTAATAACATTATTAATAGCATTAATAGCATTATTATTAGCATTAATAGAATTAATAATAGCATTATTAGCATTAATAATAGCATTAATAACATTATTAATATCATTAATAGCATTATTATTAGCATTAATAGCATTAATAATACCATCAATAGGATAAATATTAGCATTAATAGCATTAATAGCATAAATAATAGGATTAATAGCATTATTAATAGCATTAATAGCATTATTAATAGCATTAATAGCATTATTATTAGCATAAATAGCATTAATAATAGCATTATTAGCATTAATAACATTATTAATAGCATTAATAGCATTATTATTAGCATTAATAGCATTAATAGCATTATTATTAGCATTAATAGCATTAATAATACCATTAATAGGATAAATATTGACATTAATAGCATTAATAATAGCATTATTAGCATTAATAATAGCATTAATAACATTATTAATAGCATTAATAGCATTATTATTAGCATTAATAGAATTAATAATAGCATTATTAGCATTAATAATAGCATTAATAACATTATTAATAGCATTAATAGCATTATTATTAGCATTAATAGCATTAATAATAGCATTATTAGCATTATTAATAGCATTAATAACATTATTAATAGCATTAATAGCATTATTATTAGCATAAATAGCATTAATAATAGGATTATTAGCATTATTAATAGTATTAATAACATTATTAATAGCATTAATAGCATTATTATTAAAATTAATAGAATTAATAATAGCATTATTAGCATTAATAATAGCATTAATAACATTATTAATAGCATTAATAGCATTATTATTAGCATTAATAGCATTAATAGTATTATTAATAGCATGAATAGCATTATTAATAGCATTAATAGGATTATTATTAGCATTAATAGCATTAATAATAGCATTATTAGCATTATTAATAGCATTAATAACATTATTAATAGCATTAATAGCATTATTATGAGCATTAATAGCATTAATAATAGCATTATTAGCATTATTAATAGCATTAATAACATTATTAATAGCATTAATATCATTATTATTAGCATAAATAGCATTAATAATAGGATTATTAGCATTTAATAATAGCATTAATAACATTATTAATAGCATTAATAGCATTATTATTAGCATTAATAGAATTAATAATAGCATTATTAGCATTAATAATAGCATTAATAACATAATTATTAGCATTAATAGCATTATTATTAGCAGTAATATTATTATTAGCATTTTTTTTAAAATTATTATTTATTATTTGTTATTTATTTTTTAATTATGTTTTATTTATTTTTTTATAATTTTTTAATTATTTTTTAATTATTTTTTTATTATTAAATTTATTATTTAGGCTGAGAGGCAGTTGTCATTCAGGTGCGCTAAAGGGCTGATCTTATTAGCATATATTTTATTTTTTATTATTATTTTTATTTGAATTTTTTATTATTTTTAATTAATTTTTTTATTATTTTTTAATTCTTTTTTAATTATTTTTTTTATTATTTAATTTATTATTTAGGCTGAGAGGCAGTTCTCATTCAGGTCCGCAAAGGGCTGATCTTATTAGCATATATTTTATTTTTATATTATTATTTTTATTGAATTTTTTATTATTTTTAATTATTTTTTTTTATTATTTTTTAATTCTTTTTTAATTATTTTTTTTATTATTTAATTTATTATTTAGGCTGAGACGCAGTTCTCATTCAGGTCCGCAAAGGGCTGATCTTATTAGCATATATTTTATTTTTTTATTATTATTTTTATTGAATTTTTTATTATTTTTAATTATTTTTTTTTATTATTTTTTAATTCTTTTTTAAATATTTTTTTTATTATTTAATTTATTATTTAGGCTGAGACGCAGTTCTCATTCAGGTCCGCAAAGGGCTGATCTTATTAGCATATATTTTATTTTTATATTATTATTTTTATTGAATTTTTTATTATTTTTAATTATTTTTTTTATTATTTTTTAATTCTTTTTTAATTATTTTTTTATTATTTAATTTATTATTTAGGCTGAGACGCAGTTCTCATTCAGGTCCGCAAAGGGCTGATCTTATTAGCTATATTTTTTTTTTTATTATTATTTTTATTGAATTTTTTATTATTTTTAATTATTTTTTTTAATTATTTTTTAATTCTTTTTTAATTATTTTTTTATTATTTAATTTATTATTTAGGCTGAGACGCAGTTCTCATTCAGGTCCGCAAAGGGCTGATCTTATTAGCATATATTTTATTTTTTTATTATTATTTTTATTGAATTTTTTATTATTTTTAATTATTTTTTTTTATTATTTTTTAATTCTTTTTTAATTATTTTTTTTATTATTTAATTTATTATTTAGGCTGAGAGGCAGTTCTCATTCAGGTCCGCAAAGGGCTGATCTTATTAGCATATATTTTATTTTTTTATTATTATTTTTATTGAATTTTTTATTATTTTTAATTATTTTTTTTTATTATTTTTTAATTCTTTTTTAATTATTTTTTTTATTATTTAATTTATTATTTAGGCTGAGACGCAGTTCTCATTGAGGTCCGCAAAGGGCTGATCTTATTAGCATATATTTTATTTTTTTATTATTATTTTTATTGAATTGTTTATTATTTTTAATTAATATTTTTATTATTTTTTAATTCTTTTTTAATTATTTTTTTTATTATTTAATTTATTTATTTTTTTAAGTTTGACTGAGACGCAGTTCTCATTCAGGTCCGCCTTTTTTTTGCCCATTGACATACATTACCGGTGTGTCAGCGATTTTATGGCCGCCCACCTGGTTCTATTTGTCGGCCCTAAAATCGCGGACACACCGCTAATGCATCTCTATGGGCAGTCAGCCCGATTTCGGATTGAACGGCAACCAATCAGAAGTCGAGCTGACTGCCATAGAGATGCATTAGCGGTGTGTCCGCGATTTTAGGGCCGACAAATAGAACCAGGGGGGCGGCCATAAAATCGCCGACACACCGGTAATGTATGTCAATGGGGAAAAAAAGGCGGACCTGAATGAAAACTGAATGAGGAGCTCTTCTGATTGGCTGAGGGCATTATCCATCGACCAATCAGAAGACGGCGTGAGATTTCATTGAGGTAGAATGGGGGATTTTTCCTCCATTCTATCTTAATGAGAAGGAAGAGGACGTCGGAGGCGGAATTTTCGGAAAAGAAGACAGAAGATCCCCGGGGCCGGACGAAGAGGCGGAGATGGCGGAAAGAAGAGAGAAGACCCCGGGGCCGGAGGAAGAGGACGCCTGGCCGGACGGAGGATCGGACGGACGATCGGACGGACGATCAGATGACTTGAAGGCATGTAAGTGATGGACGGGGGCTTCGGGTGTAGGGCCTTAGGTGAGAGCGGCGTTAGGTTAGGGGACGGCGGGGGGTTAGGGTGTAGGGCTTTAGCGACAGGGGCAGGGGACAGCGGCGGGAGCTTAGGGGGTATCGGCGGGGGCCTAGGGGGTAGGAGCTTAGGTAGGGGCGGCGATGGCTTAGGGGGTAGACGGCGGTGCTTAGGGGGTATCGGCGGCGGCTTTGGATGGTGCGAGTCGGGGGTTAGGTAGTCGGGGCTTAGGGGGTATCGGCGGCGGGTTTGGATGGTGCGAGTCGGGGGTTAGGTGGTCGGGGCTGCTGCGGGGTTTAGGGGGTTAGGGGCGGCGGTGCCTTAGGGGGTAGGCGGCATGGCTTAGGGGGTATCGTCGGGGGTCTAGGGGGTAGGGGGTTAGGGGCGGCGGTGCCTTAGGGGGTAGGCGGCATGGCTTAGGGGGTATCGGCGGGGGCCTAGGGGGTAGGGGCGGCGATGGCTTAGGGGGTAGACGGCGGGGCTTAGGGGGTATCGGGGGCGGGTTTGGATGCTGCGGGTCGGGGGTTAGGTGGTCGGGGCTGCTGCGGTGCTTAGGGGGTAGGGGCTTAGGTAGGGGCGGCGATGGCTTAGGGGGTAGACGGCGGGGCTTAGGGGGTATCGGCGGCGGCTTTGGATGGTGCGGGTCGGGGGTTAGGTGGTCGGGGCTGCTGCGGGGCTTAGGGGGTAGGGTGCTTAGGGGGTAGGGGCTTAGGTAGGGGCGGCGATGGCTTAGGAGGTAGACGGCGGGGCTTAGGGGGTATCGGCGGCGGCTTTGGATGGTGCGGGTCGGGGGTTAGGTGGTCGGGGCTGCTGCGGGGCTTAGGGGGTAGGGGGTTAGGGGCGGCGGTGCCTTAGGGGGTAGGCTTAGAGCGGCAGGGGGCTGTAGTGTACAGCGCGATGGTATACTACAGTCCCATGGCGCTTATGGGCATGGGACTGTAGTATACTATAGCGGTGTACAGTACAGCAGCGCGTAGTGGCTTAGAGCGGCAGGGGGCTGTAGTGTACAGCGCGATGGTATACTACAGTCCCATGGCGCTTATGGGCATGGGACTGTAGTATACTATAGCGGTGTACACTACAGGAGTATGGGCTTCGGTGGCTTGGTTAGCGGTGTAGCGAGTCGCGGCAGGGGTCTGTAGTGTACAGCGCGATGGTATACTACAGTCCCATGGCGCTTATGGGCATGGGACTGTAGTATAGTATAGCGGTGTACACTACAGGAGTATGGGCTTCGGTGGCTTGGTTAGCGGTTGTAGCGACTCGCAATGCCCGCTTCGCGGGCATTGCTTCGCTAGGCTGCAACAACTCGCAATGCCCGCTTTGCGGGCATTGCTTCGTGAGTCGCCTTGGCCGCTACGCGGCCACGGACAGAGTCCAGGAGAAGCAGCTCGGACTCGCTAACCAAGCGACCGGAAGCAGCGCCGCTCCGACGGAAGTCGCTACGGCAATTATATAATAGATAGGTGTACATACATTTATTAATGTTTAAATCCAGATACCTGCTAGATTATTCTGCATAGGATAGATCCGGTGTACTGTTGATTCTGGGCACTGTAATTTAGTGCAAAGCTAAGGAAGTGATGTAGATTGCCAAAGGATCTTATCTATGAAATTCACAATATATGTATAAGCATATAAATGTATACTGGATTCTGATAGGAATATTATGTAGATCTTAGTACCTTATAGCAAAGGTCCCCAGGGTGGTATCTTGTTTGAATCTGCTCTCCGTTAGTGCAGCTCAGTAGAGCTATGTAGTCTATGGAGTAAGTATGTGACAATGTAATATAAGTAACATCTGTTACTAGACGGTCTATTTCAGTCTCTTTGACAGCAGCAGAGCGATATGCTGCATCAAGTGGCCTCTCCTCATCTTCCTCCATCTCAATATCACCAGCAGTACAGTCCTCAAAGGTCACGCCCCAATTACCCATATTTCCTCCTGCGTTACAACTCTCCAACAGCACAACTGACTGTGGAGAAAACACATATGGGCAATTCTGCAGATATGATCACACACTCTATTCCATAGGATCAGAGGTCTCCTGCAAAGATTTAAATATTCCAGAGGAGGAAAGCATCTCTACCGATGACCCTCATCACCAGAAGTTAACCCCAGGAGGTGCAGGTGATGATAATAAGACTTAGATACCTGAGAACCACCCGCTCTGTATTGTGCGTTCAAGGCAGAAAGAGGAGGAGGTTGACTCTCAGGGTGAGGAGTAGGACGAGGAGGTTAGGTTGCATCTTCCCACACAGAGACTCAGTGCTGCAACCAAGACTAGCACTGAATTCTCAGCTACAACTTTGGCTCTGGACAGCAACAGTTTTCCAGGGCTGTAAGGGATTTCTAAGCTGGACCTTTTTTGACACCGCAAAAGATGACCCAACTCACATTATTTGCAAAGTTTTAAAAAAAAATTAAGTAGAGGCAAAAAACCAAACAATTTAACTACTATATCTCTTAACCCCTTCCCGACCTTTGACGTTATAGAGACTTCATGAAAGTCGGTGCGTTCCAGACCCATGATGTCTCCCCTGTGTCCGGCTTCCCCCCCTTACCCCTCATCCTTTCCTGCTGCATTGAGGGCCCCTCCTCCTCACCGGTGGATGACGTAAGTATGAATGAATGAATGGATGGATGGATGGATGGATGGATGAATGGATGAATGGGTGCATGCATGGGTGCATGCATGCATGGGTGAATGGATGGATGGGTGCATACGTGAATGGGTGCATGGGTGCATGCATGGGTGCATGGATGTGTATGTGCATGGATGTGTGCATGCATGGATGTGTGTATGCATGGATGGATGTGTGCATGCGTGAATGTGTGCATGCATCAATATTGCGTGGATGGATGTGTTCGTGCATGGATGTGTGTGTGCGTGGATGTGTGCATGCATAGATGTGTGCGTGCGTGGATGTGTGTTTTGCATGCGTGGATGTGTGTATGCATGGATGTGTGCGTGCCTGTGTGGATGTGTGCATGAGTGGATATGTGCGTGTGTGGATTTATGTGTGCGTGCATGGATGGATATGTGTGTGCATAGATGTGTGCGTGCATGTATGTGTGCATGCGTGGATATGTGCATGCGTGGATGTGTGCATCCATGAATGTCTATGTGCGTGGATGTGTACGTGTGTGGATGTGTGCGTGTGTGGATGTGAGCATGCATGGATGTATGTGGCCGTGCATGCATGGATGTGTGTATGCGTGGATGTGTGCGTGGATGTGTGCGTGCGTGGATGTTTCTGCGTACGTGGATGTCTGCATGCGTGGATGTGGGTGTGCATGGATGTGTTCATGCGTGGATGTGTGCGTGCGTGGATGTGTGCATGCGTGGATCTGTGCATCCGTGAATGTATGTGTGCATGTGTGCGCGGATGTGTGCATAGATCGATGTGTGCATGTGTGGATGTGTGCGTGCATGGGTGTGTGCATGCGTGAATGGGTGCGTGCGTGGATATGTGCATTTGTGGATGTGTGCATGAGTGGATGTGTGTGCGTGAATGTGTGCATGGATGTGCGGATGTGTGCATGGATGGATGTGTGCATGGATGGATGTGTGCATGCGTGGATGGGTGCATGCATGGATGGGTGCATGCATGGATGTGTGCATGCGTGGATGGATGAGTGAATGGGTGAATGGATGGATGCATGGGTGGATGGATATGTGTGACAAGGGATCAAGTGTCCTCTTGTTGTAGTCTCTGGGATCATAGTGGATGTGGTGTATATGGACTTTTCAAAAGCTTTTGATACGGTGCCACACAAAAGGTTGATACATAAAATGAGGGCAATGGGGATAGGGGAAAATATGTGTAAGTGGGTTAAGAACTGGCTTAGTGATAGGAAACAAAGGGTGGTTATTAATGGAACACTCTCAGAATGGGTCACAGTTAACAGTGGGGTACCACAGGGGTCAGTGTTGGGCCCGCTTCTATTTAATATATTTATTAATGACCTTGTAGGGGGCATACAGAGTACAATCTCAATATTTGCAGATGACACTAAACTCTGCAGGGTAATCAATACAGAGGAGGACAATTTTATATTACAGGAGGATTTATGTAAACTAGAAGCTTGGGCTGCTAAATGACAAATGAGCTTTAATGGGGATAAATGTAAAGTCATGCACTTGGGCAGAGGAAACAAAAGTTATAATTATGTGCTTAATTGTAAAACACTGGGCAAAACTGTCACTGAAAAAGACCTGGGTGTATGGGTAGATGACAAACTCACATTTAGTGGCCAGTGTCAGGCAGCTGCTGCAAAGGCAAATAAAATAATGGGATGCATTAAAAGAGGCATAGATGCTCATGAGGAGAACATAATTTTACCTCTATACAAGTCACTAGTGCGACAACACTTAGAATACTGTGTACAATTCTGGTCTCCGGTGTATAAGAAAGACATAGCTGAACTAGAGCGGGTCCAGAGAAGAGCGACAAAAGTCATTAGAGGTCTAAGGGGTCTGCAATACCAAGACAGGTTATTAAACTTGGGGTTATTTAGCTTGGAAAAATGAAGGCTTAGGGGTGATCTTATAATAATGTATAAATATATGTGTTACCCCTCGGGGGTCTGCCGCCCGTGCCCGCGGCCTGCTGCCCTTACTCCCTCTGCTGGAGCAACTCTGCTCCTCTCACTTCTGGTACCACTGCTTCAGCACATGAAACTGTCTCCAATTCAGTTTCTGCTGGAGAGACTGCAGGGAGCTTGCTCCTCCCCTCAGCCAATCACCAGGTCTCTGTGTCCTGCCAATCAGGACTGCCCTGTTCTGATATAAACCTCCTGTTTCCAATCAGTCGGGGCCAGGGCAACCTTCTCCTTAGTGAAGCTGCCACTACTGGTCTGTCAGGTCTCTCCTTATTTGGTCTGTCACCTGATCTTTCTGTGTTACCTCCTCCAGATCTCGTTCCTGCCGGCTCCTGGCTGATCACCGTGTTCCTGGATGGTCTCCTGGATCTCTCCAAGCTGATCGCTGCTTCTCGCCCGGCTCCGGATCCCCCGTGGTCCTGGGATTCCCTGTGTTCCTGGATTCCCCTGTGTTTCCGTTTCTTGTTGTTTACCCTGTTGCTGTTTTGTTACCAAGTCGCCTGGGGTCGGTTGAACACTCGTGTTCGCTTCACTGGCCCCTTCGAGGCTGATCCCGGCGGTATCCCTGTATAGGGGTCAAGCGCTCCGGGGTCTCCCTCGCTGGGTTTCCTGTGCTGCGACCGTGTGGCCCTCTCCAGGGGCGTGGGTTTTGTACTGTTCCGCTTTGGTTAATAAACCCGTTGACTCTACGGTACTTGTCTGCCTCTCTATCACCCGGTATCAGCATCCGCTTTACGCGGTCCAGTGGGTCCACGTGTGTAGTCCGTCAGTAGGACGTGACAGAGTATGCCCTGGCCATGAGCCCCGCTGATACCAGGTTTGACGCCCAGAGAGAGCTAACCGCACTCCGCCAGAGTCACGACCGGGTTGTGGCGATTCTCCAGTCTTTAGAGGCCCGCTTGGGGGCGTCCTCTACTGTTGATCCCACTCTCTCTTTCCAGGTGCTGAGGCTCCACCAGGAGTGGGACCGTCTGCGTGAGGTACAGACTCAGATGGCTTCCCATATGTCCTCTATGGATGATCGGCTTGCCAGCCTACCGAGAACGACAGGAAGCCCAGGTACCGTCCCATCGTGTCTTGTTCCTGGACGGGCTCCTCCTCCGTGTTCCTGGGGAGTCTCCAGCCTTGATCCGGTGGGTGTCCCTGATGACGTCCTGCCGGTCGGTGTCCCTGATGACGTCCTGCCGGTCGGTGTCCCTGATGACGTCCTGCCGGTCGGTGTCCTGATGACGTCCTGCCGGCCGGTGTCCCTGATGACCTGCCTGTCGATGTCCCATTGTGTCTTGTTCCTGGATGGGCTCCTCCTCCGTGTTCCCGGGGAGTCTCCAGCCTTGATCCGGTGGGTGTCCCTGATGGCATCCTGCCGCCTGCCGGTGTCCCTGATGGCGTCCTGCCGCCTGCCGGTGTCCCTGATGGCGTCCTGCCGCCTGCCGGTGTCCCTGATGGCGTCCTGCCGCCTGCCGGTGTCCCTGATGGCGTCCTGCCGGTGTCCCTGATGGCGTCCTGCCGCCTGCCGGTGTCCCTGATGGCGTCCTGCCGGTGTCCCTGATGGCGTCCTGCCGGTGTCCCTGATGGCGTCCTGCCGGTGTCCCTGATGGCGTCCTGCCGGTGTCCCTGATGGCGTCCTGCCGGTGTCCCTGATGGCGTCCTGCCGGTGTCCCTGATGGCGTCCTGCCGCCTGCCGGTGTCCCTGATGGCGTCCTGCCGCCTGCCGGTGTCCCTGATGGCGTCCTGCCGCCTGCCGGTGTCCCTGATGGCGTCCTGCCGCCTGCCGGTGTCCCTGATGGCGTCCTGCCGCCTGCCGGTGTCCCTGAAGGCGTCCTGCCGCCTGCCGGTGTCCCTGACGGCGTCCTGCCGCCTGCCGGTGTCCCTGACGGCGTCCTGCCGCCTGCCGGTGTCCCTGACGGCGTCCTGTCGCCTGCCGGTGTCCCTGATGGCGTCCTGCCTGTCGGTGTCCCTGATGGCGTCCTGCCTGTCGGTGCCCCTGATGACGTCTTGCCTGTCGGTGCCCCTGATGACGTCCTGCCTGTCGGTGCCCCTGATGACGTCCTGCCTGTCGGTGCCCCTGATGACGTCCTGCCTGTCGGTGTCCCTGAGGACATCCTGTTCCTCCTGTGCTCGTCACGTGACGCCCGAGTAACCACCCTCGAGTCCCTTCTGTCCTTGGGACCGGGTGGGGGACGCCGATGCCCCGAGCCCCCTGCGCGGGTTCCGGGCCGGTCTCCGTCCGGGGGGGGGCATAGAGGGGGGGTACTGTTACCCCTCGGGGGTCTGCCGCCCGTGCCCGCGGCCTGCTGCCCTTCCTCCCTCTGCTGGAGCAACACTGCTCCTCTCACTTCCGGTACCACTGCTTCAGCACATGAAACTGTCTCCAATTCAGTTTCTGCTGGAGAGACTGCAGGGAGCTTGCTCCTCCCCTCAGCCAATCACCAGGTCTCTGTGTCCTGCCAATCAGGACTGCCCTGTTCTGATATAAACCTCCTGTTTCCAATCAGTCTGGGCCAGGGCAACCTTCTCCTTAGTGAAGCTGCCACTACTGGTCTGTCAGGTCTCTCCTTATTTGGTCTGTCACCTGATCTTTCTGTGTTACCTCCTCCAGATCTCGTTCCTGCCGGCTCCTGACTGATCACCGTGTTCCTGGATGGTCTGCTGGATCTCTCCAAGCTGATCGCTGCTTCTCGCCCGGCTCCGGATCCCCCGTGGTCCTGGGATTCCCTGTGTTCCTGGATTCCCCTGTGTTCCTGCTTCCCCGTGTTCCGGGTCCTCTGTGTTTCCGTTTCTTGTTGTTTACCCTGTTGCTGTTTTGTTACCACGTCGCCTGGGGTCGGTTGAACACTCGTGTTCACTTCACTGGCCCCTTCGAGGCTGATCCCGGCGGTATCCCTGTATAGGGGTCAAGCGCTCCGGGGTCTCCCTCGCTGGGTTTCCTGTGCTGCGACCGTGTGGCCCTCTCCAGGGGCGTGGGTTTTGTACTGTTCCGCTTTGGTTAATAAACCCGTTGACTCTACCGTACTTGTCTGCCTCTCTATCACCCGGTATCAGCATCCTCTTTACGCGGTCCAGTGGGTCCACGTGTGTAGTCCGTCAGTAGGACGTGACAATATGAGGGGACAGTACAGAGAACTTTCTAATGATCTCTTTACTCTTAGGCCTGAGACGGGGACAAGGGGGCATCCTCTACGTCTGGAGGAAAGAAGGTTTAATCATAATCACAGACGTGGATTCTTTACTGTAATAGCAGTGAGACTATGGAACTCTCTGTCACATGATGTTGTAATGAGTGAGTCGCTACTAACATTTAAGAAGGGCCTGGATGCCTTTCTTGAAAATTATAATATTACCAGTTATATATACTAGATTCTTTGATAGGGCATTGATCCAGGGAATTAGTCTGATTGCCATATCTGGAGTCAGGAAGGAATTTTTTCCCCCAATGTGGAGCTTAGTGTTGCCACATGGGATTTTTTGCCTTCCTCTGGATCAACATGTTAGGCTATGGGTTGAACTAGATGGACTTAAAGTCTTCCTTCAACCTTAAAAACTATGTTACTATGTTAAAAAAAAAACTATGTTACTATAGTCATGGTGCACTGTATAACAGATCATTGCCATACAGTGCACCATAACTCTGACCCCAGAGACTGTAGGAAGAATACACTTGATCCCTTGCTGCCATCTCTAGATGGAGCAGAGGTGATCGAACATCATGGGACCTTTGTTGTGGACTACGTCAGAGGCGATCGAGCATCATGGGACCTTCGCTGTGGACTACGTTGGATCTTTATAATAAAGATGAAGTCCAAATATTGTTTGCGGTTTTTTTCAAATAAAAAGATTTTTATCTGTGTGGTGTATTTTTTTTACTGTTTACTAGAGATTACTAGTGGCCGGGTCTAACATTGGCCCGTCATTATGAATCTCGGGCTTAGTGCCAGCTACCAATGAAAAAGCTGGCATTAACCCCTTTATTACCCAGTTTGCCACCAGCACCAGGGCAACTGGAAAAGCCTGGGTACAGCGCCAGAAAATGGCGCTTCAATGAATGCGCCATTATCTGGAGCAGCTGTGGGCTGCATTTCGCAGCATGAGGGACCCAGAATGCTTGGGCCTCTCCATGCTGAGGATTCCAACCCCCAGCTGCCTCGTTGTACCTGGCTGGGCCAAAAATATGGCGGAGCCCCACGTCATTTTTTTTTCTAGAATTAGTTCTAGAAATAAAAAAAAATGTGCTTGCTGTATTTTTGGTTGCCAGCCAGGTACAACGAGGCAGCTAGGGGTTGCTGGAAGTCTTTAGGTGCCAAGTTGTAGCTGGCTGGACCAAAAATATGGCGGAGCCCCACAATTTTTTTTCTAAAATCAGCTCTAGAAATAAAAAAAAAAGGCCTTCGCTGTATTTTTGGTAGCCAGCCAGGAACAACTTGGCAGCTGGGGGCTGGAATCCTCATCGTGGAGAGACCCAAATGTTGTGGGCCCCCCACGCTGCAAATTGCAACCCACAGCCACATAAGAAAATAGCGCATTTATTAGAGGTGCCATTTTCTGGTGCTGTACCCCAAGTCTTCCAGTTGCCCTTGTTCTGGTGGCACATGGCTTCTCCATATGCGACATGGTGTCCACTAACAATTTCAATGGAAACTTAGCTCCAATTGTTAGTGGAAACCATGTCGCATATGGAGAGCCCCTCCCTGTGTGACTGAACATTGGAGCTCCCCCAAAATTACCCCATTTTGGAAACTAGACCCCCCAAGGAAGGTATCTAGATGCATAGTGAGAACTTTGAACCCGCAGGTGCTTCACAAATTAGCCCGTAAAAGGGAAAAAGAAGATTTTTTGTAAAAAAAAAAAGTAATTTTTCATTTTACGGATCAATTTGTGAAGCACCTAGGGGATCAAAGTGCTCACTATGCATCCAGATAAGTTCCCAGGGGGGTCTTGTTTCCAAAATGGGGTCACTTATGGGGGAGCTCCAATGTTTAGGCATACAGGGACTCTTTATATACGACATGGCGTCCACTAATAATTCCAATTGTTAGTGGACACCATTTTGCTTATGAAGAGCCCCTGTGTGGAGGGCCGTATTACCCATTAGGCACTTGTGGGCAGGTGCCTAGGGCAGCACGTTGAGGGGGGCGTCGCCAGCATTAAAATAAAAAAAAAATAAAAAAAATTAAAAAGTATTTTCTCTCTCCCCCTCGCCGGGCTAAGTAACAAAACCAGCATATTTTTAGGGGAGGGAGGGGGGGGGTTGATGAGGGAATGCCAGGTGTCAAGGCTGCAGGGGTACAGGGTGAGCAGTGTACACTCTGTCTATGGTGAATACATACCTGATGCCGGGTGTAACAGGACCTGCGATGATGTCAATCACATGTGACTCGGGTGGGCGGAGCCAAGTATTGCCGGCAAGAAGAATTGTCAACAGATTAGAAGGAGCTGGGACAGACTATGCAAGGTACATGGGGGGGTGCAGAAGACATGGAGGGGTGTGCAGAGCACATGGGGGGTGCAGAGGACATGGAGGGGTGTGCAGAGGACATGGAAGGGGTATGCAGAGGACATGGAGGGGTGTGCAGAGGACTTAAAGGGGGTGTGCAGAGGACATGGATGGGGTGTGCAGAGGACATGGAGGGAGCATGCAGAGGACATGGAAGGTTGTGCAGAGGACATGGAGGGGCTGTGCAGAGGACATGGAGGGGGGTGCAGAGGACATGGTGGAGTGTGTGCAGAGGACATGGAGGGGGGGTGCAGAGGACATGGTGGAGTGTGTACAGAGGACATAGAGGGGGGAAGCAGAGGACATGGTCGTACACAACACAGAGCTCAGGACATGGTGGTACACTGTCTGTGCACAGCACAAAGCTGAGGACATGGTGGTACACTGTGCAAAGCACGGAACTGAGGCCATGGTGCTACACTGTGTATAGCACGGAGCTGAGGACATGGTGGTACACTGTGCACAGAGCTGATGACATGGTGGTACACTGTGCACAGCACGGAGCTGGGGACATGGTGGTACACTGTGCACTGCACGGAGCTGAGGACATGGTGGTACACTGTTTGTGCACAGCACGGAGCTGAGGACATGGTGGTACACTGTCTGTGCACAGCACGGAGCTGGGGACATGGTGGTACACTGTCTGTGCACAGCACGGAGCTGAGGACATGGTGGTACACTGTCTGTGCACAGCACAGAGCTGAGGACATGGTGGTACACTGTCTGTACACAGCACAGAGCTGGGGACATGGTGGTACACTGTCTGTGCACAGCACGGAGCTGAAGACATGGTGGTACACTGTGCATAGTACAGAGCTGAGGACATGGTGGTGCACTGTCTGTGCACAGCACGGAGCTGGGAACATGGTGGTACACTGTCTCCCGCCACCTTAAAATCGGTCCGTTTCTCATCCAAGAGAGTCGGACGAGTGACATCCGTTTTTTGCTCCGTTTGGCATCCGCCTGCTGTGCGAGTGTCCGACATTTTTCTCAGATCACATCCGTGTGCTGTCCATGTGCAATCTGTTTTTTTCTCAGCAGCTATTACTGTAGAATCATTTACAGGAACATTTTACATCGTTCTCAGCTGCAGAATGATAATGTATTAGTGAAAAAAACAGATGCCTCCTAGATGGTTTGTATGCGGTCCGTGATTTTGTCGGACCCACTGGCTTACATTGGCGAGTCTCGCGCGTGAATCGCATACTATCACAGCATGTTGCGATTTCCTTAACCTGGATGAGAATTAAAGGGATCCTGTCACCTCCAAAACACCTCCTAAGCTAGCAAACATGTCCTTCCACCATCCTATCACTAATCTCACACTTCTTTTGTCTCCTAAAAGCATCCTGTGAAAGTGCATAAAAACGTTTTAATACTCACTCATTAGGGATTATAATTAGCAGGGGCATATTCTTTAGTCACCAGGGCGGACTGTTTTGCAGGCTCCAGGTCCCGCCCTCTCTCTGTCTGTGTACTCTGCTTGTGCAGGCTTTACCGTCCCCCTCTCTATCACTCACAGAATGCAAATCATTAGTCCTGCCTTCAGTTTCACAGCAGCACAGACACAGAGAGGCTGGATCCTGGAGCTGCAAAACAACACCCCCTGGTGACTAAAGAATATGGCCCCTGCTAATAATAACCACTAATAAGTAAGTATTAAAACGTTTTTATGCACTTTCACAGGATGCTTTTAGGAGACAAAAGAAGTGTGAGATTAGTGAATGGATGCTGCAGGGACATGTTTTGACAGTTTATGAGGCATTTTGGAGGTGACAGGATCCCTTTAAGCCTCCAACACTCGCCAATGTGCTCTCAGACATTGATTAACATTGGTCCTAGTGCAATGCAATGAAATCACGCATTGCACTCGTCCGAGTTTCTCGCCAGTGTGTCCGTACCCTAATAATAAAATCCATATAGTAATCCTACAATGTCTGCTGGACATGGTATGGGGAAGGTTTATGGCTCAGTTAGTACCCTCCATACTTCTTGTTATTAACAAGTTAATGTTTTCTTGTCCACCGCACTGCAGTGTGAAAAGAGGACGACAGCGAGACAGGCAGTAACATGGCATCAGAGAGACCCTGACCTCGAAATAGAAGATCCTCAGATCCCGGTATTGTGACATACTATTAAGAATAATATTTTATGCATTTAAATTACACTATGAACTCCCCAGCACTTTACATAAATCATCAACACTGTCCCCATTGGTTCTCACAATGTAAACATCCTATCAGTATGTCTCTGTAGTGTGATTGGAAACCCATGCAAACACTTGGAGAATAAACTTGCACAGAAACCAATTAAAACCATTATTATTTTTTGTATTTATCTCAAGGCAGTCTGTCTGCAGGATTTAACCCCTACAAACCTTTTATATGTGCTACATGGAATGTGGGGGAGAAGCTGCAAGGATGGGGGGAGAAGCAACATGAAACTTGGGGCGACGGCCGCGACGGGGGAAATTGTCCACGGATGGGGGGGTCCATGAGGGGGGTGGGGGAGAGGTGTGACGGTGGGTGGCCGCGACCACTGACGGTGCCTACGGCAGCAGAAACTCCAAATATGGCCCTGCCTGTGTGCCTAAACATTGGAGCTCCCCCACAAGTGACCCCATTTTGGAAATGACACCCTCCCAGGGAACTTATCTAAATGCATAGTGAGCACTTTGATCCCCCAGGTGCTTCACAAATTGATCAATAATAAGGAAAAACTACTTTTTTTCATTTTTACGGATCAATTTGTGAAGCACCTGGGGGTTGAAAGTGCTCGCTATGCATCTAAATACGTTCCTTGGGGGTCTAGTTTCCAAAATGGGGTCACTTGTGGAGGAGTTCCAATGTTTCAATGTTTAGGCACACAGGGGCTCTTTAAATGCAATATGGTGTCCACCAATAATTCCAATTCTTAGCAGACACCATGTTGTGTATGGAGAGCCCCTGTGTGCCTAAATATTGGAGCTCTCCCACAATGAACCCCATTTTGGAAACTAGACCTCCCAAGGAACTTTTCTATATGCATAGTGAGAAATTTGAACCCCAGGTGCTTCACAAATTGATCTGTAAAAATGAAAAAAAAAAAAAAAAACATCTGTGGAAAAAAAAGTACTTTCTAATTTTTACGGATCAATTTGTGAAGCACCTGGGGGTTCAAAGTGCTCACTATACATCTAGATAAGTTCACTGGGGGTCTAGTTTCCAAAATAGGGTCACTTGGGGAGCTCCAAAGTTTAGGCACACAGGGACTCTCCAAACGCAACATGGTGTCCGCTAACAATTTGAATGGAAAATTAGCTCAAATTGTTAGCGGACACCATGTCACGTTTGGAGAGTCCCTGTGTGCCTAAACATTGGAGCGCCCCCACAAGTAACCCAATTTTGGAAACTAGACCCCCCAGGCAACCTATCTAGATGGTTGTTGAGCATTTTGAACCCCAAGGTGCTTCACAAATTGATCTGTAAATATGAAAAAGTACTTTTGTTTTCACAAAAAATATCTTTTAGCCTAAATGTTTTCATTTTTACATGGGCAACAGGATAAAATGCATCCTAAAATTTGTTGACTAATTTCTCCTCAGTACACCAATACCTCATGTGGGGTCATAAACCACTGTTTGGGCGCACGGCAGGGCTCAGACGTGAAGGAGCGCCATTTCACTTTTTGAGTGAAAAATTAGCTCCAAAAGTCAAATTGTGCTCCTTCCCTTCTGAGCTCTGCCAATGGTCTATGACCACATATGAGGTATCGGTGTACTCATGAGAAATGCCCAACAAATTTTATGATCCATTTTATCCTTTTACCCATGTGAAAATAAAAGAATTGAGGATAAAAGAACATTTTTGTTAAAAAAATTAAAATGTCCATTTTTTTCCTTCCACGTTGCTTTAGTTCCTGTGAAGCACCTGAAGGGTAAATAATCTTCTTGAATGTAGTTTTGAGTAGCTTGAGGGGTGCAGATTTTGGAATGGAGTCACTTTTGGGTGTTTTCTGTCATGTACACCCCTCAAAGGGACTTCAAATGTGATGTGGTCACTAAAAAAAATGTTTTTTTAAATTTTGCTGGAAAAATGAGAAATTGCTGATGAACTTTGAGCACTTATAACTTGGTACCCAAAAAATTTTGTTTTTCCAAAATTCTGCTGATGTGAAGTAGGCATGTGGGAAATGTTATTTATTAACTATTTTGAGTCACATAACTCTCTGGTTTAACAGAATAAAAATTAAAAATTTTAAAATTGCCAAATTTTTGCCAAATTTTTGATTTTTTCACAAATAAACGCAAAAATTATTGACTTAAATGTAACACTAACATGAAGCCCAATATGTCACGGAAAAACAATCTCAGAATCGCTAGGATCCGTTGAAGCGTTCCAGAGTTATTACCTCATAAAGGGACACTGATCAGATTGACAAAAATGCCAAGGTCTTTAGAGACAAAATAGGCTTGGTCCTGAAGGGGTTAACTGGCACATGACTCAACATGTCTTACTGTGGTAAACTTACTGCCCTAAAATGAGGCCTAGCGGGCCTCACCAAACTCCACCCACTACATCAACTGAAGGTGCTGCTCGATTCTTCCTCCTCCATCACTGTGTCAAGTGTTGTCACATGGGTCTCGGCCAATAGAACCTCCACTTGTTTACCCACTACAGTTGGGGCAAGTTAAAGTCTGTCACCTGTTATGGAAGTGGACACCCTGGATGTTTTTGACTGATCTCAGACACCAAGTATACAAATTCTCTGTCAACACACCATAAGGTTAGGGATGAGCGAGTATTAGGGATGGGCGAATCTACTCGCTAGGACTCGTTACTCTGCGAGTAGTAAGGGACTCGCAGGACTCTGACAAAACTAGGATTGCCATTGACTTGCATTGGACTCGTTACTGTGCAAGTAATCGCAGGGAAACTCGCACAGTAAGGAGTCCAGCTGTCTGCTCTGTGTCTGCTCTCAGCCTGCAGGCTGCCGCAGCTCCAGGGTCCTAGAGCCCGCCTGCTCTCCCTGTGCACAGAGATGATGTAGCAGAGCTGAGACTGTTCTCAGTCTGCTCATTCCCTGTGCATAGACATCTATATCTATTGTGAGGCACCGCCGGCATGATCCTCATGGCCGGGGCGCATCACATGCAGGATCAGGAGGATCCTGTGCACACTGGCCGGTTTTCCTGTGATGATACTGTGTGAACCTATCCTGAACACAATGAGGTTTAAAGTGACTAGTGAGTGGCTCATGAGATCGAGGAAGCCCTGAGGAAAGGGATGTAATGAGTGATTGTTGACAGCCCAGGTGGGTGTGTCAGGTGGGTGTGTCCAGAGGAATAGCAGCCCAGCAGGATGAATCAGTGTGGGTGTGGCCGGCACGATAAGAGTCAGCCAGCTGAGTGATTGACAGATTCATTCTCAGCCAGAGATCAGCCTGAGAGCATGTGGGCTGGTTTCCAGCCAAGTGCAGAGCAGTCCAGAGGCTCTGTGTGAACCTGAAGGGAGCAAGCTCTCTCCATACCGGTAGCCAGTGCTGGGGTCGTTACAGCACCTGGTGTGGGGAAGCCGTGGCTGACCTGGTGGACGCTGGACTGGACGTGGGGTGAAACACGTCCAGGAAGGAGCCCGTGGGGGAGGCTTGGCCAACCCGTTACCCAGGTAGCGAGACCCGGATCCGTGCCCGGTAAGACAGCAGTTCCCGTGTAACGGAGTGAGCTGTGTGCGTGATTAATGCCAGGTGGGCATAACCGCCATTGGGTCTGACTAGGCAGTCGGTAGAGGACCCGTAGACGTATGAAAGGGCTTAGGTAACAGTGCCCTGAATGAAAGACGATGGCCTATGTGTAACAGCCACGTATAATGTTGTGGGGGAAAGTGACCCAGCCAGTGTGGATGATGCATTGGAGGCGATCCGTCCCTGTGGGACGAGAGGGAGGCTTGCCCTGCTGCTTGCAGAGGGTACCCGTCCCTCAACCACGGCCTCTAATGGTGTGGGTGTGCCTGTGGTGCCATACACAGGGGTAAAAGGGCTCCTAGTAGGTAACGGATGAGTTTCCCGAGTACTAAGGTTTGCCAATCCCTGTAATGGACCCAGGAGAGCCACAGTCCATGGATGATGGGCTGTGAGCGTGTGGAAGGATGCGTGTGATCCATGGACGTTTGAATGATGGATCACATACGGTATGTAAGGACCCGGTCAGGCAGGAATCCTGACTACGGGTTAATGGTATATCATCATGCTGGGTGACTAAAGTCAGGCGGCAAGTACCGCCATTGGGACCCACAGGGCCCGTTGAGGCGTATGTAATGAAGGTCAGAAGCAGGGGTTAAAAAGGGCTCCTAGAGTGGGGACACCATGGTTGAACCAGGTGGGCGCTGACCTGGACGTGGGGTGAAACACGTCCAGGAAGTAGCCCCTTGGGGATACATGACATACACGGTACTCAGGTTGCTCAATCCCTGTTATGAACCCAGAGGGGTCATCAATGTAATGTAACGTATGTATTGATGTATAGTGTAAGTAGGCCGGAGGCCGTAGCCACCACGGGAGCTGTTAGTAGAGCTCCAATGGGGACAGAGAGATGGTTACAGGTCCCGGGTTACAATAAGATGTCATGTGCAATAAGTGTTATGTAATGTTATATGTAAATGTATGGTGTATTTATGTATGGTGTTTATAATCAATGTGATATGTGTCAAACATGGTACCCAGGTTATGTTATTAACAGGGCCGTATTTGGAGTTCCTGCTGCCCTAGGCACTCTCAGCGGCCTGCCGCCCCCCCCCACGTCACGGCTCCTCCCCCCATTGTGGCCCTCCCCCTGTCACGGCGCCTCCCCCCCTGTTGAAGCCCCTCCCCCGTCATGGCTCCTCCCCCGTTGCAGCCCCTCCCCCGTCACGGACAATCTTCCCATCAGTCGCAGTCTTCCCCCCCAAACTTTGTGTAGCTTCTACCCCCACATTTCATCATGTAGTACATATAAAAGGTTTGTCCAACCACACTCCAGAGACATACTGACAGGATGTTTAAATTGTGAGCCCCAACGGGGACAGTGTTAATGATGTATGTAAAGTGATGTGGAGTTCATAGTGTAATATAAGTGCAAAAAATATTATTCTTAAGATGATGTCACAATACCAGGATCTGAGGATCTTCTATTTCGAGGTCAGGGGCTCTCTGATGCCATGTTGCTGTCTGCCTCGCTGTCGTCCTCTTTTGACACTGCAGTGCGGTGGATAAGAGAGCATTAACTGGTTAATAACAAGAAGTATGGAGTGTACTAAGGCTGGGTTCACACTGCGGCAGCGTCCGGTCCGGGGCTGTCAGGAGTGAGAACCTGGGACCGGAGTTTTGCTGCATAGGATAGTATCGGGCTGCACGGAGCTGGATGGCAATTATCTGCCATCCGGCTGCTAGCTCGCCGGATGCAGGGCCGCACCGTCCATTGGACAGTGTGAGCCCTGTCATTCAGGCGGCAGCCGGCAGGGGGAGCGGCTGTGCAGAAGGGGCGGCGCCTCATGCAAACAGCCTCCCCCTGTCATGGCGCCGGCCGCTCGCCCCGCGCAGGTAAGCGGCGACCGCCGGGGGAGAGGCACAGAAGGGGCGGCAGCCTGGGGCTTCAGTAGCACCCCCCCCCCCGGTACTCACGGCCGCGGCTCAGGCGGCAGTGGCGACCCGGTCACAGCAGAAGGGGCGGCAGCCCCAAACTTCACTGGCACCCCCCCCCCCGTAATCAGTGCCGCGGCTCAGGCGGCAGTGGGGCTCGGTGCACCCCTGGCCGGATGAATCCTGCAGAAGTGGGGATTTGTCTGCCGACTCCAAAAACGGTGCATGCAATGTTTTTGGAGTCGGCAGACAAATCCCCACTTCTGCAGGATTCATCCGGCGAGCTAGCTCCGTGCAGCCCGATACTATCCTATGCAGCAAAACTCCGGTCCCGGGCTCTCACTCCTGACAGCCCCGGACCGGACGCTGCCGCAGTGTGAACCCAGCCTAACTGAGCCATAAACCCTCCCCATACCATGTCCAGCAGACATTGTAGGATTACTATATGAATTCTATTATTAGGGTACGGACACACTGGCGTGAAACTTGGATGAGTGCAATGTGTGATTTCATCACATTGCACTCGGACCAATGTTAATCAATCTCTGAGAGCAGATTGTCGAGTGTTGGACGCTTTTTTCTCAGCCAGATTCAGGATGAGAAAAAAGTCGCAACATTCTGCGACAGTCTGCGATTCACGACCGAGACTCACCAATGCAACTCTATGGGTCTGACAAAATCACATACCGCACACTGACAGCACACCGACCATCCGAGAGGCATCAGTTTTTATTTCACTGATACATTATCATTCTGTAACTGAGAACACTTTAAAATGTTCCTGTAAATGATTCTACACTAATAGCTGCTGAGGAAAGAACAGATTGCACACGGATGTGATCTGAGAGGAATGTCGGACACTCGCACAGCAGTTGGATGCCAAATGGACCAAAAACCGATGACGCTCATCCGACTCTCCTGGATGAGAAACAAACCGAGTTTAAGGCGGCGGGAGACAGTGTACCACCGTGTCCTCAGCTCCGTGCTGTGCAGTGTACCACCATGTCCCCAGCTCCGTGCTGTGCACAGACAGTGTACCACCATGTCCCCAGCTCTGTGCTGTGCACAGTGTACCACCATGTCCTCAGCTCTGTGCTGTGCACAGTGTACCACCATGTCCTCAGCTCTGTGCTGTGCACAGTGTACCACCATGTCCTCAGCTCTGTGCTGTGCACAGTGTACCACCATTTCCTCAGCTCTGTGCTGTGCACAGTGTACCACCATATCCTCAGCTCCGTGCTGTGCACAGTGTACCACCATATCCTCAGCTCCGTGCTGTGCACAGACAGTGTACCACCATGTCCACAGCTCTGTGCTGTGTACCACCATCTCCCCAGCTCTATGCTGTGCACAGACAGTGTACGGTACACTGTCTGTGCCCAGCACGAAGCTGAGGACATGATGGTACACTGTGCACAGCACGGAGCTGAGGACATCCCAGAAGAGACAGACAGACCACAGACGGGCGGCGGGACAACACTGAGCCCACCTGGAAGAACAACAACATCCAGCACCCAACACACTGCCCAGAAATCATATAGGACAGGCAGGAGAACTAGAACTCCCGGCATGCCACACCCTGCAAACTCAGGAAGGTGACGGCAGCTGCATGGAGGCAGACACACGGTACAGCCGCCATTATCACCATACACAGCGCCAGCCACAGCCTCAGTCCTCATGCACCCCCGTCCTTCTTTCCTCTGTCCCTCCTGCTGCTCCTGTCCTCCTGCACCTCCGCCCCTCCTGCTGCTCCTCTATCCTCCTGCCCCCGGTCCTCCTCTCCTGTCCCTCCTGCTGCTCCTCTATCCTCCTCCTCCCCCCTTCTCTCCTCTGCCCCTCCTGCACCCCCGTCCTGCTCTCCTCTGCCCCTCCTGCACCCCCGTCCTGCTCTCCTCTGCCCCTCCTGCACCCCCGTCCTGCTCTCCTCTGCCCCTCCTGCACCCCCGTCCTGCTCTCCTCTGCCCCTCCTACACCCCCGTCCTCCTCTCCTCTGCCCCTCCTGCTGCTCCTCTATCCTCCTGCACCCTGTCCTCCTCTCCTGTCCCTCCTGCTGCTCCTCTATCCTCCTCCTCCCCCCTTCTCTCCTCTGCCCTCCTGCACCCCCGTCCTGCTCTCCTCTGCCCCTCCTGCACCCCCGTCCTGCTCTCCTCTGCCCCTCCTGCACCCCCGTCCTGCTCTCCTCTGCCCCTCCTGCACCCCCGTCCTGCTCTCCTCTGCCCCTCCTGCACCCCCGTCCTCCTCCTGCACCCCCGTCCTCCTGCACACCCGTCCTCCTCTCCTCTGTCCTCCTGCACACCCGTCCTCCTCTCCTCTGTCCCTCCTGCACCCCCGTCCTCCTGTCCTCTGTCCTTCTGCACCCCCGTCCTCCTCTCCTCTGTCCTTCTGCACCCCCGTCCTCCTCTCCTCTGTCCTTCTGCACCCCCGTCCTCCTCTCCTCTGTCCTTCTGCACCCCCGCCCTCCTCTCCTCTGTCCCTCCTGCTGCTCCTCTTGCACCCCGCCCTCCTCTTCCCTGTCCCTCCTGCTGCTCGGCTGTCCTCCTGCACCCCGTCCTCCTCTCCTCTGTCCCTCCTGCTGCTCCTCTGTCCTCCTGCACCCCGTCCTCCTCTCCGCTGTCCCTCCTGCTGCTCCTCCTGCACCCCCGTCCTGTTGCTCCTCTGTCCTCCTGCACCCCCGTCCTCCTCTCCTCTGTCCTCCTGCACCCCCGTCCTCCTCTCCTCTGTCCTTCTGCACCCCCGTCCTCCTCTCCTCTGTCCTTCTGCACCCCCGTCCTCCTCTCCTCTGTCCTTCTGCACCCCCGTCCTCCTCTCCTCTGTCCTTCTGCACCCCCGTCCTCCTCTCCTCTGTCCTTCTGCACCCCCATCCTCCTCTCCTCTGTCCTTCTGCACCCTGTCCTCCTCTCCTCTGTCCTTCTGCACCCCGTCCTCCTCTCCTCTGTCCTTCTGCACCCCCGTCCTCCTCTCCTCTGTCCTTCTGCACCCCCGTCCTCCTCTCCTCTGTCCTTCTGCACCCCCGTCCTCCTCTCCTCTGTCCTTCTGCACCCCCGTCCTCCTCTCCTCTGTCCTTCTGCACCCCCGCCCTCCTCTCCTCTGTCCTTCTGCACTCCCGTTCTCCTCTCCTCTGTCCTTCTGCACCCCCGTCCTGCTCTCCTCTATCCCTCCTGCTGCTCCTCTTGCACCCCCGCCCTCCTCTTCCCTGTCCCTCCTGCTGCTCGGCTGTCCTCCTGCACCCCGTCCTCCTCTCCTCTGTCCCTCCTGCTGCTCCTCTGTCCTCCTGCACCCCTGTCCTCTCCGCTGTCCCTTCTGTTGCTCCTGTCCTTCTGCACCCCAGTCCTCCTCTCCTCTGTCCCTCCTGCTGCTCCTCTCTCCTCTTCTCCTGTCCCCTTATTTCTGTCCCCCTGTGCCTCTTCTTCTCGGTCCACCTGCTTCTCTGTCCTCTGCACAGTTTCCCCACACTTCTAGGGTCCTCACCTGGTGCTGGCTGCTGACATTAGCCGGGCTCCCTCTGAGCACAGGGATGTGCAGCAGGAGCTCGGTCGCCAGCCGCACCATCATCCAGTGCCTCCGGCTGCTTCCCCGCTCTCTGGGTCTGGAGGGGGCGGCTGGGTGCCAGTACCGCCGCTGCCGCCACTACCGCTGCCGGCGCCACCACAGCAGCACGGGAGACAGGAGGGAACAGAGCGGGAACTTCAAGTTTCCCCTCTTTGGCGGGCCCCTCCTTCTCCTCGTCTCTTCCGGCCGGGACTTCCTGCCTGCGAGGTGGGCGGGCGGGACGGCGGGCGCGCGGCCGGCCATAATGATGATGGAAGGGGTGTGTGTGTGGGGGGGGGGGGTTGTATGGGGGCGGGGCTTGAGACCCGGCTGGCCCGGAGCCGGGAAAAAAAAAAGTAAAAAAAATAAATAAATAAACACGCCGAGACGCCGCCCGCCTATAAATAGCGCCGCCCTAGGCACGTGCCTAATGGCAAATACGGCCCTGGTTATTAATATGTGAAAAATAAACGGGTAGACATTGGTTAACTTATAAACACGTGTTTGTTGTCGCTATGCAAGCAGGTTCCCCGGTTGCTACCTCACACTATGCACAGGGGATGTAGCAGAGAGGACATCGCGTTTTGGACTACGTCGGACGGAAGAGGATTTTTTTAATTAAAGATGGAGTCCCTAATGGCTTTTTTTTAAATTTCTAATAAAAAATGTTCTCTGTTGTGTTTTTTTTAACCATTTATTGGAGATTCATAGTGGCCGGGTCAAACCTGGCCTGACATTAAGAATCCCAGGCTTAATACCAGCTTGTATAATAAAGCTGGTATTAACCCCTTTATTACCCAGCGTGCCACTGCCACCAGGGCCGCTGGAAGAGCGGGGTTCAGCGCCGGAGGATGGCGCTGTACCTGGCTAGACATAGAAATTGCGCGGAGCCCCACGCATTTTTTTTCTATTATTTCATGAAATTCATGAAATAATAAAAAAAAAGGGCTCCCATATATTCTTGTGTCTGGCCAGGTACAAATAGGCACCTGGGGGTTGGGGGCAGCCCGTCGCTGCCTGCTGGATCTGGCTGGTTCCAGAAATACGGCGAAGCCCACGTCAAATTTTTTTCTGACAAATCCATAAAACAATGTAAATAAAAGGGACTGCATCTTTATTAACCCCTGGACCATGGGTAAGGGGTTAATAAAGATGCAGTCCCTTTTTTAGGATTGTTTTATTGATTTTTCAGAAAAAAAATGATGTGGGCTTTGCCGTATTTCTGGAACCAGCCGGATCCAGCAGGCAGCGACGGGCTGCCCCCAACCCCCAGGTGCCTATTTGTACCTGGCCGGACACAAGAATATAGGAGAGCCCTCTTTTTTTATTATTTCATGAATTTCATGAAATAATAAAAAAAAAATGCGTGGGGCTCCGCGCAATTTCTATGTCTAGCCAGGTACAGCTAAGCAGCTGGGGGCTGGAATCCGCAGCGCAGGGAGGCCCAAGCTTTCTGGGCACCCCCCGCTGCAAATTGCAGCCCGCAGCCACCCCAGAAGATGGCGCGTTCATTGAAGCGCCATCCTCTGGCGCTGAACCCCGCTCTTCCAGCGGCCCTGGTGGCAGTGGCATGCTGGGTAATAAAGGGGTTAATACCAGCTTTGTTATACAAGCTGGTATTAAACCCGAGATTCTTAATGTCAGGCCAGGTTTGACCCGGCCACTAAATCTCCAATAAAGGGTTAAAAAAAACACAACACAGAGAAAAATTTTTATTAGAAATAATAAAAAAAAAGCCATTAGGACCCTGGAGCTGCGGCAGCCTGCAGGACCCGAGGGCACAGAGCAGACAGCCAGACTCATTACTGTGCAAGTTTACCTGCGATTACTTGCACAGTAAGGAGTCCAATGCAAGTTAATGGCAATCCTAGTTTTGTCAGAGTCTCTGACAAAACTAGGATTGCCATTGATTTGCATTGGACTCGTTACTGTGCGAGTAAACGCTGGGAAACTCGCAGAGTAACAAATCCTAGCAGATAGAGTCTGAAGCTTCCGAGATACATCTGCGATTTGTAAATCGCACATTACTCGCTATTACTCGCTTCCCCATTCATTAACATTGGACTCGCTAGACTCGCAACGAGTAGCGAGTCCCGGGCTCGGACTCGCTAGAGTCAAGCGATTCCGAGTAATTTAGGACTCGCCCATCAGTAGCGAGTATGCTTTTCACTACTCGGTACTCGCACGAATATCTTGGTACTCGGGGTACTCAGTGAGTACCGAGTAATCTCGCAATACTCTTGCTATGCTCGGGGTCCACCTCCCTGCATGTCTTTACAGAGCCAGCCCACATGCAGGGATTGGCTGACAGACATTGTAATGCCACAGCCATGTTGGTTGTGGCATTACAGTGATTGGCTGGCCGCACAGCGTCATCAGGTCTTTATAAGACCTGACCACGCTGTGCTCGTCACTCTGCTCCACAGACATTCAGTGTAGGGAGAGGTGCTGCTGATTGAGGGACAGATTTGTGGCCTTTCAGCTAGCGCAGGGCTGACAATCTAATTACCACAACAGTCCTTCTGAGGACTAAGAGAGCTGTATACCGGCAGGCAGGGAGGCAGGGTATATAGCAAACTTTGTTGTGCCAGTATACCAGCCTGCATCACGTCTGGGGCTGGTTTACAGGCTGGAAATCTCATCCATCCCAAAACAGTGCTTTTGGGATTAATTTAGCTCTCTATAGGCAGGAGTGGGTTACGCCAAAACACTCTGTATTCTCGTCAGCGTTTGTGTCTTACCAGTCCACCTGCTGGCCTTTAATCTCTAATCTCAGTGTCCAGCTGAAAAACAACTCTTGTCTGCATTAATTTAGCATCTTAGTGCGGCAGGAGTAGGTTGTAGCGTAAATTAGGATACGCCAAAACACTCGGTATTCTCGTCAGCGTTTATGTCTGACCAGTCCACCTGCTGGGCGTTAATCTCTCATCTCAGTGTCCAGCTAAAAACCAACTCTTGTCTGCATTAATTTAGCTCTCTATAGGCAGGAGTGGGTTGTAGCGTAATTTAGGATACGCCAAAACACTCGGTATTCTCGTCAGCATTTGTGACTGACCGGTATACTTGCTGTAATTTAATCTCTGTCATCTCAGTGTACAGCTAAAAAACAACTCTTGTCCGCCTTCATTTACCATTTTTTGAGGCAGGAGTGGGTTGTACCTGAAATTTCTATACGCCCAAACACTCAGTATACCCGTCTCAGCATTTGTGACTGACCGGTATACCTACTGTAATTTAATCTCTAATCTCAGTATCCAGCTAAAAAGCAACTTGTCCGCCTTCATTTACCATTTTGTGAGGCAGGAGGGGGTTGTAGCTCCAATTTGTATATGCCAAAACACTCTCTATACCCATCTCAGCATTTGTGACTGACCGGTATAGCTGCTATAATTTAATCTCTAATCTCAGTATCTAGCTCAAAAACAACTGGTCAGCATTTTCAGTTGACAGGCGGGTGCGTTTATCAGTAATGATTCCACCTGCGGCAATAAAAACACGCTCTGACAAAACGCTTAGGGCAGGGCAGGCCAGAACTTCCAAGGTGTAGAGGGACAATTCCTGCCACGTGTCGAGCTTGCATACCCAATAATTATAAGGCACAGAGGAGTCTAGGAGCCCTTTCGTACGATCGGCAAGGTACTTCCTCAGCATCTTCGCAAACTTTGCAGTCCTTGTGACACTACCCCGCACCTCAGGGCCTGTGGTACAGGAGGTGCTGAGAAAAGTGTCCCAGATCTTTGAGAGTGTTCCCCTACCTCTGCTGGATTGGACTTGTGCCTCTCTCGGCCAGACGCCTTGGTTGTCCACAGAATCGTGACCTCTGCTGCTAGCGTTTTCAGAAGGGAATTTTTTTGACTAATTCCTATGGCCTTCTGGTACTGCAGCATTTTTGTAGACCTCTCCGCCTCGGGAATAAGAGAAATAAAGTTTTCCTTGTAGCGTGGGTCTAAAAGTATCACCAACCAGTAATCAGTGTCCACCAAGATGTTGATAACGTGAGGGTCACAAGACAGGCAGCATCACATAAAGTCAGCCATGTGCGCCAGACTGTTAACACGAAAGACTTCAGGTCCTCACCAACAGGATGACTGACCATGCTGTCTTCATCATCCTCCTCCTCTTCCCCCCCCCTGTCCTCTGGCCATCCACGCTGAACCGACGGTATGACGGTTGTGCATGTATTACTGTCAATTCCGCATGAAAGTAGCTCCCTTTCTTTATCCTCCTCCTCGTCATAGTCCTCCAATGCACGTTGGGATGAGATGAGGCTGGGTTGTGTGTAATCACCCTGTTCGGTTTATTGCTGCAACTCATCGTGCTCTGCCTGCAATGCATCGTCTTTGATTTTGAGCAGACAGCGTTTTAGAAGACAGAGAAGCGGGATGGTGACGCTAATGATGGCGTCATCTCCCATCACCATCTTGGTGGAGTCCTCAAAGTTTTGGAGGACGGTACATATGTCGGACAGCCATGTCCACTGCTGAGGTCTTATGTGTGGAGTTTGAACTGCATACCGACGGCCTAGTTGATGCAGGTAGTCAACAACTGCCCTCTTCTGCTCACAAATCCTGACCAACATGTGCAGTGTGGTATTCCAATGCGTGGGGACATCATACATCAGTCTGTGAGCCGGAAGCTGCAAACGCTGCTGAAAGCTGGCAAGGGAGGCTGAAGCACTAGGTGACTTTCTAAAATGGTCACACAAGTGGCGTACTTTCACGAGCAGATCCAACAGCAGCTCCGGGTAGGATTTAAGAAACCGCTAAACCACAAGGTTGAGCACATGTGCCACGCATGGAACATGTGTCAGCTCCCCTCGCCTCAGAGCCGCCACCAGTTTCCGGCCATTGTCACACACGACCATGCCTAGCTGTAGGTTTAGCGGTGTGAGCCAGTGATCTGCCTGCGGTTTCAGTGCTTTACACAACTCTTCAGCATTGTGGGATTTGTCACGTACGCATATTAGCTTCAGCACAGCCTATTGCCGCTTAGCCAAGGCAGTGTTGCAGTGCTTCCAGCTTGGGACTCGTGTAGAGGGTGAAGTGGAGGAGGAGTAGGAGGCTGAGGATCATGACGTTCCGGAGCTGTACACTGTGGATGAAACCCTGACTGAGTTAGGGCCTGCAATCCTTGGTGTCGGAAGCACATGTTCCGTCCCAAGCTCAGACTGGGTCCCGGCTTCCAGAATATTAACCCAGTGTGTCGACAGCTAGATGTACCACCCCTGCCCACAAGCACTTGTCCACGTGTCCGTGGTTAGGTGGACTTGTCCGGAAACTACGTTGTAAAGGGCACATGTAATGTTTTGTGACACGTGCTTATGTAATGCGGGGACAGCACACCGGGAGAAATAGTGTCGGCTGGGGACCAAGTAACGTGGGACAACCGCCACCATCAGGTCGCGAATGCTTCTGTCTCCACTAGCCTAGAAGGAAACCTTTCTAGCGCAAGCAGTCGCGAAATGTGCAAATTTAGCAGTGTGGCATTTGGGGCATTGGCAGCGTATTTGGGGTTGCGTTCCAAAGATTGGTGTATGGATAACTGAATGCTGTGCTGGGACAAGGACGTGATTGATGATGGTATTTCTGCTTGTGCAACTACAGGTGAAGGACAGGAGGCATCTTCGCATGCAGTATGGACAGGGGATTGGCTTGCACGCACAACAGTGGAAGATGCAGTGTTGTCACACGCAGGCACTGCTCCTGGACTCTGGTGTATATCCCACAAAGTCGGGTGCTGTGCTGACTAGTGATGGGCGAATCCTAAATTACTCGGAATCGCTTGACTCTAGCGAGTCCGAGTCCGGGACTCGCTACTCGTTGCGAGTCTAGCGAGTCCAATGTTAATGAATGGGGAAGCGAGTAATAGCGAGTAGTGTGCGATTTACAAATCACAGATGTGTCTCGGAAGCTTCAGCCTGAAGCAATCCTAGTTTTGCCATTGATTTGCATTGGACTCGTTTACTTTGCAAGTAATCGCTGGGAAACTCTCACAGATAAGAGTCCTGTCTGCTCTGTGTGCTGGCTTCCGCAGCTCCAGGGTCCTAGAGCCCGCCTGCTGCCTGATGTAGCAGAGCTGAGATTGTTCTCAGTCTGCTCATTCCCTGTGCATAGACATCTATATCTATGCAAAGGGATGAGCAGAGAGGATATCGCATTTTGGACTGCGTCGGACGGAAGAGGATTTTTTTAATTAAAGATGGAGTCCCTAATGGCTTTTTTTTTATTTCTAATAAACATTTTTCTCTGTGTTGTGTTTTTTTTTAAAACAATTTAATAGAAATTCATGGCGGTCATGTCTAATATTGGCGTGACCGCCATAAATTTCGGGCTTAGGGCCAGCTGATAATGCAAAGCTGGCCCTAACCTCTTTATTACCCAGCGTGCCACCGCCACCAGGGCCGCTGGAAGAGCGGGGTTCAGCGCCAGAGGATGGCGCTTCAATGAACGCGCCATCTTCTGGGGCGGCTGCGGGCTGCAATTTGCAGCGGGGGGTGCTCAGAAAGCTTGGGCATCCCTGCGCTGCGAATTCCAGCCCCCAGCTGCTTAGCTGTACCTGGCTAGACATAGAAATTGCACGGAGCCCCACGCATTTTTTTTAAATGATTTCATGAAATTCATAAAATAATAAAAAAAAAGGGCTCCCCTATATTCTTGTGTCTGGCCAGGTACAAATAGGCACCTGGGGGTTGGGGGCAGCCCGTCGCTGCCTGCTGGATCCGGCTGGTTCCAGAAATACGGCGAAGCCCATGTCATTTTTTTGTCTGAAAAATCAATAAAACAATCCTAAAAAAGGGACTGCATCTTATTAACCCCTCGCCCATGGTCCGCAGCGCAGGGAGGCCCAAGCTTTCTGGGCACCCCCCGCTGCAAATTGCAGCCCGCAGCCGCCCCAGAAGATGGCGCGTTCATTGAAGCGCCATCCTCTGGCGCTGAACCCCGCTCTTCCAGCGGCCCTGGTGGCGGTGGCACGCTGGGTAATAAAGGGGTTAATACCAGCTTTGTTATACAAGCTGGTATTAAGCCCGAGATTCTTAATCTCAGGCCACGTTTGACCCAGCCACTAAGAATCTCCAATAAAGGGTTAAAAAAACACAACACAGAGAAAAATTTTTATTTGAAATAAAAAAAAACGCCATTAGGGACTCCATCTTTAATTAAAAAAATCCTCTTCTGTCCGACGCAGTTCAAAACGCGATGTCCTCTCTGCTACATCCCCTGTGCACAGATATAGATGTCTATGCACAGGGAATGAGCAGACTGAGAACAATCTCAGCACTGCTACACCATCTCTGTGAGCAGGCGGGCTCTAGGACCCTGGAGCTGCGGCAGCCTGCACAGAGAAGACAGCTGGACTCGGCTTGCAAAGTAACAGCAGTTACTTTGCGAGTTTCCCTGCTATCACTGGCACAGTAGCCGAGTCTAATGCAAGACAATGGCAATCCTAGTTTTGTCAGCGTTTGCCATTGATTTGCATTGGACTCGTGCGAGTAAACGCTGGGAAACTCGCAGAGTACAGAGTCCTGCGAGTCCCTTACTACTCGCCGAGTAACGAGTCCTAGCGAGTAGATTCACCCATCCCTAGTGCTGACATGTGCCTGATCATGCTGGTCGTGGTCAGTCAGCTAGTTTTGCTACCCCTGCTGATGCTGGCATGGCAGGTGTTGCAAATGGCCTTTTTGGAATTATCAGCAGACACCTTAAGAAACAGCCAGACTCGGGAAGACCTAACAGTTATACTGGCAACTTCTGTCATGTTGTTGTTCCGGGGAACGGTTGCCTGCCTTCTGCTTGCAGCCACCACCCTGCTTCTTCCGGCCTGTTGTGATGCTACTCCTCCCTCCCCTGTGCACTGCTGTCCTCGCTCTGTATGTCCTCTTGCCAGGTTGGGTCAGTTACTGGATCATTCACCACGTCGTCTTCCACTTCCGCACCCTTGTCCTCCTCCTGACTTTCTGGCAATTGTGCCTCATCATTGTCCACCTCTTGTTGAGACACATTCCCACCGTTGCCTTCGTGAGACCGTGGCTGCCCAAATATTTGGGCATCGGTACATACGATCTCCTCATGACCCACTTCAAGTGGAGCTGGTGAGAGGCCAGAATCTACAAATGGATAAGTGAACAGCTCTTCAGAGTGTCCAAGTGTGGGATCAGTTATGTCTGGGGTCGGGCATTCAGCATGGTGGGAGGAAGGAGGATCAGGGTGTGGAATGTGCACATGGCCTCAGTCTCTGCATGCACCACCATCACGTCCAGTTCCTTGTCCCTAGCCACTGGCCTTGCGCATTTTCAACGTTGTGCTGCCTGTGTACAGCAAAATGAAGGCGTCCAAAAGATGGTTTTTAGCTGGACACTGAGATGACAGATGAGAGATTAAATTACAGCAGGTATACCGGTCAGTCACAAAGGCTGAGATGGGTATACTGAGTGTTTTGTGATATACAAATTGGAGCTACAACCCCCTCCTGCCTCAAAAAATGGTAAATGAAGGCGGATAGGCTGACTCTGATCAAGATGAACAAGGGTTGGATTGGGCCTGACTTCACCACACCACCACCAAATGATAGCGTAATCTAAAGTCATAGGCATTGTATTTTTTGTGTCGGTAAATTGCCATGCCCCTACTCACACCCACACATGGGTACACACTCCATGACTTTGGCTACTTGCTGTACTGTTCCTCCTTCTCCTCATCCGCCACCATCATATGATCAGAGCGACCGTGGTCCATGATGCCACGAAAACATAATTTATTTACATCATATTTATGATGATGATGACCCTAACCGTTAAAAAGATTTCCTTGGACGAACTGCCTCACTGTCCACGCTGCTGCTCCAGAAACGAAGGAACCAGGACACAGGGATGTCTGGATCGACTTATGCTTTTATTGTCGTACGCGTTTCGGAGCCATCCTCTGGATGTTGCCTGAGGAAGGAGCTCGGTTTGTGGCTCTGAAACGCGTAGGACAATAAAAGCATAAGTCGGTCCAGACATCCCTGTGTCCTGGTTCCTTCGTTTCTGGAGCAGCAGCGCAGACAGTGAGGCTCCTCGTCCAAGGAAATCTATGTTGTGACCACGGTTATCTGTGGGAGTGCGGTCCCTGCAGCAGCTGCTTTATCACTTTTTAACCAGTTGTGAGTCTCACAACTGGACAAGGTAAGCAATTCCACATTGTAAGCTGACAGTATGTAAATAAGATAAGACCCTATTTGCGCATTATTATTTTACAGATTTATACTAACCGTTTCAGTAGTTTCATGCATACCCCCCAGGGGTAAATGTTTTAGTCCATACTTAGAGAATGGGCATTACAAGTACAGGAGACCCGCTCCTTTTCTAATGGGAACAATATTTAGAGGCTCTCCTCCATGTTTCTTCCCAAGGGCATCGCAATGCCTCCTAATTTTTTGCAGCCCTTCCTAGGGAAAACTATGGAAGACCCACTTCCTAATAATGGGAACCATATTTAAGTAGACCCTCATCCACGTCTCTTCCCAGGGGCATGAGAGTGCCACAGAATTTTTGGCTGCCCTGCCTAGGGCAATAATACTAAAGACCCACTTCCTTAAAATGAGCACATTATTTAAAGAGGCCCTCATGCACACCTCTATCCAGGGGCATGAGAGTGCCACACAACTTTTGGCTGCCCTGCCTAGGGCAATACTACAAAAGACCCACTTCCTTAAAATGGGCACATTATTTAAAGAGGCCCTCATGCACGTCTCTATGCAGGGGCATCAGAGTGCAACACAATTTTTGGCTGCCCTGCCTAGGGCAGTACTAAAAAAGACCCACTTCCTTAAAATGGGCACAATATTTAAAGAGACCATCATGTACGTCTCTTCCCAGGGGCATGGGAGTGCCACACAATTTATGGCTGCCCTGCCTAGGGTAATACTATTTAAGACCCACTTCCTTAAAATGGGTACATTATTTAAAGAGGCCCTCATGCACGCCTCTATCCAGGGGCATCAGAGTTTCACACAACTTTTGGCTGCCCTGCCTAGGGCAATACTACAAAAGACCCACTTACTTAAAATGGGCACATTATTTAATGAGGTCCTCATGCACGTCTCTATGCAGGGGCATAAGTGTGCCACACAATTTTTGGCAGCCCTGCCTAGGGCAATACTACAAAAGACCCACTTCCTTATAATGGGCACAATATTTAAAGAGGCCCTCATGCATGTCTCTATCCAGGGGCATTGGAGTGTCTCCCAATTTATGGCTGCCCTCCCTAGGGCAATACTACTCAAGACCCACTTCCTTAAAATGGGCACATTATTTAAAGAGGCCCTCATGCACACCTCTATTTAGGGGCCTCAGAGTTCCACACAACATTTGGCTGCCCTGCCTAGGGCAATACTACAAAAGACTCACTTCCTTAAAATGGGCATATTATTTAATGAGGTCCTCATGCACGTCTCTATGCAGGGGCATCAGTGTGCCACACAATTTTTGGCAGCCCTGCCTAGGGCAATACTACAAAAGACCCACTTCCATAAAATGGGCACATTATTTAAAGAGGCCTTCATGTACGTCTCTTCCCAGGGGCATGGGAGTGCCACACAAATTAAAAAAAAAAAATCTTTCATGTAATCCAAAAAACTAACATACACCAACTCTGTCTCACAAGTGGGTATGAGTCCTTAATATTTTCTCCATGAAAATCCATTTTGGTTTCATTTTGTAACGTTTTCTTGACAGTCCGTAAAAGCGGCGTAATACTCTGACAACATTGTTCACAGCAGTGACCTTGGTGTCAGTATTCCAGGTTTTCCAGCCTGCCATTTGACCATATTGCACTCAGTCAACATGGAGATCATTGTTTTGTTTGCCCTTCTTCCTGTCTCGTTTGCATAAAGACCTGGCTCAGGTGATCATTAATTGCTTGAGTATACTGGTTCCTGGTCTGCTCCTGTTCAGCTGTTCTCCTTGGTCCACTTACTTCCCTGGAGCTTTGTGAGATCTTGGTTCTTCCTACAGCTTCCTGCTTTGTGCTCCTGGTACCGCTGCTTTAATCTTCAGGCTCGGACGTTTCAAGTGTGTGTAAGCAACTTCCCGGTCATTACCTTATGTACTGTTTGCTTTCTGGAACTTGTGTTTCATTTCCTACTCTGAACTGTGTTTGAACCTTTTACCCGGTCATGCAGGTGTGGACCTTTTGCCACGGACTATATGTTTCCGGTCGTTCCAGTACAAGGACTTGTGCTATGGACTACTTGCATCCGGATTTACATACTTTGGACTATTTGTTTTTTGAACTGTTTCCATAAGGACTGTGCTCGGCAGTTTATATTGGGGTCGTGTTATGTTTGTGTGCTTTTGCTGTGTACTACGTTCACATTGTTTTGCTGTGTGTATATAAATACTTGCACCCAAGAACCCGTCTCTGCTCTTCATTGCCCTTAAGCGATCAGACTCCTCATACCTATACAATAGTATTACATTGGAGTCTGAAATGCTTCCAGGGGTCTTCCCCATGTTGTTCCCATGTCATTTCAGCACTGTTCTAATACTTTTGTGACATTTTTAGGGTTTAACCATGCTGCCGGCGATCATGCCAGAAAAATATTTGGGTCTCCCATAGGATAACATTGGGCTCGGTGCTCGGGCCGAGTACATGAGTATCTTGGGATGCTCGGCGGGATCTTCAAGCACCTGAGCATTTTAGTACTCGCTCATCTCTACATAAGATCTCTGCCTGCACCTCCCTCACAGTGCAGCAGCTTGTCAGTGCACCCTACTCCATCCTCAGCACAGCAGCCAACCCTTGGTCTCACAGTTGTGGTCACATAGTAAATTACTTCCTTCTACACATGCCTATGCAATGAGCTTGAAATTCACTATTTCCAATTTGGTGGCCATGGAAATGCTGCCTATCTAGTTGATGATGGAGGATGCAGACGGTATCCGAAAGCTTATGGCAGTCGCAGCCCACAGCTGCCCAGTCACCATTACTTCTTTAAGAAAGTCGTGCCTATACTACACAAAGATGTTGCAGACAACATCAACCATACCTTGAGCAACTGTGTGTGATGGGGTGCATTGTTTTGAATTCATTGGAGATTCCTCCAATGGTTGTTGCTAGTTATGCAGCTGACTGTGTGGGCTTCACAGGTGATGGTGATGATTGACAATCTGGTTCTTGGAGCATATAATGGTTTGAAGTGGATAAATCTTTGCCAGGATTTCTTTGGTTCCTGGAGGAGTTCACATCTCTTCTGCTCTGTGGAATTCTTTGCAAGCTAAGTGGATGTTTTTTTTATATTTTGTGGTACACTTTTGTGTGCTTAAGGTTCTGCTTATGTTTTATTTTATTCTGATTGTGGGTTTGCAATTTAGTCTGATTATTTGTTTATCTGCTGTCAGATAGGAAGTTTTCTTCCAGAAATTTTAAAATTCACTATTATCTGTTATTTCCAGTTCTGCTGGCATTTGATTTATAGAAGTCTGCAGATATAGAGGTCGCCGAGTCTTAGTGACTCAGTGTAATTTTTGTTCTAGCTGCTGTTGGTGTTTTTTTTATAGTGTTTTATACTGACCGCAATAGTATTCTGTCCTGTCTTTCCTATCTAGCTAGTTTGGCCTCATTTGCTAAACCTTTTACTCTGCCTGTGTTTGTTTTTCTTTATCTGGTTTCCCAGTTAGTATCTGTGGGGGCTTGGTAGACAGCTGTCATCCGGCTCCATCCAGCCCCATGGCATACTATGGGGCCGAAATCCAGTCCAGGGCTGTCAGGTTCACCCCTGACAGCCCCAGATCGGATCTCACTGTGGTATGAAGCCGGCCTTATTGTTCCCACATATGTAAGTCCTCTTTTCTTCAACTCTGCCACAAGTTCAATGGAAGAGAACCAGTTATCAGCAGTAATATTTCTGTTTGTTTTAAGTATTGGGGTTGATAGGCGCAAGACAGACGGAGTAGCTTTATAAAAATTTTTTTACTCATTGGAGAGACAGGTTCCATCGCTGTCTTTTCCAGTGTAAATATAAGCATTTACTAAGTAGTTTTCGCGTCAGTGATTGCCATGATTTTTATGCCATTCTTACGAGGCTTACTTGGAATATACATTTTGAATGAACACCTTCTTCTGAAACCAACCAGCATTTCGTCTATGCACGCATATTCCCCAATTGAGTAACATGCCTGGCAGTTCCTGATGAACTAGTCAAACACACATGATATTGCTGCCGCACGGTCAGACTGCTGCCTTTCTTTTCGATCAGTGCGATTATCGAAGTGAAGGGCCAGAAGTATGACATAAACTCGCTTCAAAGACTTACTGCTACGAAAAATATCTCGCCCCGTTCCATCAGTGTCAAAAAGAGCTGCGAGATCTTTATCATTAGATTTGAAAATTGCAGAATACATCAAGATTGCCAGTAATGCTGTTTGAGTCGCCATTCAGAAAGCTTTTCATATGTATAAAGTATTACTTCATCAATAATGTCTTCAGTACACAGTAACTCCCACAATGGCTGATGTGTGCAATAACGACAAAGCTGCCTGGCAGGCCCAATCACACCAGGCAAATGCGATATGATGTTGTGACTTCTCGTACGAATGTTTGGCTTTGGCTGTTCTTGTGACCACTTGAATTTATTCTTTCCATAGAATGTTTGAGCAGAATGCGTAATACCTGGACGTGATTGTGGGGAATCATCGTCATCTGAGGCTGATGAAGTGTCTTCACTTTTGTCCTCAGATGCATCTTCCTCAGACTCGCTATTGTGTTCGCTCTGGAAATCGGCTGGTACATACATCCTTTCATCGTTACTAAAATCACTCTCTTCATTGTCAAGGACTGAAGCTACCCAATCCGCAAAACGGGGATCTTCTGAACTTCATAGACGTCCTGGAATTTTACATTTTTTGTGTAAAAAAGAATTACATGAGTGGTCATGTGGGGTTCAGCAAGGCCAAGACAGCAATTAGCGACAGCTAGCTCTGTTATGCTTGGCCAGAAGAGAGAGGTCTTGACGACATCCTGTTGACAAGGAAATGGATGGAATCTAGTGAGACACGTATCCTCATACCAGCATTTTTCAATGAATGGCAGCCAACAATAATTCTCTAGGGTGTGGCAAACCCAACCTCAAATGCTAGGAGAGAGACAATGTTCCAGACTCTGTGACAGCATGTAGACTGCACCATTATACAATTCTTATTCTGTGTCAATTCATGCCACTTTGATGGTATCTAGTCCCAATTTTTTGAAATGTGGAGACTTCTTCTTGGGTGTCTTTGTTTTGCTTTCCATGAATTTAGCAGGGCTCTCTGAGTACCATGCCTTCACATGTCACTGACCCACCTGAATAATTCTTTCTATAATATGTGAAACAAATATTTGTGCCACCTGGTTGTGGCGCAGCATAGATGTATTGGAGCAGTTAAGATATTTGTTGGCCCCCTGCCCAGTAGGCCAAAATATGTCACTGACCCAGCTGAATCCTTCTTTCTATGATATTCAGTAAAATAGATATTTATGTCATCTGAGTGTGGTGCAGCATAAAATGTATTGGATCAGTTGCAAGACATTTCAGGCCCCCCTGCCCAATAGGACTATACATGTCATTGACCAGGCTGAATCTTCTTCTGATATTCCATAAAAGAGATATTTGTGCCACCTGAGTTTGTCACGCATAAAATGTATTGGAGCTGTTGCAAGACATTTCAGGGCCCCTGCAACTAGCTTATACATGCCACTGACCCATCTGAATCCCTCTTCCCACAATATTAAATGAAAGTGAGTTTTGTGTCACCTGAGTTTGGCACTGAATAATATGTATTGGGGCAGTTGCATGACATTTGAGGGCTCCCTGCCCACTTGGCCAATACATGTCACTGAGCCAGCTGAATCCTTCTTCCTATAATATTCTGTGAAGCTATCTCTGGAGCCTGAATGTGGAGTAGCATAACATTTTTTGGAGCAGTTGCTAGATGTTTGAGAGCCCCATTCCCACTATGTCTATTCATGTCACTAAACCAAGCTTAATCAATCTTACTATAATATTCTGGGAAAGTGATATTTGTGCCACCTGAGTGTGCGCAGCATAACATGTGTTGGAGAGTTTGCATAACATTTGAGGGCTCCATGCCCACTAGGTCTATATATGTCACCGACCCAGCTAAATCGTTCTTCCTATAATATTCATGTGAAATTGATCTTTGTGCCACCTGCGTTTGGAGCAGTATAACGTTTACTGGAGCAGTTTCAAGACATTTGAGATCCTCCTGCCTACTTGGCCTATACATGTCACCTACCCAGCTTATACCTTCCTCATGTTATATTTTGTGAAACTGATATTTGTGTCACCTAAGTGTGAGAGCAGCATAAAATTTATTAAAGCAGTTGCAGGATGTTTGAAAGCACCCTGCCCACTTAGCCTAAACGTGTCGCTAAATCCTTCTTTTATTTTATTCTGTGAAACAGATATGTGACGTCTGAGTATGATGCAGGATAAAATGTATTGAAGCAGTTGCAAGACATTTGAGACCCTCCTGACCTACTAGGCCTATATATGTCACTGACCAGGGTGAATCCTTTCCCTTATAATATTCCATAAAACAGATATTTGTGCCATCTGAGTTTGTCGTAGCATAAATTTATTGGAGCTTTTGCAAGCCCGTTTATGTCCCCTCCAGTAGGCTTATACATGTCACTGATACAGCTGATTCCTTCTTCCTATAATATTCATAAAACTGACACATGAGTGTGACGCACCATAAAATGTATTGGAGCGGTTGCATTACATTTGAGGGCCCCCTGCTCACTAGGCCTATACATTTCACTGTCCCAGCTGAATCCTTTTTCCTGTAATATTTTTTTAAACTGATACTTGTGCCACTCGTGTGTGGAGCAGCATAAAATTCATAGGAGCAGTTGCAAGATGTTTGAGGGCCCTCTGCCCACTAAGCCTATACTTGTAACTGACTAAGCGGGAAAAACTTCTTCCTATAACATTCTGTAAAACTGATGTTTGAGCCACCTGAACGCCGAGCATAAAATAAAATTATTGGAGCAGTTGCAAGATATTTAAGGGTCCCTGCCTACTAGGCCTACGTATGTCACTGAACAATCTAAATCCATCTTCCTATAATGTTCTGTGACAGTGATATTTGTGTCACCTGAGTGTGGCACAGCATTAATGTATTGTGTCCGTATGATGTTTAAGGGCCCCCTGCCCACTAGGTCTATATATGTCACTGACTGCTGAATCTTTCCTCCTATAATATTCTGTAAAAGCTGATATTTGTGCCACCTGAGTGTGGCACAGCGTAACATTTATTGAAGCAGTTGCAAAATGTTTGACAGCCTCCTGCCCACTAGGTCTATACATGTCACTAACCCACTATGAAGCTGATAGTCGTACCACCTTAGTGTGGCGCAAAATAAAATTTATTGGAACTGTTACATAAAGTATGAGGGTGCACAGCCCAACAGTCCAAAACCTGTCGCTCATTCCCCTTTTCCATATCAATGCTTAACCTTGAAATGCTAGACCCGGTCCTTTTTCAGATCATGTGCCATGCATGCAGGCTGCGCATAATACAGTTTTTAGTCTGGGTCAATTGATGCCACTTTCATGGTGTCTGGCACTAGTTTTGTTAAATGTGGAGACTCTTCTTGGGGTGTCTTTGTTGTGTGCTTTGTGAATTTAGCAGGGCTCTCTGAGCGCCATGCCTACACCTGTCACTCATCTCCCTGTTCCTGATCAAGGTTGAATTTTGATATACTGTGCTGTGCCTTGTCTCATGCATCCATGCAATATGATAAAAAATTTAACTCAGTTAAGTGAATAGGAGAATAGGTGGTACTTTTCCGTGCATCTGACCCTAATTTGAGCTGTTTTGGCAGCTTGTTGGCCCTTTTAAGGTCTTTCTATGCCACTGATTTTTCCTCCCATTGATTTGAATGGGGATTGGAAGTTCGGCAAAATTTTCGCAAATCTTTGCGCCGAACTTGTGCCAATTCGGCAAACAGAATTAAAACCGAAATTCAAAAGGTTCACTCAATCTCTATTAGCAATATGAGGGTCCAGAAAATATGAGCAGCCATCTTCCTGTGAGAAAACGTAAATCCCATATGTCCAAATTGACCACAATCATTTTTGTAGCACGGAATTTTATTGCCTTTTGTAAAATTATAGCATGCACTCTGCCTTGATGTAAATTATCTTAGCACCAATTTTTCTTGAAGAAAAACATAGTAGCTATGTACACTCATTTGACCGAGTTGGTGATCTGGTCTTGGAATTTATGTTGTGCAGCCAAGTGAACTCCACTGGCAACACAGCCATGGGGAGAGTGAAGTCTGATCTGAACATGCGTACACAGATTTCTGTCACTCACAGAAAGGCAGCCTCACCCCTTCTAGTCACATGTCCTGCTAAGTTTGTCCGATTCCAGTCCCCAGACCATAAGGATCAAAACTAGAACATCAGTAAATTAATAAAAATAATGTAAGGGTGGCAGAGAAATCAGACTACAGGAGCAGGGTAGGTATCAGAAGTATATTGGGGAAGTGTTAGAAGTATTTAAGACAAATGAAAGAGGGTTCTATTTGGGTGGAAAACCCATTTTAGGCCAGGGTCACACATGCCCATGCGCTTTTTTAAGCCCCTAGAAAAACGCATCTGTTTTATTTAGGGTGCCAATAATGTCCCCTGAGGTCCTGGACGTTTTTTGGAAATTTTTGGACTTAATGCATATGCGTTTTTAAGAAAAAATGACTAACGCATGGTGCTTATATGTGCCATGCATAAACGCATGCATTTCCAATAGGGCTCCATGTTAAGAAAGCGCATGCTTTTTTTTACAGCACCAAAAAACGCTGCATGCAGCAATTTTTGGGATGCTGAACAAAACGCATGTGCTGTTGAAAAACGCAGTGACACTTAAGTGCACCATGCATTAACGCATATGCGTTTTTGGACTTAGAAAAAAAAAGCCTAAAATGATCCCAAAAATGGATTGAATGTGTGATCCTGGCCTTATACACATTATCTGTCAAGGTATTTATTTTAGAATTCTATACTACTTATTTCATTCATAGTGGTAGTGTAAGCTTTACATACAGTAATATATTATTATGCTTATGGCTGGGTTTCACATAGTGGCAAGTGCAGGAACTAGCTGCTATTTTCATACAGTAGTGGGCATGGTGCTTAATCTATCAGGTGTCTGAACTTCAGCGAGCGCTTCATTAAAACAGGCGTGCGCTACCCCAGTCTTAATGAATTGCTCCTTTAGCATGAAGATGCAGGGTACAGGATTGGCTTGACACTCCTTTTAGATTCTCCTGGCCGCAGTTTTGTGAGCACAGGAGAGCCGGGAAATATTGTTTCATTGTTGGTTTGTAGAATGAAAATATTACTTTGAATGCGGTTTTAAAAAATATTAAAGGAGATGTGGAAGAAAGGGACAAATTAAACACCCATAAGTACCAGGAAGAAACAAATAATACCACACATCGCTATAATATCTCCTCCTGACAATTCATACTTTGTTAATTACAATCCTTCAAAAGCTAAATAAGCCAATTTACATTGACTAAATGTTACCTGCCACCCAGCTGCCCTTATTTCAAATCAGTATTGAATATTCAAATCACTTATCAGACAGACTGCAAGAACACTATATGTCGTAATATTTTTTTTTCACAATTCAAATAATTTGGATCATTTTCACAAGCGTTGTCACTTACTCTACTTGAATTACTTAAACCCAACACTTAGTACAGTCCCTAACAACAAGCTTTTTTCAGCTATAAAAGAAAATCCTTTTACAAGTTACTTGAGACCTGTAATTCTGAGACCTGATTACATTTTTATATTTCTATCTAAAGAGCTGTGTGGGCTTGTTTTTTTTATAGGACAATTGTAATTTATAGGTACCATTTGGGAAACATTTAATTATTTTTTGGTATTGTAGGTGGAAAACTCAAAAACCTAAAACTCTGGCATTTACAGTAGCTCTTGTTTTCATGGTGCTCAATATTTGAGATGAATGTCATCATATACTTTTTTAGTTTCTTACAGAAGGTGTGATACCAAATTATATATTATTTGAAATTTTTTAACAATCATAATTGTTTATTTTTTATGAAATAAGGATTTTTTGCCATAATAAAAATATTTTTTTCAAAAATGTGTTAAGTTTGTTCTTTAAGTCTTACCATGGGACATAGTTAAGTCATCAGTTGATTGCTTCTATGTTAAACTTTAATTCTTATATACAGCAATCTGTTGTACTTTCCATTAGGTCTTTTCCTTCCCAGGGCTTAAACTAAAGGCCAAGGTAAGCATATCAATGTTCCAGTGATCTGACCAATGATGTGGATCGCTGGGACATCATTATCTGATCCCTGGTGAGCTGTCAAACAGGCAGATTCACCAGCAATCACCACCGGTGAGAACACTGGTAACCAAGGTAAACATCGGGTAACTAAGTGCAGTGCTGCGCTTAGTTAACCAACGTTTACCCTGGTTACCAGCTCCCAGTGCTTGCTGTGCGGGGCTGGGAGATCGTTCATCGTTGGTCTCCCATTGTCAATGCGCCGATGCTAGCCAGCCAGCAGGAGAGCAACGATATTTATGGTCCATGTCATTTACCAACGACCAACAATCAATGAATTTATATTTGGTCATTAATAAATGTCACACACAACGATGTTGTTACGACGTCACTGCAACGTCTACAAACCGGTAATGTTGCAATGATATCATTACCGATATCGTAGTGTGTGACGGGGCCTTTAGTTCAAAGTTGACTGGTCTGTGGGCCATTATTAGACTACTCTTTGCCTTGCAAACCTAGTGGCAATTTAATGATTGGGATGCAGTTTAATTAATGGGGTGATTAATTGCTTAGATGCTGTGGTCGTTATTTATAGCTAAATCTTAGGCTGGCTTCACATTGCAGGGCAGATCCGATCCGAGGCTGTCAGAGTGAACCTGACAGCCCCGGATCAGCACACAGAACCGGAGGGCTAATATGCCCTCCGGTCTGGTGTGCACCGGAAACAGCTGCCGCTGCTGCTGAGTCAGGACCATGGCTGGCAGGGAGCTAGCCGCGGTCCTGAAACAACTGTGGTGTGCAGCCGCAGGTGTCCGGTTCCTGGATCCTCCTGAGACCGGTGCAATCAGGCCCCATAGGCTTTCATGTTAGGGAGCGCTGGATTGCCCTGGATCTGGGAGAATCCGGGAGTAGGCAATTAGAGGAGATATTCTCCTCTCAGACACAAAAACGCTGCAAGCAACGTTTTTGTGTCCGTGAGAGAATTCTGAATTCTCCCGGATTGTCCCGGCCCTGTAGGCTACTATGGGACCAAAATCCGGTCCGGGGCTGTCCGGTTTACACGGACAGCCTCGGATTGGATCTGACCCTCAATGTGAAGCCGATCTTAGGCTGTGTGCTCACGATCAATAAAAGCAGCATTTTGGATGCAGAGTCTTGCCGCTGCCTCCAAAGCACTGCATTGCACAGTAGCAGCATAGTGAATGGGATTTTTAGAAATCCCATGCCCACTATACTTCTCCTGACAGCAGCATTATTTCAGCTGCGGTGTGGGTTTCGCAACCTCCACAGCATGTTAATTTCATGCTGTGGAGTCAGAAGCAGTAACCATTGGCTTCATGGAGTAAGAAGCCGCTCTGCAATCACAGCAGATGGTGAGTACAGGGCTACTGTGGTCTGCCATCATGCACCCAGGGGTTCCTGCAGATCGGAGGCACAGCGTCCAACACGCAATGGTTCCGGAAAATGAAAATGTACCCTAAGGGGTTTATGATACAGATAATACACAATATTGATGGTTCACACTTACTTCTTGTTCATTATACATGTGCTGGTTTTGGGAAGTATTTCAAATATACTGTGGTTGTGGACAGTGAGAAAGAAAAAATCTTAAAGACTTCAGGAGGCATTTGTGCCAAATTTTACATCACTTTATATAAAAGATGAAATATATATTTTCATAAGCATTTAGAAGGATATTTTGACATTCACAGAACAAACCCAGGGAAAACAGGTTCTAAATATTTAGTCAGATGTTTGAGTTTATTGAGAAGGGTGTAGACTGGGCACAAGTATACCAGAACGCTAACTTTCTGATACAGTAGTGGCTATTTATAGGAAAACATAAGGTATTGTTAGTTACAACCATATGGTTTTCTCATGTATATTTTGATCTTTTCTTTTCTAAGAATGAATAAGTATGGTTATGGTTATAGTTCAGATTTCTTCACTTACATAAATTACTTCCAATATATAGAGAAATTTAGGTAACTGTTATTTTGTAAAGATCTTGTCTTCGATTGTAAAAGAAAATCTTGTAAAAAAATCCTTATCAGATGTTAAGTTCAGTCAGGATACCAACCATGGGAAAAACCCCATTTAACATTTTACATGAGCAGATTTTCACTACTGACAATTGCTGACATTTGAATATGTCGCCATGAATGAAAAACAGTGAAACCATTTCCTTCTGGCCTGGAACATATGTGCAGGATTTGCAGATTAGCTGTTACGTGAGAGAAAAATATGGTTTTATTATAAAAAATATATATTTTTTTTGCTGTAGTTAAGGCAGTACAATTTTAATAAAATAACGATTACTGTAATAAATGCTATGCAAATATTTAGTATTAAAATAGAAATGACTTTGCCAGGATAATATATCCAATATATTTATTTATTTCTGTGCTTTAGAAATAATAACAAATTAATTTGATTTTTTTCACCTTTTTCCTTATAAATCACAATTTTTTAAACACCAGTCCCTGTACATATGGAATGAATGGAAGTATTAATGAGCTGGCGTTCTTGTCTTACTGTCAGAGCTAGAGAACACAGCAGATGGAGGAACTACAAATTAGCATTTTCACTTGCATAGGTATGGTTTACATGGGAATTTACTTTATTTGTACCCTACAGTGCTCAAGCTAGTTGGACATAATATGAGGATAATTCTATCAAATGTTTGCCTCCTATAGGCTTCACATCACTATGTCCACATATAATAAAGTTCATAAACGTATGAAATCATAATATATACTGTGTGTATATACATTACATATATATATATATATATATATATATATATATATATTTATACACACACACATATATATATACATCTGTATAATGCTATTAATTCCATAGCACTTTACATACATCAGCAACACTGTCCCCGTCGAGGCTCACAATCTAAATATGCTATCAGTGAACCTTTGAAGTGTGGTAGGAAACCAGAGAAGATCCATGCATACAGGGGGTACATACAAACTCCTTGCAGATTTTGACCTTGGTGGTATAAAAACTCAGGACCTTAGCCTTGGCAGGTTGTAGTGCCAACCACTGAGCCACCGTGCATTATACCGCTAATAATACATTTGTATAGGCCCAGTTCATACAATTTATTGCTATCTCAAACATAAGCTAAATTCACAAGTTGCAGTTGCTGATTTTATACAATGAATGCTACTGGATCCATGCCTAACTGTGTAATTACAATGAAGAACCATACTAGTGGTAAAAGAGAAAGATGCAGACCATAAACGTGGTCATATTTATTTGTATATACACCTGTATGTGCACATATATACATATATATATATATATATATATATATGATAGAAAAATAAGCAGCACAGTATCACTTCAGTGGGTGCCCGCCCTTGTTAGTGTGAGGGGTGTATGTAACCCAAAACGTTGCTGAGCTGTGGCCCATGCTGTAAATAAAGAAGCCCGTCGAGCAAGAAGGACTGGTTTGCAGCACCTTTTTTGCCTTGTATTATATATATATATATTATATATATATGTTTCGTAATAATATACTATTTAGCTACAACATGTGTTGCTTGCATATTACCTTACCATAATTTACAAATTGAATTCACAAAGTTCTTCCAATAAATATGTTTCTCTAATATCTTGTATAAAATTTTTTTGCTATTTTGTTGTGATAACATTCTAATTTTATTATTAGCACGATAATTTATTTGACATGAAAAGTTATGAAATGGAAAATTTACCAGAATAGAAGTCATTAGATATACTTTTGAGATACTAACTAATATAAGGTTAATGAAGGAAATAATATGTCTATTATTAAGGGCATTTTTTGTTGTCTGGTTATTAGTGTTTATGTAGAAAATAGAGGGTGAGGATAACGATAACTTAGGAGAGGAGCTAAAGTAGAAGTAATGGCTGTAGTGAGCGTAAGAGCCTTGTCTATTGTATATGACAGAAAATGTCAAAATGTAGGCAAGTACAGGATAATCGATAAGGATTGAATTATACATATGCAAAAACACAGTATTTTTTCTGAAGTCATTCATGCCATCTAGGAAGAAATTCAATAGTGTTATTTTTTTATATGTAAGTGTTCAATAATTACTGTCAATGATTAAACATTTATATAAGGACTAAAAGCATGCAGTGCATTAATATTGGTTCTTTGATTCAATTAATACTCAGAAAGTAGAATTTGTTGTTTATATATGCTATGTAAATCCTGTAAAGGCTGCATTAAGTTTATTATGTGATTAGAAATATCAGATGACTATTTTCATCGTAAATAGCTAAATTATAAACTGATATAAATGTAAATGAAACTTGGGATTTTTTTTATTTTACACTATAGCAACCTGTTTCATGTAATTAATTTGGTTTCTAAAAAAAATCTAAAGTATTATAATATGTTATAAATATATTATTCTTACAGAATGTATTCTAAGATAACAGTTGTTACAGATATCCCATGTGCTCTGACTTTACGTTTGTATAATTACATGAAATATAGCAGCCTGCATATTATCACCTGTTGGTTTCTAGCTGCTAGAACACAGAAGCCTTAATCAATGTGCAATAAATAAGTTATCAAACACAGATAGTGATTATTTATAACTATATGGAAGTTGGTGCATACATTATGTTTTTCCAGATTCATGCAACTAACCAAGAGAGAATTTCTAATATTACCGTAATTGTACTTTGATGTAAAACTTACAGTTGGCACTGAACATGTGATATGATTCATTAACAAATCATAACACGATGTCTCTACAAAATCATCCAGGTTGTGGATACAATATAGAGTCGACTTCAAATCAATGTGTCCAACTTTATAAGCTAAAAGTGTTTTATAATTTTCAAAACCTGTATGTGTGGTTGTCAGAAATGTTAGAATTTGTTGCATATATTTGCTGGAAATAAGTACACATAAAGGTCTCCTTCTTTAATTTACTTCTATAGATTTAAGGTGTTTTAATCTAATTATTTGATCATAAAATTATGGAATATATTTCAAGTATATTCAATGATATTTCTGCCAATACTTAAAATTCACTGTTTTTATATTCCATTCCCATATATTTTCAGGGGCATTTGAAAATCATACTCATATCTTGCCCAACTTGCGTTAAAGAAAAATACAAAGTATATAAGAATAACAAGAATATAAGTATATATTCTGCAGCATCTCTCGCTCTCACTGTATGTATATATATTATATATATATATATATATTTCACACACATGAACAAAAAATATGCATGTTAATATGTGTAAAAGCATAAAATATATATAGAATGTGGAAATACTGCAAAATATTTTAATACATATATATAAAAAAGGCTTGACAAAGATCTACTAAGGATTGAAACGTTGCCTTGTTATTGACCATTGAAGGGCTTTACAGAAACCACAAATTGGAGTGCTACCTAATTTTTTATTTTTCTGGTTACATACATATATATTATATATATATGTGTATATATATATATATATATATACACAAGTGAACAAAACATTTGGTATATATATGGCAATAGTTCAAAACATTACATATATACACTATATGTATACATACACACATATATGTAATATTCGGCAGTATTACTATATATATGAACACAAATTTATATATATATGAAATGTTACAAAATATGACATATATATATATATATATATATATATATTATATATATGTATTCTGTAACTTGGTACTCATTAACTCACTATACATGTAGATCCTCTTGGCCTAGCATATTTATTAGCAGTGTTTCTTTAAAGGAGAGATTGATGGCATTACTTCAGCCCTCCTATCTTGAAATTCAGGCACTTATTTTTACAGCCAGCGGGAACCCAAAGCGCCACTTTTGAAAACTTTAAGATATAACGGAATGTTTGCAATCCATTTATAGCAGTGCGGAATGCATTAATTTTTATCTATGGTGTCATATTGTTCATGCACTCTTACATGACATAAACATGTGAACTAGTATAACTGCTGTTTTTTTGGGAAAATCAATAGAAGTTTAAAATTAATTACGAAAAAACAAACTGCGAATGTGACAAATTCAGCTTTTGCTATCTCTGTAATAAGGAGATGTAAAATGTTGGATGTTGTCGTAGATTTATTTTTAATATAACATCTAGTAAAGGCCTGAACATACTGGCTATGTGTAATATTTCTAACCATTCAGATATAAGACAGTAAATACATGGCTGATATTGTTTATTACTCCAGTTAATTTGAATTTTAAACTACAATCAAAAAAGTCAGCTGAGATTTCCTTTGATTGTAGAATAATAAGAGCATCATTTCCAGTGTTATCAATCTTAAATGTTTAACGCTGTATTATTAATCTCTCATTTTACTCCACACCAACATATGGTCTGAAGTGTTAATATAAGTAATAGAAAACCCTTTGTAGTTTCTATGCACATATGTTGTGAGAGTTGTGCCAAAGTAAACTCCTTGTGGTGTTTTCTATTTCATTTAATCTATGAAGAGTAGTGATGCATTTTAGAGAGATGGTCTGTAACACCTATTAATTAAAAATTCTGAATCTTACACTTGATCCCCAGCCATCTGCGTCCACTGATTTACTATTCTGAGAATCTCAGGGTTTTTTTCTCTAGACATTATGGCTTCTGGGAAGGATACATGTTTATTTTAGATTTTCGATCTATTCTTAAAATAATATTGCCACTATTTTCGATGATTTTGAACTTTTCAGTGTACAGGCTTAACTTTCCCATTCAGCACCTAATGAGCTTGAATTGTGCATTGTTATGTAGCACTAATCTGTTCGTTGACAATGAGGCCTGACTGCAAGACATTTCTTTTCAATCCTATACAGGCCCTTCTGGCAGAAAACGGCTTTCCATGTAATTGCTGTGAATTGTCTGTGTGTAATCAATATAGACATAGGAATGGTGTAGTGTACATTTCTTTATTTTAGCATGTACATTTTAACAGATTGCTTAACAAATAAACATAAAATACGGCTTTAGTGGAGGTCGATATCACAGTATTCAACCAATAAATGAATCAGGAGTGACAAATCATCTTTTAAATATAGAAGAAAATTTGGCATTTTACAAAAAGATAAAAAAACAAACAAACTAAAGCACAGAAGTTTAAAACACACTTTTGGGACCATGGTGATACCTTAATCGAGCCGTGTCAATTACTGTGTGAACAAGCATCTGCTTTATCTTAATTAGATTGGGGGAGGGAGGTGAATGACCACTGTTTATATTCATTTTCCTCATTAATTATGAAAAACTGCATTTAATTCATCTTGCATGGCGAGAGACTGGCTGCGCAGATGGAAGTCATAAGGGAAGTGGCTGTCTGTAGGCAACCTGAACATAGAGCTCTGCCCGAGGGGACCCCTGCCTGGCACTGCACAGTAATGCATGCCATAATTGTAATTTTTCCCATAGTCCAAGGCCTCTTCTTGCTTCAGGGAAAATATCCCATTATAGTTCATGGAGGGAGGGCTTAAGGGACCTTCAAACTGAGGACTGGTGCACTCAGGAGAAGTGCTTTCATAAAAAGATTCATAAGCACTACAGTAATTGTACGGCTTTCCTGTCTTGGAATTGTCAATGCTCCCATGACCTGGTGGGGTGCTAAGCTCGGGGCTGTGATATGGAGGGTAAATAGAAGTATATGGGGATCTTGCATGATGGACTGCCTCACCACTTTGACCCATGAGAAAACTCCTGGCATTGAGCTGCAGGCACCCAGCCACCAGGTTGGTGGTAGGCTGGGACAAACCTTTGCATAGATTTTGCACAAAGGTGAGCAGATCTGGTCGCTTCCCAATACGAAGGATCTCAGAAAGAGCCCAGATATAGTTTTTGGCCAGCCTCAAAGTTTCTATCTTAGACAGTTTTTGCGTCTTAGAATAGCAAGGCACAACTTTCCTTAAACTGTCCAGGGCATCATTTAGACCATGCATTCTCCCCCTTTCTCTTGCATTGGCTTCTACTCGTCGTACTTTAATCCTTTCTATCCTGACCTTGGTCATCTTTTTTTTTCTTGGCCCCCTCCTCCTTGGTAATCCATTTTCATCCTCTTCTTCCTTGTCCTCCTCCTCTTCTTCCTGCTCTGTTTCCTCTTCAGGTGTTCTTTTGATATTTTTCCCATGGGACATTATCTGTTTAGCACAGCTTTCTACTTTCTTTAAAGGTTTTTGCTCCTCATTCTCCCGCACATACTTTCTGCATAGCTGCGACTCCGTCATCACAACAGATTCATCAAATGGAAGTGTTAGCATTGCTGTTTAGGATTAAGTTACCTGAAATCACAGATCAATTTTCACAGATATTACTAATAAACCTAACTAATAAATCAATTAATCAATTCATGCAACTCCAAATTTTCAGAAAATGTACCCTAATTTGTGTATTGTACAAATTTTAAATAAAACATGTAGACAATATTATCAAAATTGAAACCACTTTTTTAATTATCTTGAGTAATACCAAATAGCAATGTAAGAAATCTATTAATATAAATAGTTTTCTATTGACTGACATATGATTTTAAATTGCACACATCAATTGTTAATAACAAGTTATTTTCAGCTGTAAACAATTATAAAAAATACAACCATGTTTTACTCGAAGCAAGGATTGATATTTTAGAAGAGAATTATACTTTTCAGTAAAATGATTTCATATTCTATGATGAATAGTAGAGGAAAACAGAAAGGCAATGATTAATGTCATATAGCAAACATTTATGGGATCTCCTGCTTACTACTTACCTGGATACAATCAAACACTATTTGTCTAAATATTATAGTAAAGCATGGTCTATGACAGTGCGGGTAGAGAACAAATATATAGTCAGTCCACAGAACAGCGTGCAGAGAAATGCACAAGAATATCCCTTGTGTCTTAATGAACAAGCAATTAGTGACACAATTCCATCATTATGCAACTATGAAAGCATTCTATGATATTGATGCAGATTAACCTATATGACTACCCTGTGTCATAGCAGGATGAAAAGAAGAGCATGATATTGTAGAAAATAAATGGTCTAATAACTTCAATGTGTAAATATTACATACCAGAATTTTTCTAGTAAAGAATAAAAAAGGTTTGTTACCTTTAGACTTATTCAATCAACATCCAGATTTCATTTTTCTTCCGCCTTCAGAGTCAGTCCGAATGTCGCATTGTCTCCAGGAGTCTAGATATGTGTGTATCTCATTGATCTCTAAAAAAGTGACATTGATGCCAACTGCCAGAGCTGGTACCCATGCCATCTGCTAGTGACGTCACAGGGCAGAGAACCACATGATGCGTTCCCTTGGGACCTTCATTCTGCACTGATCATCTGGCATCCCTGTAAGTGGGTACCAGCATTCATGTATCAACACAGAAGGTTAGACTGATAAAAAAAATCTGCACTTGCATTTCACATACAGGCAATGCAGTTCTATCAGAGCGACTCCTTTTTTTTCCTCAAGGATTCTTAAGGGACACATTAAATAGAAGGCAGTGGTGCCAATGCTAAGTTCTCATCTCCAAATGACACAGCATGGAATGAGGTGAATTCATTCATCTGATGCTATGTTCACCTGCTTACATGAAATTAACCCATCATCGATCAGTGGCTAAAATGTTACTTAGTAACTGCTCTTTCCAAAAGTGGAATTGTTCTTTCTCTGTTCAATTTTAAATGATAAAAATTTGAATACAGAAATGTCAGAATCTTTTTTTACTAGAAAAATATAATATGCATTTAATGATGCAGACAATTTAATGATGTAAAAAGAATAGGTTTTTTAAATTAATACATTTAGCAATCAGAATATTTACTGTACATGCAAGGTATTCTATGGTGGATGTATTTATGTTGTGTTAATATTGTTATTATTGTTGCACTTCTTATTGCCAGCCTTAGTTTTGATGCTTGCTTGCTTATGCCTTATCTTCAAGGTGTACATTTCAATTTTCATCTAAATTCTTTAAATACATGTAGATGAATAAAACATTTACGATAACAATGAGCACCCAATTAAAGCATTACAATCGTTCAGTATAGCTTCATCACGTTCACATGATATATGTAATCCAATATATTTTTTTCTCGATTACAGTTTATATATGGCTTTGCAATGTTTCTAATAGTTCATTGACATTATTAAAAAACATCACTATACATTTTTCTCTATTTTTCAGAAGTTACTTTTTTCAGAGTGGGGCCTGCCAGGAAGTCCTTTACATTATTTCACTCTACTTTATTGCTCTCTCTGGAACTAGCGGCTGATTTCCCTACAGAGAAATGCTGGGAAGCAGCAGCCGGGAATTGAGCATAACTAATTGATTCTTGACCAAAATCAGGACTTCTTGTTTTGTGGTTGAGCACCCATTAGTTACACTTGGTCCCAGGTAACCACTAATCTGCTTGTTTCTGAAGGGTAATTGGTATAAAAGTATAAAAAAAAAACACCATCATTTTGGAAGTTTTTCTGATTATTTGTTTTTTCGGTTCAGAAAATTTGAAAAAGTAATTATAGGATTTTACCATTATTTCTTTTAGGAGAAGCACTGCTTGCTGGGAAGGAGGCACTACTGCTTGATTAACATTTTGGAACAGTTTCAATGGGCAACTGTGAGAGTTCCCATGCTGCTATATGAGGCCTCTGCAATTGTAGGATCAGAGATGCCTTGACGTTGGCTGGGATTGGGAGCTGACAGCACACTCCAAGAATGTCAGGAATGCCAGATAGTTTTAGTGCAGTGCTTGCAAGCTCAATAGAAAAGAACTTTAAAGCACCCCACATGTTCTGTCACTGCTACTAACAATCAGTACAGGGTAGGCCATTTATATGGATGCACCTAAATAAAATGGGAATGGTTAAAGATATCAATTTTCTGTTTGTGGAGCATTAGTATATGGGAGGGGAGAAACTTTTCCAGATGGGTGGTGACCATGACGGTCATTTTGAATGTGACCGTTTCGGATCCAACTTTATTTTTTTTCAATGGGAAGAGGGTCATTTGACACATCAGACTTATTGAGAATTTCATAAGAAATACAATGGTGTGCTTGGTTTTAATGTTGCTTCATTCTTTCATGAGTTATTTACAAGTTTATGACCACTTATAAAATGTGTTCAAAGCACTGCCCATTGTCAATGCAACCCTCTTCTCCCACTCTTGACATACTGATACAACACTGCAGAAGAAATTCTAGCACATCACAGGCTTCCAGTATCATTGTTTCAGATGCTGCACATCTCGTATCTTCACAGCATAGACAATTGCCTTCAGATGAGTGATGAGCAAACTTTTTGGTGAATGGTGAAGTTAACAAACAAAACCACTGTTATTGGACTGACACTAACCCACAGTGGATAGATCCCTCCAAGACTGTTGGAAGACAAAAATTGATGGTATGGTGTGGTATATGGGGCACAAAGATAGTGGGGCCATTCTTCAACAATGGAAACCTCAATGCCACTGGCTATCTGAAACTGCTACATGATTCAAATTTCTAGTGGCATTAAGGTTTCCATTGATGAAGAATGGCCCCACTATCTTTGTACCCCATATACCACACCATACCATCAATTTTTGTGTTCCAACAGTCTTAGATGGATCTATCACTGTAGGTTGCTGTCAGATCAATAGCGGCAGTTTTGTTTGTTAACTTCAGTGTTCATAAAAAAATTTGTATCATCACTCATTTGAAGGCAATTATCTATGTTGTGAAGATATGAGATGCGCAGCATCTGAAACAACCAATACTGGATGCCTGTGCTAGCATTTCGTCTGCGGTGTTGCTGTCAGTGTCTCAAGAGTGGGAGAAGATGGTTGCATTGACAATCCAACACAATGGGCAGCACTTTGAACACATTTTATAAGTGGTCATAAACTTGTAAATACAAGGGGCGATCCATAAGTAATGATAATCAGTTATTTCTATTGCACACAGAAATTAAAATAAAATGTTTTCTTCTCTCTTAGGTACTTACTAGTCCAGGAAAAAAAATCACTTAAATAGGCCACGTTTCCCGGGAGCTACATTAATTTGAATATGAACTGCTTAGGAGTGAGCATCAAAATTGAAAAAAACGAGCTCAGAGCTGTCATCAAATACCTCTTCTTGAAAAAAATGTCTACCAAAGACATACACAGCGACTTGGTGGAAACATTGGGGGACTCTTCTCCTCCATATTCCACAGTTGCACGCTGGGCCAAGGAATTTAAGCTGCGAAGAACATCGACGGAAGATAAATATCGTGAAGGACGCCCATCCATGTCCCTCAATGAAGAAAACGTGAAAAAAGTTGAAGTTGTATTGGCAGATCGAAGAGTGACTATCAAGCATGTAGCTGAGGTCAAAGGGATCTCATATGGCAGTATTCAAAGAATCCTTGCAAAAGAATTGCATATGAGAAAGGTCTCCGCGCGTTGGGTGCCAAAAATGTTAACCGACGAGCAAAAGAAGGAATGAGTTGACATTTCAATAGCAAATCTCGAAAAGTTCTAAGCAGACAAGAAGAATTTTTTGTCACGTTTTTTGACCATGGACGAGACCTGGATCCACCACTTTGATCCCGAAACTAAACAACAATCGATGACATGGAAACAAGCCAACGAACCGACGCCGAAGAAATTCAAAGTGTCAAGCTCAGCAGGGAAGGTTATGGCGTCTGTTTTTTGGGACGCTGAAGGAATTATTATGGTGGACTATTTGGAGTAGGGAGCCACTATTATGGGCTCCTACTACGCAGAACAAATAAGAAGATTGTGGGAGACTATCAAGGAGAAAAGGCGCAGCAAACTGCGGGGTGGAGTGCTGTTTCACCAAGATAACGCGCCGGCTCAGAAAGCTGCAGTTGCCATGGCTACCATTCAAGAAGTGGGCTTTGAACTGGTGGAACACCCCCCCTATTCGCCAGATCTAGCCCCCAGTGACTTCTTTCTCTTTCCTTGGCTCAAGGAACACCTCCGGGGCAAGAAATTTGATGACAATAGCGACATGATAACCGCTGTTGGGGATTTTTTTAAGGGTCAAGATCAAGAATTTTTTTCGAAGGAAATTCAAAGTTTAGAAAAGAGATGGACTAAATGTATAGACTTGATAGGAGACTATATAGAAAAATAAAAAAAACATTTTTACTATATTCATTGTGTTTATTATTGATTATAATTACTTTCGGATCGCCCCTCGTAACTCATGAAAGAATAAAGTTATGATAAAACCAAGCAGACCATTGTTTTTCTTATGAAATTCTCAATAAATGTGATGTGTCTCATGACCCTTACTCCATTGAAAAAAAATAAAGTTGGATTTTCTCTTACTGTTATCTAAATCGTGAAAAAAAAATTCAGAAGTTTGAAAAAAAAGATTGCACTTTTTGCTACATACTCCGTGTCCTGTAGGGTTCTCATTTTTTGGGACCTGGAGCTGCATAATGGCTTATTTTTTACGTCTTGAGCTGACGTTTCTAACAATATCATTTTAGAGTAAATGCATTGTTTTGATCGTCCATTATTGCAGTGTAATTTTGGTGTTTGGACCTTTTTCTGTTAGGCAGTTTACAAATCTGATTAATTGACTTCATATTTTGATAGATTGGGTATTTCTGAATGCAGCAATAGCAAATATGTGTATTTTTTAATTTTTTTTGCTACTTTTATTTTGAATGGGGCAAAAAGGGGGTGATTTAAACTTTTGTGTTTTTATCAGATTTTTAAAAATTATTTTTTTTTTATTTTTACTTTATTTTACATTGCCCCATAAGGTGCCACAGTGCTGCACAGTCCGATCGCTTGTGCTATATCCGGATGGGTTGCAGCACATTGGGAAATATCACAAATGATCATTTTCAGTGGATGGCAGTGCTTGCCAACCATCCACAGGAAGTGAACTCTGATAGTATCTGGACCCCAGGCTATCAGATGACACATGGAGTTCCCGCAATCTTATTCGTGGGATATCTGATCATGGCGGGTAACGGTGCAATCCCCACTATGGCACTTTTAATCCGCTATCAGTAAATTACAGCGGCATTCAAAGAGTTAACATGGCTGATCGGATTGCAGATCTGATCAGTGGTGGCAGCCACATATCTTAGGCTGGTTTCACACTGCAGTTTTTTCACTGATCAGTGTCCATCCAGTTTGTGTGCCAAAACCAGGAGTGTCTCCAAAACACAGAACAGGTGTCAATCTTTCAATTATAGTTTTTCTCTGCAAGTTCCTCTCCTGGTTCCTCTCCGGGTTTTGGGCACAAACTGGATGGACACTGATCAGTGAAAAAACTGCAGTGTGAAGCCAGCCTAAGTTGATGAGATCAGATGAGATGTGGGGGGAAAGATATGACCTCACTGCCGGATTGCACTGGACTGGTACAATCTCGGAGAATCCGTTTTTCAATCCGGTTTTAAAATCGGATTCTCCCGGATTGTACCGGTCCGATGCAATCCGGCACCCCATAACATGGGACTCTATGGTGCCGGATTGCTCCAACTGGGGCAATCCTGGAGAATCCGGTTTAAACTCCGGTATATGTGACCGGAGTTCCCGCGATAACATGACGTCACCACAGGTCCTATCAGCAAGAGGGTGGTGGCTCATCTCTACACACCAACAGTTTTTAAGTGCAAAACGTTCGTCAAAAGCAACAGTTTCTGAGAGGCGCCTTGTGGTCCTTTTTTGAAAACCAACAGGAAAAAGCACCTTAAGAGGCCTAACTATTTACATTTGAGACCTGGTCCCCACATAGTCTTGTGACCATAATTGTCCATATGAGCTTAAAACTAGTGCTTGGACAGCCAACTTTGGAAAAACACTTACATTATATATATTATTTTACCTAAGGCAGGGACAGCCAACTAGTGAAAAAAGTTAACATTTCAGCATAGTGCAGCATAAACATAAGACAATAATACTGGTAAACTGACTCAACTATAGGCACAACAGTACAACTGGTTCAGCAGTTCAGACTTTTAGTTTAGTCGCTGAATGCTCCTCTGATGCTACAAGTAGGTGATGGCAGAGGGGTTTGAAGGCATCCCACATAAATGGTGCAATGTTGCATGGCAACAGTGTTAGTAGGAATTGCTAGTGAAGGAGGCACAGTTACTTGCATTGCTCTGCTGTTATAGTGACTCACACTGGTGTAGTAGGGTAGGTCTGGTTCGGGTCCACCAGAGTAGCATTGCATCTGGGATGATGGCTGTATGTTGTGGGGACGCACTCGATGGGCGGCGGCGATTTGACCCACAAGTCCTAGTAGAGCTGACATTATCATGATCTTGCGAGCCCCTTGCTGGTTCTAAGAACTGTTCTGTGGCCAGCCTTTTAACCTCGCAGCCTTTGCTGGCCCAGAGGGTGGTATACTCGATAGTGTCACTTGCATACAAGGTGCTTTGTTCCTTACTGCATGCTTAACCTTTGTCAGGGACTCTACTGCTTATGTCCCTTATCTATGTTATGTAAATAAAAGCTTATAACCTGACGTTAAATTCATCCATTGGTTTTATAAATTACTCTTTTGAAAGCTGAAACCCTCCCAAATGTGGTTTAGGTTAAGAAATAAATTGGCATCAATGCTGAAATATTGATCATTTAATGAACACTGAATGGTCAGATTTTGGCAAGACAAAAGTTTTGTCACCTGGTCATATAATGCACCCAGTCCTAGTTTACATCTTCAACTGTGCTCCGTAAATGATCGGTTAATTAGTGGGTGTCTACCAGCTTCAGCTATCTCTGCTTCCTTTCTTTATGATGAAATAGCTCCAGGTAGGGCACCAAAGTAGTCTATCCTCTTGCAGCTGTTTTCACAGTTTCTACAGCACAGAAAGCTTTAGCCTGGCTGGGCTCTTCAAACTAACCTTCCCATGGGTCAATGGTGTCTTCTGCATCTAATCATGCTGGCTCTTTCCCTCTCACTGCTCCCAAGGTCTCTGGTGATGGTGGGTGACTAAGAGTCTGAACAGCTACATCTACAATCTGCAGGGGTATTGCGGGCATTAGCTGGTGTTGGTATTCTTCATCATCATCTCTATCAACCTTTTTTTTTCTAGGGGCCATGGACCAGGAAAGGGCTAAGGCCGGGGCCGCTACTATCTGCAGGGCTGTAACGGGGCAAACTGGTACCTAGATACATTGCGGTCCTACCTGCTCCTGTAGCATATTGGCCTCTGCGCGCTGTGACATGAACAGGGACTCCTCTAGTGCAGCAGTGGAGACGGTCTCATTCGGGTTCTCATTCCCCTCACTTTCTAGCTGCACAGGAGAAAATTTCCCTTTTCGGTGCAGATGGCACTTCAGTAAGTGGTGCAACTGGGACAGCTGCAGTGTCGGTCTTCTCCTCCTCCATTGTCAGCGGTAAGGTCACCGGTGCTGGAGATGGTGCTCTGGTCACACAAGGGGTCTCTGGCTGCTTCAGCATGGATGGCTCCTGCTCTTCTTCCTCTTCATCTGACCAGGCATAGTTGTCTTCATCCATATCCGAGACAGGAACGAGGGGTGCATGCTGACTAGTGGCTGGGGAAGCGTTCCCGTGGTTCACAGTGTGGTCCATAGGAAGGGCTGTCACCCCACCCTACATATTGCATCCATTGTGGTCAGCCACTCATGTCCTCATGCCTCACCTCCATCCAACCAATCACATAGGCAGCTCTGCACTACACCATGGACAGGGACCATGCTTGGGCCACCGCTGTCTGTTTTTCCATCATGGGAATGGCCTGCAGAGCTGATATATTGGCTTGGCGGTGCAGCCTGGCACACCATTCTGTGTAAGAATCCATCTCTGCATCTCCTCATGCTGCTTCTCCTTCAGCGTTTTCCATGATATCGGCTCTCTTCTTACACATGCACACAGCAGCGATGGCGTCCTCCTTGCACACAGACTTATCCTTCTTCCTCCCTCCTTGCAGACTTTGGCCCCTAACCTTTGTACAGGTGGAGCCTGCCCTGTACACAGCCTTGTGTGGCACCCCTATGGGATGGTTGCCACAGGAACACTTGGTGCAGGGAAGAATTTCCACATCAGGTAAACTTACATGCAACACCTTCCACCCCAGATCTGAAGGGAGAGCTCTACTTGCCGACTTCAGGCAAGGTTCCCTATAAATTCTGGCCTGGGGGAGGAGTTAGGCAGTTCAGTATGGAGCAGTACTGAGGAAGGCACCTGGTGAACGGAGCCGCACTAGGCCCGTACCAGAGGGAAGCCTAGCCAGTGTAAGGGACCTAAGAGTGAGGGTCGGAGGCAAGGTGTACCAGAGATGAAGAGGGGGCAGAGAAACTATACCGGTTCACCCCAGAGAAGCAGTAGAAGCAACCCGGACACCGAAAGTCCGAGTCTGCACAGGTCCAGTTAACCTAGCAGAGAATACAGGAGGACCAGGGAGACTTCAGTCTCCTGGTAGCACTTGCAGCACAGCTACTAACAGAGCTAGGAACCGCAGAGGAGTAGTGGTGCCCATTAGAAGGTTCTCACAGCCTGCTATACAAGTGAGGGACAAAGGAGAGATCAGGGCACGTTTCCGACAGGCCAGGACTTAAGTACGCATACACACAGAACAATGAGGCCTCACAACTTATCGGGTGTGGAAATCCTAAACTGCCACCCAACCACCTGGATGTTACCTGAATCATCATCAGTAAAGGTACAGAAACAACTTCCAGCGTGTGTGTCTGTTACTACTGTCCCTGATCCTGCCCTTAACATAGACTTCATCTCCACCTGATGAGCCACCTACCTTTGTGAATCTCTATTCATCTATCACTGCCCCGGGGATCCTGCTCCACTTATAGGGAGCGTTACCAACTAACTGCCTCACAATCATCCCCAGAGGTCTGCGAGCAGCGCTGGTATCATTACCAGATACCATAGGTGGCGTCACAAATTCTTTTATTTTTATCCCCTTTTTTAACGACCGCCAGGGCCATGGGTCTGGGCACAGGCCACCAATGACATCCCCCAGTAAATCAATGCCCAGAACCGTGTACCCCACGGCCCTGGGGCAGGTCACTTGCATTGCAGGGGGTGGTGCATCCTGGCTGAGGAACACACCAGCTTCAATCACAGATCATTGAGAGGGCTGGTTGTGTTGTTGGCTCTGTGGCTGGGTTCTTCCTACGATGGAAGAGGTAACACTCCTTCTAGCCCAGCACATTGTTCTAGAGCTTGGCAGCTGCCAGTACACAGTTTATAATACACAGTCTTTTGACACATTCTTAGCACACAGGACCACATCGCAACAGGGTTTCGGCATCCTGTTTGTGACGCCAGAAACATGCAGTGGTCATAGGGCTGAGGTATTCGACTCTTCAGGGATTTAAAAATTCAGGGATGTCACGGTGGCAGTCTCCAGAGGTTGTGGCCACGACAGGACATTGTTAAGGGAATAATTACAAGGGAAATTGGTTGTCATGACACCAACTCGAGTTCTGACCTGTAGGTGGCCAGGGGCTGATTTAGGAGACCCACAAAGGATGATGGTGTGGCAGTCAGGTATTGGGCTCTCTCCAGTTAGGGCGTAGGTCCTTTGGTAGGTGTATGATGTAGTTGGGATGATGAGGAGGATGAAGGTTGTAGTAGGGTAAGGTGATGGCTCTGCAGGTGGGTGCAGGGAGACGCAGAAAGGACCAGACAACACAAAGGATTCTTGTGGCTTTTACCATTTAATTGGTGTTGAAGCAGATTACAGCTGAACTGGGATACTTAATCCAACAAGTGCACAGCCTGGCCAGCCCAGGAGTATTCACTTTGCCTTGACATAAGGTATTTGGCCTTCTCCTTCTGACACTTGCTAACTCATGTGCTCTCCTTAAGTGTTCTGTGGTTGCCAGTCACAACAGGCAGATGACTGCGGGTTCTGTGAGAGACAGTCTTGCTAGTCCTCTTAACTCTATATAGTTTCTTGAACCTGGGGAGGGTCCTCTATAGTAGCCACTGTACCTGAAGCCCAGTGACCTCCAATTTCATGGCTGGTCTTGAAGAATCCAAATCAAATTGAGGCTGGTACCCCTTCTGCACCTAGCTCCTCTGCCTGGCCTGAACAGCCGGCAGCAGATTTGCTTCCTCAGTACCTGGGACTAGCAATTAACTCCATGTGCAGTCCTAGCTTCCCAGCTGCCCGACTGCATCGCACTAGAGGTGTCTCCTTTTTGTCTCCCACCCCTAACCTAACTTCTTTTCCATCCAGTAGGTGGGGACTGACCTGGCCCTTAATGTGAGTTTCTTTCATCCAGCACCTCCCTGGTCTGGAGTTTGAATTGTGTTGGATGTAAATGGAGGCCTTGGCAAAGCTTCCTCCTCTTACCTCTGGGCATGATACCATGCATATAAATGCATGCAATATCATTAGTGGCAGCCTGATTGCAGGGGCACCACACATGACTTTCCTTTCTCTATAGATATATGCAGAAAGACGCAGAGGACTGAGGAGATAATAATTGCTGTATATGACAGCATTGAAGCTACAAGTATTCCCTTGTAGCCAAAAAGCTCAATGAAGTTTCTTGTCAAAGCAGATGCTGCCAATGGCAGCATTATATTTCCCAAACTGGACTTGTGCTGTCAGAAGTCACCATCGACTTATCACTGAAAAAATAGGACTCATGTACTAAACCCAATCTTTTATAAGGCAGCTGCACTTGCCTGAAACTACTAGTGTCTGAAATAGCTCAGATTATGGTAGTTTACCTCTAAAGGCCACTTTACACACACCAACTTATGGTATCTGTCCAATTTCTGACCAACTTGCTGGTTGCAGTGAAATCATGGACACATTGCTCCATTTTGTGACTGTGTACAATGGAACAATGTGTCCATGATTTCACTGCAACCAGCAAGTTGGTCAGAAGTTGGACAGATAAGTTGGTGTGTGTAAAGTGGCCTTTAGGCTAGGGTCATATTTGGGAGGGTGCATCCTTTGTAAGGATGTGTGAAAGGAAGCAATTTTTTCACTTGTCATTTTTATGGCATTTTTCCCCTTTTAGCGGTACACATTCGTTAACACATGCGTTTCCCATAGACTCCCATGTTAAAAAAATGCATGTGTTTTTGCTCACGCCACCAAAAACACTGCTTACCGCGTTTTTAGGTGCTTTTGTAAAAATGCCTACTGTCAAATGCATTGCACTTTGAACATGCATTTTTTGCATGGGAGCTTATGGAAGCATTAACGTTAGCCTTTTTCACAATTTCCACTTGTGAAAAATGCTAACTTTTGGAAGCATGGCGCAAGTGTGACCCCAGCCTAACAGCAGTTTATCCACTAATGATGTTTAAGAGATTCAACAGAATGCAAAACTACTTATGTCACCCTGTTAAACACTCTGTTCATTAAATTTAAAAGAAGAAAGTCTTAAATATTTCAAAATCCAAAACTAATGATATCCTTCCACACTAATTAGTGTAGACACACTGTACTTAAAAAAACAGGGTCAACCTAGATGGCCATGAATCAAGTGACTACCTGTACATCTTCACTAGAGCCTGAGATGATGAAGTTAGGCTTGAACTGGAAGGTAACTGCCAGGAACCACTCCAGAAGAACTCTTGGCACAGTAGCAGCAGACCCCTGAGTTTGCAAAGGCAGGAGCAGGCTCAGGGAAGGCAAGATGGCTGATGCACACTGTTAGGCAGGTGCAGCCAGTCAGAAAAAAATGCAGCAGCAACAGTTGGTACAGAGGGCACAACAGGTATGATAGCTATGGCTAATGCAGCTGGTATGGAAGGCATGTTCAGCAATTATCGCAGGCACTAGAATACAGATACAAATTGGAGAACACAGGATACAGCCACAGGATACAGAACCTCGATGCAGGTACAGACTACTAACACAGGATAAAGGACTTGCAACTAGCAAGAAGGTTATTAGCAACAGGACACGTTGCTCAGGCATGTCCCAAAGCAGCATGGTGTGGCACATGCATGTCCTAAGCACACACCTGGGAGACTTGCGTGGGATGTGCAGGCCCTGGTGGCAGAAGACGGGGACTGAAGAAGATACTATGGATCGGCTGCAAGAGTGAGGTCATAAGCTTCCCAGCTGTGGGGGAGCCAGCACAGATGCTGCAGCCCTCTTATACGCCCCTCTTTTTCAGGCCTGCAAGGAATCTCTTCAGGAAAGAGGGCACTAATATTCTTCAGGGATTCCCACAATCTTTCCTCAGGGCCAAACCCCTTCTAATCAATTAAGAACAAGGTCTTACTTTTAACCTTTTCATGGCCAGGATGTTTTTTTTTTACCTCAAAGACATTTCTTGAGCTAACTGGCAAGGGCGAAGTACCAGGATTCTTGGAGAAGTGACTGTAAACCAAAGGCTTGAGGAGAGACGCTTGGAAGGGATTAGGAATTCAAAGTGAAGAAAGAATTTTCCACTTTTAGGCAAGATTTCTGATTTGACTGATGAACTAAAGGGACCGAAAAACCGAGGACCCAAATTGTAGGAAGGCACTTTGACCAAAATATATCTTGAACAGCCATTTCTTGTCACTAGGCAGAAAACTGGGCAGGTTCAGATGTCTCTTATCATTATTCCTTTTTTTAGTTTGGACAATTTCACCAGAGTGGCTTGAATCTCATCCCAGACCTTGGAGAAACTGTTAGGGAGGTCTTCAGCCACAAGATTGTCCAAAATAGTAGCCACAGGAACAGGGATGCTTGGCTAATGTCCATACACAATAAGGAACAGTGAACTCGCTAAGGCTTTACTCACATCGTTGTTGTACTAGAATTCCATCTAAGGCAAAAGTTTGACACTCTCATTACAGTGAGAGTTAACAAAATGTCTATTGAAGTTGGTCAGGACTAGGGATGGGCGAATCTACTCGCTAGGACTCGTTACTCGGCGAGTAGTAAGGGACTCGCAGGACTCGGTACTCTGCGAGTCTCCCAGTGATTACTCGCACGAGTCCAATGCAAATCAATATCAATCCTAGTTTTGTCAGAAACGCTGACAAAACTAGGATTGCCATTGTTTGCATTAGACTGGTGCGAGTAATCACTGGCTACTGTGCCAGTGATAGCAGGGAAACTCGCAGATAACTGCTGTTTCTTTGCGAGCCGAGTCCAGCTGTCTTCTCTGTGCAGCTCCAGGGTCCTAGAGCCCGCCTGCTCACAGACATTATGTAGCAGTGCTGAGATTGTTCTCAGTCTGCTCATTCCCTGTGTACAGACATGAATGTCTGTGCACAGAGATGATGTAGCAGTGCTGAAATTGTTCTCAGTCTGCTCATTCCCTGTGTACAGACATGAATGTCTGTGCACAGAGATGATGTAGCAGAGCTGAGATTGTTCTCAGTCTGCTCATTCCCTGTGTACAGACATGAATGTCTGTGCACAGAGATGATGTAGCAGAGCTGAGATTGTTCTCAGTCTGCTTATTCCCTGTGCATAGACATCTATATTTATGCACAGGGGATGTAGCAGAGAGGACATCGCGTTTTGGACTGCGTCGGACGGAAGAGGATTTTTTTAATTAAAGATGGAGTCCCTAATGGCTTTTTTTTTTATTTCTAATAAAAAATTTTCCTTGTGTTGTGTTTTTTTTTAAAACAATTTAATAGAAATTCATGGCGGTCATGTCTAATATTGGCGTGACCGCCATAAATTTCGGGCTTAGGGCCAGCTGATAATACAAAGCTGGCCCTAACCTCTATTACCCAGCGTGCCACCGCCACCAGGGCCGCTGGAAGAGCGGGGTTCAGCGCCAGAGGATGGCGCTTCAATGAACGCGCCATCTTCTGGGGCGGCTGCGGGCTGCAATTTGCAGCGGGGGTGCCCAGAAAGCTTGGGCATCCCTGCGCTGCAGATTCCAGCCCCCAGCTGCTTAGCTGTACCTGGCTAGACATAGAAATTGCGCGGAGCCCAACGCATTTTTTTTTTATTATTTCATGAATTTCAGAGTCAGAGTCTCAGAGTCAGAGTCTCAGAGTCAGAATCTCAGAATTTCATGAAATAATTAAAAAAAAATGCGTGGGGCTCCGCGCAATTTCTATGTCTAGCCAGGTACAGCTAAGCAGCTGGGGGCTGGAATCCGCAGCGCAGGGATGCCCAAGCTTTCTGGGCACCCCCCGCTGCAAATTGCAGCCCGCAGCCGCCCCAGAAGATGGCACGTTCATTGAAGCGCCATCCTCTGGCGCTGAACCCCGCTCTTCCAGCGGCCCTGGTAGCGATGGCACGCTGGGTAATAAAGAGGTTAGGGCCAGCTTTGTATTATCAGCTGGCCCTAAGCCCGAAATTTATGGCGGTCACGCCAATATTAGACATGACCGCCATGAATTTCTATTAAATTGTTTTAAAAAAAAACACAACACAAAGAAAATTTTTTATTAGAAATAAAAAAAAAAGCCATTAGGGACTCCATCTTTAATTTAAAAAATCCTCTTCCGTCCGACGCAGTCCAAAACGCGATGTCCTCTCTGCTACATCCCCTGTGCATAAATATAGATGTCTGTACACAGGGAATGAGCAGACTGAGAACAATCTCAGCTCTGCTACATCATCTCTGTGCACAGACATTCATGTCTGTACACAGGGAATGAGCAGACTGAGAACAATCTCAGCACTACTACATCAGGCAGCAGGCGGGCTCTAGGACCCTGGAGCTGGCAGCCTGTACAGAGGAGACAGGATCTTATCTGTGCGAGTCAGCGATTACTTACAAAGTAAACGAGCAATGCAAATAAATGACAAAACTAGGATTGCTTCAGGCTGAAGCTTCCGAGACACATCTGCGATTTGTAAATCTCACACTACTCGCTATTACTCGCTTCCCCATTCATTAACATTGGACTCGCTAGACTCGCAACGAGTAGCGAGTCCTGTGCTCGGACTCGCTAGAGTCAAGCGATTCCGAGTAATTTAGGATTCGCCCATCACTAGTCAGGACCTGATTGACTCACTCCACCTGTCCTGATTGAGGATGATATGGCAAAGAGAAGTTGAAGGGCACATTCAGCAACTTGCAGGTAGCCATTCAGGACTGGGAAGTGAACTTAATGTCTCTGTCAGACATGATGTGGAGCAGAGGAACATGCAGATGGAAGATATGCTGGATAGGGATGGGCGAGTCTACTCGCTACGACTCGTTACTCGGCGAAAAGTAAGGGACTCGCAGGACTCGGTACTCTGCGAGTTTCCCAGCGATTACTCGCACAGTAACGAGTCCAATGCAAGTCAATGGCAATCCTAGTTTTTTCAGAGTTTACTTTTTCTCACTCGCTAGACTCGCTATATCGCTATGTAGCTTGAATCTCCCCAAATCGTTTAAACAATCGCACCGCTTCACGGATACCCGCTGTCAGCAGCGAGTCTGAGCGAGTCTGAGCGAGTCTACGAATCCGAGTCCTGTATACTGTATTCGGGACTCTCGAATACAGAATCTGTTATGTTCCGACAAAGCTTCCGAGACAGCCTAGCGTGTTAGGTCAGAAAACTTGTGAAGAGGCGTGGCTTGGGAGCTCATGCAGAGCAGTTGCATCTAACTTGAGCTCCTGCTTTTCAGCCTAAACCTACTGGTTTTCAGCCTGTTCTTGGGCTGAATTACCTAACAAACCCACTGGATCGAATTGGATTACTGCCAAAAACCCTCTGGACCATCTGCACTGCTCCTTTTTCCCTGGACTGCTGACTTGGGACCTTTATTTGGATATCACTACTGAAGCTGATCTTTTTGGGGACTGCTGGTCTAATTTGAGGTACTCTTGGATCTCTCCTACTCAATTCCGTCCTCCCCCCCCCCTCTTGGGGACCCCTCCGGGGTTCGGGGGACCCGAAAATCACCCTCTTAGTGGTTGAAAATCACCCTCTTAGTGGTTTCCCGCCATTGCCGAAGCTCTGCAGAGCTCAGAGAGCGGGAGTTGCTATAACAACCATCACCGGATTCCCTGCTCCGCTGTGAGCTGTGCCCGTCTGGAGGACCCCTTGCATCGCTTACCGTTTGTTCCTGCTGCTTTCTCCTGGAAGGGGACAGTCGGGATCTGCATTTTCTCCTTCTTTCCATCGTTGCTGGGGGCCTTCTGAACTTGTGCGCCTTCCTTCTCCTCCCTGTCGGCTGCCTCCAGCTTCTCTCACTGGCTGCGGTGACTGGATCAGCTGCTCCTACCCATAAGTGACCAAGGGCTTCAGCTTCAACAGTTCAGATCTCCTTTCTCCCTAGATCTGCACTGGCCCTGAGAAGATCGTGACGGCTCCTGACAGCTAATCACAAGTCACCAAGTGCCTAATACTTTAGCTGCCTTGATTTTACTGCCGATGGTATGTCCCCCAGCCTGAGGCATTCTGCAGGTGTCCAGCAGCTACTGGGATCACTCCTGGACTGATCATCACCCTCCTGAGCAGGGGGACCGGTTTACTATATCTGAACGGATCCTGGACCTGCTCCTTGGATGTTTGACTGCCTCAGTTCCTGGTGCCTTTGGAGCCTTCAATTTCAGGAGCCTGTCGGCAGAGCTGGCTCTGCTGCCTCAACCTACAAGTCTACTCTGCCTGACTGGGTGCTACAAGATCCCTACAGACTCAAATCTGCTATACTACCCTATTACCAACTCAGCTCAATAAGTGCCGGCTCTGCTTCTTAAGTTGCTGATGCTGTGACTTTGGCTGCTGAACATGTCGGCTTTATACTAACCACTAACAAAGTATGTATTGCCTTCACCTGTGAATGTCACAATATAAAACTCTAACTTAATGTCTACTAGCCCTTGTATTCATCTGTACACGCTGGTGACTGTCACTATATATAACCTTAAATCATTCCCTGATAGCTTATCTTTCCTCTACTCCGCTCTCCACTGTCTCCTATCTTCTCCTGTTTTAATTATCGGCTCTCCTCCTTAGTGGACACTATTGTGTTTCTGGTTGTTAACTAGCAAGGCAGGTTTGCATTAGTGTCTGTTAGAATATATTAGGCTGGCTTCACATTAGCGTTTGTGTCTGCATGCTGATGGCATGCAGACACAAACGCTGTCAGAAGCAGTGTCCAAATGATGTGTCCGCAGCGGATAATGTCCGCCTGCGGACACATCACTATGGAGCCCGGCAGCCAATCGGCGCTGTCCGGGGGCGGGCCGGGGGCGGAGATCAGCGCCGGAGATCTCCGCCCCCCCCGGCCGCCGGTAAGCTCCGGGACTGTCGGCGGGGAGAACAGCTGATGTGAGAGCTGTTTGAATCTTCCCGCGCCGACACTGAGAGGAGATGTCGGCGCGGGAAGATTCAAACAGCTCTCACATCAGCTGTTCTCCCCGCCGACATCGCTAGGAGATTACAGGCGGCGGGGAGAAGGAGGACAGCAGAGGCTGAGCTGATCTCCCGGTGGCCGTCGGTGAGCTCCTGTGACATCACCGGCGGCCACTGGGAGATTTTTCAATGGGTCCGCAGCGTTCTCCTGCGGTGTCATGCAGAGGACACTGCGGACCCATTGAAGCCAATGCATTTTTTGTACGCTTGGGGACGCTTGCTGATCTTCCAAGATCCCCAAACGCACAAAAAAACCCAACATGCTGCGTCCCGGGTGCGGATGCTGGACACCGGAAGCAGCAGATATCGTCCGCATCCGCACCCGAACGCAGCAAACGCAGGCACCATGCGTTCCTATGTTAAACATAGGAACGCAGTGCGCATGCGTTTGACTGCGTATGGGAACGCAGCAATACGCTGCCTTCCCATATGCAAATGTGAAGGCAGCCTTAGTCCTGTTAATAGTTTACTGGTATACTCTGCTTACTGAGGGACAGAGAATCCAGTTACCTAAAATAAATATAACTACTACGTGATTTCTTGATTCCTCCTTGCAGAATCATCTGTTTTTTTCTATAGTCTTGCTTGCCTTGCTGGTTGAGATACTGTTTGGGACATCTCTGTAGCGGTTTGTAGGGGGGATTACAGCTAATTGAGCTGTTTCCCCCTATTTAATGCATTATTTCTTATATTTTGCTTCTGAGAGGTTGGGGGAACTGGTGGGGATTATTTACCTCAATTGAATCATTTTACTGATTTATTGAGATATAAGAGCACTGGAGAGGGTACCATTGGATTTAACCTGATTTTTTAGACCTACATATTGTTTAATTTTAAGCCTAATTATTGTTCTTTAAACTTGCCTGTGTGTAGAAGGAAATTATCTTTACCTTGTGAACAGTATTAGAGCTGTTTTTTTACTCTGTGAGGCTAACACTGTAACTCACTCTTGCTTAGCAACTGTCTTAGTATTGTACCTTGTCTTATCATCACAAAGAGAGATCTTGGGGGTAACTAGGGTTTTTTTTTTTTTTTTTTTTTTTTTTTTTTTCCCTCCTGGCAGTGTCAACTTACTGTTTAGAAATTACTGGAGAGGCGGTGCGGATCTTGGTGCTCCTTCTCTGACTTCAACCCAAACAATAAATAAACAAAACGTATTATTTTCTGCAGGTAAATTGGGGTATCCACGGGACACCCAACCACTTTATTTGTAACACCCTTCGAACCTCTCCGGTATTGGCTCCAGCGTAAATATTTGGGGCTTTCTCGAAATTACACATAGACATCCTATTCTCATCTTGAATCCCCATCATAGCCACTTCTAAAATAATCATCTATAAGTCGAATCTGGCCTATACGGAAATCTATATACCTCCTATCCTTTGAGCACCACCGGAACTAACCTCCCCCCTTAACCCCCTTTCCCTGTTGAGAAATAGGCCTTATATACGGAGCAGCAAGATTCGAGATCATTGTCGCGTTTGTGCGCTATTCCAGGGTTGCCTGGTATTGTTATTTTATTATTTAACTTAGGACTCTTACTCAAGGGATATTCATTTCTCTTTAAATAGTCAACAACTATTCAAACCCTATATTCCTCACTAAACACCTCTGGTAGATCGGGACCTTAAAAGGTACCTTGACCTACTCACCTATAGCATACTGTGATTCTTCCCTGTTTGGGCCCCCTCCCGAACCGTAGGCTTCTACGGACACACAATTGAAGCTTCTTCCCCAGCTTAATCGCCCGCCATGGCCTCCTCTAAGACAAGAGTGGATAAAGCAAAACCTACTCAAAGGGAAGATAAGCCATCAAGATCTACGTCAAGACATAGATCTAGATCCCCTAGACTAAGCCAAGCTGATCCTCGGTTTCAGGACCGGAACCAGGACCTGGACCAGGACCAAATGGAGGAAACGACCCCCTCTAACTCCCAGCCTGTTAAACAAAAAAGAAAGGAAATGGCCACTAAGAAAAAATCTTCCTTTCAAAATCCGGAGGAACTCGACAGTTCGGTTTCGGATGTCGACACCTCACCTACTGCCAGCCCGCTAAAGCAACGGATGAGAAGGGAAGATTCCTCCCCGAAAAAACGCAACCCGTTGGACAGTTTCGATTGGTCGCAGCCGATTGACCAAAACTTCTTTAAGGGCATCTTCACTGCATTAGACACCAGATTCGATGATCTACAGATTTCCATCGACTCTATTTCTAATAGAACCGACAAAACTGAATCCGACCTCGCTGAACTGACAAACAAATACGACAGCCTAGTTAAGGACCACCGTCTCCTCAAGAAGGACTTTAAGGCAATTAATAACAAAGTCGTTGATCTTGAAGACAGAGATAGGAGGCAAAATCTTAAGTTTAGAGGCATCCCGGAGACAGTTAAAAGCGACCAACTCAACCCATACATCAAAAACCTTTTAAAATGCGCTATCCCTTCTCTGACGGAATTGGAATTGACAGCTGTAAGAATTCACCGCATCCCCAAGCCCAGATCTCTCAAACCTGAGATACCAAGGGACGTGATTATGAAGTTCCACTTCTTTCATGTCAAGGAACAATTCTTAGACCATCTGCGTACGGCTAGAACTCTTCCTAAACCGTACGAAGCTATTAGAGTCTTTGCGGATCTTTCTAAGGAGACTATGTTCCGGAGGAGGCAACTGGTTCCCCTATCTAATGCCTTGCAAAAAAATCAGATTCCTTACAGATGGGGCTTCAACCCCACTAAAATTATTTTCCACTATCAGGGAACATCTCTGGCCTTATCAGATGTTGAGGAGGGCCTGAGGGTTCTCAAGGATTTAGGTCTTAAAATCTCCTAATTGGATCCTCTCATTCAAATGGCTGAAGAGCTTAGCCGTAACATTAGCCACTTGAGGAGGTAATTCATCGCGATCCCTTTGATCCCCTCCAATTTGAGACAAACTGTAACATTTGTTCTGATTTGTATTTGTATTATTTATTTGTTTTATTTGATTATTTACTCTATTACTTTCAGATTTAGTTAAGTTAGGATTTGTTCTTTTAGTCTAAACTAAGATTGAAGGAACTGCTGTATTTGTCATTCAGTAAACTCTAAGCTTTCTCCACCGTAGAACTTGCACAGATTATGTCACTAAAATTTTTATCTCAAAACGCAAACGGCCTAAACTCCCCCCAAAGACGCTTTTACCTATGGAAACTTCTTAAAGAGAATAGGGCAGATGTGGTAGGTTTGCAGGAGACCAAATTTTCATCCTCCAAGCCCCCAAAATTTGACAACAAAAATTTTCCGAATATCATCTGTGCCAATAACACTAAAAAGAAATGGGGTGTGGCTCTTTTGTTTAAAAACACGGTCTCGTTCGAACTAATTTCCAAAGTGGAAGATCCCAAAGGCAGATATTTAATTGTCGTGTGCAAACTAAACGACCATCACTTCACGTTGGCTAACATCTACGCACCGAATAAAGGTCAAATAACCTTTCTTAATAAAATCATGAGAATCGTCGAGTCACACAAAAAAGGGGACTTAGTGGTCTTTGGAGACTTCAATATCGTACCGAACGGTGCATTGGACTCCTCCACCAAGTCGAGGCAGCATCTTGAGGCACTGGATCCCTGGCTGACCAAAACTGATCTGTATGATACATTCAGATGCCTTAACTCTACATCAATAGAGTTCTCATACTTTTCAAAGCGCCATCAGTCCTACTCAAGAATAGATCTTGTCCTCACCAACATCTTCACTCTTTCAAAATTCACCAACGTTTCTATTGGTCCCAGGAGTTGGTCTGACCATTCCCCCGTCATGTTTGAAATAAATGTCGGCCCCAACATACTTTCACAAAAACTTTGGCGGAACAACAGCCTTCTTTACAACCACCCTTCTTACAAAAAGGAAATTGAAAATACCATAATTAACTACTTTAAAGAAAACGATATAGAAGATATTCCTACCCCCTCCCTTTGGTCCGCATTTAAAGCTGTACTTAGGGGCAAAATGATTCAGCTTAATGCCCAACTGAAAAGGAAAAACAGGGAAAAATCTCAAAACCTGGTGACCCTAATACACAACTTGGAAACTTCCCATTCAGTTAACCCATGCCTTGACACCGCAACAAAAATTATGAAACTTAGAATAGAGTTGAAGTCCCTTCTATCATCGGAATATGATAAAATCACTCAGATGATGAAAGCCAAACACTACCTCTCCGGTGACAGACCTTCCAAATTGTTGGCAGCTAAAATCAAACATCAGAAATTAAAATCAAGGATCAAGGAGATTAGGGACCCGCAGGGACATGTTTTAAAACATCCCAAAGACATTTCGGATACTTTCGCCACATTTTACACCTCTCTCTACAACCTAAAGAACAACTCCGGACCTCATGAACCCTCGCGCCAAGACATGGCTGACTATTTAAGTCGTCTCAATTTACCTTCGCTTAATGACCATGATTTGTCAGATCTCAATTTACCATATACTGTTAATGAGATTTCTGAAGTTATCGAGCAATCCAAGGATGGCAAATCGCCGGGCCCAGACGGGTTCCAGAATGAACTTTACAAGACATTTAAGACATTCCTTTCCCCATATGTCACCAAATTGGCTAACTACAGTGGCTCTCATGGCCAACTCCCGTCGGACATGTTGGAAGCAATCATAACTGTTTTACCCAAGGGGAAAGGGGACCCGGCAGACACAAAAAATTATCGTCCGATCTCCCTCTTAAACGCAGACACAAAAGTTCTGGCAAAAATAGCAGCCAATAGAATTAAAAAACATATAGCCAAACTAATTCACCCCGATCAGGCAGGTTTTATTCCTGGCCGGACTACGACCGATGCTACCAGAAGAGCTTTTGACTTGATCGCTCACATTGAGAAATCTAAACAACCCGCAGCCTTCTTGGCATTAGATGCCGAGAAGGCTTTCGATAGGGTTCAGTGGGACTTCCTCTTCTGTACTCTTGAGAGATTTGGATTTCGAGGGAACATCCTTCGCCTCATTAAATCAATGTATACCTCCCCCACAGCAAAAGTTTATTCGAACAACTTCTTGTCTCAAAAATTCCCATTGTCCAACGGCACTAGACAGGGCTGCCCATTGTCCCCTGTACTATTCGCCTTGTTTATTGAACCCCTTGCGTCCAGCATTAGGCAAAATGAAAATATTAAAGGAATTCTCCTAGGCCGTCACCATCATAAGATTTCCCTCTTTGCAGATGACATCTTGCTGACTTTCACTAATCCCCTCAAATCTCTCAGACATATACAGACAAGCATCGAACAGTATTCCCGGTACTCACTTTATAAAATCAACAGTTCAAAATCGCTAATTTTAGATTTTAATATAGAAGTAACATTTTTGGAGTACTTAAAGGAAGAATTCGACTACATCTGGGCTGAGAGAGAAATTTCTTATCTGGGTATTATCTTAACCAAACCTTTGGCAGCTACTATCCATATAAACTTAACATCTTTGTTTCAAACGTTCCACTCGGATTATCTACGCCTTTCAAAAATTGAACTATCTTGGCTTAGCAGGATTGAGGCCTTTAAGATGTCCCTACTTCCGAAGTTTCTTTATGTCATCAGAGCAATCCCTCTGTGTATCCCTAAAAGTTGGTTTTGCAAATTTCAATCACGGCTCCGCTCATTTATTTGGAACAACAAGAGGCCAAGAGTCGCTAGAGCATCTCTGGAAAGACATAAACGAGCAGGGGTTTGGGGGTCCCCAACCTCTACAACTATTACATGGCTTCCATCTCAAAATTATCTCAGAAATGGTTTCAACCCTCCGAAGATTTGCCTTGGCTGGAGATTGAAGAAACACTTGCCAAAAGCAACTTGAAGGCTTTAGTTATCGCCCATTTAGTTACCCCTTCCAAACCTCTCCCAATCCACCCCGTTATAAAGGCCACTATCTCAGCTTGGAAATATTTGGCGACTAAGGCTGCTAAATACTCTACTTCCTCCAACTTCAAAGAAACGCCCTTGGACACGTTGGAGATAATGATCCCGAATCTGAATATATCCTCTTGGAAGACTAAAGGAGCTCTCCACGTTGAGGACTTGCTCCTTGGGGACTCAATTAAACCTTTCCACTTGCTCCAAGATCAATTTCCTCTTTCCAGGGATGACCGATCCCAATGGAGAATTATGTCCAACTATTTTACCACCCTCAAACCCAAATTTGTTCTCCCAAAATTAATAATAGATCTCATATCTTCCCTGGGAAAAACTCTCTATGGAAAACGAACAATTTTTACAAAATACTTAACGAAGAGTTGGAGTTGCCACGTCTCTCCTTCTTCGTTGCCTGGGAGGAGGAGTTAAATATCCGTATAGACCTGCAAAAAATGGCACAAACTATTTGTACCACATACTCTAATTCAACTTGTGCAACTCTACATGAATCTTATTTTAAGATCCTTTCAAGATGGTATTTCACACCTATTAAAATGCATCGGATCAATCCTCAAGTCTCACCCTTATGTTGGAGGGGTTGTGGTTTCCCGGGTACTCTAGCGCATATATTCTATGATTGCCCCTTCCTATCTAAATTTTGGTTGGATATTAAATCTTTAATAGTAGATACCACCGGACTGATTATCAAATTCTCCCCGGAACTCGCACTTCTCTCAATAGGTGTTGAGGACCTCCCACACGACTTGAAGTTTTTGATTTCACACATTCTACTCACTGCTAAGGTTTTAATCGCTGCCAGGTGGAACAAACCCGAGCCTCCCACTCTAGTGAACCTTATTGAAAGAGTATCGCAACATAGCACCTTTGAGTATAACTCCGCCATACGGAATAATAACTTTCTGAAACTCAAACGGAGATGGGAAGCCTGGTGGACGGCTTTCTCTCCTTCTCTTCTAACTTAGGCCTGTTGACTTGACTTAATTATGTGACATAACTAGAGTTTCTTGTATTTTCCTGATTTAAATGTCTTCGCTTTTATTATGATGATTATACTAGCTTAGAAGTATAAAGATACTTGCTTTCCTAACTACTTTACAGATGTATTTATTTATTTTTTTTTTTTTGTAACCTCAACTATATCTGTGTTTATAACTCGCGTGTCTTGAATGTTTGTAAATATATGTTCTCCCCCCCTTCCCCTACCCTTATTTCTTATTTCTGTACCTTCCCCCCCCCCCCCCCTCCCATACGTTTTAAAACTTAATAAACATATTTGGAAAAAAAAAAAAAAAAAAAAAAAAAAAAGAAAACTTGTGAAGATGGACAAGCATGTTAGCCAATCATATTCAATAATGCCACAGCCATGTTGGTTGTGGCAGGACTATGATTGGCTTCTGTCCATCGTGATGCCTATGCCATGTATGAGAGGCGAGGCTGTATATAAGCCTTGCCACCGCCATTTTCTCCACATTCCTGTGAGATCTGACCTAGTGCAGGGTGAGGTAGATGCTGGAGCAGATCATAGGGAGTGTCAGTCAGTGTAGGGAAACTTAAAAATTCCTTATATTTAACCCAAACAGCTCTTCTGAGAGCTACCAGGAGGACAGAGGAGTACTGTGTAGAGGACTGTAGGCAGGCAGGCAGGCAGGCAGAGAGGTGCAGCCTTACAGTGCACACAGGACCGACCTCATAGCTTAGCTTACTCACTCAGCTGTCCTAATAGCTGAAGTCAGAGGCTTAGCTGAGGTACTATTTCCTATTTTTTTGCACCTGATAGATTTTGGGTCATAATAACCCCTTCAATTTTCTTTTATCATACAAACCAGAGAATCAAAGTTCAATTGCCCGTGTAACAAAACGTCATTTGCTGTCCACACTTGTGTTTGTTGCAATAATAACAATTTATTAGGTGCAAGGATACAGTCAATAAACATTTGCAAGTAAAGTTTTGACAACGATAAGAGGTAGGGAGAGGAGGTAGAAAGACCGAGGCAGAGACAGAAAACCAGAAGAGTCCAGAGGGGCAGTAAAAGTGCGTGTGCTTAATAAGGTGCAAAACTAGGCAGACAAAGGTGCAAAGCTCCAAGTCTTAGTCATAGCCTGGTTAGGGGATATAAATAGAAAGCACAATATTTGTTGCTTACCCATGGACCCTGGTATGGAGGTCTTCCAATCTGCCTGGAGGTCTAGTAGCCCATAACATGGTCACCGCAGGGTCCCTAATTTCTCATGTGTTTTCTTTTATCTGTGGCAGACCAGTGCGTTGCTGCTTTCCTAGCTGCAAATAGCACGTACGCCACCTACTTGTGTGACTACTTGTGCGCACTTAATAATTTTTGCAGGGACTAGTGTGCTGCTACACAGACACGGACACATTTCTTACTTAAGGTGCACTTTTAAAATATAACCTTTAATAAATATTTGTTAAAATAACAAAAAAGTGTTCTCCCACACCTAGTGTCTATAAAACACACATTACAGACAGGGATGGGACAATATCCCTATTAAACCCTGTCTCTTGTTCTCTTGTTATCATATAATTTGGATAAAAACCACAGACACGGACACAGCAGCAAAAAACTGTTGCGAGTGGGGTTTCCAAAACGGCAATGCGAGCGCTTTCCGAGACATCTGCGATTTGTAAATCGCACATTATTCGCTATTACTCGCTTCCTCATTCATTAACATTGGACTCGCTAGACTCGCAACGAGTAGCGAGTCCCGGGCTCGGACTCGCTAGAGTCAAGCGATTTCGAGTAATTTAGGACTTGCCCATCACTAATGCTGGATTAACTTTTCAGCGAGTGCAGGAGCACAAGGAAAGCCAGACAAGGGAGTATAATGGGCCATTTTAGAGAAATGATCCACTATCACCCAGATGATGGAGGAACTGGAGGACATAGAAAGGTTAGTGATGAAGTCTATTGTGATGTGCTGCCAGGGAGCTGGTGGCACAGTTAGTGGTAATAGTCAACCAGAGGAAAGCAGTTTTATTGCAGGCACATGAAGGGCAGGCAGTAACAAAGTCAAATGTGTTTGGGCAGAGTCGTGCACCTTTAATTCCGCAAAATGAGAAGAGTCGTCTTCTACTGGTGGCATAAACTGAAATTTTAGAGAAGTAACTCCACTGCAGAACTAACCTTCCATTTGCTTCAGCAATGAAAGTCTTTCCATGTGGTACCTGAGAAAAGCCTACAGGAGCCACAGTGAGCATCTTGGAGGGCATAATGTCTAGTGATGAGCGAGTACTAAAATGCTTGGGTGCTCGAAGCTCGGGCTGAGCATCCCAAGATACTCGTGTACTTGGCCCGAGCACTGAGCCCAATGTTATCCTATGGGAGACCCGAGTATTTTTCTGACATGACCCCCGGCAGCATGGAAAAACCCTAAAAATATCACAAAAGTATCAGAACAGTGCTGAAAAGATATGGGAACAGCATGGGGAAGACCCCTTGAAGCATTTCAGACCCCAAGATCACTGATGTCAACAATGTTGTCAGACTATTACGCCACTTTTACGGACTGTCAAAAAAACGTTACAAAATGAAACGGATTTTCATGGAAAAAATATTAAGGGCTCATACTCACTTGTGAGACAGAGTTGGTGTATGTTAGTTTTTACTGCAAAAAATAAGAGGGTGGGGGACAAGAGGCGCAATAGTGCCCTATCACTAGTGACACTAGAAAGAGTGATGCTGAGGAGCCACTCACCTGATTCAGTTGTGGGCCCCACAACTGGTTTGAAGGCGTTTTGAGAAGAATCTCTCAGCTGCTGCAGGACCTCCACCAACTACTGACCAGTAGTGAAATTCAAGGAGATGATTGGAGTACAGGTGTGACACGGTCCGCGCTGCTCCAATGTAAAAACTCACCAAAAGAGTCACAAAGTCATCAGTAGGTTTTATCTTTTTAATCCTCCTTCCTCCTACGCGTTTCGGCGCCCCACCTGGCACCTGAGGAAGGTGCCAGGTGGGGCGCCGAAACACGTAGGAGGAAGGAGGATTAAAAAGATAAAACCTACTGATGACTTTGTGACTCTTTTGGTGAGTTTTTACATTGGAGCAGCGCGGACCGTGTCACACCTGTACTCCCATCATCTCCTATGTTAGTTTTTAGGATTATATGAAAGATTTTTTTTTTTAAATATTGTGTGGCACTCCCATGCCCCTGGGAAGAGACGTAAATGAAGGCCTCTTTAAATAATGTGCCCATTATAAGGAAGTGTGTGTTTTGTAGCATTGCCCTAGGGAGGGAAGCCAAAAATTGGGAGGCACCACAATGCCCCTGGATAGAGTCGTGCATGAGGGCCTTTTCCAAAAATGTGCTCATTTTAAGCAAGTGGGTCTTTTTTAGTATTGCCCTAGGCAGGGAAGCCAAAAATTGGGAGGCACCAATATGCCATTGGATAGAGGCGTGCATGAGGGCCTTTTAAAAAAATGTGCCCATTGTAAGCAAGTGTGTCTTTTTTAGTATTGCCCTAGGCAGGGATGCCAAAAATTGGTAGGCACCAATATGCCACGGGATAGAGGCGTGCATGAGAGCCTCGTTAAATGATGTGCCCATTTTAAGCAAGTGGGTCTGTTGTTGTATTTCCCTAGGCAGGGAAACCCAAGGTTTGTAGGCACCAAGATGCCCCTGCATAGAGGCGTGCATGAGGGCTTTTTCAAAAAATTTGCCCATTGTAAGCAAGTGTGTCTTTTGTAGTATTTCCCTAGGCAGGGAACCCCAAGGTTTGGAGGCACCAAGATGCCCCTGCATAGAGGCGTGCATGAGGGCATTTTCAAAAAAAGTGCCCATTGTAAGCAAGCGTGTCTGCTGTAGTATTTCCCTAGTCAGGGAAGCCAAAAATTGTGTAGCACTTCAATGACCCTGGATAGAGACGTGCATGAGAGCCTTTTTAAATAATGTGCCCATTTGAAGCAGGTGGGTCTTTTTGTAGGATTGCCATAGGCAGGGAAGCCAAAAATTGTGTAGCACTTCAATGCCCCTGGATAGAGACGTGCATGAGAGCCTTTTAAAAAAATGTGCCCATTGTAAGCAAGTGTGTCTGCTGTAGTATTTCCCTAGTCAGGGAAGCCAAAGCACTTCAATGTCCCTGGATAGAGACATGCATGAGAGCCTTTTTCAATAATGTGCCCATTTGAAGCAGTTGGGTCTTTTGTAGGATTGCCATAGGCAGGGAAGCCAAAAATTGGGAGGCATTGTGATGCCCCTGGGAAGAAACATGGAGGAGAGCCTCTAAAAATTGTTCCCATTACAAAGGAGCGGGTCTCCTGTACTTGTAATGCCCATTCTGAAAGCATGGACTAAAACATTTACCCCTGGGGGGTATACATGAAACTAATACCTAACTTTAGAACGGTTAGGTGCATCATCATCATAAATATGATGTAAAAATATTATGGTTTTATGGCATCATGAACCATGGTCACACTGATTATATGATGGTGGCAGATGAGGAGAAGGAGGAGCAGTACAGCAAGTAGCCAAACACATGAAGTCTGTACCAATGTGTGGGTGTGCGGAGGTGCATGGGAATCTACCGGCACAAAATTTAAATTCCGCTATCATTTGGTGGTGGTGTGGTGAAATCAGACCCAATCCAACCCTTGTTCATCTTGATTAAAGTCAGCCTGTCAGCATTTTCAGTTGACAGGCAGGTACGTTTATCTGTAATGATTCCACCTGCGGCACTAAAAACACGCTCTGACAAAACGCTAGCGATAGGGCAGGCCAGGACCTCCAAGGCGTAGAGAGCCAATTCCTGCCATGTGTCCAGCTTGGATACCAATAATTATAAGGCACAGAGAAGTCTAGGAGCACTTTAGTACAATCAGCAAGGTACTCCCTCAGCATCTTTGCAAACTTTGCATTCCTTGTGACACTACCCCACACCTCAGGGCCTGTGGTACGGGAGGTGCTGAGAAAAGTTTCCCAGATCTTTGAGAGTGTTCCCCTACCTCTGCTGGATTGGACTTGTGCCTCTCTCTGCCGGCGCCTTGGTTGTTCACTGAATCGTGAACTCTGCCGCTAGCGTTTTCAGAAGGGAGGTTTTTTAATAATTCCGCCACTATGGCCTTCTGGTACTGCAGCATTTTTGTAGACCTCTCTGCTTCGGGAATATGAGAAATAAAGTTCTTTTTGTAGCGTGGGTCTAAAGTGTCTGGGTCTAAAAGTGTCACCAACCAGTAAAGAGTGTCCGTCAAGATCTTGATAACACGAGGGTCACGACACAGGCAGCGTAACATAAAGTCAGCCATGTGCGCTAGACTGTTAACAGTCAAGACTTCTGGGTCCTCACCAACAGCATGACTGGCCATGCTGACCTCCTCCTCCTCTCCCCTGTCCTCTGGCCATCCACGCTCCACCGACGGTCTGATGGTTGTGCATGTATTACCGTCAATTCCGAATGAAAGTAGCTCCATTTCTTCATCCTCCTCGTCATAGTCCTCCAATGCACGTTGGGATGAAATGAGGCTGGGCTGTGTGTAATCACCCAGTACGGTTTCTTACTGCAACTCATCCTGCTTCGCCTGCAATGCATCGTCTTTGATTTTGAGCAGAGAGTGTTTTAGAAGACAGAGAAGCGGGATGGTGACGCTAATGATGGCGTTATCGCCGCTCACCATCTTGGTGGAGTCCTCAAAGTTTTGGAGGACGGTACATATGTCGGACATCTATGGCCACTCCTGAGGTCTTATGTGTGGAGTTTGAACCGTATACCGACGGCCTAGTTGATGCTGGTACTCAACAACTGCCCTCTTCTGCTCACAAATCCTGACCAACATGTGCAGTGTGGAATTCCAACGTGTGGGGACATCAACACCAGTCTGTGAGCCGGGAGCTGCAAACGCCGCTGAAAGCCGGCAAGGCCGGCAGAAGCACTAGGTGACTTTCTGAAATGGGCACACAGGCGGCGTACTTTGATGAGCAGATCAGACAGCTCCGGGTGGGATTTAATAAAGCGCTGAACCATGAGGTTGAGCACATGGGCAATGCATGGAGCATGTGTCAGCTCGCCTCGCCTCAGAGCTGCCACAAGGTTCCGGCCATTGTCACACACGACCATGCCTGTTTGTAGGTTCAGCGGAGTGAGCCTGTGATCTGCCTGCTGTTTCAGAGCTGTCCACAACTCTTCAGCGTTGAGGGGTTTGTCACCTATGCATATTAGCTTCAGCACAGCCTGTTGCCGCTTAGCCGAGGCAGTGCTGCAGTGCTTCCAGCGAAAGAGGAAGGAGGAGGAGGAGGAGGAGGAGCATGACGTGCCAGAGCTGTACACTGTGGGTGAAACCCTGATTGAGTTAGGGCCTGCAATCCTCAGTGTGGGAAGGACATGTTCGGTCCCAAGGTCAGACTGGGTCCTGGCTTCCAGAATATTAACCCAGTGTACCATCAGTGAGATGTACGAGCCCTGCCTGCAAGCACTTGTCCACATGTCCGTGGTTAGGTGGGCTTTGCCTGAAACTGCGTTGTTAAGGGCACGTATGATGTTTTGTGACACGTGCTTATGTAATACGGGGACGGCACACCAGGAAAAATAGTATCGGCTGGGGACCGAGTAACATGGGACAGCCACCGCCATCAGGATGCAGAATGCTTCCGTCTCCACCATCCTAAAAGGCAACATTTCTAGCGCAAGCAGTCACGAAATGTGTGCATTTAGAACTGTTGAATGTGGGGCGTTGGCAATGTATTTGCACCTGCGTTCCAAAGATTGGGGTATGGATAACTGAACGCTGCGCTGGGCCAAGGACGTGGCTAATGATGGTGCTACTTCTGCTTGTGCAACTACAGGGGAAGGACAGGAGGCATCTTCGCCTGCAGTATGGACAGGGGATTGGCTTGCACGCACAACAGTGGAAGACGCAGCGGTGTCACCCGCAGACAATGCTCCTGTACTCTGCTATACATCCCACAAAGTCGGGTGCTTTGCTGCCATGTGCCTGATCATGCTGGTGGTGGTCAGGCTGCTAGTTTTGCTACCCCTGCTGATGCTGGCATGGCAGGTGTTGCAAATGGCCTTTTTCGAATTATCTGCAGACACCTTAAAAAACAGCCAGACTCGGGAAGACCAAGCAGTTGTACTGGCAACATCACTCGTGTTGTTGTTCCGGGGAATGGTTGCCTGCCTTCTGCCTGCGGACACCACCCTGCTTCTTCCAGCCTGTTGTGATGCTACACCTAACTCCCCCTCTGCACTGCTGTCCTAGCTCTGCGTGTCCTCCTGCCAGGTTGGGTCAGTTACTGGATCATCCACCACGTCGTCTTCCACTTCCGCACCCTGGTCCTCCTCCTGACTTTCTGGCAATTGTGTCTCATCATCGTCCACCTCTTGTTGAGACACATTCCCACCGTTGCCTTCGTGAGACCGTGGCTGCTCAAATATTTGGGCATCGGTACATACGACCTCCTCCTGACCCACTTCAACTGGAGCTGGTGAGAGGCCAGAATCTTCGAATGGATAAGTGAACAGCTCTTCAGAGTGTCCAAATGTGGGATCAGTTATGTCCGGGGCCGGGCACTCGGCATGGTGGGAGGAAGGAGGATCAGGGTGTGGAATGTGCGGTCCAGTCTCACGGCTACTGACACTCGACCGTGTGGAGGACAGGGTATTTGTGGTGGTGCCAAACTGACTGGAAGCATTATCTGCTATCCAACTAACAACCTGTTGACACTGGTCTTGGTTTAATAGTGGAGTACTGCTGCGTTCACGTAGAAATTGGGACAAGAAAGTCGAGAAAGATGATGTGGGTGTTTGTCGTGGCGCAATTCGAGTTTGCACACGGGCTCGCCCTCTGCCTGCACCACCATCACGTCCAGTTCCTTGTCCCTTGCCACCGGACTTACGCACTTTCAATGTGGTGCTGACTGAATACAGCTAAATTAGTGCAGACAAGAGTTGGTTTTTAGCATGAGGCTTTAGGTGTACCCTAATTTACGCTGCAACCGACAGTAGCAGCACTTAGTTGCTAAATTAGTGCAGACAAGAGTTGGTTTTTAGCACGACCCTAAGTTTTGAAATGAAGGCCCTGCAGGTGGACTAGTCAGACACAAACGCTGACTACAATAGCGAGTCATTTGGCGTATCCTAATTTACGCTGCAACCTACAGTAGCAGCACTTAGATGCTAAATTAGTGCAGAAAATAGTTGGTTTTTAGCATGAGATTTTGGTGTACCCTAATTTACGCTGCAACCTACAGTAGCAGCACTTGGATGCTAAATTAGTGCAGAAAAGAGTTGGTTTTTATCACGAGGCTTTTGGTGTACCCTAATTTATGCTGCAACCTACAGTAGCAGCAGTTAGATGCTAAATTAGTGTAGAAAAGAGTTGGTTTTTAGCATGAGGCTTTTGGTGTACCCTAATTTACGCTGCAACCTACAGTAGCAGCACTTAGATGCTAAATTAGTTCAGACAAGATTTGGCTTTTTTCACGAGGCTTTTGGTGTACCCTAATTTATGCTGCAACCTACAGTAGCAGCACTTAGATGCTAAATTAGTGCAGAAAATAGTTGTTTTTTAGCATGAGCTTTTGGTGTACCCTAATTCACGCTGCAACCTACAGTAGCAGCACTTAGATGCTAAATTAGTGCAGACAAGATTTGGCTTTTACCACGAGGCTTTTGGTGTAACCTAATTTACGCTGCAACCTACAGTAGCAGCACTTGGATGCTAAATTAGTGCAGAAAAGAGTTGGTTTTTATCACGAGGCTTTTAGTGTACCCTAATTTATGCTGCAACCTACAGTAGCAGCAGTTAGATGCTAAATTAGTGCAGAAAAGAGTTGTTTTTTTGCATGAGGCTTTTGGTGTACCCTAATTAACGCTGCAACCTACAGTAGCAGCACTTAGATGCTAAATTAGTGCAGAAAATAGTTGTTTTTTAGCACAAGGCTTTTGATGTACCCTAATTTATGCTGCAACCTACAGTAGCAGCACTTAGATGCTAAATTAGTGCAGAAAAGAGTTGTTTTTTTACCACGAGGCTTTTGGTGTACCCTAATTTATGCTGCAACCTACAGTAGCAGCACTTAGATGCTAAATTAGTGCAGAAAAGAGTTGGCTTTTAGCATGAGGCTTTTGGTGTACCCTAATTTACGCTGCAACCACAGTAGCAGCACTTAGATGCTAAATTAGTGCAGAAAATATTTGGCTTTTAGCACGAGACTTTTGGTGTACCCTAATTTGAGCTAAAACCTACTCCTGCCTGTAGTGAGCTAAATAAATCTCTAAAAGCACTGTTTTTGGGATGGATGAGCCTGGAAACCAGCGCCAGATGTGATGCAGGCTGGTATACTGGCACAGCGAAGTTTGGTATATACCCTGCCTCCCTCCCTGCCTGTATACAGCTCTATTAGTCCTCAGAAGGACTGTTGTGGTAATTAGACTGTCAACCCTGTGCCTACACTAGCTGAAAGGCCACAAATCTGTCCCTCAATCAGCAGCAGCTCTCCCTACACTGACTGTCTAATGGCGAAGAGTGACGAGCACAGCTCGGTCAGGTCTTATAAAGGCCTGTTGACGCTGTGCGGCCAGCCAATCACTGTAATGCCACAACCAACATGGCTGTGGCATTACAGTGTCTGTCAGACAATCCCTGCATGCGGGCTGGCTCTTAAAAGAGTTTCATCATGCAGGGAGGTGGACCCCGAGCATAGCAAGAGTACCACGAGATTACTCAGTACTCGCCGAGTACCCCGAGTACCGAGATATTCGTGCGAGTACCGAGTAGTGACAAGGATTCTTGCTCATCTCTAATGATGTCATGTTGTGGCTCGGCCTCTTGGTTGGCAGATAAAGAGTACCTAGAAAGCACATGAAGAATGGAATTTCACCTTTTATACACAAGGATAGTCTCATAATCCTTTGCAGCATTCACTATTTAACAGATAATTCCTGGCTCTGTCTCTTATAAGGTCAAAGGAGATGCAGCTGGACAATGCAGGTGACTGAATTTGTTACATAGAAACACAAGTATATACACATATTTTATACATATAATTTCCATGATATTGATACATTGTTCCTAGCTGATAGAACACTGAAAAAGATAAAACACATTAGGTGGCCAACCTAATAAGTAGAGTAGGAAACAAGAAGCGTTCACACACATTCACACAAAACTTGTCAGACTAAGAAAAGTCATCTACCACTAGCAGGATTACTAAAAATGAAAATAAAAATGTTCTGCTTCTCCACAAAGCCCATCCTCCTTGATGTTCTCAGGTAATATCCCTGAGGAAGGCGCCAGGTGGAGCGCTGAAACATGTTGGAGAATAAAGATAAAGCTTGAAATAACTTCCTGCATCCCAGGTGATTTCTTTGGTACCCGGTGGCGCGGACTGTCACACACCTTTTCCCAGCTTCCTGAGAGTCTTCCCACGTGCGAGTGGTTGGTGGAAGTCCTGCAGCAGCCGGTATTGATTGTATGCCTTCAAGCCAGTTGTGGGTCATCACAACTGGAATAGGTGAGTGGTTTTGACAATATACCTCTCATCTCTTAGTGTCTGAGTGATAGGGCACTATTGCGCCTCTTGTTCCCCCTTCCTATTTCCTTGATGTTCTTGTCAGACTGTGAGAAATGGAGAACGAATTTAAAGTGGGCAAAGAACAGCAACCAACGGGTTTGGTGAGGATTCAGCCTCTGTGCAGATTAGAAGTAGGACAAGTTGTTGTGGTCAATGTATAACACAATGAACTGTTCCCTGAAGAAGGTAGAGCCACTCCTCCAAGGCCATCTTGATAGCCAAAAACTCCTCGTCAACAATGGAATACTTGTGTTCAGGACGAAGATTTTGAAAAACATACAGTCTTCCCGATAGAAGACTTCTGAGTGAATATTGCCTCGGCTCCAGAGGAAGAAGCGTCCACCTTCAAGAAGAACTGCCTCCTGACCTTGGCTATGTGCATCAGAACTGATGAAAAGGTCTGCTTCTGACAGGAAAAAGCATTCTCAGCCTCCTGAGCCCACTTTTCTAGATTGGCATTCTTGTGGATTAAGTTTGAGATAGGGACATTTTGAGACTAGAAGTAAGGTATGAACTGGTATTAGTTAGCAAATCCTAAAAACCAATAGATAGCTTTCACACCATCAGGATGAGGCCACTTCACGATTACAGACACTTTTTCCAGATGCATTTTAAACCTGATATCAGAGAATATGTATCCCTGGAAAGGAAGAGAGTTCTCCTCGAATTCACACTTCTCAAAATTGTCGAATAGACTGTTCTCATTCAGTCTCTGTAGGACCTAGCAAACAATCCTCCTGTATGGGGACAGATTCTCAGAGAACATCAGGAAGTTGTCCAGGTATATGACCACAATCGAGTGGACGAGATCCCGGATGATGTCATTGATGAACTTCTGGAAAATCGCCGGAGTATTTCTGAGCTGGGCATAATGCAGTTCTCGTATTAATTGTCAAAGAGGTCAAAGACAGTATTCTATTTGTCGCTCTGGAGCATACAAATAAGATTATAGGCTCCCCGCAAATCAATATTGGTCAAGATTCTGGATCCCCTTAGATGCTTGAATAACTATGGTATAAGAGGCACCGGGTATTTATCCTTCACCCTAATTTGATTGAGGTCCCTATAGTAAATACAGTGCCGGAAGGATCCTTATTTTTTCTCCATAAACAAGAATCAGGCCGGAGAGAAGGTACCTATCAGGTATCACTCCAGTGGAACTTTCGGCACAGTAGCAGTGGACCCCAGGAATCAAGAAGTCAGGAACGGCTTTAGGTGCAGGCACAATGACTGAAGTAGGTTGGTATGCAAGTGCAGGAAGGCACTTACAATTGCAGCAGCAGCAGGTACAGCTTGGGCAGAGAGCATGACAGGTATGACAAGTACAGCTGGTGCAGCTGGTATGGCAGCCAGGGCTGGTACAGTGGGTATGGCAGGTATGGTATACTAGAATACAGGCGTGGGTTATAAAACACGGAAAAATTGGCATAGGATATGAGCCCAAGATATGGACATAGGATACAGACACAAGGTAAGGAACCTGACATTTAGCAAGTGTGCTGTTAGAAACAGATGTTTCTTAGGCATGTCCCAAAGGGGTAGGGTGCCTTAAACACTCTGCTCCTCTTAGCTATTAGCTGAGAGGAACTTTCGGGTTAGGGCACACTTGCCCTTTAAGAAAAGAGGGTATGGTGTGATCGTGCCCTCTTTGGGAAATACAGGCATTGGGGGCAGGAGACAAAGACAGAACTGGTGCAGACACTGAGGAATGGCTAGACGATGAAGACGTAAATGATTCTAGAATTTATTTTATTATTCCCAAATATACATGAACACATTAAATAAAAAGGGACCAAATCTTATATAATAACCAAATAGTATTAATTAAATTATAGCTCATCATTCAAGTTAATGCCCTCACAGTGCTCCATTTACAGGAAATATAACCAGAAAGCTAGAATCTTTTTTTTGTCAACTACTTTTCAACATTATGGTTACACTAAATCAGAAGAAAACTTCACTTATCATTTCACTTAGGCTAAATCCACACTCTTGAAAAGATCCTGCTCCGTAAAATCCTTCGTCATGAAATAATTTTCCCTATACCTGCCCCTGTTCATCTAATATATAAAGCTGAATGTGAGTATGTGTGTATCTGTGTATATCCGGATTGGCATCTGCACCGTCACAACTACAGCCACAAAATTTTGCACAGTCACACGTCTGGACCCCGAGATCGTCATAGACTATGTTGTGAGGCGAAATTTTAACCCTGCGCATTCCAGTTCACCAAACAATTTTGCCCCTATATCTACATAATGGGGAAAAAGTGAAAGGAAACGTGTTTTGAGGAAAATTGACAGCTGCCAGCTACAGCCACAAAATTTTGCAGTCACACGACTGGACCCCGACAGCATCATAGGCTACGTTGTGAGGCGAAATATTAACCCTGTGCATTCCAATTCACCAAACAATTTTGCTCCTATCTACATAATGGGGAAAAAGTGACAGTTACCAGTTGACAGTTGTGAATGAGAGGGGTTTAATGACAGCACCAAAGACTAACAGCATATACCAGCATATAGTCACTAAGGTGGGGCCCCAACATGGGATATTCACCACGCACAGGGACATATATACACACCACATGCACACAAAGAGTAACAGCTAAGGTGGAGCCCCAACATTGGATACTCACCACGCACCCGAACACACACACACCATAAAGAGACACACACAACACAGAGACACACACCACACAGACACCCCCCCACAGGGACATACGCACCCTTTAGGGACACATGCACTCACCCCACAGGGACACACACACACCACAAAGAGACACACACAACACAGACACACACCACACAGTCCCCCCCCACAAGGACACACACATACATACCCTATAGGGACACATGCACTCACCCCACAGGGGCACACACACAAAGAGACACACACAACCAAGAGACACACACACACCACACAGACCCCCCCCCCACAGGGACACACACACATATACACCCAATAGGGACACATGCACTCCCCCCACAGGGACACACACACACACCCCAGGGACACACACACCACACAGACAGACACAGATATGCACAAATTGCATGCACTCCCCCTACAGGGACACACACACACACCCCAGGGACACACACACCACACAGACAGATATGCACAAATCGCCTCACACAACTCATACGTGTGCTATCTTTAATTTCCAAAAATAAACATCTGATTAAAAACAGCCAATGTGCAACACATGTGCCATATAGGGAATTAAAGCAGTCAGTCATATGAGCTGTCTATTATGTGTATGTGTGAGGTAACATATACTGTCAGGCCGGGGGAAGGTTTACTGTTGGCTGGAGATTTATCAGGCTACCTATAGCAACCAATCACAGCTCAGCTTCTATTTTCCTACAGGTCATTAATAGCCGGGTAGTACAGCTAGTAACTTATAAATTGCCCAACTTTTATCTAATCAATTATATGGCAGAGAGGCCTGCACCAAGTCAACAGGGCCATGATGTATGGCTATACACTAAGAGGAGAACAGGGAATTCTGACCCTTGCTAAATAATAATAAGCAGCCTATCTGGCAAAAGTGACCTTATACCATGTGACACATGAGCCACTACTCTGACTCTCTTTAAAATGTCACTATTATTCTCGATGAGGTGCCAGTAAAGTGGAAGCATACTATTGATCTCATTATGTTTTACTCTTTAACGTTTTGGTACACAAACACACTTCATTGCTTATCTCTTCCTTTTTAACCCTGTACTGAAATGAGCTATTTCCTCAGGCAAGGAATATCCATATGTGGACTTTGTCAGGTCTAACAAGAGTGCAGTTACCTAAAGGGAACCTGTCAGCTGATTCATGATGCCTAAACCATGAGAAGCATTACTCATTGATGAGTTTTAGGATTCCATATGGTTATTTTTTCTTTAAAACACTTAAGTATTTCAGAGAAAATATATTTAGAACAGCAGACTGGGGACCACAGTAAGAAACATTACTAATCTGGCATGACCCTTGGCCAGAACTTCCTATTGCCACTAGAAGTGATTGACAGGGTTTTACTAGTAATAAGTGAATATATTTGGCATTATTCATTAGGCGTAAAAATATTAAGGTATTCTCAATATTGTTGAGTATTTTGGTATTCGCCTCGTGAGTTCATTTCCTCTCTCTGCATGTTTGGCGCCTGATTTCCAGCCACTAAACACGCGGGGATTGCTTGCCAGTCACGTTAATGCTATAGCCATCTTTGCTACTGGTATTACTGTAATTAGCAGACACAGTGAAACAAACAAATAAAGAGTGGTCCCTCAGCTATTTGTGATAACCAGCACAGGTAAAGTAGACAGCTGGCAGCTGCAGACCCCAGCTGTGTTGGTTGGTTTTCACAAGTAGAGGCTCCCCAAGTCTGTTTTTTACAAATATTTAAATAAATTTAAAAAAATCAATGTGGGCTCCCTCACATTTTTGATAGCTAGTGAAGATAAATCAGACAGCTCGGGGCTAATATTCTCAAACTGGGGAGGCCCATGGTTATTGGATTCTCCACAGCCTAAAGATAGCAGCCTGCAGCCATACCAAATATTGGTGCTTACTACAAATCTCAACTGTCATCAAGCCGTGGGTTGGTAATGGAGAGGTGTTGTTATTTACCACAAAGCATCCAAATCTGGAACTAAATGTCAAACAGGATGCAGCGGACCTCCATTATAAAGATGTGTATAGCCCTGGGTGCACAATGCTAATGATACAGCCACTTACAACCATCCAAAAGGGTGCTAGCATAAGACTTGCATACTAATAAAGCTTGCATAGGGAGCCTGTCATATAGATGTGTGAGATACACAGCGTCTAAACAATAGCCTATTAATGACGTCAGGTAAGGCGGGCTAGTAAGGACAGGCTGACCAATGTACCATCTAAATTCAGAAGGACTTACTACACCCTGCAATAATGTGCAACATATGCAACAGATAATGTGAGGTATTAGTTGATAGCTCAAAACGTGGAAAGCTTGCAACCTATACATCAAGGGCCAAAGTATAGTACCTGATAGAGGCTATTTGTAGTTAAATAGCTGAAACACATTGTAAGGAACTTTTTATCTGTAATAAAGAATCCTCTATTCACATTTGACGACTAACCTGGAGACTCGTGGAACCGCCACCATTTATCAATTGGGATTTTTCCTCTAAATGTGAGGGCTTTGGGATAGGTCTTTTTCAACAGTTTTTTTTTTTGCTCTTTGAAGAGCGAGGCCTGCTTTTCTGTTAATTTTATTTTTCCACTTCCCAAGTTCAGCGCCACTTGCACATCCCACTGCTGGATTAGCGGGATAGCAGTCTTTGGACTAAACCTTAAAGCCATTAAAGTACTCTGCCCTTAATATGCTTTGCATCATTGTAATGGAGTCTGCTGATCCCTGTGGGACTTTCCTTATACCGTATATACTCAAGTATACACCGACCCGAATATAAGCCGAGGCCCCTAATTTTACCCTCCAAAATTAGGGAAACTTATTGACTCGAGTATAAGCCTAGGGTGAAAAATGCAGCAGACCCCCATCCTGTTATATAGCCCCCCGTCACTGGTATATAGCCCCCCATCTCGGTATATAGCACCCTCATCAGTTGTATACAGGCCCTTCATCAGTGGTATAACAGGCCCCCAGCAGTGATATACAGGCCCTCAGCAGTGGTATACAGGCCGCCAGCAGTGGTATACAGGCCCCCAGCAGTGGTATACTGGTCCCCCATCAGTGATATACAGGCCCCCTCCCTAGTATCTGGCCCCCAGGCTGCGGCACCTGTTAAAATAACAAACGTTTTATACATTACCTTTCCGACGACTCCTTGATGGCACCGCCGCGTCCTCCGGTCTCCCTGCTTCTTCCTGCTTGAGTCGGCTTCTATTGCTGTGACCGATGCTGCAGCAATGACATCATCGCTGCTGCGCTGGTCACATGACACCGGCACAAGCAGGAAGAAGCAGGGAGACCGGAGGACGCGGTGGTGCCAGCAAGGAGTCGCAAGAAAGGTAATGTATAAAATGTTTGTTATTTTAACATGTGCCACATCATGGGGGCCAGATACTAGAAAGGGGGGCTGTATATCACTGATGGGGGCCAGTGTAGTGCAATATGCACCACTTCCCTCTGCTTGCTGATGGATGGGGGGATGGCAGTGCATATTCATTACACTAATGAGCGGCCCATGTGACCTTCCACGGTCACTGCAGCTCCCTCCTGCCTCCTCCAGCCCCCGGTCACAGCTTCCCCCCAAGCAAATACCGAGTGACTCGAGTTATACTCAAGTATATACGGTATATGCTGTGTAAATTAATATATGTGTCTTTGAGACTTTTTATAGTCTGCGTTAAGTGCCTATGTTAAGATTATTACTGTTTGAGTCCGATACACATCAATTATAACATCATGTACCACCATGGCCTTTTTTCAAAAGTAAAGGGCAGACAAGGGTGCAAATAGGTTCTTATCTGGTATAAAAGCACTAAAATATGGTGATACTCACTGCTCACCTTGTTGGGTTGTGCCACTCACAATCAGTATGAAAGCATGTTCACGGTGTATATTCCTGATGAAGGAGCAGGGACAGCTCCAAAACATGTAGAAATGAGTAAGGAATAAACACCTTTATATCATTCAGTGGTTGTGATCTAAAAACAGCAGCCCAGACCATGGCACACCGTCCTGTTTGAACTTTTTTCAAAAGTCGACATAGTAAAGTTTTTTCTACTTCATTTTTGTGCTGGACTGTTTCTGCAAAGAGGTGCTTTTTCACTGCCTTACAGAGACTAACAAACAAGCTGCAAGTCTCTTTCCTGATTATCTGAGGTATGGAAATGCTTAAGCCCTGTACCCCTGGTGCATTGAGTAATGCTTTTTTATGCAGCTTTTGAGCATCTGCATCAAAATCTGCATTTCTATTCTGAGGCCAGCAAAGTGTATGTGTGGTGCCCCTATGGTGCAGTCGCCACAATGGTATCTCCTCTTTAACAGTTGGTGGTATCATGCCTGGAAGTAAATGGATCTTCCTACATTGGTGACCACTAGTGATGAGCGAGTACTAAAATGCTCGGGTGCTCGAAGCTCGGGCCGAGCATCCCGAGATACTCGTGTACTCGGCCCGAGTACCGAGCCCAATGTTATCCTATGGGAGACCCGAGTATTTTTATGAAATGACTGCCGGCAGCATGTAGAAACCCTAAAAATGTCACAAAAGTCTCAGAAGAGTGCTCAAATGACATGGCAACACCATGGGGAAGACCCCTGGAAGCATTTCTCACTCAAAAGTCACAGCTGTGAACAATCTTGTCCGAGTTTCACGCCAATTTTACGGAGTCACCAGAAAAGCTTCCAAAATGATACCAAAATGAATATTTAGGGTGGAAATGTTAAGGGCACATACCCAATAGTGAGATACAGCTGGTGTATGTTACTTTTTGTGATTACATGAAAGATTTTACGTGAAAACATTGTGCGGCACTCTGATGTCCCTGAGAAGAGACGTACATGAAGGCCTCTTGACATAATTGCCCATTTTGAGGAACTGGGTCTATTGTAGTATTTTCCTTTGCCAGGGCAGTCCAAAATTTGGAGGTTCATCAATGCCCCTGGATAGAGACGTGCATGAGGGCCTGTAAACCTGAAGTGGGTGTATAGTAGTATAGCCCTTTGGCCAGGGCAGCCAAAAATTGTGAGGTTCAACAATGACCCATGCATACAGACATGCAGTAGGGCCTGTAAACCTCAAGTGGGTGTATTGTAGTATAGCCCTTTGGCAGGGCAGCCAAAAATTGGGAGGTTCAACAATGACCCATGCATACAGACATGCAGTAGGGCCTGTAAACCTCAAGTGGGTGTATTGTAGTATAGCCCTTTGGCAGGGCAGCCAAAAATTGGTAGGCTCCACATTGTCCCTGGATAGAGACGTGCATGAGGGCCTCAAAACATTTTTCCCAGTCAAAAGGAGCGGGTCTCCTGTCGTTGTAATGCCCATTCTGAAAGAATGGGCGAAAAAATTTACCACTGCGGGTATACCTCAAACAACAGCCTAACTATTGTAATGGTCATCATGGTGGCTCATGAGGAGAAGGAGGAGCTGTCCAGCGATTAGCCAAAGTCCAGAAGTGTGTACCCATGGGTGAGTGGAGGTACATGGCAAATTCCCATAACAAAATTTAAATTCAGTTTTCATTTGTTGGTGGTGTGGTGAAGTCTGGCCCAATCCAACCCTTGTTCATCTTGATCAGAGTCAGGTTGTCAGCATTTTCAGTTGACAGGCGTTTATCAGTAATGATTCCACCTGCGGCACTGAAAACACGCTCTGACAATACACTAGCGGCAGGGCAGGCCAGGACTTCCAAGGCGTAGACAGCCAATTCATGCCACGTGTCCAGCTTGGAGACCCAATAATTGAAAGGCACAGAGGAATCTCGCAGTACCGTTGTTCAATCTGCAAGGTACTTCTTCAGCATCTGGCCAAACTTAGCATTTCTTGTGGCACTACGCCGCACCTCAGGGGCTGTGGTACGTGAGGGGCTGAGAAAACTGTCCCACATCGTAAAGACTGTTCCCCTACTTCTGGCGGATTGGACTTGTGCCCCTCTCGGCCGTACGCCTTGGTTGTCCACCGATTCCTGACCTATGCCGCTAGCGTTTTGTGAGGGGAATGATTTGCCTACTTCCGTGACTATGGCCTTCTGGAACTGCTGCATTTTGGCTGACCTCTCCGCCTCAGGAATGAGAGACATAAAGTTCTCCTTGTAGCGTGGGTCTAACAGTGTTGCCAACCAGTACTGATTGTCGGCCAAGATGTTCTGAACGCGAGGGTCACAAGCCAGGCAGCTTACCATAAAGTCAGCCATGTGCGCCAGACTCTTAACAGCCATCACTTCAGTATCCAGACCAACACGATGACTGAACATGCTGTCCTCCTCCTCCTCCTCCTCATCTCCCCTGTCCTCTGGCCAGCCACGCTGAATCGAGGGTATGACTGGTGTGCATGGCATATCCTCAATTTGGCCAGAGAATTGCTCCATGTCTTCATCCTCCTCCTCCTCCTCGTCATAGTCCTCCACTGCACGTTGTGATGAGATGAGGCTGGGCTGTGTGTTTTCACCCACACCCACTACTGTTTCTTGCTCCAAGTCATCGCGCTCAGCCTGCAATGCATCCTCTTTGTTTTTCAGCAGAGACCGTTTTAGAAGGCAGAGTAGTGGTATGGTGACGCTAATAATGGCGTCATCACAGCTCACCATCTTGGTGGAGTCGTACATAGGTCCGACATCCATCTCCACTCCTCAGGTGTTATGTGTGGAGTTTGACCCATTTCCCGACGGCTTAGGTGATGCAGGTAGTCCACAACTGCCCTCTTCTGCTCACATATCCTGACCAACATGTAGAGAGTTGAATTCCAACGCGTGGGGACATCACACACCAGTCTGTGGGCCGGAAGACGCAAACGGCGCTGAAAGCTGGCAAGGCCGGCTGAAGCAGCAGGTGACTTGCGAAAATGTGCAGACAGACGGCGAACTTTTACCAGCAGTTCAGACAGCTCTGGGTATGACTTTACAAACCTCTGAACCACCAGGTTGAGCACATGGGCCACGCATGGAACATGCGTCAGCTGGCCTCGCCTCAAATCTGCCACCAGGTTCCGGCCATTGTCACACATGACCTTTCCTGGCTTTAGGTTCAGAGGTGTGAGCCAGTGATCTGCCTGCTGTTTCAGAGCTGTCCACACCTCTTCTGCATTGTGGGGTTTGTCACCTATGCAGACTAGCTTCAGCACAGCCTGTTGCCGCTTAGCCGAGGCAGTGCTGCAGTGCTTCCAGCGAAAGAGGAAGAGGAGGAGGAGGAGCATGACGTGGCAGAGCTGTACACTGTGGGTGAAACCCTGATTGAGTTAGGGCCTGCTTCCAGCTTGGGACTGGTGTGGAGGGTACAGTGGATGAGGATGCGCAGGAGGAGGCTGAGGAGCATGACATTCCGGAGCTGTAGAGTGTCGGTGAAACCCTGACAGAGGTAGGGCCTGCTATCCTTGGTGTGGGAAGGACATGTTCCGTCCCTCGCTCAGACTGGGTCCCAGCCTCCACAATATTAATCCAGTGTGCCGTCAAGGAGATGTAGCGGCCTTGCCCAAAAGCACTTGTCCACGTGTCTGTGGTTAGGTGGACTTTGGCTGAAACAGCGTTGTTCAGGGCACGTGTGATGCTGTTGGACACGTGGTTATGCAATGCGGGGACGGCACATCTGGAGAAATAGTGGCGACTGGGGACCGAGTAACGTGGGACAGCAGCCCCCATCAGGTCGCGGAATGCTTCCGTCTCCACCAGCCGGAAAGGCAACATTTCTAGCGCTATGAGTCGCCAAATGTGATAATTCAGGACTGTGGCATGTGGGGCGTTGGCAGCGTATTTGCACCTGCGTTCAAATGTTTGCTGAATGGATAATTGAACGCTGCGCTGGGACAAGGACGTGCTTGATGCTGGTGTTATTTGAGCGTGGGCAACTTCAGGTGAAGGGCCGGAGGCTTGTTCGCGGCCAGCATGGACAGGGGATTGGCTCGCACGCACAACACGCGAAGACGTAGCAGTGACATCAGTAAGCACCGCTCCTTGACTCTGTTGTACTTCCCACAAAGTCGGGTGCTTGGCTGACATGTGCCTGATCATGCTGGTGGTGGTCAGGCTGCTAGTTTTCGTACCCCTGCTGATACTGGCATGGCAGGTGTTGCAAATGGCAGTTTTAGAGTCTTCTGGAGCCAACTTAAAAAACTCCCAGACTCTGGAAGACCGAACATTTGCACAGACACCTTGAGTCGTGTTGGTGTTCCGGGGAACGGTTGGCTGCCTTCTGCCTGCGGACACGACCCTGCTTCGTACTGCCTGTTGGGATGCCACGCCTCCCTCCTCCTGTGCACTGCTGGCCTCGCTCTGCATATCCTCCTGCCATGTTGGTCAGCTACTGGATCATCCACCACGTCATCTTCCTCTTCCACACCCTGATCCTCCTCCTGACTTCCTGGCAATTGTGTCTCATCATCGTCCACCCCTTGTTGAGACACGTTGCCAACGTTCCGTTCGTGAGAACGTGGCTGCTCAAATATTTGGGCATCTGTACATACCATCTCCTCATCACCCACTTCAAGAGGAGCTGGCGACAGGCCAGATTCTGCGAATGGATACGTGAACAGCTCTTCCGAGTGTCCTAGTGTGGGATCAGTAATGTCCGTGGACGTGTACTCGTCCTGGTGGTAGGAAGGAGGATCAGGTTGGGAAATGTGCGGTGCAGTATCACGGCTACTGACACTTGACCGTGTGGAAGACAGGGTGTTTGTGGAGGTGCCCATCTGACTTGAAGCATTATCCGCTATCCAAGTAACAACCTGTTGACACTGGTCTTGGTTCAAGAGCGGTGTACTGCTGCAGGCCCCAAGAATTTGGGACAGGACGTGCGAGCGAGGAGTTGTGCCCCTTTGTTGTTGCGAAATTAGTGCTTGCACACGACCTTGGCCTCTGCCTGCACCACCATCACGTCCACTTCCTTGTTTCTTTCCAACGCCCTTGCCAACGCCCTTGCGCATTTTGCCTGTATACAGCGACAACTGTCTGGTGACTGTTCAGGTCACAGGAGATTAGGATTTTAGTCCCTAACCTGTATTAAGGTAGTAAGTACACCAGTCTGGTGACAGTTCAGATCACAGAAGAGTAGAATTTTAGTCCCTAACCTGTATCAAGGTAGTACGTACACCAGTCTGGTGAGTGTAATTGGCACAGGAGAGTAGGATTTTTTTCCCTAACCTGTATCAAGGTAGTAAGTACACCAGTCTGGTGATTGTAATAGTCACAGAGAGTAGGATTTTAGTCCCTAACCTGTATCAAGGTAGTAAGTACAACAGTCTGGTGACTGTAATGGTCACAGAAGAGTAGAATTTTAGTCCCTAACCTGTATCAAGGTAGTACGTACACCAGTCTGGTGAGTGTAATTGGCACAGGAGAGTAGGATTTTTGTCCCTAACCTGTATCAAGGTAGTAAGTACACCAGTCTGGTGATTGTAATAGTCACAGGAGAGTAGGATTTTAGTCCCTAACCTGTATTAAGGTAGTAAGTACACCAGTCTGGTGACTGTAATGGTCACAGATTATTAGGATTTTAGTCCCTAACCTGTATCAAGGTAGTAAGTACACCAGTCTGGTGAATGTAATGGTCACAGGAGAGTAGGATTTTAGTCCCTAACCTGTATCAAGGTAGTAAGTACACCAGTCTGGACTAAGTACAGGAAGTAGGATTAGTCCCTAACTGTATCAAGTAGAGTACACCAGCTGGTGAATGTATGGTCACAGGAGAGTAGGATTTTGTCCCTAACCTGTATCAAGGTAGTAAGTACTCCAGTCTGGTGACAGTTCAGATCACAGGAGATTAGGATTTTAGTCCCTAACCTGTATTAAGGTAGTAAGTACACCAGTCTGGTGACAGTTCAGATCACAGGAGATTAGGATTTTAGTCCCTAACCTGTATTAAGGTAGTAAGTACACCAGTCTGGTGACAGTTCAGATCACAGGAGATTAGGATTTTAGTCCCTAACCTGTATTAAGGTAGTAAGTACACCAGTCTGGTGACAGTTCAGATCACAGGAGATTAGGATTTTAGTCCCTAACCTGTATTAAGGTAGTAGTACACCAGTCTGGTGACTGTAATGGTCACAGGAGAGTAGATTTTAGTCCCTAACCTGTATTAAGGTAGTAAGTACACCAGTCTGGTGAGTGTAATGGCCACAGGAGAGTAGGATTTTTGTCCCTAACCTGTATTAAGGTAGTAAGTACACCAGTCTATTGACTGTAATGGTCACAGGAGAGTAGGATTTTAGTCCCTAACCTGTATTAAGGTAGTAAGTACAACAGTCTGGTGACTGTTATGGTCACAGAAAAGCTTGTATGCCGATCTGGATCACCCTGCCTATATCCTCCTAGATTAGTCCTGAGAAGGACTGTTGTGGTCAGCAGCAGCAGTTTGCAGCCCTGCTCCGGATCTACCTATGAGGGCCGCAAATCTGTCCCTAAGCAGCAGCAGACACTCCCTACACTCACTGTCTGGATGCCTGTGTGCAGAGCACAGCGCGGCCGGGTCTTATAAAGGCTCGGTCACTCTGTGCAGGCCGGCCAATTACTGCAATGCCACAACTAACAGGGCTGTGGAATTGCAGTGGTCTGCCAGCCAATCCCTGCATGTGGGCTGGCTCTCAAAAGAGCGCCAACATGCAGAGATGAGGACCACGAGCACAGCACGAGTATCGCGAGATTACTCGGTGCTCGCCGAGTAGCCCGAGTACAGTGATACTCGTGCGAGTACCGAGCAGCGCAGAGCATACTCGCTCATCACTAGTGACCACTTATCCACACACAAGCCTGATCCCTGACCAAAAGGGGGAGCACAAGCATCTAGTTTTTAGGGTGACTGCCTCTTTGGCTGGGGGAGAGGTCAGAAAGAGGAGAGTAGTGTGAGGAAGAAAAGGGAGAGGATGCAAGAGGAGACAAGAGCTATTGGGGACTGGAGTTATTGCAGGCTCACCCCAGGTTCGTGCTGAGAAGAGGACACCTGGGCTATTCAGGGATTGCAAGCCCTGGGAGCCAATTCTGAAATCATAAGATTACAAGTCTGCTGGTCACAAGTGTGAACCCAAGAGCTCAGCAGTATAGAGAGCCTGGAGCCGTGAGAAACAAGACAGCATCCCTGATAGGCTCACACTGCCTGCTGGTTGGGAAACTACACAGGGGAGGGAGCACAAAAAGAAAAGATAGTTACAGCTCTGAGACTCTACATACAAAGCACAGAAGGAAGGCATACTGATCCCACCTGGTGGAGTGGACTTCAGCTGCTTCCAGGTTGACCAGACCCTGGACATGGTGATCAGTACCCTTGGATTCAACTTAAAATCAAACATGAGCAAAGGTAAGTACTGAATTAATTTGCCTCCTTGCTTCTTTCTGCTGTACTGCTCACTAAAACACACATCATCACCCAGGGGACTTACTTTTACTGGGGAGAGTCATCCACCTTGCTTTTCACCACCTAACCTAAGCAGCGCTAATCACTCCTGACCAGATACTGCAGTTAGTGTCACAAAACATCTATAAACTCCATAATCCCCTGTAAATATTTTTCCCCTTTCACTTGTCCAGTCAGGGCCACGGAGCTGGGCAATCGCCCTCCTGATGCCCAAACAGACTGCCTGCCTGGATACCGAGTACTTCGGGCAATGCAATCATGACATATAACAGGTGAGAAGTGCTGTGCCCTTGTAGTTTTTTTTCTCTTGCACATGTGGTTCATATTTCTTTTTTCTGCAACAAAATCTGCATCAAATCTGTAAGTAAAAAAAACAATGTTTGCACAGCCCTTCTGAACACTCAATGACATTGCTGCCTTCAGTGTAGACATGCAGATTTTGATGCAGATTCTCAAAATGTGCTTTAAAAGAAACATCAAACAACATACAGTGGACATGGGGCCTTACAACAATATGATGGGGTCACATTCGCAGAAAGCATCCCCCACTTGCCTTGAAAGCAGGGACACATGCACTGGTGAGAGTGTGACAAACTGTGCTATCACAAACATTACTGCAATTTTGATTCAAGTGGTCACACAGGGGCTATTCAGCAAGTATGAACTGCGCTGCACTCCCTGACTCCCTGATTTCACCACTTCTCACACATGCTATCTCACAATACCTGCGAGATATATCTGCTACATCTCATGCAAAATCGCATCTCTCATGAGACAGCTAGTGTCACAAGCGTTGACACCATCGAGGTTATCTCAGGTCACATAGGGGATTCCCTGCTGCGTCATACCCGCTGTGTAATCTAGGAAAACCTCAAAGACGTAACGTCTTATCACACTGGTGGAAGCCACACAGTGCCTGCTGCCATGTGGTGGATGCAGTGACTGGTCTTTCCCCCCATATGCTGAGACTACTTCAGCATTTTTTGGGTATTCATTATTTTGGGGCTTTTTTTCTGGCTTAAGGACAGCCAATGGGACTCCCCCTCCAGGTTTGGGGTGGAAGGTGTTGTGTGTTGTGTGTGCCAAGGTGTACATCCCTCCCTGCGGTGGGTCCTGTGGTAAACCCCTGCAGGGGTGCCACATTTCTGCGTGTTGGTTTAATCTCACTATTATACAATTTTTATTCTGGGTCAATTGACGCCACTGTGGTGGTATGTGACCCCATTTTTTTGGAAATGTGGACACTCTTCTTTGGGGTCTCCTTCTTGTCTGTTTCCTTAATTTAGCAGGGCTTTGTGAGCACGATGCCTACATACATATGTCACTTATTCCCCTGTTGCAAATGAATTTTTAACCTTTAAATGCTAGGCCAGATCATGTGCCATGCATGCAGGCTGAGCCATTATACAATTTTTATTCAGGGTCAATTCATGCCAGTTTGGTGATATGTAACCCTAATTTGTTGAAATGTGGAGACTTATCTTGGGGTGTCTTTACTGTGTGTTTTGTGAATTTAGCAGGGCTCTCTAAGCACCATGCCTATACATGTGACTGACCCAGCTGAATAACTCTTTTGGTAGTACTCCATGCAAGTAATAGTTGTGCCACCTGAGTGTGGCAGAGTGTAAAATTCACTGGAGCGGTTGCATGAGATTTTAGGGCCCCCTTCCCACTTGGCTTATACAAGTGACTGAACCACCTAAATCCTTCTTCTTGTTGCAATTCTTCTAATAGTAGTCCATGAAGCTGGTACCTGTGCCACCTGAGTGTGGCGGGCCATAAAATTGACTTGAACGGTTGCATGAGTTTTGAGGGCACTTGCTGACAGTCCCACACCTGTCAATCATCCCTCTATTCTTGATTAATGTTTAACTTTGAAATACTAGTCCAGCCCTGTTCCAGACCCTGTGATATGCATACAGGCTGAGCCATTCTATAAGTTTTGGTATGGTCACTTTGGGGGTAACTGACCTTAATTTTTTTAAATGTGGAGACACTTCTTGGGGTGTCTTTGTTGTGTGTTTTTGTGTGAAATTTTGAATGATTCTCTGCGCACCATGCCTATACTTGAAGCTTTAAATGAAGGGTGAGGACTTGTCCCATGCATACATAATGCACCAAGATAAAAATGTTAACTCTGTAGAATAGGTGGCACTTCTCTGGTGTTCAAATTCGGCAAGCTGTTTATCTAACAATTTGGTGAACATATGCCTGTTCGGCGTACCAAACTGAATCCAAATTTCAATAGGTTCACTCATCTCTAATTGCGATTCTCCTGAATCAGAGAATTTCACTATTTGCTCATCACTAATCAATTTATCAAGGTTCACCAGAAAGTCATGGTTTTTGTAGGATTATAATCATGTACTAGATGGGAGCCCAATGCTCTCGCATTGGGTGGGCGGTGACATGACGATAGGAGAGGGCTCTGCGGCACTGGGGGCAGCAGCCATCTCCCCCCTGTGCACACTGTCTGCCCCCATGTACACTTTCTGTCCCCCCCCCCGTGCATGCTCTGTAGTCGCTCTCTGCCCCCCCTGTGGTCACGGTCTGTCCCCACCTCTGATGTCCTTCTGCTCCCCCTGTGGTTGCTCTCTGGCCTCCCCCTGTGTTGTCTCTCCCTGCTCGCAATGTGATCGCTGTGACCCCCTTTGGTGGATCTTGTCCCCCCGGTGATGGTCACTTTCTGCCTTCTCCCCCTGTGCTCGCTCTCATGCTGCTGCGGGTTAGAGTGTGCAGAGCAGTGGATGAGCGTGGGTGAGCGGGTGTGAGTTTGGGTGAGAGGGGAGAGAGGCGGGGAAGAACAGAACGAGGGAGAACAGGACAGAGTGGTGGAGAGCAGAGAAGGAGAGAGTGGAGCAGAAGGGGTGAGAGCAGAGGTGAGCGGGGCAGATCAATGCAAAGCAGAGGGGGCGAAGGCGGAGCAGAGTGGGCAAGAGTGGAGCAGAGTTGGGGACAGCGGGGTGTGAGCAGGGCAAAGCGATGGAGAGATAAGGGGGCTAAAACAGAGGGAGTGAGAGCAGAAGGGGCAAGGCTGGAGCAGAGGGGACAAGAGCGGAGCAGAGGGGGTGAGAATGGACCAGAGCAGGGGAAAGCAAGGATGAGCGGGGCAGAGTAACAGAGAGTAGAGGTGGCGAGAGCAGAGCACAGGAGTCAAAAGCAGAAAAGAGGGGATGAGAGCAGAGTGAGTGGGGGCGAGTGGCAGCAGAGCGAGGGAAAGCGGAGTAAGGAAAAGAGGTTTGAGATAAGCAGAGCAAATGAGAGTGGAGCAGAGCAGGAGGACAGTGCAGCAGAGCAAGGGAAAGCAGAGTGAGGGAGAGTAGAACAGAGAGGGGGACAGCGCCGCAGAGCAAGGGAGAGCAAAGTGAGGGAGAGCAGAGTAGAGCAAGGGAGAGCAGAGAGAGGGAGAGCAGAGCAGAGTTAGGGAGAGTGGAGCAGGGCTAGGTAGGGCAGAGCAAGGGAGAGTGCAGTAGAGCGAGTGAGAGCAGAGTAGAGCAAGGGCGAGCAGAGTAGAGCAAGGGAGAGCAGAATGGAGCAAGAGACAGCAGAGCAGGATGAGGAAGAGTGGAGCAGAGTGAGGGAGAGAAGAGTTGAGAGAGGGAGAGCAGAGTGAGGGAGAGCAGAGTGAGGGAGGGCAGAGCAGAGTGAGGGAGAGTGGAGCGGGGGACTGTAGAGCAGAGCAAGGGACAGCAGAGCGAAGGAGAGAGAGCAAAGTAAGGGAGGGCGGAGTGAGGGAGAGCATAGCGAGGGAGAGTGGAGCAGAGAGAGGGATAGCAGAGCAGAGTGGGGGAGAGCAGATTGAGGGAGAGCAGAGTGAGAGAGAGTGGAGTAGAGCAAGAAAGAGTGGAGCAGGGTGAGGGAGATCAGAGCAGAGCGAGGGAGAGCAGAGCAGAGTGAGGGAGAGCGAAGCAGAGTGATGGAGAGTGGAGCAGAGCAAGGGAGAGAAGAGTGAGGGAGAGTGGAGAGAGGGAGAGCAGAGGGAGAACAGAGCAGAATGAGGGAGAGCAGAGGGAGAGTAGAGAGGGAGAGCAGAGCAAAGAGAGGTAGAGCAGAGTAAGGGAGAGTAGAGCATGGGACAGCACAGCAGAGCGAGGGAGAGCGGAGCAGAGCGAAGGGTGAGGAGGAGGTAGCGGAGCACAGCATCAGGGATTGGAGCTAAGTGATGGACAGCAGAGGGGGGAGAGCAGAGTAGAGTGGGGAGACAGCGCAGCAGAGAGGTAGAGAGGGGCAGAGCAGGAATAGAGAAGGATAGACTGGGGAGAGAGGGGCAGACTGGGGGGTGTGCAGGGGATACTGGGAGAGAAAGTAGGAGCTGCTGTCTGTGCCTGCTCTTTGCTTCCCACTCCATGTCTGTTAAAAGACCTCTGGTGGTGTCACTGTCTCATCCCTCTCAGGGACGGGCAAGTGCTGAAGCCTCCCTGCTGCGCTGTTCACTGTGGACCCCGGCTGCTTGAAACTGTGCTGTGACCCTCTCCTCTTTGTCTGTCTTGGCCGTGTGACAGGTGGCTCGAGCCCTTTTTATGCTACTCTCCTTCATTGTGTCTCCTGATGCGGCTGTGTCTCATGGCCTTTCTGGTGGACAAGCAACTTCCCTCAGACCCTAACCATAGGTCACTCACACTGCCTAGCACAGCTGCCGTCCATAGGATGTCTTCCAAAGTCCTCCTATGCTTTGGGGAAGGAGAGGTGTGTCACAGTCCGCGCTGCCAATGTGCTGTCAAAGTGTTCCGCTTTAAAGAATACCAGTAGACGGTGTCCAAGTTTAACCTTCTTTTTATTCTCCAACGCGTTTCAACGCCTTTCCTCCTAGGGACTGAACTTCAGACCCCGCCCCCAGACCAGAATTTATAGGGACCTGCCCTGAACTTGGGTGTAGAGCTCCTCCTTTTAGCCTGCAGTTGGGAAGGTGTTGTGTGTGTGTTTTACCTGAGGTGGGTGCCTTCCCTTGCTTTCAAGCATAATATTGTGCCAACTGGACCCTGGTGTGCCACATCAGTCATGTGATCTGTGACTCCGCCCAAAACTGTGACATCAACACAGATCCTTGAGCTTCTTTGTTGAGTCTGTGGTGGCAATGACAGTTTTCTGGGGGTGTTGTGGAGTGCGGGACCTGGGGTGGGCGATTGTGCGGCGAGTAAGGGGGGGCAGGTGAACTGTTGGAAGCGAGCGGGGTGGGCCATGCATCAGGGCTGCAATAAAGGGTTTGTGGAGGGGGGCTGTGGGGACCTGGTGAGGGTGATCAGGCAGCAGAGGTGGATGCAGCAGGAGTGTCAGCCGGGAGTGCGACGATCGCCACATTGTGACACCCATCACTTGGGTGTCCCAATATGGCATCCAGTGCACTTCTAGTCGGCGAGGTGAATTCTGGGATTTGGAGACATTCAGACGGAACTGGATGACAGACAACATAAGACAATTATTTAAGTAGATATGCGTAGCCAATTATACAAGACAGATGATTATGATCATGATTTTTATATGTAGGTTACAAAACAGTCATCAATTATGTGTAGGAGACTTTAATCCCTTCACTCCCAAGCCTGTTTTTCACTTTCATGACCAGGTAATTTTTTTACATTCTGTCCTGTGTTATTTTATGATGTCACTAGATGGAGGCATGATGCTATTGCATCGGGAAGGCAATGAGATCACAATAGGGGCAAGTTCTGTGATGCTGGGGGAGGCAGAAATCTCTTCCCCCCAGTGTTTTCTCAACCCTGTCCACTCTCTCACCCCCGTGCTCTCTCCACCATGTGATGTCTTCTTCCCTCATGTACTCTATCCTTTGAGCTGTCTTCCCCATTTGTGCTCCCTCCCCCGTGTCCTTTCTCCCTCCCCCCATGCTGTCTTCTCCCCACGCGTTCTATCTCCTTTGAACTGTCTCCCCCCTGCAGTCTGTGGCACAGGGGTCAATGGCCAGTGTTCTCCCCCTTGTGCTGTCTTCTCCCCTCATGTGCTCTCTCCTTTGAGCTGTGTCCCCCCAGCACGTGCTCTCTCTCCCCTGTGTGCTCGCCCCTCCTCCTGAGATAAAAGTAAAAATAAAACAAAGTATGTAAGAGGTAACATTCTATTAATATGGAAATGCTTCTTAAAAAGGTGCCTTATTTTTTATTCTATCACCATAAGGACAACAAAAGTACTTTTCTTCTATTATCGAGCTCTATCTATAATTTATAGGTGAAACCAGAAGTTTACATACACTACATAAAAAGACGCAAATTAATGTTCTTCTCACTATCTGACATGAAATCAGAATAAGGGTGCGTTCACTGCATATTTGTATGTGTGTGCTCATCAGTTTTTTAGCCAAAACCAGGAGTGGGTGATTAAAACCAGGAGTGGATGATTAAATACAGAAGTGGAGCACTTGTTTCTATTATACTTTTCCTCTGATTGGTCCACTCCTGGTTTTGGCTACAAAAACTGACGAGCATGCGCATAAAAATATGCAGCAAATACGCAGCGTGTGCCAGCACCCTAAACCTTTTCCATTTCAGGTCAATTAGGATTGCGAGAATTATTTATATTTGCTCAATGCCAAAATAATGACAGAGAATGTTTTAAGGTAGTTTTATTATTTTCTGCAAAGTCAAAATTTAACATACATTTAATTAGTATTTGGTACCATTGCCCTTAAACTGAATGACATGGGTCAAAAATGTTGGATATCCTTCCACAAGCTTCTCACAAAAGTTGGTAGGAATTTGGGCCCGTTCCTCCTGACAGCACTGGTGTAACTGAGCCATGTTTGAAGGTCGCCTTGCTCTCACTTGCCTTTTCAGCTGTGCCCATATATTTTTAATTGGATAGAGATCAGGATTTTGTGATTGCCACTTCAAAACATTGAATTTGTTATCTTTGAGCCACTTTGTAACCAGTTTAGCAGTATCATTGATGCACTTTCAAGACCTGGCAATCTGGCCAATCAGGTGGCTGATTGCGTTAACATGGTTTGTGACGTGCGGCCATCTGTTTGGCCAGATCGCTCCCAGCCATCTGATTGGCTATCAGACTGGCAGGTCCTTGCCGCACATTGGAGGTGAGGTTTTCGGGTCCCGTTGCAGGCGTCGGAAGGTGAGTATGATGTTTTTTTTTTCTTTTTTAACAACTTTTCTTCACTTTTAGTGTACTTTCACAGTGTATATATAGATACACGCGAAAGTAAAAGGACTACTTGCTACTCCCGAGTAATCACAAGAGACTCAGGGAGTAGCGAGTATCCGAATATCGTTACTATTTGGCGAGTACCGAATAGTAACAATCATACTCGCTCATCCCTAATAGTAATCTTAGTGTAAGTAAACTTTTGACTTTGCAGAAAGTAATAACAATGCTTTAAAACATTTTGTATCTTATTATTCTGACCTTTGGCAAATATTAATAACTAGATGGCGGCCCGATTCTAAAGAATCGGTAGTCTAGAATCCATATATAGTTTATTGTTAAAAAATTAAGAATAATACAATTAATCCATGATATCTATTCATGAACTATGTATAGTTGTAGGATGAATATTATTTTTGGCAATTTAATTATTATATTGTAGGGCTCTTGGTACACAGACTGGTTAATACTTGATACTCAGTACGTAGCTTGATTTAAAAAATCAATATTGATATTCTGCGTATCAGCCAGTTTGTGCTTGCCCATCAACCATGTCAAGGTGGCCCTACGTCTCATGGGTCCCTACTCTAAAATAATTCCTATTTATGAAGACTAAAAGCTGTTTTAGAGCAGCATTTTTTGAGCTATTTGTAGAAGGTGGGGATATAATAAATACAATTTCCGCACTTGACACCTAAGGGCTTACTTGCGACACACTTGCAGCAATTCTGATGCAATGTATATGGAACTTGCGGTTAACCTGCCGTAAAGGCGGCACACATGGCCTCGGCAGGTGCACGAAATGCAGCCGCTACAAAACCGCAGGTCAGTGCGGTTTTTGCGGCCGAAACTGCCGTAACCACGTATGTGGAACCTGCCGCAAGTGAACCACAAATTCCATATAAATTGCATGCAGCTTACGGCAAGTGTGCTGTAGATGAGGCCTTAGGCAGCAAGTGCAGAAATTGTGTTTTTTTCCACCAAAACTTCCACAAATAGCCGAAAAATGCTGATGTTAAAGCTAAATCTATAATTTTCTATCTATAGATGAAACTATCTATCTATATGTACAGAACACACACTTGAGATGGAGATGTGTGTGAACAGCCCTCCCACCCGTCTCTTAGCTGTTCACAAAAACCTCTCCCAGTGAAAAAAGAAATGCAAATTTCTCAGCACCTATAGTGCTGGAGCTTAAGATTGTGGTTTATTCACCAAATCCATAAATTTGCATGATACACATCTATCATCTTTTACTAAATGTGTGTTCATATCTAATATATAAAGCTGAACGTGTGTATGTGTGTGTGTATGTGTGTGTGTATGTGTGTATATCCGGGATTGGCATCTACACCGTCACAACTACAGCCACAAAATTTTGCACAGTCACACGTCTCGACCCCGGGAGCGTCATAGGCTATGTTGTGAGGCGAAATTTTAACCCTGCGCATTCCAGTTCACCAAACAATTTTGACCCTATCTACATAATGGGGAAAAAGTGAATGGAAAAATATTGGAGGAAAATCGACAGCACTCAGCTATAGAGACAAAATTTTGCAGTCACACGTCTGTACCCTGAGAGTGTCATAGGTTATGTTGTGAGGCGAAATTTTAACCCCGCGCGTTCCAGTTCACCAAACAATTTTGCCCCTATCTACATAATGGGGAAAAAGGGAAAGGAAACGTGTGGGAGGAAAATCGACAGCTGCCAGCTACAGCTACAAAATTTTGCACAGTCACACGTCTTGACCCCAGGAGCGTCATAGTCTATGTTGTGAGCCGAAATTTTAACCCTGCGCGTTCCAGTTCACCAAAAAATTTTGCCCCTATCTACATAATGGGGAAAAAGTGAATGGAAAAGAGTTGGAGCAAAATCGACAGCTCCCACGTCTGGACCCCAGGAGCGTCATAGGCTATGTTGTGAGGTGAAATTTTAACCCGCGCATTCCAATTCACCAAACAATTTTGCCCCTATCTACATAATGGGGAAAAAGTGACAGTTACCAGTTGACAGTTGTGAATGAGAGGGGCTTAATGATAGCGCCAAAGACTAACAGCACATACCAGCATATAGTCACTAAGGTGGGGCCCCAACATGAGATATTCACCACGCATGGGGACATGTATACACACCACACGCACACAAAGAGTAACAGCAAGTGTATAGTCGCTAAGGTGCAGCCCCAACATTGGATACTCACCATGCAACCGAGCAAACACACACACCACAAAGAGACACACACAACACAGAACACACACAACACAGAGACACACACACACCCCCAAGGGGACACACACACACTCTATAGCGACACATGCACTCACCCCACAGGGACACACACACACACCACAATGAGACACACATGACACAGACACACACACCACACAGACCCCCCCCCCACAGGGACACACACACATAGCCACCCTATAGGGACATATGCACTCAACCCACAGGGACACACACACCACAAAGAGACACACACACACCACACAGACCTCCCCACAGGGACACACACATACACACCCTATAGGGACACATGCACTCACCCCTCAGGGACACACACACACCACAAAGAGACACACACAACACAGAGACACACACACCCAACACAGACACCCCCCCCACAGGGACACACACACATACACACCCTATAGAGACACATGCACTCACCCCACAGGGACACACACCAGAAAGAGACACACACAACACAGATACACACACACACCACACAGACCCCCCCACAGGGACACACACACATACACACCCTATAGGGACACATGCACTCACCCCACAGGGACACACACACACACCACAAAGAGACACACACAACAGAGACACACACCACACAGACCCCCCCACAGGGACACACACATACACACCCCAGGGACACACACACACCACAGACAGACACAGATGTGCACAAATCACCTCACACAACTCGCCTCACATGTGTGCTATCTTTATTTTCCAAACATAAACATCTGATTAAAAACAGCCAATGTACAACACATGTGCCATATAGGGAATTAAGGCAGATGTCAGTCACATGAGCTGTCTATTATGAGTATGTGTGAGGTAACATATACTGCCTGGCCAGGGGGAGGGTTTACTGTTGGCTGGAGATTTATTAGGCTGCCTATAGCAATCAATCACAGCTCAGCTTCTATTTTCCTACAGGTCATTAATATGACATATTCAAATTCTATTTTGTTATAGCTAACAGCAGTTATTTATTAACCCGGGCGTAGCCGACTACTACAGCTAGTAATGTATATATATATATACTATGAACTGTCTAAATAAAGGATTTAAGATGTAAAACTAAAAACTATATATGTTACGTGGCTATTTTCTAATTAAGTACTTGATTTCCACCGAAGAAAGAGCTGGGCTTTGTAGTCCGCGCTGACCTCAAGAAACTTCCAGTCCAGTAAAGGGTTAATCAGGTTCTGGTTTATTTGCCTACACGTTTCGTGGCTTTAATTCTGCCACTTCATCAGGGCAGAATTAAAGCCACGAAACGCATAGGCAAATAAACCAGAACCTGATTAACCCTTTACTGGACTGGAAGTTTCTTGAGGTCAGCGTGGACTACAAAGCCCAGCTCTTTCTTCGGTGGAAATCATTTATCTTCAGTGGGCTCCTGCAGCGACCATTACCAGGCTCTATCAGTTTGTTGTGGCTCTCACAACCACCGCAGGTGAGTCACACCGATTGGGGGGACTGGACTGTTTATTAAGAAGATAACGCCCTATGTGCGCTCCCTATTTATCCTTTTCTAATTAAGTACTTGAAATATATATATGTATGGTTAAACTAATTATTTTTTTTTTATATATTTATCACTAAACTAAATATATCTATGACTAAACTAAAAAAAGAAAAAAAAAATTTAAACGAAAACATTTTGATACACAATATTTTGTGTAAAAACTTTGGGACTATCAGGCAGTAATTGTCCTTGAAGTGGTGTATTGACCACTTTGACCCTGACATTGCAACGCTGCTTGACTCTGGAAAATGCAACATAGAGTTGACCATGGGCAAATGCTGGTTCTGGTAGATATATCCCTACTCGATTGAGGGTCTGCCCTTGGGATTTATTAATGGTCATTGCAAATGCTGGCTTAATCGGAAATTGTCTACGTCGTAATTTGAAAGGTAATCCAGTCTCTGATGGACACAAATCAATTCGTGGAATGAATACCACATTTCCTGCTGCTGAGCCACAAATTACTTTAGCTTGTATGATATTGCCATGTAACGCAGTGACAATCAGCCGAGTACCATTGCAGAGACCTTTCTTAGTGTTGATGTTTCGTAATAACATGACAATGGTGCCAACTTTAAGTTTTAACTGATGTGAAGGCATTCCAGTTGGTGTTAGTGAATTTAAAAATTCCACTGGGTATTGGTCGAGGTCATCAGTTTCCTCAGGATCGATGGAATCATCACTGATATATTCACTATAGTCACCTGGCAAGCGATTTATGACGTTAGAATTGACTTTCTCAACGTCTTCATTTTTTGGACATAAAATAGCATGAGAAGCAGCAATATTTATGCTCTCGGTGTCATTCACATCAATAGAAAGTTTATCTCCAAAAATATCAGAGATTAAACAGCCAGTGCACACCATTTCTGGAGGAATTTCAAAGACATCGTCTCCAAGGTTATCTTCATTTGACAGCTGTCCATTTCCCAGTCGAAGCAACCAACTGCTGTATTCAGGATCAATGGAGCGCATGTTGTTGATAAGCGGCAGTAGAGCAAAAAGTTGCCATGTTTGTGAATATTTAATACAGCTCTCTACAATATCTGTTCTTGATCCATGAGCAATAACAGGAAGACATTGTCTAAAGTCTCCTCCAAGAACAATAACTTTTCCTCCAAATGGTGTTTTCTCTTTCTTAGCCACATTCGTTGTCATGATGTCTCGTAAAAGTCTATCGATGACATTCAAGGCATGTTTAGATAGCATTGTGCACTCATCAATAATAAAAAGTTTCGTATTATGCAAATGCTTAGCAGCATCGGTATCATTTTTAATCCTGGAAACAGATGTTTCATTCACAGGTATTGGAATGCCATAGAGAGAATGTATTGTTCGTCCCCTTGTAGTAAATTAGCCGCAATTCCTGTAGTGGCAGCAGGTGATACAATGTTTCCTTGTCCCCTTAAAAGATGTAGGAGGAGATGATATAGATAGGTTTTTCCACTACCACCAGGACCGTCAAGAAAAAAGCACTTGGGTGTTACATTATTGTCTTCTAAAGCCTGATTAATGGTATCATAGGCCAAAAGTTGTTCCTCATTGAGAGTAGCTTTCATCTCAGCAGCTGTTCTTAACTCATAATCCTTATTATACTGCAGTTGTGGTTTCTTAGCTGGGCGTGGTAAATTGAAATCAGTATAACTTTTCCCGTGAACTTTTAGAACATCATGGACATCTGTCATAGCATATCCTTCACAATTTATACAGTCTTCAATGTTGGAGTGGTATGCACGGCAGTAGTCTTGTACAAAGTGTTCTTTAAATTCATCCCACAACTCAAGAGGATTAGCTGGAGAGCCAAATATACAGATATAGGAAAGAGGTCGCGAAGCTGTGCAGGCATATTAAGAATACAGGCATCAAGTAAGGTATTTCTCCAGACACTATCATCGAATAGTAATCCAAGTGCTAATGCTGCTTCTTTGAAGGTTAGATGTATGACTCCATTGACAGTTTTAAGACTCTCAAAACTGGTTGCACCTTTCACATGCAATAACAACAACCGTAAATAGTAGCGTTCCTGGTCTTTGAGACTTACAGTATACATTCTGCCAATAATAGAGCTACCTGATAGTTTTCTTTTTTCCCAAGATCCTTGTTGCCAAACATACCATTCAGGAATTTCGCGGTAAAAATACTTATGAGCATGTTGGTCGTCCTTATTAAGATTAAAGTAGGCCATAAGTGTAGAATTTGTATGAAGCTTTTGTTTGATGCTTGGAAAGGAGTCATCCTTATGAAAATAGAGTCGTTGAGAATGAGGCAGATGGACGGCAAGGCGAATTATGCTATGAGATTGCTTATGCATAGGATAAGCAAAGATTCTCCAAGCTGCCTCTGGTGCACTGACATATCTTGAATCCATGAATTGATGTGTTTCATCATGTTGGATGTTCGTCTGGCAAATTTCAAGATTGGCTTTATCATGTCTTTTATACACGTACTTAAATAAATATTTCACACTTTGAATGGAACCACAAACTTCGACATTAATATGGCACTTGTATTTTAATAATAGGAAAGGATTGTATGGCACTACCCACGAATTATTAATCATCTTGGATTGGTGTTCAAATGAAGGACCCATGGATCTGCGATAAGTAGGATAGGCATCCTTAGCAATGATGGTAGATGGTTGTAAATCTTTTGGGAAACCTTTCGTACACTTTCCATTATCCATACAGGGAGAGTTGGGGTTGTGTTCTCCACAGGGACCATGTATCATGTGTTGCATAACAATTTTATGGAGCTGAGGGTAGTCGGTAGGATGAGGAATTTCTGCCCAGACGGTATTGTCTACGTCCTCCTTAGTTCTTAATTTGGAGTTGCTGTCCAGAATAATTAAAATGTGAGCATGTGGAAGGCCACGTTTTTGAAATTCAATTACATGAACCATAGTGCAAACTTTCCCAAATAATCCGTTGTGAATGTCTTTGAAGAGTGCTTCCAGTTTTATTTTGAAAACACGTGCCACCAAATCAGGTCTGTGTTCCACATGCTGCCAAGGTTCCAAATTCTGAGTAATCTCACTCCATTTCGGATTACAGGTCATGGTGATGAATAGATGAGGGCGACCATATTTAGTTACAATAGCTATGGCATCCTGGTACCGCTGCTGCATATTCCTGGGACTGCCTTCAAACGAAGATGGTAAAATGACCGTTTTTCCAATGGGGATGCCCTGCTCAATGGATTTTTTCTGTAGATGTTCCTGGAGTACTCAATAATACTCTACTTTCAAATTCTTTTGGTGTTGACGGATATAATTTAGGCGATTAGCCTCGATTTTGACATAAGCATCCACTAAGTACTCCTGAGTGAGTTTGCCACCATTCAGGATTGGATTAAACTGATTACGGACAGACAGCACATAGCAGTAATATTGCAGTTGTGTAATCCTGCGTGGACTTTGGTCTTGATGCTTGAGTCCATCATGCCAGCCCTGGTCTCCGTAAGGGAAAAATAAAGGATAGAGTAAAGCATCTAAATTACTGTGTAGAATGCTGACCTGTTGTGTTCTTGGCGCCAAAGGATTTTTGGGGTCCGGTTTTAAATGTATTAAAATATCACGATGGAATGGTGGCTCTCCATTGTCATTTTCAAATACGACAGCAACTTCATTGACAGTTGGATTATTATATTGGCGAGGGTCTTGATTCTGATCTTGTTTAAGGGCCATGATGATATTTGGCATGAGAGTGCCATTAGCTTCAGCTTTAAGATGTTCTTCATGTTCCACATCCCGTAACATTTTGTAAGCAGCAACAAAGGGATTCACATTGTCTAATTGAAGAGCAATTATACTCATCAAAGTGGGTTGACATTTTTGATTTTGTTGACAGTTTAAACGTTGTTCATTCTCAGTATCGGTATCCAAAATATACAGTTGGGCATAAGCTGGAACTTGATCATCAGAGGGATGTAGTGTTCCAGTACGATGATATATTTGTTCATGTATGCGGAAACAGTAAGGGCCATGTCCAGGTGGAGGGGAAATATTGGCACCCATGGAGGCGAAAGCAAATGAGCTGTTAATACTACGGATGTTTTCCATGAGATTCTCACTGAACTCACTTGCCCCTGTCAGCAATTGTTTAAAGACCTCGGGATATTGGGGTATAGGTATATGGACTTTACCCTTGTGACAACACAGAGTAAAATTTTTATCTGCATGTATCTCAGCATTAAAATGGAATGCTTCACAATGTTGACATAAATAGTTCATAGGACCACAGGTGTGTTCTACTACAGTACTGTCATCATTAGTAAAACCTGTAGGATGTAGAGGTTGTGGAAACGGAGCATTGGAAAGGTTCTGTAAGCCAACATATATAAAGCGTGGACCTGGTGGAGGATCTTCACTGTCCACAGATTCAATCACTGAGGAGTTGGAAGGTGTATCGTGGTCAGGGTGTATCAATGTGGAGGTGCAAGCAGTTTTTTTGCGCCGTTGACGGCGTGCAGCAGCTGCATTTGGTAATGGATTGTTTATTGCCTTAGGTGTGAAGCATGTCTTTTAAGCAGACCTAACAGTGTGCAGGCGACGGCGTTTATCCTTTGGAGTGTCGGTAGGACAGTGTTTGCGCTTACGTGCAGATTTACCAACGGTTGCAGGAGGTTCAGGCAGCGCACTTTCAATGAATGGAGACATAGAAGCTGTATTGTGGGCAAAATCTATGACTGAGGACGTGGAAATATTATGTTTGCAACGTTGATGGCTTGCAGCAGCAGCTTTATTAGTTAATCGATTAGTTTTTCCTCAAAAGACTCATTAGTGACGCGTTTAATGAAAGCAGCATTAACAGTGTTCAGGCGCTTGCATCTGTCCTCTGTAGTCTCGTTAGCACGCTGTGTGGCCTTACGTGCGGCATCGGTGGCTTTTAGCTCTGCGTCATTAATATACTTTCTATCACACCTGATCTTACGTGCGGCATCAGCAGCTTTTAGCTGTGTGTCATTAGTATACATAACAGTGTGCAGGGTCTTGCATCTGACCTGTGTACTCTTGTTAGCACGCTGTGTGGCCTTACGTGCGGCATCGGCGGCTTTTCGCTCTGCCTCATTAGTATACTTTCTATCACACCTGATCTTACGTGCGGCATCAGCAGCTTTTGGCTGTGTGTCATTAGTATACTTGCTATTAGAGCTCATGTTGGCAAAGCTAAAGAGCTTTAAGCGTGGTAGTGGCAAACAACAGGTTAATAAGATGCAGTGTAAGGTAGTAGGAAAATAGCCAGTTAATAATAGGCAATAGTTCTTTGCAGGAATGCAGATATTAATAATAGGCAGTTTATATTGCAGAGAAATTGCTGGGCAATAATGGACAATGTCCTTATGTGGCAAATAATAGAGCAATATACCCAGTGTGCAGAGTTGGCACAGAAGAGGTTAATAAACAGCAGTCTCTCAGTATAACAGTCAGTGAACAATAGGCAGTATATATAGAGAAAACACCAAACAGAAGTTCAATATTGGTGTGAAAATGTTACTGAACCACTTCACAACGAAATATATATAGTGTAGGTAAATAGTCTTATCTCTTTTTTGACAAATTAGGCAGGAGCTTGAAGTGCGACGTCACTGGGACCGCCTCCACGCAGTAGAAACTCTCTCTGAGGTGAAAATTCAAAATGCGTACCTTAAAATGGCGGGCGGAGTGTGTCGCAGTGCGGCGCAATTCTGATTGGTCGCTCACAGCTGGCGCCGACCAATCAGAAGCGCGCCGTGAGACAGGGCGCCAGGTTTAAAATCTGAAGTGAAAAGATAGATTTTAAATATGGCGCCATACTGATTGGTCGCCGCCAGCCGAACACGCTGAACGTGGCGACCAATCAGAATAGCGGCGCGCTGTATGGCGCCATACTTCAAATACACTGTCTACAGTGTATTTCAAATATGGCGGCATTGCGCGCGCCGCTATTCTGATTGGTCGGCGCTGTTCAGCGCGCCGACTAATCAGAATAGCGGCGTGCGCAATGCCGCCATATTTGAAATACACTGAGTACAGTGTATTTGAAGGATGGCGCCATACAGCGCACCGCTATTCTGATTGGTCGGGGATCTCCGTGGCGGGCATATCTGCGGCTCAGCTCCGGGGAGCTGCGAGCCAGTCGGGATTTGCCCGGTACCGTTTTTCCCGGCCCTCTTCTATGGCGCCATCTTTGAAATAAAATAAAAAAAACGACGTGGGGCTTCGCCATATTTTTGGTCAAGCCAGGTACAGCAGGCACAAGGGGTTAACGGCAGATCAGGTAACCTCTTGTGACCACACAGGGATGATGATCTGCAGTTAACCACAAGGGGTTAACTGCAGATCATCATCCCTGTGTGGTCACAAGGGGTTAACGGCAGATCAGGTAACCCTTTGTGACTACACAGGGATGATGATCTGCAGTTAACCCCTGTGTGGTCACTCAGGGATAAACTGCAGATCTTCATCCCTGTGTGGACATTCAGGGGTTAACTGATCTGCAGTTAAACTCTTATTCACACACAGGGATGATGATCTGCAGTTAACCCGTGTGGTCACTCAGGGGTTAAATGATCTGCAGTTAGCCCCTGTGTTACAATACAGGGGTTATCTGCAGACAGTTAACCCCTGAGTGGCCACTCAAGAGTTAACTGCAGATCTTCATCCCTGTGTGGTCAACCTCTGAATGACCACACAGGGATGATGATCTGCAGTTAACCCCTGTGTGGTCACTCAGGGGTTAACTGCAGATCACCCCTGTGTTGTCACATGGGGGTTAACTGCAGATCAGTTAACCTCTGAATGACCACACAGGGATGATGATCTGTAGTTAACCCCTGAGTGACCACGCAGGGGTTAACTGCAGATCATTATCCCTGTATGGTCATTCAAGGGTTAACTCTGCCTCTGTCCCAGTGCACGCCCACAGAGCAGAGGCGCCGGGACAGAGGCAGAGAGAAGAAGCAGAGGATAGCCGGGACCGAAGGCAGGTGAGTATGAGCAGGGAAGGGGGCAGCTGGGCATGGGGGGGTGCCCAGAGAGGCAGGGGGGTGCCCAGAGGGGAGCAGGGGGGGTGCCCAAAGGGGTGAGGACTGGGGGGTTAGGGAAAACTCCATCCGATCTGACGTTTGATCAGATCGGATGGAGTTAATGCAGGAAGCGCGGTGAGCATGGAGCAGGGAGGAGGGGGAGTGGAGTAACTGCGGAGGAGTCGGGGATCAGGCAGGAGGGGTAGGGGCAATGAAATTGGGGGGGCACTGAAGGAACCCCCAGGGAAGGCATCTCCATACGATCTGACCTGTCAGATCGCATGGAGATGCAGTGGAGGCGGCAGGTTTTACGGTCAGCCGCCGCTATTTTGAAATGTTTCGGGGGAGGGATGGAGTGGGGGATGATCCCCTGTACTAGGGGTCTTTGGGCAGTGAGGGGTTAATGCTTTCACTTTGATCCAACATGTGTTTTCATGTCGGATCAAAGTGAAAGTACTTTTTACCAGCGGTGACATTTTTTGTAATGTGATGACTGGTAAACGGTGCTTACCGGTCATCACATTACTGGTGCCGGTAAAACACCAGCCAATTCCTAATTTCTAGGGTCTCAGCTACAATCGGTATGCTGACACCCTAGAGATTTTAGCTACAGGGGCTGTGCACCTGGGATTAGTTCTGCCTTACGTCTACAGACGTCGGCTGGGCATAAGTACCCTTTTTTTCCGACGTCTGTAGACGTAAGGCCATCGTTTATCAGGTTAAACTACTGTCTTCCAAGGCTTGAACAATGGCATCGTAGGGAAAAAGTTTCTTCTGATTGAGAGTTTCCTTCATCTCTGCAGCTCTCATGGTGGGTTTACACGCTTCAATATGGTTCCGATATCGCAACTCAATGGCGCGGGAGCGCGCATTTAGTGCACGTTTCTCCCGCATCGCATCGGAGGTTTACACGCTGCGATATCGGAATACAACGTCCGTGCGATGTCTACGCCCCCCAACCCAGGATCGAACACTTAACATGGGAGTAAATGGGTGACGTTTCAAATCGCATCGTAGTTGGGCGTTTACACAGCACGATCCGACTCCAATCTCCCTTCAATATCGGGGCATTGAATAGCACGCTCATTCAATCCCCGATATCGCATTGACATCGTTCCTGCATCGTATTGGACGTTCACACCATACAACGCAGGAACGATATCGGGTCCAACGATCGAACCACGTGACTTTTCATTGAAATTGGACTACGATATCGCAACGTGTAAACCCGCCATCACCAGCTCAGAAGCTTTATCATGGTCCTCTTGAGACTGACTTTTTTTGTGTGCTGGTCATGGCAAATTGAAAACTTCAAAAGTCTTCCCATGGATTAGCAGCACATCTTGTTCATCTTTTAAAGTGACCCTGAACCCGGATGCAAACCCCACATCCCCTTCATACCTATAGATGCAGCTTGTGCAGCTGCTGCCATCCATCCATGAATCGTGCAAAACCGCTGGGGCACTCTTCATAAATCATAGTTTTCATATCTCATTTCTGGGCGTTTCTGTGAAATTTTAAAGCCGGAGCAGGCTGGCCTGTGTGCCGCTCTGCACCTCCCTGTCCGTAATTATGCACGCCCATGGCTGCGTGCATAAACAACAGAGAGGCGGCTCGCCTCATAGTATGGGCGGTGAAGCCGGTATGACGTAATACGCGTCACACCGGCTTCACCGCCCATACTATGAGGCGAGCCGCCTCTCTGTTGTTTATGCACGCAGCCATGGGCGTGCAGAATTACGGAGAAGGAGGGGGAGAGCGGCACACAGGCCCGCCTGCTCCGGCTTTAAAATTTCACAGAAACGCCCAGAAATGAGATATGAAAACTATGATTTATGAAGAGTGCCCCAGCGGTTTTGCACGATTCATGGATGGATGGCAGCAGCTTCACAAGCTGCATCTATAGGTATGAAGGGGATGTGGGGTTTGCATCCGGGTTCAGGGTCACTTTAAAGCATAGTCTTCACAACTGATGCAATCTTCTTTGCTGTTGTGGTATCTGTGACAGTAGTCTTTTAAATAATGTTCCTTAAACTCATTCCACAACTCCAATGGATTTGTATGTGGCCTGAAAACACAGATGTAAGCAAATATTTTTTAAGTTGTTCAGACATGTTAAGAATGGTAGCATCTATTATAGTACTTCTCCACACGCTGTCATCTATTAATAATCATAGTGTTAATGCAGCATCTTTAAACGTTTGATGTGTAACACCATTTATGGATTGAATGCTCTCAAAACTTGTGACTTTTACATTCAATATCAACAAACGTAAATTGTACCGTTCCTGATCTTTCACACTAATCGTGTACATTCTTCCATTAACTTTTTCTCCTCCTTGCTTTCTGGGTTCCCATGGGTTTTGTTTCAGAACATAGTGCTCTAGAATTTCTCTGTAATAGTATGTTGGTCAATCTTATTAAGGTTGAAGGATGCCATTAGTATGGAATTATTATTGAGCTTTTGTTGGATGTTGTCAATAGGATTATCTTCATCAAAATATAGTGGCTAAGAGTAGTGATGGGCGAGTCCTAAATTACTCGGAATCGCTTGACTCTAGCGAGTCCGAGCCCGGGACTCGCTACTCATTGCGAGTCTAGCGAGTCCAATGTTAATGAATGGGGAAGCGAGTAATAGCGAGTAATGTGCAATTTACAAATCGCAGATGTGTCTCGGAAAGCGCTCGCATTGCCGTTTTGGCGGGTTAAGTGTGTGCTAACACTTGGCAGTGAAGCAGCACATTAGTCCCTCCAAAAATTATTAAGTGTGCACAAGTAGTCGCACAAGCAGGTGGCATACGTGCTATTTGCAGGTAGAAGCGCAGCAACGCACTGGTCTGCCACAGAGAAAATAAAGCTGAAGGGGTTATTATGACCCAAAATCTATCAGGTGCAAAAAAATAAGAAATAGTACCTCAGCTAAGCCTCTGACTTCAGCTATTAGGAAAGCTGAGTGAGTAAGCTAAGCTATGAAGTCGGTCCTGTGTGCACTGCAATGGTGGGTTTACACATCACGATATCGTTCCGATATCGTATACAACGGCGCGGGAGCGCGCATTTCGTGCCTGGTTTTCCCTGAATCGCATCGGCGGTTTACACGCTGCGATATCAGGATACAACGTCCCTACGATGTGTACGCCCCCCGACCCAGGAACGACCATTTAACATGGGAGTGAATGAGTGACATTGCAGTACACATCGGAGTTGGGCTGTCACACGGGACGATCCAGCTCCAACCTGCATCCGATATTGGGCGGTTAAATAGCACGCTCATTCGACCCCCGATATCGGTTTACCATCGTTCCTGCATCGTATCGGATGTTCACACCATACAACGCAGGAACGATATCGGGTCCAACCCACGAACCACGTGACTTTTGGTCGGAGTTGGACGCCGATATCGCAACGTGTAAACCCACCATTAAGGCTGCTCCTCCCTGCCTGCCTGCCTGCCTACAGTCCTCTACACAGTACTCCTCTGTCCTCCTGGTAGCTCTCAGAAGAGCTGTTTGGGTTAAATATAAGGAATCTTGAAGTTTCCCTACACTGACAGACACTCCCTATGATCTGCTCCAGCATCTACCTCACCCTGCACTAGCTCAGATCGTCACAGGAATGTGGAGGAAATGGCGGTGGCAAGGCTTATATACAGCCTCGCCTCTCATTCATGACATAGGCATCACGATGGACAGAAGCCAATCATAGTCCTGCCACAACCAACATGGCTGTGGCATTACTGAATATGATTGGCTAACATGCTTGTCCATCTTCACAAGTTTTCACGCTAGGCTGTCTCGGAAGCTTTGTCGGAACATAACAGATTCTGTATTCGCGAGTCCCGAATACAGTATACAGGACTCGGATTCGTAGACTCGCTCAGACTCGCTCAGACTCGCTTCTGACAGAGGGTATCCGTGAAGCGGTGCGATTCTTTAATCGATTTGGGGAGATTCAAGCTACATAGCGATGTGATATAGCGAGTCTAGCGAGTGAGACAAAGTAAACTCTGACAAAACTAGGATTGCCATTGACTTGCATTGGACTCGTTACTGTGCGAGTAATCGCTGGGAAACTCGCCGAGTACCGAGACCTGCGAGTTCCTTACTACTCGCCGAGTAACGAGTCCTAGCGAGTAGACTCGCCCATCCCTAGCTAAGAGTTAGGCAGTTGTACCGCTAGGTGAATGATGGCATGAGATTGTTTATATATTGGAAAAGCAAATATTTTCCACGCAGATTCTGGTACACTGACGTATCTTGAAACCACAAATTTTGTTTTCATTATGTTTAATGTCTGTTTGAGCAACTTCAATATTAGCCTTGTAGTGTCCTTTGTTTACGTATTTAAGCAAATACTTAACACTTTGGATTGGTGCAAAATTCAAAATTAATATGGCAGTTGTATTTTTTGAGCAAATGGGAGTTATATGGAACCACTCATGGATTGTCAATTCTCTTTAAATTTTATTCATATGTTCTCCCAATGTTTCTTCGATAACTCTGATAGCCATCTTTTTTTTTTATGGTATATTCTTGCAGCTTCTTTGGAAATCCTTTTATACACTTGCCATTATGCATGCAGGGAGAGTAGGATTGGTTTCTCCACAAGGACTGTGAATCATGCTTTTAATAACAATGTTATGGTGCTGAGGGTATTTAGTTTCCTTTTTTAAACCATAATTTTTTATTCAAATACATCTTATAACAATATGTATAACTTGTTTACACAATTTAATCATTACAACAGTCATGTCCAAATAATCACCACAAGTGTACACAAATTCCAAACTGGATATTATAGGAAAGGTAAGGGAAGGAAAGAACCACACAGAAGGAAAGGGGCAGCCAGGATTGGAAACAAAAGGTAAATGAATGGAATGATTAAGTCTACCACTAGATTCCAGAATTCTCCTATCTTGGGGCACCACCACCACACATGACCCAGGTCCCCATTTTTACCACATACCTTCCAGCATAATGGTGAATATGACTTGTTAAATTTGGAAATTTTGTAAGGGGTCAGATACCAGTTCATATGTATTTTCTTTAGTTGTTCTAGATCAGGGGTCTCAAACACACGGCCCCCGGGCCGCATGCGGCCCGCCAGGCTTCCCACTGCGGCCCGGGGCACCTTGAAGAAATAACATGTCTTGGGCCATTGTGAAGGGAGCCGCCACGGTACCCGCTTTATAGTGACTTCTGGGTACGGCTGAAACAAGTGCCATCGCACCTATACATTCAAGCAAACAGGCGGCCAGCGGACCAATCAGAAGCCTCCTGTCACAGAAGGCTTCTGATTGGTACGCCGGCCGCCTCCTGTGACAGAAGGCTTCTGATTGGTCCGCCGGCCGCCTGCTTGCATCAATAAACAGGCGCGATGGCACTTGTTTCAGCGGTACCCGAAAGTCACTATAAAGCGGGTACCGCGGCGGCTCCATGGACCGGGGCATCATTAAGGTGTGTGAGAGAGAGTGAGAGTGAGAGAGAGAGAGAGTGTGTATATGTGAGTGAGTGTGTGTATGTGTATATGTGTGAGTGTATTTGTGTGTATATGTGAGTGTGTGTATATGTGTGAGTGTATTTGTGAGTATATGTGAGTGAGTCTGTGTGAATATTTCTGAGTGAGTGTGTATATGTGTGAGTGTGTATATGTGTGAGTGTGTGTATATGTGTGTGTATTCCCGCGGCACATCGCCGGCGGCTGGTGCTGGTGAACCACCTGGTGCCGCCTAATGCTGGATACTGGCAGCTGCCACCTGATGCTGGCGGCTGGTGCCTGGTGCTGTCAGCTGCCGCCTGGTACCTGGTGCTGGCGGCTGCCACCTGGTGCTGGCGGCTGCCGGGGGCTAGAGGCCACTCGGTGCTGGCGGCTGCCAGGTGCCGCTTAATGCTGCGTGCTGACAGCTGCCACCTGGTGCTGGCGGCTGCAAGGTGCTAGCGGCCACTGGGTGCTGGCGGCTGCCGCCTGGTGCTGGCAGCTGCCAGGTGCTAGCGGTCACTGAGGGCTGGCGGCTGCCGGGTGTTAGAGGCCGCTGAGTGCTGGCAGTTGCCAGGTGCCGCTTAATGCTGGGTGCTGGCAGCTGGCAGCTGGTGCTGGCAGCTGCGGGTGTTAGCGGCCACTGGGTGCTGCCGGGTGCCACCTAATGCCGGGTGATGGCAGCTGCGAGATGCCACCTGGTGCCTCCTCCCAGGTGCTGCCGGGTGCTGCCTAGTGCTGCCTAGTGCTGGCGGCTACCGCCGGGTGCTGGCAGCTGCCGGGTGCCACCTGGTGCCGCCTCCTGGGTGCTGGCGGCTGCCACCTAATGCCGGGTGCTGGCAGCTGCCGGGTGCTGCCGGCTGCAGGCTGGTGCTGGCAAGTGGGAGACCGGGAGCCACAGAGGAAGAAGCTGCCGGGATGAGAAGAGTGGAGTCAGGTAAGGCGCTGTTACAGTCGAAGATAGCAGCCTGGGGAAAGGGGGGGGAACGTGACCGCTGAAAGTGTCCAAATATGGCCCTATGTAAGTGTGTCAATATGTGAGTGTGTGTGTTTGTGTGAATATGTCTGAGGATGTATGTGTGAGTGTGTGTGAGTGTGTATATGTGTGAGTGTGTGGGTGTGTATTTGTGTGAGTGTGCGGGTGTGTATTTGTGTGAGTGTGAGCGGGAGAACAAAAAGAACAGAGACCAGGTTGTGAGGACATCTCTACAAAAAGGTGTTGGGATAGGGGACATTACTACAAGATGACAAGGGAGGGAACATTACTAAAAGATGGGGACATAACTACAAAATGAGGACCAGGATGGAAGACATTAATATAAGATGGGGACCAGGATGGGGCATTACTACACATATGGACCATGAAGGAACATTACTACAAGATGGAGACCAGGGCGGGGGCATTACTACAAGACGGGGACCAGTTTAGGGGACATTAATATATAATGGGGACCAGTATGGGGACATTACTACATAAAGGAGATTAGGGTGGGGACATTCCTACAAGAAGATCAGGATTTGTACTTTACTAGATTGAGCAAAAAATTCTGGTAATGGTAAAATGTCACTAAGGGTACCGTTACACGTCACAACATTACATGCAGTTTCACAGGCAATTTGCTGGTTGCAGTGAAATCATGGACACATTGTTCCATTTGTACACAGCAACAAAATAGAACAATGTGTCAAAGATTTCACTGCAACCAGCAAATTGCCAGTGAAATTGCATGCAATGGTGCGACGTTGTAACGGTACCCTTAGTCCTACAAGCAACGCGGCCCCCCGATATCAATTTTTTTCTACGTGCGGCCCACCAACCCAGCCAAGTTTGAGACCCCTGTTCTAGATGGTTAATGCAGGAGGAGTGCCATTGAGTAAATGTGGCCGCAGTCCACCAGTGTTTGAGGGTGGATGAGAAAGAGAGTGCCTCCTCCCAGACATTCATATAAGGGAGTTTGACCGACTCTTCTGGCAAATTAAGTGTCCTATAGAACAGAGACAATCCATGTTCATTGGGGTCTTCTACTTTAAAGTATTTCTGCATCATGTCTGATGGGTCAGGGCTCCACGAAGCTGGAAATGTGCATGACTGGATAAAATGCCGAATTTGGAGGTACTGATAAAAGGACGTTTTGGGAATCTTCTAAAGTTGGGACAAATCTGCAAAGGAGGGGAATACAGGGCCATCTATGAGTTTCTCAAGCGTGTTTACACCTGATTCCACCCACAGGTCTAGAGACAACCCAGAGATGTGTGCCTCGATTGCTTTTACAGAAATTAATTTAAATAGGGATTTTGTGTTGTATCAAGATTATTCCAATAAGAAATCAACAAGGACATCGTATGTAAGGGAAAATTCGATTTCAGGGGCTTCAGTAGCGCGATCTCTAGCAAAAGTCTTGTAGTCCTGTGGGGGGCAAACTGTCTTTCCATTTGGAGCCATCTATAATTACTATCCCCAGCCCACCAATCCTTAGTGGCCTCGAGTATGGCTGCCTTGTGGTACAAAGATAGATTTGGTACACCCATTCCACCATAAGAATATTGGAAGTGTAGAGCCTTGACTGCCACTCTTGATTTTTTGTTTTTCCAAATAAGCTTACCAAGTAGGGATTGTAGGAGCCCTAGATGGGAATTTGAGCGGGAGACATCTGAATAAGTAGGTAATCTAAGGGTATGTCCTCACCGTCCGGAGGAGCTGCGTGTTGGACGCAGCTCCTTCGGACCTGAGAGAAGCCGCGGGTGGCCGCAGGGAGACCGCAGCCGCCCTGTACTTACCGTGTGCGGCAGGTGTGGGGCGGCTTCCCCGTGCAGTCACCCGATGGGAGCCGCTTCTGACTCCGCAGCATGAAATGAACATGGTGCGGAGGAGCGGACTCCCGGCAACCCGCACCGCAGCTTCAAAGACGCTGCGGGCGGGTTACGCATAGTGAAGATGGGATTTCTTGAAATCCCATCCACTATGCTACTACTGTACTACGCAGCGTTTTGGACGTAGCGCAAAGACGCTGCGTCCAATACGCTGCACCTCCTGATCGTGAGGATGCACCCTTAGGCAGCAACATCATTTTTGCAATTTGTATTCTGGCAACCCAGGACAGTGGGAGAAGGGTCTGCCTTTCCAAGTCACCACGAACTTCCAAAATCAGTGATTCGCAGTTCAACTTAATTAGATTTACAAATTTTGCAATTTTAATTCCCAAATATGTAAATCCTGCTTCCTCACACTTAAAGACTTAAAGGGAAAATGCTCTAGTATTCCATCCTTTAGCAAAGGTGTAATAATTATGGGGAATATGATAGACTTTGTGACATTTAATTTGTGCTATGAGATTCTGGAGAACTCAGCCAGGGTGACCATGACACCCAACAGGGACCTTTCACGCCGGTGAGAGATAATAACACATCATCTGCATACAATCCCAACACATGGTCCGTATCACCCACACAGCTCCATGTATGCTTGGATTAGTTCTAAGAGCCTCTGCTAGCAGCTCCATTAACAAAGCAAAGATAACCGGTGAGAGAGGGCAACCCTGTCAGGTGCGATTAGTTATCATAAAATGGTCTGATATGAAGCCAAATGCAGTCACCACGGCATTCGTATTAAAGTATAGGGTCAATATAGTCTTTTTAATATCTCCCACAAAACCAAACTTATACAGGACCTCACACATATAACCCCAGTGCCATAGGCCCCGATGCGAAAGCTCAAACGGGGCCTCCAAATATTACAAATCTTTAATAAGATTAGTTTTTTTTATATAGGAGAAAGGGGCTTTTGGGGCCCCCTAGGCTCCAGGGCCCGGGTGCAATTGCAACCCCTGCACGGGTCATTCCATGTCAAGTGATCCAAAAATGAATATTTTTTTTCCCTGACGTCCTCAGATTTTTTTAATTTTTTTTCTATATGAAGAACAACTTTAGTTAATTACAAAAAAAAAGTTTTGAATTTTTTTCTTTATCAGTTAATTTTTTACAGATTTTTAAAGTTTTAAAAAAGTGCGAATTTTGGCCTGGTATGGCTTTACATTTTCTATCATATCTCGGGCTAGAAATAAGATAGAGAAACAAAATAAACACCAATCTACTCAGAACTGTCCAGGCTTTCATCAGATATGTCACAAGAGGATCTTTGTTAATATTTTACCCATGTGATCGCAAGCGCAAAACTTTAAAACGTATTTCTGAAAAATCGGCGCGCTTTAAATATTTCAAAAACTGCCCATGTGTCTGCTTTGCTCTTAGCCACATCTGTACCAAATTTCAAGTTGGGATCGCAATGGGATCATATTTTAACATATTTTACTAGTAATAGCGTCAATGGGTCATTCCATATCAAGTGATCTAAATATGAATATTTTTTTTTACCTGACGTCTTTAGATTTTTTTTTTTTTTTTTCCTTTATGAAGTACAACTTTAGTTAATTACAAATTAAAAGTTTAGAATTTTTTTCTTCATCAGTTAATTTTTTACAGATTTTTAAAGTTTAAAAAAAGGGTGAATTTTGGCCTGGTATGACTTTACATTTTTTTTATCTCAGGCTAGAAATAAGATAATGAAGTGGAAGAGGCATCATTTTACTCAGAACGGTAACAGCTTTCATTTGAGATGTTACAAGACTATGTTTCTTTATATCAAATTCAAACTATTGATGGGCAATTGTGAAAAAATGACTGTGTTCTTGGTGATTTTTGAATTGACACTATAATAGTTAAATATTTTGCACTTAGGTCCAATGAATGCGTCCATGGGGTCAAGCTGGGACAGAGTCATCACAAATTAGCCTTATTTGCAGATGACCTGCTACTTTACATCTCCCAGCACCTGGTCTCCATCCCTTCGGTCTTAATGGAGTTTGAACGGTTTGGACAATTGAGCAACTTTAAAGTGAATTGCTCCAAAACCGAGGCACTCAATATTTCTTTGCCTGGAGAATTGGTTTCTCATCTATCTAAACAGTTCCCATTTAAATGGAAAGTAGAAGCCATTAAGTACTTGGGAGTCCTTATACCAAAAGATCTTAAACAAATATTCAATTTAAATTATCAACCCCTTTTGACTAACGCGGAATCGGCATTTACCTCCTATAGACAATTAAAGCTATCCTGGTTCGGGAGAATAAACGTAGTCAAGATGGATGTCTTGCCCCGACTCTTATATACTTTTCAGACAGTTCCTCTACTATTGGATAGAGGCTTCCTCTCCAAAATGCAATCTATGATCCTTAGATTTGTCTGGGGGGGCAACAGGTCCAGATTGCGAATGAATATCCTATCCTTGCCCAAGACCAGAGGAGGGGTTGGACTACCCAACATACGAGCGTACTTTGTGGCTTCCTCTCTTGTTAGAGCTCTAGATTGGCATTATCATGCGTCCTCCAAGAAATGGGTAGGGGTGGAGCAAGAGGGTTTGGGGATTCCGCTGAAACACCTGCTTTGGATTTCCCCTAAAGACTCCACAGACCTAGTACCTTTGACAGACATGACCAGAAACACCTTGAAGGTATGGCACCTAGTGACGAAAACCCTCCGCTTAAACGACAGACTTAGCCCTTTGACTCCCCTTTTTTCCAACCCATCTTTCCCACCCAGATTTGACAGGCAGAGATTTTTATGTTGGCGGATTGTGCATGACACCCGAGTAGGACAGTGTTGGTTTGCCCCCGATGGCAGAGCTACAACTCAAAGAACCTACGAGACCTCTTAAGTGATTCGAATTTCTCCAATACAGAGCATACTTATATTCAGCTGACCACTCTTGCAGGGTAAGATTGACGCCCAACGTATTGGAGAGGTTATTCCAACTGGAGGCTCCACCGAGGCGCAAAATATCAGTTCTATACCAGGCCTTAGGGTCCATGAGAGAGCAGGGCACCCTTTACTTCCAACGTGCTTGGGAGAGAGAATTGGGGTGTAGCATTTCAGAAGCTAATTGGCAGAAATGCTTTATATTTACTCACTCACTAGCTAGCGCTTGTTCTGCACAAGAAAGAAGCTATAAGCTGCTCACTAGATGGTACTTGTGCCCGACGACACTCCAGAACATGTTCCCTGGAACCCCTGATACCTGCTGGCGCTGTGGGGAAGAGAAGGGTACAATGATACACATTTGGTGGAGTTGTGGGAAAATCCGGCGGTTCTGGTCTGAGGTTTTCAATGCATACGCCCGGATAACAGGTAAACAAGCCGAATGCTGCCTAGAATCGTCAATGTTATCCATTTTTCCAGGTCCTATTGGGCTACAGAAGAGGGATATTCTCCGCTTTTGCATCTCGGCTGCTCGTGCTGTGATCCCGAGGTTCTGGAAATCAAGCCGGGCTCCATCTCTACTTGATTGGTTCAAAGAATTGATGGACATATATCGAATGGAGGAGCTCGCAACTGATGCGTCGGGATCTCGGAACAAATTCTTAGGGATTTGGGTTGAATGGATTCTTTTTCACGACTCTGCAGAATTTAGGAGTATCTTTTCCAGCACAGATAATATGGCTCAACCTCTGGCTTATGGGGAGCCAGTGGGATGAGTACCCTTTCTCCTTCCCATACCTCACCCGTCCCCCCCTCCTTTTTTTCTTTTTTTCTTACGTGGCTTTTCATTCCCAGTATAACTTTTTCTAATGGTTTTTGTTTCTCTTCTCTCTCTCTTCTTTTCTATCTCTCTTTTCTTCCCATCTGATACATTCAGTCTAGGTATTTCCTTTCTATACCTATACCTTCAGAATTCTAGTGAACATTAGACAGGTATCGGAAACTCTGAGCTGTGAGTAGATCATTAATATTTCGGCCTTCCTTTCCGGTACACCAGTCGATAGACTATTCCAACTAGGCCTCAACGGGTAATGACCCACTTACGTGGTCAACCTGTTAGAAGGGGCCAAGTGATAAAAATCATTCTGCTGGGGCTGCTTGTCCCCTTGACATCAGAACATCTCAAAACCCTGAGAAAGGTTGTATACTTGAGTGTTTGGAATTATATTTAGATTGTAGTATATATTGCACCAGAGATAAGCGCAAAAGTAAATTTGCAGCTTATCTTAAAGTTACTAATAACTTTGTGAATTTTCTTTTTGTATATTTTATACGTCTCAAGATTTTGTTAGAAGATTGAATGTATGTCTTTCATATGTTTTTTCAAAATTTAATAAAAATGAGATTAACCATAGTTAAATATTTTAAAATATGATCCCATCACGATCCCAACTTGAAATTTGGTACAGATGTGGCTAAGAGCATAAAAGACACATGGGCAGTTTTGGAAAATTTTTATTAAAACGTTTTTTCGGAAATGCGTTTCAAAATGTTGCGTTTGCATTCGCATGGGTAAAAAATTAAAATTAACAAATATACTCTTGTGACATATCTGGTGAAAGCCTGGACAGTTCTGAGTAGAATGGTGTTTATTTTGTTTCTTTATCTTATTTCTAGCCCGAGATAAAAAAATGTAAAGTCATACCAGGCCAAAATTCACCCTTTTTTTAAACTTTAAAAATCTGTAAAAAATTAACTGATGAAGAAAAAAATTCCAAACTTTTAATTTGTAATTAACTAAAGTAGTACTTCATAAAGGAAAAAAAAAAAAAAAATCTAAAGACGTCAGGTAAAAAAAAATATTCATATTTAGATCACTTGATATGGAATGACCCATTGACGCTATTACTAGTAAAATATGTTAAAATATGATCCCATTGCGATCCCAACTTGAAATTTGGTACAGATGTGGCTAAGAGCAAAGCAGACACATGGGCAGTTTTTGAAATATTTAAAGCGCGCCGATTTTTCGGAAATACGTTTTAAAGTTTTGCGCTTGCGATCACATGGGTAAAATATTAACAAAGATCCTCTTGTGACATATCTGGTGAAAGCCTGTATAGTTCTGAGTAGAATGGTGTTTATTTTGTCTCTCTATATTATTCCTAGCCTGAGTTATGAGGAGAAACGTAAAGGCAGGCAACAGCGAAATTCACACTTTTTCCGAACTTTGAAAATCATTTAAAAAAAAAATAAATTTTTTAAAAAAATTTTCTCTTCACATTTTGCATTGTCTGACATGCTATTATCAAATAACAAAATCTCAAAAGAATTAAAAATATAGAGGTAATAATCATTGGTTCACTTGACATGGAATGACCCGCACCTGTTGTAGTTACACCCCTGCCCAGTGCACACTGTCAAACGCCTTCTCATCATCAGGAGACAGCAGTACACCGGGGAGTTTATTAGTCTCCATTATCTCCAATAAATCTATTATTCTTCTAATGCCATCCTTGGCTTGTCTCCCAGGAACAAACCCAACCTGGTCAGGTGCTATATGATAGGGTAAGGACAGAAATTGTTCTGGCTGCAAAGATTTTAGAGAATATTTTTAGGTCACAGTTTATTAAGGAGATAGGCCTAAAATTACCAGGAGTGTTCGGGAGTTTCTCAGGTTTAGGAATGGTTGTGATTACTGCTCCAAGGTTTTCATGGCTTATTGAAGAACTACATTACCAAAAATTTAAAGTTTTTAGGAGGGAAGGAGCTAAACTTTTGACAAAACAATGATAATCGGTGTTAGAAAAAATGTTTGGGCCCGAAGCAGAGGACTTTTTAGTACGGATGATTTGTTCTATTTCAATGATAGACATGGAAGTATTTAGATCACTTAGCTGAGCTAATACTTTGGGGAGTGAGATTTTTTCAAGGAAGTTACCAAGTTCTTGTGAATTAGGCTGGACTGTATGTGTGTCCTCTTTTAGGTTGCACAGTGAATAATAAAATCGCCTAAATTCTTTACCTATGTCGATCAGATTAAGTACTTTAGTCCCATCAGGTTTATGCAAGTATGCAATCCTATTTCTTATTTCCCTTTTTTTGATTCTCCTAGCTAAATAATCTTCCCTGCTCTATTTCCCACTGCATAGCATTTTGTTTTGGATTTTTTAAGTGCTTTTTCGTACTGGAATAAAAGTAGAGCACACGGCCTCATTCTATGTTGTTTTTGGGGACAACTGTGGGGTGGGCGTTTTCTTGTTGCTTTGTTCCAGATTGTTAATTTGAGTAAATAGGTCTGACACTTTCTTCTTTTCTTTTCTACTGCTGCCATCTTAATAAAAACACCTCTCATTTATGCCTTGTGGGCTGACCATACCACTTCGTCTGAGGTGGAGTTATTATCAATTATGTCAAAGAAGTCTTTTAACTTGGTCTCTATTAATTCATTGTTTTGTGTGTTGGTGAGTGAAAAATCATTTAAGCGCCACCTATTAGCTTTGACCGAAGAGTCCCTATCAGATATGGTGCATGAGACAGGAGCATGGTCAGACCACGAGATCACACCTATCGTTGCCTCAAGCGCACATCCTAGAGTTTTATCATCCACAAAAATATAGCCTATCCTGCTATAGGAATTAAATCTAGGGGAGAAATGGGAGTAATCTCACTCTGAGCTTTGGAGATATCTCCAGATATGTACCGTATATACTCGCGTATAAGCCAAGTTTTTCAGCCCAAAATTTGTGCTGAAAAGTCCCCCTCGGCTTATACGCGAGTATACAGTATAAGTATACAGCAGCAGCCCCCGGCGGTATACAGGCCCCCCCATCATGATCCAGGGCCCCCCTTGCGCGGCAAACCTGTAAAGTAAAATCATACTTATCACTGTCCTGTCTCTCTGTCCCGCCGCTTGCCGACATCACGATCCCGGGCTTCATTCCAGGGAAGGACAGAAAGGGAAACAAATTTGCTTCTATAAATAAATGCAGGGTTATCAAGCCTCTTTCTTAGGACAAATCAATATCATATTGCAATGTTTCAGAGAGTTTCAGGGAACTCTGAAATGGATTGACTATTAAATCAATATTATATTAACCCTTTGATGTCTTGTGGAATACAGCAGTGCAGTTTTTAACCCTTTATCCTCCCTGCTTTATTTTTTTGATACAATGACCTTTGGATTTTCATTGTCTATAAGCCATAATCATCAACATTTTCAGAAATAAATACTTGAATTAGATCACTCTTTTTGTAATGACTCTTTACAACATATCCATTTTTTGTATTGTATTACCGAAATAAATTAACTTTTTCATGATATTCTAACTCATTGGAGATTCACTTGTATTATATTTATGGCTGGTATAATCTATTACAATGCACTCTCATTGCAATGGATTATAACTGTCAGTTTTACAGAAAGAGAAGAGAGGTGCTCCTATGTGTAACCGGTGATCTTTAAAAGGAGAGGAGTAGGGGATAGAAGGTTACTAACCTTGTGTGGTTGCACACCCCTGCACAACCATAGTTTAAGCCTTCGGTGTATACCGCACACTGCACTGGTCTCTAGTATACCAGCTGACCAAATCATATGGGGCGTGATGTCACTGCAGGTCCTTGAGAACATTTAGCAAGCCGATATCTGCAGCACCCATCACTTACCCAGAAGGGAAGCAAGGATGCAAGTTGCAAAAGTAGTGTGGTTTTCTCGAGGCACAAGATGACATCAAGCCAGGGTAGTTATTATTCTGTAGTCTTTTTTATTAATCAAATGGCTTCACAACATGTTTCAAAGAATAATGCCTTCATCAGGTCAAACATAGAAAACAGCCTCTTACACCATGCTCCTGATGGTGTAAGAGGCGTGCAGTAACTGGCTGACTCAGAGGTTATCATAATGATGCCGTTGGGTTGCCATAGCAGTGAGCTTACCACTGTGATCATGTTGTGTATTACCCGATCACTTGAAAAAGGAGTGCACTTCCTCCCCAGCCCGTAAATTCTGAAATCTCTATTGATGACAGCATTATGTTTATTAAATAGCCTGGGGCAATGTAAGCACCACTCCTCACTGTGAGAGTTGGGGCCAAAAAGCCATGCCTTTAACTTAGAAACAAGATTTGTTAACTAAAGGTTTGGAGAGTGGTACAATATTGCTTGCAAGCAACAGTGAAATCTGATGGAGATTCATTGCAATTTTGGTCATAATTTTGTCCTCAACACTGAGAAATAAGGGCAGATATCCGTCATGCAATGCCATCACTGCCAGAGAGGCATATGTTTGGCTCTTTAGTTCCTCATTGTACAGAAGAACAATTTCCAAACTTTTGACAAGATTGAGCTGCAATTTAACATTTTTAACTTTTAACAAGGAAGTAAAGTTAAAGGGAACCTGTCAGCTACTTTATGCCCTCAAACATACCTGTCCCTTCATCCTCCTAGTAAATCCCTAAGGCTACGTTCACACGCGGCATAATTGGAGCATTTTTTTTTTGCACTGACATTTTTCCCGCGTTATTTAGCGCATGTAAAAAAATGTGGTGCATTCACACATCGTGTTTTTTTACATCCACATTTTCCCCACAAGAGCACAGAGGGAAGTGATGTCAGGAATAATCCTGTTCTCATGTGACATTTGCATACTTTCACAGTGTATCTACATACACTGCGAAAGTGAACTAAAAGAAAGTAATGGGCATTAAAAATAAAAAACAATACTTACCTCTCCGTCGAACGTCCCGGTATGCACGGCTTCCACGTCCGATTACTGCAAGACCTTAATCAGCTAACTGGCAGCAAACCGATCCAATTTTGTGTCACCCGACAGCATCAGGCGATTTAAACCACCCACAATAACCGATCAGCTGATGTGTCACGTGACATCATCAGCTGATTCCGACGTTACAGCATCAACTGAGCAGTTTAAATCGTCCGCCAAAACCGTTCGGTTGAAACCGATCAACCGATGATGCACATCACGATCAGCTGATGATGTCATGTGACATATCAGCTGATCGGTTTTTGCCAATCATATCTTTAAGGTCCTTGCAGCGATCGGACATGTTCCCCTCGGGTCCCGGGACAGCCAGCGGAGAGATAAGTATGTTTTTGATTATTTTTAATACCTTTTGCTAACTTTTATTTTGCTTTGCACAGGATTTCTCCTCGCCCCGTGTGAGATCACTTTCCCCAGCGCCCGTGATTATAGACTCTGGAATATGCATTTTCTGAACAACAATGCATATTCCAGCTCTTTATAAAGGTGCCAATGGGAGAAAGTGCCCGCATATTTGCGCAAAGAATTGACAAGTTCATTCTTTTTACGCGCGCGGTTTCTCCCATAAAAACGCGGCCAAAAAAGTGCAGCATCTGAACGGCAAAAGTGTCATTTCCATTCACTTTGCCGATAAACACAGATGCAAATGTGCTTTTGCAGGAAAAGTGTGTGTAAAAAGAAGCAAAAATTATGTGTGTGTGAACGCAGCCTAAGTATCCCTGTCTGACCTAATACTGTACTGTACTTGTTCAGAAAAATCATTTTATAACTTAATGCTTGTATGGTAATAAGGATGGTGTCTTCAGAGTGTAGTCACTCTTGGCATTCCCTCAGGTTCCATGTCCTCCCTCACTCCATAGTTATCACGCTGTGATAACCTAATTTCCAAGTGTGCTCATGGTGTTTGAAATCCATGAGCTTCTTCCTTTCTTCCTAGTACAACGTGTGGCCCCGTCATTTCTAGTCCTAAGCATTGTAGGTAATTGGGTGTACTTTCAGAATGTGTAGTTTGCATGCTCTGACGCCGGCCACTACACCCAATAAACCCCCACAAATAACGCGTCTGGCATGTCATCCCAGAAAGGAGACCAAAAGGGATATAGAGGGCACCACAAATTTGTATTAAATTGACAAGGGGATCTCAAGACAACCCAGTAGGACAATTGCAAGAAAGAAGTAAAGGGGGGTTCTCATAAAGTTGATACGACCTAGACGGTTTTGTTTTTTTCAAAAATGATTCACTAAATAGTATTAGTACAATCAAGAACAACAAAGGGAATAGCAACAAACAGAATAAAAACATTTAAAAAGGCTGTCATAGCCTGTTACAGAGGCCAATAAAAATACAAATTGGACCAAAAACCTACTCAATAGAGTCCAGGTGAATAACCGTAATGGTACAATTGGATAATACAAAAAAACCCAGAGAACTTAGCACGTCACAAATACAGCCTTAAAACACATAGAACTTCATCCAAACCTGAAAGACCGCTCAATTTGGAGACAACCCCTTATTTTTGTAGCTATATAATAAGTGTGACAGTTTTATATATCTATATCCAGCTGTTACTCAAGGAGAAAATAAATACAGAACCATTCTTTTTTTCTCCAATATATCAGGGATAGAGGGTAGAAGTAAAGAGTTTAGTATCCCTTTTATTTTAGTAACATTCAGATATGATCATATCGATACATGTCACAATATAAATGAGAGAATACTAAGGTATTGGAATTTTAACAATAACGGTAAGTGAGTTTTAAGGCAACCAGCCCTGTAACCTAAAGTAATAAAGGTGTTAGTTGGACTGATAAACCTATACATAGGAACAGAAGTTTATATGATCCCATAAAACCAAATATACTGGTAGCTTGGAGATTTTTCAGTTGATACAAATATCACTGAACCTCTATGTACAGTAGGTAATTTGTAGAAACCCAAGCAGGAACTAAGTGCTAATAGCTAAGTCTTAGGCTGGCTTCACATTTGTGTACGCAGTCAAACGCAATGCACTGCGTTCTATGTTTAACATAGGAACGCATAGTGCTTGCGTTTGCTGCGTTCGGGTGCGGATGCGGACAATATCTGCTCCTTCCGATGTCCAGCATCCGCACCCGGGACGCAGCCAGTTGCATTTTTTTGTGCGCTCGGGGAGCTTGGAAAATCAGCAAGCGTCCCCAAGCGCACAAAACCTGCATTGTGTTCAATGGGTCCGCAGTGTTCAGGCTTGACAGCGCAGGAGAACGCTGCGGACCCATTGAAAAATCTCCCGGTGGCCGCCGGTGATGTCACAGGAGCTCACCGACGGCCACCGGGAGATCAGCTGAGCCACTGCTGTCCTCTTCCTCCCCGCCGCTGGTAATCTGCTAGCGATGTCGGCGGGGAGAACAGCTGATCTGACAGCTGTTTGAATCTTCCCGCGCCGACATCTCCTCTCGGTGTTGCGCGGGAAGATTCAAACAGCTGTCAGATCAGCTGTTCTCCCCGCCGACATGTCCCGGAGTTTACCGGCGGCCGGGAGGCGGAGATCTCCGGCGCTGATCTCCGCCCCCGGACACCGCTGATTGGCTGCTGGGCTCCACAGTGATGGTCCACAGGCGGACATTCTCCGCTGCGGACAATCTTTCTGCCCTGCTTTGCACTGCGTTTGTGTCTGCATGCCATCAGCATGCAACACAAACGCAAATGTGAAGCCAGCCTTAGGGAGCCAGTATTGCCCAAAAAATAAGCCATAGAGTCAGTCATACCTACAATTAGTACCGCCCAGGCCGGATTTATCAGAGGGACTCATAGGAAATATCTCTAAAGAGTGGGTGAAGCGGACCCCACACGTATCGCTGCCCCTCTAGTGGCAGCTTCATCAGGGGAGTAATGCTACTCTCATTGTAGCCCCTTAAATATGGTACTCACAATAATTTTTGCTGCACCCCCTCCAGTTTTCAGGTGTGGAGAAGGAGGAGAATGGGTCAGGATGGCCAGCCCATGCCCTACTGACCAGATAAGGTCAGCCTAAGGTCGAGAAAGTCCACTGTGGAGGAGGAGATCTAAGGGGTCATTAATTCTAAGATAAATATATCACAGTTTTCCTTTGATCCAGTCCAAAGTACCAAAATGTCATCTAAATATTTGTACCAACAGTAGACGAAACAATTGAACTGTTCCATCTTATTCACCCAGACCTCCTCCCACCATCCCAAAAAGATGTTAATGTATGAGGGCGCACATTTGGCCCCCATCGCGGTACTGGATGACTGGCGGTAGAACATATGGTCAAAAACAAAGTAATTGCAATTAGGATGATGGAAAGGAGGTCAAGAAGGAAGTTGTCGTGTTCCTAGTACCTGTGGTGTTTCTGTTGAGGAAAAAGGACACGCACTTAACCCAAGTCATGCCAGATAATGGTGTTTAGGGATTCCATGTCCAGTAATTAGGCTGGGTCACAGTGAAAGTTTTGTCCTTTTAAAACCAGAACGTTTCAGTCGAAGTTTTGCTCGATGTTCCGCGTTTTGAAATTGTATACCTGCGTGCGAATGGCTTTAACGATGCGTTTTGAAGGCATAAAAGGAACGACATCGTGCACTTTTAAACCCTAAAAATCGTTTTTGCATGCACAAAAGATGCGTTTTGGATATTCCAAAGAGAGTCATGTTTTTGGCTATTAGGGATGGTTTTTACATCCATGGGTGCTTTTTTACATCGGAACTAGGTTCAAAAAGATTGAAAAATGGTACTTACCCAGCTTAGTGGGTATTCATGGGTTTCCAATTCTTCAAATCCGATGTTCAGATCTGATGAATCACGAACATATGATTTCTGTTGCAATGCTAAGGCTGCAAATAAAAGTCGACAACATATTTTTGGAATGGTGGGAGGAGGTCTGGGTGTATAAGATGGAACAGTTCAATAGTTTTGTCTATCGTTGGTAGAGATATTTAGACAAAATTTTGTTACTTTGGACTGGATCAAAGGAAGACTGATGTATTTATCTCAGAATTGAATGACAATACACTAAACATCTCCCAGGTCCCCTCCTCTACAGTGTGCTTTCTGGACCTTAGCCTGACTAAATCGGGTAACAAGATCTATAACGACCTTTATAGGAAGCAAACATCTACTAATAGTCTCCTGCATTATAAGAGTTTCCACTCAGCTCATCAAACAAATGGGATTCTTGAGAGTCAAGTCTTATGGATAAGGAAACTGTAGCAGATTGGAAGACTTCAGAACATAAGCCAAAGATTTTACGGGTGGATTCAAGGAGAGAGGATACCTATAAAAGGTAATTTCAAAAACTTTTCAGATCTCACTTCAGAAAGAGAGAAAGGAAACCCTTACCCTTACTCCTAACCCACATAAGAAAGCTGATAACATGCATCTAAGGCTAGGGTCACACTTGGCATGAGTTTTTTAGTGCCTTAAAATAAAGCTTGCGTTTCTGCATGCTTTTTTCATTTCTGCATGCGTTATTTAAGGTGTTTGATGGCACCCATGCGTTTTTGCATGCGTTTTTAAATCAGCACCAAAAAATAGTGCAAGCAGAGTTTTTTGGCGGTGTTTTAAAAATGCATGCGTTTTTTAACATGGGCCCCTATGGAAAACGCATGCGTTTTTGGATGGTACTAAATGGTACTAATGTATCATGCGTTTTTGCGTGCGTTTTTGATGTCAGCTACTCACATAAGTGCAAAAACTCATGCCAAAAAGCAAGGCACATTAGGCATGCGTTTTTGCTATGACGGCATGCGTTTTTTTAACATGGGGGCCTATGGGTGCATTTTTACATGCTTTTTTAAAAACGCAGGTCTCCAAAAAAGCATGAAAAAAACACAAGTGTGACCCTAGCCTAAGTGTGATTACATAATTTAACAATTAATGGGAGGATGTGAGGGGAGTACTCAACAAGAACTGGGAAATCTTACAAGGTGAACCCCTAATTTCCAGAATAATCCCTGAATGACCAAGATTGGTCGCTCGCAGAGCCAGGAACATGAGCGATAACTTGACCCCAAGCCATTTTTACCGACCGTCAACAAGAATTGGGAGAGGTACCAAATTGGAAGGCACATACGCCTGTGGGGAATATAATATTTGTCAACTGATGCTTATTAATGACTCTCTCTTCTCCGATATTTTTCCAATTGTGCCCAAACTAAGGGCTATTTCAATTTCAAGACCCGAAACTTGGTGTACGCACTCTTTTGTGGATGCCTAAAGATTTATGTGGGACAAACTAGCCAGGAGCTTAGGAAGAGATCCCAACAAAAACTTTCTAACATCACAACTGCAAGAGTGGATCGGGAAAAAGGAAAAAGTTTCTCTGCAGTGGCCAAGCACTTCTTGAGAGACATAATTGCAGTACCCATAGGGTACGAATAATGTGTTTGGAGAAGGTGAAGAGTAACATTGGGGAGAAAACTTGACCAGGGAACTTTTGAGATGTGAATCAGCCTAGATTTTCAAATTGGACTGCCTCTCACCTAAGGGTATCAACGAGGAGTTGCTCTTAATGGGTTTTTATAAATAGGTCTGGGTTTAACATCCTTTGTAAAAATCCGATAGGTACCTTAATCGAATTCTAGATAATCTGGGCTCCAAAAACTGGGTCTTGTTTCTGGGTTATGGAAGTACATGATTTCACAAGGTTCCTTGTCACATCCTCTTGCATATATAGTCCTCTCTAGAAGGATATACTCTAACAGAAATCTTATCTCGAACTAGAGCAGCTGTGGAAAACCTCTACTGAGGGTTCCCACAGCCAGCCAAATTTGTGGTAAAACACAAAAAATTTAAAATACTGACCTAGTTGTATCTGTGTTTAACTGTGGGGTCCGAACTCTTACAATTTGCATTGCTTTTCTCTCTGATCTCTTCATTGACCCTAACTTGGAAAAACCATTGTAACATTTTGATTGGGCTCCTAATTAGTGATGGGCGAATCTACTCGTTAGGACTCGTTACTCTGCGAGTAGTAAGGAACTCGCAGGAGTCGGTACTCTGCGAGTTTCCAAGCGATTACGAGTCCAATGCAAATCAATGGCAATCCTAGTTTTGTCAGAGTTTGCATTCAGTATGTTTCTCAGTCGCTAAACTCGCTATCACATCGCTGTCTATGTAGCTGGATTGTCTCCAAATCGTTTAAACACTAGCACCGGTTCACGGATACCCCTGTCAGCAGCGAGTCTAGGGCTGAGCGAGTCAACGACTCCTGTATACTGTATTCGGGACTCCCTGAATACAGAATATGTTAATGTTCCGAGACAACCTAGCATGTTAGCAGCCTAGCATGTTAGGTCAGAAAACTGTGAAGATGGACAAGCATGTTAGCCAATCATATTCAGTAATGCCGCAGCCATCTTGGTTGTGGCATTACTATGATTGGCTGCTGTCCATCGTGATGCCTATGTCATGTATGACAGGCAAGGCTGTATATAAGGCTTGCCCCCACCATTTTGGGCACATTCCTGTGACGATCTGAGCTAGTGCAGGGTGAGTAGGGAGACTTGGAGCAGATCAGAGATAGGGAGTGTCAGTGAGTGTAGGAAAATCACCTCAAGATTCCTCACATATAACCTAAGCCCGAAATTTATGGCGCCAATATTACACATGACCGCCATGAATTTCTATTAAATTGTTTAAAGAAAACCAAACCACACAGAAATTTTTTTTTATTACTAATTACAAAAAAAAGCCATTAGGGACTCCATCTTTAATCAAAAAAATCCTCTTCTGTCCAACGTAGTCCCAAACGCGGTGTCAGCTCTGCTACATCCCTTTACATAGAATTTTTTTTTTTTAATATTCTTTAAGCATTTTTTTGCGCTGGCTATTAAAGAATAAAATGGGGAATTGCAGGTTTTTCCTCTGCTGCCAGACCCCTCCTAGGGTCCAGCAGCACAGGAATCGCTGCAATAATCGCTTCCCCATTCATTAACATTGGACTCGCTAGACTTGCAACGAGTAGCGAGTTTCTGACTCGGACTCGTTAGAGTCTAGCGATTCCGAGTATTTTAGTATTCGCCCATCCCTACTCCTAATATTTTTGGGGGATGGTTTAGGAATCCCTATTATAGGGTTTATCTGACTGCTTTGACCACCATGGATATTGTGGAGCTTTTTTGATAAATCCACTTTTGTTGTAGATGGTAAACTATGGGACTGTATTATCTTATGAAAAGTCTGATTACCATATCCATAATTCTCCCATTTCTTGGAAGTTTTTATACAAGGTTCTCTCCTGCGGAACCCCCCATTGAAGTTTGTGCATTATTCCTGATTATTTTCATGGTGTTACGATCCTCCCTTTCTGGATAAAATTCTTTCCCTTCGAGGTAAAGCAAACAAGTTTTGGTGTAATTTAAACCAGTATTGACTCCCTACTACTTTATAGTGGTCTATTTAGGGTCTTATCGTCGTTGCAATTATGTAATCACTATAATTGCTTAAGCCTTTTGTATTTCCTGTAACTGATATGTGCGCTGCCATCTTTATGGTTTCCGCACATGCGCAGTGTACAATTTAAGGTTTCGACTCTACTATATGCCCGCCATGTTTTTGGATCATGCGCATGTGCAGATGATACGGCGCATAACCACGCATGAGCAGACTGCTCTTCCAGGACGCCGGCAGCAGTAGGGGACGGGCTGGCCACCCGGACCCATCCCCCTGTTTCTCCACACCTGAAAAGTGGAGGAGGTACGGCAAAAATGATTGTACCATATTAAGTGGCTACAATGAGGGTAGCATCACTCCCCTGACGAAGCTGAACGCAAAACGCATGCATTTTTGCAAAACCAGCCTAAGTCTAGGGTCATACTTGCGGGGTGGATGCAGGTTTCCATGCGTTTTTCACACTTGTCTTTTGTGAAAAACGCATGCAAAAATGCATCCAATGCAAAAAACGCATGCCATAATGCCAAAAACACATGGCTAAAGTGCCATGCGTTTTTGGGATGCGTTTTTGGCTCAGCACCAAAAAATGCATCATGCTGCATTTTTTGGAGCTCTTTCAAAAACACATGCGTTTTTTTAACATGGGGCCCTATGGGAAACGCATGCATTTTTGCATTGCACTAAATGGTACCATGCGTTTTTGCATACATTTTTTAAGGCTGCTCCACACCTAACAGCAAAAACGCAGCCCAAAAACGCAGGTTGCCAAAAAGCACCTTAAAAAACGCATGCAAGTGTGACCCTAGCCAAAAAACATGTGGTGTTGTATCTAGGGCTGCGTTTGCAAAAACGCATGCGTTTTACATTTTTTCAAAGGCACATGCGTTTTTGCATGCGTTTTCAATGCGTTTTCCATTGAAATCAATGGGGCCAAAAATGCATGCGTTTGGATGCGTTTTTAGCGGTAAAAACACATAGAAACGCAAATGCAGTAAAACACAGACCTGCATTAGATGTGAAAAGGGCCTTATACTACTTTAGGTTGCAGGACCGGTTTCCTTAAAATTCACTTATATTGTTAAAATTCCAATACTTTACTATTCTCTCGTTTATATTGTGGCATGTATCGATACTGTGATTGATACGGCCAGAGGCAGAAGGGGAACTCGGTCACCGAGTCTGCTGAATAGGGAGTCACGGATGGACGGGATCCCGGTGCCGTGCCATGGTGATCAACTGGGGTAGATGTAGATGATGGATAAGGGATTATTTACAGGGGATCGTGACACCACCTGTAGTTTCCGGTAATATGGTACCTGCGCTGCCAGCCGGCCGCTGAGGTGATGGTTGGGGCAGCAGAGTGTGGTACAGCTCCCCACAGGTGGAGCTATTACCTCAGGGCAGCAATGAAGGGAAGGAAGATGATGAGGGAGGGCAGCAATGGTGATGGTGCTGCAGTTCTTACCACTCTGCTGAGCTGATGCTGAGCCCTTTGGGCTGCGGCGGGAAGAATAACGGAAACCAGTTCAAGTTTAACTCCACTTTACTCGGTACCAGCTGATGGCATAAACAAGACATGGTCCAGTTTGACTTACATGGTGGTTGTTGCCAGCTCACGGTCCCCTTTATGGAGTCTCTAGATGTTCACTGCCTTTGTCTTTCAGGGTTTCCTTCCTTCTCAGTCTTTCCCACCCTTGCAGAGCTCTCCCGCCAGTCCTGCAGTCTGTATCTAGTAGGCTCAACTGGACCTGTACCGGTGCAGACGGGAACAGCAGGAACGCACAATTTTCCCCTCAGCCCCTGGGATTCAGTCCTCCACCTCTAGTGTATAACCGTCTTTTGGTCCTGAGGGGTTAAGTGCCTCTGTGGTGTTGTCAGCAACCCGGTTTCTATGGGCCTGCAGCTCGTCGGTTTGCGGTCAGGGCTAAACTCCTGGCCGCCTTGGCTTTCCATGTTGCCGGTGCTCCCTCAATGTGACCAGCTGGCTCCTACCAGTCCTGACCCGTTGCCTACTGTCCTGGGCCCCCCCACTTAGAGATGGGGCTCCCTCCTGATGGCAGTGCTGTCAGGCCTGTCCTTCCTGACTGCCTTCCCAACACTCACTAACTGTCAACTGTCACTCTCTTCTGCATCTACCCCTAGGCTCCACCCCCTGTTGGGACCTACCAAAGTACTGGTCCCCCTATTCTAGTGGGCCACATGATCATATCTGAATGTTTCTAAAATAAAAGGGATATTAAACTCTTTACTTCTACCCCTATCCCTGATATATTGGGGAAAAAAAAGGGTTTTGTATTTATTTTCTACTTAACTAACAGGTGGCTATGGATATATAAAACTGTCACACTTATTATATAGCTACAAAAATAAGAGACTGTCTCAACATTGAGAGGTCTTTCAGGTTTGGATGAAATTCTATGGGTTTTAAGGCTGTATTTGTGCCGTGCTAAGTTCTCTGGGTTTATTTGTATTACCATACCAATTGTACCATTACTGTTATTCACCCTGGACTCTATTGAGTGGGTTTTTGGTCCAATTTGTATTATTATTGGACTCTGAAACAGGTTATGGCTAGGGTCACACTGAGCCATGCAGGGCTCAGTGTGACCCTAGCCCATGACAGCCTTTTTAAATGTTTTTATTTTGTTTGTTGCTATTCCCTTTCTTGTCCTTGATTGTAGTAATAACATTTTGTGAATAATTTTTAAAAAAAAACAAAACCGTCTGGGTCGTATCACCTTTATAAGAACCCCTTTCCTTCTTTCATACCAGGAAGGAGCCCATGAATCTCAGACACCAGGACCGCACTTATAAATTAGGTTATTACACCCAGCAGGGCGTCATAACCATGGAGCAAGGGGGGACATGGAGCCTGAGTGAACACCAAGAGTGACTACACTGTAAAGACACATCCTTATTTCCATATGAACATGTAAGTAATAAAATTATTTTTCTCAATGATTACAGTACAGAACCAAGTCTTCTAGGCATGAAATTAACAAGTTGGCTCCATATTGAAACATATTTCTTTTTCCATTTTTTGAGAACCACCTTTTATAGAAGCCTGGATGCTGGATAGAGACTGAAACTCAACTTGACTAATCAGAACTCCACACAGATCTTGGATGGGGTTCAGATCAGGAGACATATTCGGCAAATGAATAACATTCACCCTGTTCTTCAGAAATGTAAAATGTTTGTTTTGGATCATTGGTGTATTGGAAAAGTGTATATCTATCAAGGGTATGGACTGATGTTATCATCTTCTCTTTCAATATAGAGCAGCAAATCTATGATAACTTGACGTCATCAATGAAATATAGCTACCCGACACTTCCAGCTATCATGCATACCAACATAAGATCATAAGGACATTGCTGCTACTATGGTTCACTATAGACATGAAGAATTTTCATTGTTCTGTTCACCTTTGTTACACCATACAGTTTAGAAGAAATCACTTAGAAAAACACTTATTTTGGTCTCCTATTGCTTGAATATAGAAGCTTTCATATTTTTCAGGATCTGCCTACTTAGAGAGAAGCTTTCTTAGGTTACGGACACACTGGCATGAAGGTCAGACGACTGTGTGGTGCTCCTATGGCAAGGCACCACAGGGAGATACTGCACCCCAAACAGAAGGTGCAGTGCCTCCGCAGCTGTGGATATGGAGGACCCTACAGAGTCTGTACCCTGCATCCATAGAGTAGGCCACTTTAATACAGGGGACCGTATGTTTAGTAGGTCCCAAGGGGGTGGAACCTTGAGAGCGGGAGACAGGGAGTGACAATTGTGTCAGGCAGACGGTGTGAGGAGACCAGCAAAGTCAGACGCAGGGGACCCTGTGGCTGTAACAGGAGGGCACCTCTTAGGAGAGGGGTGACCCAGACTTGGAATGGGGCCACTCCAGGACTGGTCAGAGCCAGCTGGAAACCCAGGTCACCACTGGCATACCGGAACCGAGGCAGCTAGTAAAAGGTCTAACCCTAACTGCAGACCGACAAGCTGAGGGCTCGATACAAGGGAGCCACAGCACCCGTAAAGAAGCCCAACATCGGTCCCGCAGCTGGGTCCACGACATCGACAAGTAAGAGACTTTAGGTAACAGACCCTGAGGACTAGAGACTTGGCTCAAGAGGGGAAAGCACAGACTGAAACAGAGGGACAGGACCAGGAACGCCATATAAAAGGCACCACTGCCAGACTCTGAAAAGTCCTTCAAGATCTGTGTCTACCAACCCCACTCAACCAGACTGTACCGTGTACCCTACCTGGTGCAAGTAAAGAACTGTTTGAGCTTATCTGGTGTTTGGTGTTCTTCTATCCACCGCCCGGAGGGCTTCCACAATATCATTGAGGTGAGGACTACATCTCCCCTCATCCACCCTGCTGCCCTGAGGTAAAGCTCCATCTGTGGGGAGCTGTACTACCAAAGCTGCATTCACATCACCTCAGCGCTGGTAACCCTATTACCAGGTACCACAGGTGGCGTCATGTTACCATTCCCCCACCATCATAACCCCCACCCCACCATTGAGGGTCCAGGGCACGGTACTGGGAACTGACCAGGCATAATCCTCACTGAAGTAACCACCTGTCCTGGTACCCCCTACCCAGTCGACCGACTCAACTGCAATGCGAGTTTTTCTCACATTGCATTCGGACCAATGTTACTCAATGTCTGAGAGCACATTTGCTAGTATTGGACGTTTTCTTCTTGTTCGAGAGACGGATGAGAAAGCAGTTGCAACATGCTGCGACAGTATGTAATACACGCGCGAGACTCGCCAATGCAAGTCTATTGGTCCGACAAAAATCACGGACCGCACACGGACCATCCAAGTTGAATGCGATTTTTCACTGATATATTCTCATTTTGTAGCTCAGACAACTGTAAAAAATGTTCCTGTAAATGATTATACAGTAAATAGCTGCTGAGAAAAAAATCTGATTGCACACGGACAACACACGGAAGCCACACTGACCAAAACTCAGACGACACTCATACGACTCTAGGATACGTCAATTGGACAATTTCTTTCACTCGCCAGTGTGCTTCCAGCCTTAGTGGATGAATCCCACGCGTGCCATTCCTATGCAGTGTACCCATATTGTGTCAAGAAAAACACTCACTGTGGTTTGACTTTCTCTTTCGTTCGTTAACTACAGTAAACTTATATATTGATTTTCCCAGCTGTTTTCATAAGAAGACGCTCCTATATTGGTATTAACATTCGTAGTCGGCCTGGACATCTCTGTGAGATGGCAGTACTTAAGTAATGCTTTTGTTACAGTATTTTTTATGACCAGTATATATTTGCTGATCTTCCTGTTTTTCTTTGCTATATCAGGCCCTTTTATAGTAAGGCCTTGTGCACACACTGCATTTTTTGGTGCAAATTTGCTGCAGGGTTGTGACAAATCTGCATGCCTATCCTGAAGTCAGCAAAGTCAATGAGAACTTTGAAGTGTTGTGCATACATTGCTTACTGCTTAAGGTGCAGTCAGACGTAACGATCGCTCCAACGATCCCGACAGCGATAAAGACCTGCCGGGATCGCTGGAGCATCGTTACCTGATCGCTGGGGAGCTGTCAAACAGGCAGATCTCCCCAGCGATCAGGCCAAGGGAGCCACCTCCCATATCGCTCCCTGCTTAGCGCTGCGGCAGCGCTAAGCAAGGAGAACGCAGGTAACTATGATAAACAGCGCGTATCCAGGCAGTGCGCGCTGCCTGGATACGCGCTGTTTATCATAGTTACCAGCGTTCTCCATGCTTACAGGCAGTGCTAAGCAGGGAGGACGCTGGTAACCATGGTAAATGCCGGGTATCTAGGCAGCGCGCGCTGCCTGGATACCCGGTGTTTACCATAGTAACCAGCCCTGTGAGGTCACAGATCGCTGGTTTCTCACGGTCACACGCAGCGATGCGTGCTGACCAGCGGGAAACCAATGATCAAAAAATGACCCGCAGCACTTTGCAACGATCAGCGACCTCACAGCAGGGGCCTGATCGCTGCAAAGTGTCACACATAGCGACATCGCTGGGGAGATCGTTGTAACGTCACAGTTACAACGATCTCGCTAGCGAAATCGTTATGTGTGACTGGGGCTTTACTGTTTCCTCGCTAGGGACGGGCTGCACCTCAATGGGCAGGGTGCAGCTGTGCTGGGGGAGAAAATGGCTAGAAGGTTGGAGAAGTGTTTAAACTAGGGATTGTGGAGGAGGGTATTCATTGTACAGGAGGGGAAGATAGTGTAAATAGTAACCTGGGCACAAGTAATAAAATTGGGGGGTGGCATGGGTGGTGGGGTTAGAACAGTCAATATAGTAGGAAGGAATAGAGGTAAAGAGAGATGCATAAAGTGCATGTACACTAATGCCAGAAGCCTCACCAACAAAATGGAAGAATTAGAATTGATTTTGTTGGAAAATAATTATGACATGGTGGGGATATCGGAGACGTGGCTGGCCGAGAGCCATGACTGGGCTGTTAATTAACAGGGCTATTGTCTGTTCAGAAATGACTTTACAAATAAGCAAGGAGGAGGTGCATGTTTATACGTAAAATCATCCTTAAAACCCATCCTGCGTGATAATATAGGTGAATCTAATGGAAATGTAGAGTCCCTGTGGGTGGAGATAAGGGAGGGGGAAAAAATGATAAATTACTGATAGGGGTTTGTTATAAATCCCCAACAATAATGGAAGTGGAGGAGAATATCCTCATAAAGCAAATAGATGAAGCAGCGACTCAGGGAGAAGTCATTATTATGGGGGACTTCAACTACCCTGAAATACATTGGGGAACAGAAATCTGCAGTTCTAGCAAAGGTACCGTATATACTCGCGTATAAGCCGCGTTTTTCAGCCCAAAAATTGGGCTGAAAAGTAGGCCCCTCGGCTTATACGCGAGTCAATACGGCCCCCGTGTATATAGCAGCCCCAGCGGTAGTATACAGAAACCCCAGTAATGCAGGGCCCCCCCAGCCTTGTTCCGGTCACCTGTAAAGCAAAATATACTTATCCCTGTCCCGCTGTCCGCGCCCGCTCGCCGCTGCCGTCCGCGATCCTCCATCTTCATGCGTCTTCTTCCTGTTTCCTATGTTCGTCGCAGCAATGACGTCATTGCCGGCGCCGAACACAGGAAACAGGAAGAAGACGCATGAAGATGGAGGATCGCGGACGGCAGCGGCGAGCGGGCGCGGACAGCGGGACAGTGATAAGTATATTTTGCTTTACAGGTTACCGCAACAAGGCTGGAGGGGCCCTGCATTACTGGGGATTCTGTATACTACCGCTGGGGCTGCTATACACTACCACTGGGGCTGCTATATACTACCACTGGGGCTGTATATACCTCTGGGGCCCTGTATACTACCACTGGGGCTGTATATACCACTGGGGCTGTATATACTACCACTAGGGCTGTATATACCACTGGGGCTGTATATACTACCACTGGGGCTGTATATACCACTGGGGCTGTATATATCTCTGGGGCCCTGTATACTACCACTGGGGCTGCTGTATACTACTGATGGGGCTGCTATACACTACCACTGGGGCTGCTATATACTACCACTGGGGCTGCTGTATACTACCACTGGGGATACTAGGGATGCTATATACTACCACTGGGGCTGCTATATACTACCACTGGGGCTGCTGTATACTACCACTGGGGCTGCTGGGGATGCTATATACTACCACTGGGGCTGCTGTATACTACCACTGGGGAGGCCTGTATACCACTGCTGGGGGCTGTATACCTGTGCTGGGGTCCACCCTCGGCTTATACACGAGTCAATAGGTTTTTCCAGATTTTTGGGGCAAAAGTAGGGGGGTCGGCTTATACACGGGTCGGCTTATACACGAGTATATACGGGTAATAGGTTTTTGACAAATATGAGAGACAATTACCTTTCACAACTGGTTCAGGACCCAACAAGAAGGTTGGCACTGCTGGACCTAATATTAACCAACAGGCCAGACCGCATATCAAATATACGGGTTGGAGATCACTTGGGTAATAGTGATCATAAAATAATAAGTTTTCAAGTATCCTTTACTAAGATGTGTAGTAGAGGGGCTACAAGGACACTAAACTTCAGGAAGGCAAATTTCCAACGGTTGAGAGATGATTCTTAGTGCAATAAACTGGGACGATATCCTGAGACATAAAAGTACACAAAGCAAGTGGGAAACGTTTATTAGCATCCTGAATAGGGTCTGTGCACAATATATACCCTATGGGAATAAGCATGCTAGAAATAGGAGGAAACCACTATGGCTATATAAGGCTGTAAGGGGCGCAATAAATGGCAAAAAGACAGCATTTAGGGAATTAAAGCAAGTAGGTAGCGATGAGGCATTAAATAAATACAGAAAATTAAATAACATCTGTAAAAAGCAAATCAAGGCAGCAAAGATTGAGACAGAGAGACTCATTGCCAGAGAAAGTAAAAATAATCCCAAATTATTTTTTAACTACATAAATAGTAAGAAACTAAAAAATGATGTTGTTGGCCCCTTTAAAAATAATCTGGGTGAAATAGTGGATGAGGATGAGGAAAAAGCCAATATGCTAAATGACTTTTTTTCAACAGTATTTACACAAGAAAATCCCATGACAGACAATATGATCAGTGATAACAAAAACTGTCAATTAAATGTCACCAGCCTAACCCAGCAGGAAGTACGGCATCGTCTAAAAATCACTAAAATTGACAAATCCCCGGGCCCGGATGGGATACACCCCAGAGTGCTGCAGGAATTAAGTACTGTCATAGATAGACCATTATTTTTAATCTTTAAAGATTCCATAATAACAGGGTCTGTACCACAGGACTGGCGTATAGCAAATGTGGTGCCAATATTCAAAAAGGGAACAAAAACTGAACTTGGAAATTATAGGCCAGTAAGCTTAACCTCTACTGTGGGTAAAATCCTAGAGGGTTTTCTAAGAGATGCTATACTGGAGTATCTGAAGAAAAATAACCTCATGACCCAATATCAACATGGTTTTACGAGGGACCGTTCCTGTCAAACTAATCTGATAAAAAAGACCTGGGTGTATGGGTAGATGACAAACTCACATTTAGTGGCCAGTGTCAGGCAGCTGCTGCAAAGGCAAATAAAATAATGGGATGGATTAAAAGAGGCATAGATGCTCATGAGGAGAACATAGTTTTACCTCTATACAAGTCACTAGTGCGACCGCACTTAGAATACTGTGTACAATTCTGGTCTCCGGTGTATAAGAAAGACATAGCTGAACTAGAGCAGGTCCAGAGAAGAGCAACCAAGGTTATTAGAGGACTGAGGAGTCTGCAATACCAAGACAGGTTATTAAACTTGGGGTTATTTAGCTTGAAAAAACGAAGGCTTAGGGGTGATCTTATAATAATGTATAAATATATGAGGGGACAGTACAGAGAACTTTCTAATGATCTCTTTACTCTTAGGCCTGAGACGGGGACAAGGGGGCATCCTCTACGTCTGGAGGAAAGAAGGTTTAATCATAATCACAGACATGGATTCTTTACTGTAAGAGCAGTAAGACTGTGGAACTCTCTGCCACATGATGTTGTAATGAGTGAGTCACTACTAACATTTAAGAAGGGCCTGGATGCCTTTCTTGAAAACTATAATATCACTAGTTATATATACTAGATCCTTTGATAGGGCGTTGATCCAGGGAATTAGTCTGATTGCCATATCTGGAGTCAGGAAGGAATTTTTTCCTCCAATGTGGAGCTAGTGTTGCCACATAGGTTTTTTTTGCCTTCCTCTGGATCAACATGTTAGACTATGGGTTGAACTAGATGGACTTAAAGTCTTCCTTCAACCGTAAAAACTATGTTACTATGTTACTATGTTAGTTAGGGCCCTGTCACACTGAGCAACGCTCCAGCGATCCCAACCTGCCGGGATCGCTGGAGCGTAGCAACCTGGTCGCTAGGGAGCTGTCAAACAGGCAGATCTCCTCAGCGACCAGGGAGCCACCTCCACATCGCTGGAAGCGAGAGGACGCTGGTAACTATGATAAACACCGGGTATCTAGACAGCGAGCACTGCTTAGATTCCCAGTGTTTATCATGGTTACCAGCCTGTGAGGTCGCTGATAGCTGGTCTCTCGCTGTCACACGCAGCGATGCGTGCTGGCCAGCGAGAGACCAAGGACCGAATAATGGTTCTGAACCATGTGCAGAGATCAGCGACATCACAGCAGGGGCCTGATCACTGCTACATGTCACACATAGCGACATCGTTGGGGAGATCACAGTTACGTCACAAAACCTGTGACGTATCAGCAATCTCGCTAGCGATCTCGCTATGTGTGACAGGGGCTTTAGTGTAGATTTGCTTGCACAAAAAAATCTGCAGCATGTCAATTCTTGATGCAGATTTCCTGTGTTTTTCAGCCCTTCCAGCCATTGACTTCATTAACAGCCGCTTCACACGTCCTGATATCGTTGTCCAACAACGATAAAAAGTCACGTGGTTCGTGCATTGGCGCCGATATAGTTTATGCGTTGTGTGGTGTAAATGAGCAATGCGATGCAAGAACAATGCCAAAACGATATCGGGGGGAATTGTGCAGGCTCTCCAACTGCCCGATATTGGATGGACGATCTGGCATGATCGTGCTGTGTGACAGCGCTACTACGATTTGGAGCACAACTTCCCCTATTCACTACAATGTTAATTGGTCATTCCCGAGTTGATGAGACGCAGTGAGCAAGAGGGGCACACGACATCGTACTTGCGTTGCCTGCCGATATCGCACTGTGTAACATCTCCTATGCGATCTTGAACAAACGCCAAAAACGTGTGCGCTCCCGTGAAGTTGTATACAATATCGTAACGATATTGGGACATGTAAAGCGGCCATAAGAGAAATGCATGGCACAAATCATCACCTAATCTGCACTAAAAAGGCATTGCGGTTTTGGTGTGTTGTTCTGCCAGGGAATGCAGATTTGCTACAGATTTGGTGCAAACAAATTCTGCACCAAATGCTCAGTGTGTACACTAAAGGCCCAGTTACACACATAGATAATTGTGCAGAGATTGTTCGCTGATCTCTGGTTGCACTAAAATCATGGACACATTGTTCTATTTTGTGGCCGTGTACAAATGGAACAATGTGTCCATGATTTCACTGCAACCAGAGATCTGTGACCAATATCTGAACAGATATCTGTGTGTGTAACGTGGCCTTTACTGGGCCATAAGCCTTTTATACGATGGTATCACATTGATTCTAATGGGGATGTCACACGCGTCAATATCACGTGCAATATTGCTGCTGCACATGACGTTGCAGCGATATTGACGTGTGTGATAGGCAGGGCCGGCTCCAGGTTTCTGTGGGCCTCGGGCGAAAAAGTCTCAGTGGGCACCCTTTAGTACATATCGCGGACTATAATTATATATATATATATATCTATAGCCGCACACTTACCGCAAGCCCCACAGACAATGCATGGGGCTTGCCGCAAATGGGAAGCAAGTGCAGCCGCTAGGCGGAAAATGCGGCAGATGCGGGGTTTTTTTTAACCGCAACTGCCACATTTTTAAAAAAACGCCTATGTGAAGGCAGCATTACAGGAACAGTGACTGCCGAAACCAGCAAGAGCTGTTTCTGACAGTGAGTATATTACACGTTGTTAGGAGCGGGCTAAAATGCATTTGCATTCCCTTGCGCTTTTTAAAAATACCCTTCAAATGCAAAATGTTGCATTTTTGTGCGTCTGAAGATGCTTGGTATATACACAAGCATCCTGAAGAGCACAAATAATGCAAGCAGCTTAATGGAGCCACACTGCCATATGGGTGGCACCGCAGCTTAGCGGAATGTCTGGCCGTGCGGATCTCTCTCTCCTCACCTTTCTTCGTGCCGCTTCGGTCTCCTCCGGTCGCTCTGCACATATCAGCACAGTGATGACTACATCGTGCCCCTCCATTCTGAGCTGCAGAATGCAGACAGCGGCAGAAGATACTCTGGAGAAGAATACTGCTGGCAAAGGTGGCTGAGACTATAGGAGCGGAATCCGCGGGGGGCTACCACTGGTACACATACCTCGTACACACGCGGCTCTGCTCCATACACCTCGTACACACTCAGCTCTGCTCCATACACCTCGTACGCACTCAGCTCTGCTCCATACACCTCGTACGCACTCAGCTCTGCTCCATACACCTCGTACGCACTCAGCTCTGCTCCGTACACCTCGTACGCACTCAGCTCTGCTCCATACACCTCGTACGCACGCGGCTCTGCTCCATACACCTCTTACGCACGCGGCTCTGCTCCATACAAACATCGTACGCACGCGGCTCTGCTCCATACACCTCGTACGCACGCGGATCCGCTCCATACACCTCATACACATGCGGTTCTGCTCCAAACACCTCGTACACAAGCGTCTCTGCTCCGTACACCTCATACACACGCGGTTCTGCTCCATACACCTCATACACGCGGCTTTGCTCCATACACCTCGTACGCACGCGGCTCTGCTCCATACACCTCGTACACACTCAGCTCTGTTCCATACACCTCGTACGCACTCAGCTCTGCTCCATACACCTCGTACGCACTCAGCTCTGCTCCATACACCTCGTACGCACTCAGCTCTGCTCCATACACCTCATACGCACTCAGCTCTGCTCCATACACCTCGTATGCATGCGGCTCTGCTCCATACACCTCGTATGCATGCGGCTCTGCTCCATACACCTCGTACGCACTCAACTCTGCTCCATACACCTCGTACGCACTCAGCTCTTCTCCATACACCTCGTACGCACTCAGCTCTGCTCCATAAACCTCGTACGCACTCAGCTCTGCTCCATACACCTCGTACGCACTCAGCTCTGCTCCATACACCTCGTATGCATGCGGCTCTGCTCTATACACCTCGTACGCACTCAGCTCTGCTCCATACACCTCGTACGCACTCAGCTCTGCTCCATACACCTCGTATGCATGCGGCTCTGCTCCATACACCTCGTACGCACTCATCTCTGCTCCATACACCTCGTACGCACTCAGCTCAGCTCCATACACCTCGTACGCACTCAGTCTGCTCCATACACCTCGTACGCACGCGGCTCTGCTCCATACACCGCTCCATACACCTAGTACCCACTCGGCTCCGTTCCATACACCTAGTACACACTCGCCTCTGCTACATTCACACTGTAAATCCCTCCTGACCCCACACATAAACTTCACCTAATTGCCATACACCTAGTACACACTCGCCTCTGCTACATTCACACTGTAAATCCCTCCTGACCCCACACATAAACTTCACCTAATTGCCATACACCTAGTACACACTCGCCTCTACTACATTCACACTGTAAACCCCTCCTGACCCCACACAAACTTCACCTAATTGAGTCTCATGATGGGCAGCACAGCAGAGTCCTGCATACTCGGAGATGCTGATCATGTGATCCCTGACTCCTCCATTCCATGTGACATCATCACAGGTCCTGTAAGCATAGAGTGTGCTGCTCTGTCAGCTCCCATGGAGGGGGGAGGAGGGAGACCTCCGGTGCTGCAGGAGGCTGAAAATGACCCCCCAGCTGCCCCCTGGATATGGCCCTGGCTGTGGGGGCAGTGTGCTCAGGGGCCCCTGAGGCTAGGGTCACACTTGCATTGTGTCCCTAGCCTGAGGCAAGTATTTTCGGCTGCAGAGTATAGCGTTTAATGCTATGCGCTGGAGCCCATAGAAACCCGATGTTTACCTTGACAACCACTGGTTGTCAATGTAAACATCAGGTTTCTATGGGCTCCGTTGCTGGCAGCGCATAGCATTAAACGCTCTGCGCTGCAGCAGACAATACTTGCATCAGGCTAGGGTCACAATGCAAGTGTGACCCTAGCCCTCAGTGGCCCGGTGGGCCCCATTCAAGCGGTCGGGCCCCGGCACTTGCCCGGGTGTGCCGGGTGCTGACGCCGGGCCTGGTGATAGGGCGCATCAACCAGCGATAAATCACTGATTGATGGTCGCCAGGTTTTAGAACCTGCTCTAAGGGTACCGTTACAAGTCGCAACATTGCATGCAATTTCACTTGCAATTTGCTGGTTGCAGTGAAATCATGGACACATTGTTATATTTTGTTGCCATGTACAAAATGGAACAATGTGTCTATGATTTCACTTTAACCAGCAAATTGCAAGTGAAATTGCATGCAATGTTGTGACGTGTATCGGTACCCTAAAACCTGGGGATTTTCGCCCGGTGGACAGGCAGCATCACTGCGTGTGATATCGGGAGACGAGCGAGAAGCCAGCTCCAAGCGCCTCTTAGCAAGCGCTGAGCAAGCGCTGAGAGCTGGTATCCTTGGTAAACAGCGGGCAACTAAGTGCCGCACTGCACTTAGTTACCTGCTTGTTTACATGGTTACCAGTGTTCTCGCTGGTACTGATCGCTGATGAGTCTGCCTGTGTGACAGCTCACCAGCGATCAGCCTTCAATGTCGCTAGCGATGAGATCGCTGGCGAAATTGACGCGGGTGACGTCCCCATAAAGGTACCGTTACACACAGAGATATATTGCTTTCAACTCACTGGTTGCAGTGAAATCATGGACACATTGTTCTATTTTGTTACCGTGTACAAATGGAACAATGTGTCTATGATTTTACAGCAACCGGTGATTTGCAAGCAATATATCTCTGTTTGTAAAGGTACCTTCAAAGGAAGCTACATTTTTTTTTGTGAAATCTGTTGAGGTATACTCAAGTAGGATTTGTTGTTCTATCTTTTGCCATGCCGGTGCATAATTTGTAGTGTACTCTATGTTTTTTTCTATCCAGAAATAATGTGTCTGCTCTTTGTGCCTTCCCTTCCAGCATTTTTTACAAATTAATCTTTGTTGTTGTCTTCAGCTGTTTTTTCCTCACTTGCCATCTGCTTTTCTTTTTCTGACGACATTATTTTTACTTTCCTGCTTATACATTGCTCTAATATTTCTATATTCTCGTTTTGCAAAGTTTATAGTCACAATATGCATTTCTTTTTTATCTTATACAGCAAAGGGTACTATTATTCATAATAAAAAAAATTGGGAATATTAAGCTAACCACATATGCAATGACATAAGGCTCACATACAGTTCTCCAATTTCAGGATGTCTATAAACTGATCATTTACACTAATATAAATTTGCAAAACATATCAAGTTTAACCCCTTAGTGACCAAGACAATTTTGTCCTTAATGACCGGTCCTAATTTTGGAAATCTGAGCAGCATTGCGTTATGAGGTAATAACTCTAGAATGTTTCAACAAAACCCAGTGATTCTGATAATGTTTTTCATGACATTTTGAACTTTACGTTAGTGGTAAGTATAAATCAATATTTTTTGAGTTTATTTGAGTAAGGCTGAAGGCGCACTGTCGTGCATTAAACACCGAGCGTGTTTGATGCACGACAATGATGAGAGTGTGATGTGTTTTTTTGGGTGTGTGTGGTCCGAGTGTGGTGCGAGTTTGAATTTACCACTTTCCCAGTACAGTAATCAATAATGTTTCAGCACTGTCACAGCAGTGCTGAAACATTATTGTTTAATAAACTCAGTTAGAAATCAAAATAATAAAGTTCTGTATGTTAATAATCATTTTAACCACCTTTGCAGGCTCTGCGCCACATGTCGGCACAGAGCCTCCAGATGCGGCTATTACAAGCCGGTGTCTGAAGGGTTAAATTGCTGTGGGTGTGCTGCCATCATGTATACACAGAGCCCCTACATTGTAAAGCGCTGCGGAATATGTTGGCGCTATATAAATAAAGCTTTATTATTATTATTATTATTATATATAGACTCTGTGTATACATGGTGACAACACACCATGCCAGTGCAGGGTTTAAATCCTTTATTTTTCTGCTCCCGACAATTGTAGGGTGATTATACAGTACTGTGAAGATGCTATCCTTCTGCAGTGAGCTGTCCGAGGTCCTGAACCTTCAGAGTGTTATTACAGTAATATCACGCTAAAGCTTCAGCACCAGTTTGAAGTGATTTTAACAGCACACTCGTGCGAATATCGCTATAGACTTGCATTGCCCTCTCGCGCGTGAAAATCACGTGTAGTCGCAGCATGCTGCGACTGCACTCGCTTCTGAGTCACAATGCAAATTAAGTGCGGGGAACTCGCACCAGTCTGCCCTGCCTGATATGGCAACACTGGTCCGAGTGCAATACAAGTTTCCCTCGCATTGCACTCGTGCGAGTCCCTCGCACATTGTGCCTTCAGCCTAAATTGGGATTGTTGAGAAAAGTTTGTAAAAGTAGCAATTTTAAAATCTGTCAAGAGACTAGAGATGAACGATGTTCAGCAGAATCAGCTCTTGTAAGAGCTGCATCATAGGAGTAGGGCGTAGGGACTCAGTCTGTAACAGCCCTTTTTCAGATCTACTCCATAGAAGCACGGACTAGTTTTAATTACAAACCCTTTGGGCGAGTTTAGAGCAGTCCCTATTAGTTTTTGCCAGGCAGGTGTGTGCCAGAGTGCTGTACAAGTCTTTTTCACAGCATCTGGCCACATCTAGCTCTGGGAGTCCTTTAGGGCATGTAGTGTAGCACTGCTGTTAAGAAAGCTACACCACCTGTCTTAAGTAGGCATTTTTTTGCTGCTACTAGTCTCAGCAATTTGTTCGGACTAGTAGCAGTGTGATTTACACAGTAGTGTAGCCCACTTGTGAAAAGCTACACTGCCAGTGTACTTCCTTACTAATTTTTAACTCCACCTTGGCCACATCTGACTTCTGGTCAAGTTGCAGCGTGACAAAAACTATTAGGGCCGCTTTACCACACACAGATATTTGTGACCAACTTCTGAACAGATCTCTGGTTGCAGTGAAATCATGGACACATTGTTCCATTTTGTGGCTGTGTACAAAATGTATCAATGTGTCCATGATTTCACTGCAACCAGAGATCTGTTCAGAAGTTGGTCACAGATATCTGTGTGTGTAAAGCGGCCCTTAGTGTAGGCCACTTGTAATACAATCTACTACAACGCCAGTGTACTTCCTACTAATTTTCAACTGCACCTTGGCCACATCTGATTTCTGGTCAAGTCGCAGCGTGACAAAATCTATTAGTGTAGGGCACTTGTAATACAATCTACTACACCGCCAGGGTACTTCCTACTAATTTTCAACTGCCCCTTGACCACATCTGACTTCTGGTCAAGTCACAGCGTGACAAAAACTATTAGTGTAGGCCATTTATAATACAATCTACTACACCTCCAGTGTAGTTCCTACTAATTTTTAACTGCACCTTGCCCAGGTCTCACTTTGGGCCTAGTAGCAGTGTTGATTCAGTCACCTCTGCTTGATTGACATTCACCTTTTTTGGTAAAACAACTGTACTGCTCCCAATTTTTTCACATACAAAATGAGTGGCAAAAGGCCTGCTGCTGATGGAAACGGGAGTAGGCGTGGTGGAAAGGGAAAAAAAGTTTGTGTCCGTGGCGTAGATGCTAAAGCTACATTAACATCTGCTGAAGATAGACAATCTTCCAGCCAAAGTAAGATGTCTACTTCTTCCCGAGGCCAATCGAATATGATCTCTTTTTTATGGACACGACCATCGATACCACTTGGAAGTGAGGCACAAAAGCAGCAGGTGCTTGAATGGATCACAACTGCTCCATCAAGTGGCCTCTCCTCCACCTCAACTTCTACATCACAAACCCTCCAGTCATCTGAGGTGTCAGACCAATCACACTTGATTTCTCCAAGCTCCCAAGTGTCCAGCCGCCCTACTTAGTCTGGGGTAACAGACATGTTTGAGTCTGCAGAGCTGTTCAGTCACACAATAGCCTGGGAATCAGAGGTCTGCTCCAAAGCTGCAGTGAGTCCAGACGAGTTAATGATCTGCCCTGATTCCCAGAAGCTTTGTGAGTCAGACCCAGGCACAGATGAAGAAGCTTCTGACCTTCATGCAGACCCTCATTCCCTAACAGTATATACTGTTGGTGGACACCAGGAGGATGATGCTGATGAGACTCAGATACTGGATTTGATTGACAAATTAAGTTATCAGTCAAGGCAGGAAGAGGTTGTCTCTGAAGATGAGGGGTGTGAGAACACAGAGGATGATGATAAGGTTGGATATCCCACTTACTGTCAACCCACAGTCAGCCAGTCGATGAGGTCAACACAGGAGTTGGAGGAGGATGCTACTGACGACAAGGTTAGGTTGCGCCTTCCTGGACATAGAAGGAGCAGTGGAAGCAAGCCAACAACTGCATCTGCAGCCACAACTCTGAGCGGAATTCGTGCTGGCTCTGCAGCTCGCATGGGCTCTAAGCCTTGCCTAGCCTGGGCCTTTTTGACATCGCCAAGGATCTCCCAACTCATGTCATCTGCAAGAATTGTCACCAGTCTCTGAGTAGAGGCCAAAAACTCACAAGCTTGAGTGCTTCATGTATGAACCGCCACATGGACATGAAGCACAAGTCGCAATGGGAAGCTCACTGTGCTAGAATGCGGGCTAGCGCGGGCTTGGCCTACCACTGTCTGCCCCATCAAGTGCATCCGTGTGCTCTACATCGTCTGTGACTGTGGGGACAGCTGTCACATGCTTTTGGACTTCCACCTTCCACCTCTTTTCCAGCAACAGGCAGTGTGATTGGCAGGTCGTCACTTGGTTTTCAAGTGGACAATGCTGCTGGTGTTGAGCTCTCTCAGACATCAAGAGCACCACCTTTGGATGAAGGCAACATTACATCTTCGCCTGCACCTCCCTCCCAGACAAGCAGTTTGCTGGGGACAGCATACTCAACTGTGTCTCAGCACAGCAGCCAGCCCTCCGTCCCTCAGATGTGGACAAGTAAATGGCCATTTCCTCCTAGCCATGAGAAAGCTAAGCGCTTGACTTTCACCATCTGCAAGCTGTTGACTTCAGAAATGCTGCCTTTCCACCTGGTGGACACAGAGGATTTTCGAGACCTTAGCGTCCATCTTCTGTAGGTAGAAGTTCCTCCACTGTTTCTGCCTCCTAAACCTCGTCTCGGTCCTCCACCTCCGCCCAAAGCCTGTCTGGTAATGCCTCCCACGTTGTAACTGCACAGAAGGAATCCTGTACACCTCCCTACTATGCTGGCAGCAGGGCTCAACGCCATCAGGCGGTCTTTACCTTGAAATGCCTAGGAAATGTGAGTCACATAGCAGAGGAGTTGTGGTCAGCTCTGGCGACCGAGTTTCAGCAATGGTTGTCTCCACTCAACCTGCAGCCAGGGAAGGCCGTGTGCGACAATGCTGCAAACCTGGGTGCGGCCCTTCGCCGAGGCAATATCACACACGTGCCTTGTATGGCTCACGTCTTGAATCTGGTTGTCCAGCAATTTTTGATGGCCTAGATGGGCTTCTGCAGAGGGCACGGTCGCTGTGTGCTCACTTCCGCTGTTCGCATCCCGCAGCTCAATGACTCGCTTTGCTCCAAGAGTCTTTTGGTTTGCCCGTTCACCGGCTGAAATGCGATGTGCTGACACGCTGTAATTCTACTCTGCACATGTTGCAGCGACTGTGGCAGCACCGCCGAGCCCTGGTGCAATACTTTATGATGTATAGCCTGGGCCAATGAGATCCAGAGGTGGGGCAGGAGTGGTCTCAGATCAAGGACCTATGCACCATTCTGCACAGATTTGAGATGGCGACGAAGATGTTTAGTGCTGACGATGCCATTATCAGCATGACTATTCCGGTCATCTACATGCTGGAGCACACTCTAAACAATATTCGGAGTCAGGTGGTGGGACAAGAGGAGGTTGAGGAAGTACAGCAGGAGTCCTATGCGGAAGGGATGACAACATCTGCAAGATCCACACAGTCAGCAGCACCAAGACGGCAGGCATGGGAGGGTGGTGGAGAGGCATTCACGAGGGCGCATGTTAGCAACAAACCTCTTCAGGAAGGTGCAGGAGCCCAGGAAGAAATGGAGGATGAACTGGCGATGGGCATTGAAGAGTCAGCAGCTGAGTGAGACCTTGATGACATTTCTGTTGTGCGAGTTTGGGAGGAGAAGGGAGAGGAAGGAAGCATCATTCTCACCTCCCCACCACCAACACAACAAAGACTTGGTCCTCCTGGGTGCGCTAGACACATGAGCGCCTTCTTGCTGCACTACCTGCAACATGACCCTCGGATTGTGTGAATTAGGATTAATGCAGACTACTGGGTTGCCACACTATAAGCTCCCCGGTTCAAGAGCAAATTTGCTGAAATAATTCCTGCCATACAAAGGGACTCATGCATGCAGGACTATCAGCAGAAGCTGATACATAATCTCAGATCGGCTTTTCCACAAACCACCAGTGATAGTAGTAGTAGTTAAGTTGGAACTGTGAGATTCACTCTATCAACCGTGGGAATGTCGCGTCATCATCACTCACACTGTACCAGTAACACCGTATCTGGTGGTGGTACCAGCAATTTTGTGGCCTTGTTTCAAGATTTTTTCAGACCATCATTTTCAAGGCTCATTTTCACGAGAAGTCTGACACATAGTCAACGCCTGGAGTGGATGGTACACGAGTATCTCCAACATAACATCGATGCAATGACTGTGGAACTGGAGCCTTGCTCATTTTGGGCTTCCAAACTGGAAAAATGGCCTGAGCTCGCCACTCATGCCTTGGAGATCTTGTTGTGCCCCGCAGCCAGCGTTCTCTCAGAACCTGTCTTCAGCGCTGCTGGTGGTGTGCTGACAGAAATGCGCACGCATCTGTCCATCCAGAATGTGGACAGACTAACATTCATAAAGGTGAACGAGGCATGGATCCGCAAGGACTTTTCTACCCCTGTGTCATCCTGGGGAGACTAAAGCCTTGTGGATTTTTGCCTAAAAGTAACCATTTAAAATTTGCAACTGTGGTGCAATTGATGCCACTTAAGTGGTGTGTGTGCCCAAATTTTTTGAAAAAAGGGAGACTATTCCAACCACCATCATCCAGACAAAGGAAAAGACACCAGCAGCTACTACAGGTCAGTGCCCTTTCAATCTACTCCATGAGACTATTCTTGTAGTCCCCTAAATGTGACACAATACTCATCGTCTGCATGAGGCCTTACAGATAGTGAGGAAAAACATTACAAAATACTCATTGTTTGAACGTGTCCTTACAGATACTGAAGTAAAAATCAAGCAATACTAATTGTCTGAACATGGCCTTAAAGAAACCAAAGTAAAAATCAAGAAATACTCATCATCTGAACGTGGCCTTACAGATACAGCCGTAAAAATCAAGCAATACTCATCATCTGCACGAGGCCTTACATAAACCGAAGTAAAAATCAAGCAATACTCATCGTCTGCATGATGCCTTACAAATACTGGAGTAAAAACGGATTTTCGAAGGGCATGTCGTGCTTATATCTGTGTCTCCTGCTCGTTTTACTCGTCCATCTCTTTTCTTTTCGCGTTTTTATATCTACTTGTCACTTTTCCATGTGTTTGTTGTATCTTCTGAGAAGTTTATCACCTTTTGGACACCTTAGAAGTTGTTTTCTATGTGTTTTCTATGTGTTTGTGTGTATTTGCTTTTTCCTGCCATTGTTTTCAATAATATTCTACGGTGTTTGACGAACATTCGACAAACACCCCCCCAATTCGAGAAACCGAATCGAATTTGAACACTAAGGTGGTGGATCATCTCTAATATTCAGTGACAGGTTCCCTTTGACTTTATCCGGCCTACTAGGCACAAACAGGTCTCTGAATTTCTCTCTCTTTTTTCTATAGTACTCGACAAAACTAATGGTGGTCCCACCTGTGTGTAGCGGGGCATGAATTTATGGGAATGCTTGCACGAGCTTTGACTTCATGTGGCCTTCTAGGCCTAAACAGGGCTCTGACCTACCTCTCTGTGAATTCATGTAGAACTCCACAAAACTAATGATGGTCCCACCTGTGTGTGGCGGAGCATGACTTTATGGGAACGCTTGCACGAGCTTTGACTTCATGTGGCCTTCTAGGCCTAAACAGGTCTCTGACGTATCTGTTTTTTCTATAGTACTCCGCAAAACTAATGGTGGTCCCACCTGTGTGTGGCGGGGCATGACTTTATGGGAACGCTTCCACGAGCTTTGACTTCATGTGGCCTTCTAGGCCTAAACAGGTCTCTGACCTACCTCTCTGTGAATTCATGTAGTACTCCACAAAACTAATGGTTGTCCCACCTGTGTGTGGCGAGGCATAACTTTATGGGAACGCTTGCACGAGCTTTGACTTCATGTGGCCTTCTAGGCCTAAACAGGTCTCTGACATATCTCTCTGTTTTTTCTATAGTACTTCACAAAACTAATTATGGCCCCACCTGTGTGTGGTGGGGCAAGACTTTTATGGGAACGCTTGCACAAACTTTGACTTTATCTGGCCTACTAGGCACAAACACAGGTCTCTGACCTACCTCTCTGTGAATTCATGTAGTACTTTACAATGCTAATAATGGTCCCATCTGTGTGTAGCGGGGCATAACATTGACGGGAGTGCTTGCATGAGCTTCGAGGGGATCCGGCCCACTAGGCCTATTCAGTTCAATGACCTACCTCTGTAGTTTTTACTGTAAGGCTATGTGCCCATTGGACGTTTTGTGGGCTGTTTTTTAGCGTTTTCCGTCGGCGTTTTCAGCTGAGTTTTATGTTAATTTATGTTAATCCTAACCACCGGTTGGATTAACATGCTAGTCAATGGATTTTAGAAAACGCTGTGTACATTAGAACGTTTTTTTTTTGTCTCCTTTCCACTTTCTTCACCGGTTTTCCACCGGTTTTCAAAGATAGAGCAAGTGACTTCTTTTGAGCGTTTTTCCAGCGGTTTCAGCTTACAAGTGCACAAAAAACAGTCTTAAAAACGCTAAGAAAAACCGCCAGAAAATCGCCGACAAAACGCTGTATAAACGCTATAAAACCGCTCAAAAAACGCTAAAAAAACTATGGACACTGCTGAGGTCAGAAAACTCAGTTTCTGCAATTCTCCACCGATTTTCTGACGGTCTGCAATGATGCAGAACCGTCCAGTGGGCACATACCCTAATACTCCACAAAATGTTTAGGTGCTGAGCAAGGTTTAACCTTGAAATGCTAGGCCAAGACCTGTTCCGGACCCTCTGCCATGCATGCAAGCTGGGCCATTCAGCAATTTTGGGTCTGGGAGAATTGATGCCATTTTGCTGTAGGTGTGACCCTTTGAAAGGAGTAAGGATTCTTTTTGGAGTCCCTTTGCTATGTTTTACATGATTTAAGAAGGATGTGACATGCCCATACCTGTGTCTCGTTCTCCTTTTACTCTTCCACCTCTTTTTACTTATTGTAGAAAACTTAAGCCACTTAGCCTGTGACTATTTGTATTGTGTTTGAATTGTTGTCACTTTCTGTGGTGTTTGTTGTCCATTCTGAGTAGTTTGGCAGCTTTTGGAGCCCTTTGAAGGTGTTTTGTATGTTCTTTCTGTAGCCTGCCATTGATTTCAATGGGGTTCGCGTTGTTCGATGAACAAATCTTAAATTCGATGAATCGAATTCGAACATTAGGGTGGTGGCTCATATCTGTTAGAAACTTCCTGACTTTGGACATACCAGTACATCCTGGCAAAGGCATTTGCACGGGCGATTGTGGCAATTGTGCATGCACGATTGTTGCCTGGAACCCGGCAATCCTGACATCCAGGCCCCAGTTCTCATAGCCAGTGACAGTCCCTGCACATCCCTGTCTGTTTAACAGACTAAATGCAACTATTGATAACTAGATGGTGGCCCGATTCAAACGCATCAGGTATTTTAGAATATGTACCAATCAGTGGCGCGGGATTCAAATCCGTTAGCGGTGACCAATCAGCGGAGCAGCGCGGCGGAAAATGTGAATCCCGCGCCGCTGATTGGTCACCGCTAACGGCTTGGCGCAGGATTCATATTTCCCGCCAAACCGCGCCGCTCCACTGATTGGTCGCCGCCGGCAGCGGCAACCAATTAGAGAAGTAGCGCACCTTGGTGGGGAATTTGAATCCCGCTCGGAGTACTACCACTGCAAGCAGTCAGGGGATGAGTGGCTGACGTCGGTCATCTCCCGGCTGGCTCGCCACGGACTTCTGTGCAGCAGGTAGCCACGGCTCATCTACTGCCACACAGAAGTCCGCGGTAAACGATGCCGCGGCTCTTTTGCATATGCTGCGCTCATTGGTCGCCACGGCAGCCGGTGACCAATGAGCGCTGGCGAGCTGGCGCGCGATTTCTGTGACAGACATGATTAGGCAATTATATAGTAGATGATAGCATTTAGGAAGCTGGAAGAGGTAATGTACTCCCTTTCCTCTCTGATTCGTGCCCCTATGATAATATAGCGAGAGCCCAATCTTTGCCAAGGCAACCCAGGGTCTTTATGTCACTGAGTTATCGAAAACCTCTGAGATCATTCTCAGCAACATGATTTCAGAGGCTCGTGTCTGTGCAGTACTGACCAATGTCAGTGATGCACCACAGATATAATGAATTGCAATAATCATGGAATGCAATACATTATATCAGAAATCAAATCAATAAAAATGAGTGTCTCATATAGGGACTTAGAAAAATGTAAAAAAAAATGAATAAAAAAGAATTGTAAGAATATTGAAAAAAAATCTGAATTTAAAGAGCAAAAAAATGTATAGGTCATCAAAAAGTTAATTTATTTCAGTAATTCAATGCATGTGAGTCTAGGCCAAGACAGGAATCCCATAGGGTACCTTTACACGCGGCTACTGGAGGATGGATACAACCAGCTACTTCACGTGAACGAGCACGCACAAACGGTTACAAACGGTAAACGCACCATCTTTACATGCCGCCACAAGATACGCTACGCTACGTGACATCTATCTCTGGATACACCACCGGGTGCCTCAAGTCACCTTCTGTAGCTCATCTTACCTCATTTACACACCGCCACAACCAGCTAATATGGGCGGACCTGGTGCAGCAGGGACAGCACATAGGCGTGCCACAATTGTGGATTACGAGACGTCCGTACGCTGATAGGACAAAGCAATAACATCATGATTGGCCAGGCATCGCAGGAGGCTGTTTAATACATGACGCTCGAGCAATTGTGTAGTGTGACTGGTCAGCTCCTTAAATATGCCTCCCTATGCAGCGACTACCAATCGTAACGCAGGAGCTTCCACCAATGATCGCTGAAGGGGGGCGGTATCCTGGAGCCTGTGTCACGCTCCAGCTACATACCAGGTACATTGCCTAGTGTCGACACATCCCTTCTGTTGCTTCTTTACACGCCGATACAGCTCGCTACAATCGCCTGTGTAGCCACCTGTTTCCGGGCAGTGCTCGGAAACAGATGTATCTGTTGCCGGGTGCCTCCTACCGTCTTTACACGCCGCTACTACGGGGTATTTTGCCGCTACAAGCTACATTTGTAGCCTGTAGCTGGTTGTATCCATTATCCAGTAGCAGCGTGTAAAGGTACCCTTAGGGCCCCTTTACACACGGCTACATTTCTTGGGTGGCTACAGGTAACTTACTGGTTGCAGTGAAATCATGGAGACAAGGTTCTATCTTGTTGCTGTGTACAAATGGAATCATGTATCCATGATTTCACTGCAACCAGTAAGTTACCTGGTGACAAGCTACAAATGTAGCCGTGTGTAAAGGTACCCTCAGAGTGCCCTCAGTGCAGCAAATCCAGGTGTGCAGAGTCACACAAGAAAGTGCAGTAACGATTTGGTCGGATTTCATGCCTGCCAGACTCCATGAGAACAACGGATACTAGGAAGCTTACAACCCTGCTTGCTGTGGAAAATCCTAAAGTGTTTTACCTCATCTCCGGTCGAGTGTACCCGTCAACATCAGTAAAGGTACCAAAAGACTGTATGTGTGCGTGTCCCACCTTCCATTTACACCACACCGACCACGCTACCCTATTCCCCTTAATTCATTAACTGCCCCGGGGACCCCTGCTCTCCCTGTGGGGAGCGGTTCCATCTAGCTGCCGCACATCGCCCTGGAGGTCTGAGCAGCGCCGGTGCCATCACCGAACACCTACAGGTGGCGTCACGAAACAAAAACTTTATTCTTACTTAACCGTGCATTGACCACCGGGCCCTTACAGCCTCAGGCACCGAACCGTGACCGCAGCCAGCGCCTGAGACCTGAGAACCTGGCAACGGTGAGTCATAGAAATAAGTGAACCCTTTCAGGTCAGGTTCGGTTCGGTTCGCCGAACTTATTCAAATGAATGGGAGGTAAAATCAAGGGCCTAGAAAACACCTTCAAAGGAACACAAAAGCTGCTAAACACATCTCAAACTGTTTTACAGTGCAGCCTCACTTGTTTGGCATAGACATTATCTTCCTATAAAAAAAAAAAAAAAAAAAAGTGAGGGAAAGAGTGAGGAAGGCCGCTCACTGCCAATTACTCCAGTATTCCTGCATCGGTGTGGCGGTATGGCTTCTGTCCAATTCAGAAGTGTAGAAAGGATAAAAATGGTGCATTCATCTTTTTCATCCTTTATTTCATGTAAAAATTTAAAAACATCAAGCGCCCACCAGGGATGGCTAGACATGTTTCCAAGTTTCCTTCTTATTCATTAGCACATCGAACATTAAGAACACACGTATGCATATACAAAAACTCCCCACAGCCCAGTTGAAACTAATTATATATACAAACTAGATGGTGGCCCGATTCTAAAGCATCAGGTAGTCTAGAATAGTAGTTTGAATGCCGCTTCTCTCATTGGTCGCCGCATTCAGCGCTGACCAATCATAATAGCGGCGCTTGCCATGCCGCCATATTTGAAATACAATGCGCGGCATGATGCGTGCCGCTCTTCATTGGTCGGTGCTGAACGCAGCTACCAATGAGAGAAGCGGCTCGCTGTTTGAATGCCGCTTCTCTGATTGGTCGCCGTGTTCAGCGCCGACCAATCAGAATAGCGGCGCTTGCCATGACGCACATTGTATTTGAAATATGGCAGCATGGTGAGTGCCACTATTCTTCATTGGTCGGTGCTGAACGCGGCTACCAATGAGAGAAGTGGCGCGCGGTTTGAATGCCACTTCTCTGATTGATTAAAAGAGAAAGGAAGCGCACATAGAGTAATACCGCTATTATACAGGTCCCTCAGACCCCAATTGGTTAAACTCACCTGATGTAGTTGTGAGTGTCACAACTACAATAAAAGCACACAGGAGGTCGCTGCAGGCTCCCAGCTGAGAATTGAAGAATCCAGAAAACAGTATTAAAGAGCTGGAATCAATTGCCGCGCTGACCACAAGGATAAAAACAGAGTAAATCATCCACTCCGTTTATTCTGCCTACACATGTTTCGTGGCACAAAGCCACTTCCTCAGGGCCCTGAGGAGGCCCTGAGGAAGTGGCTTTGTTCCACGAAACACGTGTAGGCAGAATAAACGGAGTGGATGATTTACTCTGTTTTTATCCTTGTGGTCAGCGCGGCAATTGATTCCAGCTCTTTATTACTGTTTTCTGGATACTTCTCTGATTGGTCGCTGCTGAACGCGGCGACCAATCAGAATAGCGACGCTCACCCTGGCGCCATATTTAAAATACAATGTGCTCAGTGTATTTCAAATATGGCGCCATTGAACGCGCCGCTATTCTGATTGGTCGCTGCTGAACGTGGTGGCCAATCAGAGGAGCGGCGCGCGGTTTGAATGCAGCTTCTCTGATTGGTCGCCGCGTTCAGTGCCGACCAATCAGAATAGCGGCGCTCGTCATGGCACACATTGTATTTCAAATATGGCAGCATGGTGAGCGCCGCTATTCTGATTGGTCGGCGCTGAACGCGGCGACCAATCAGAGAAGCGGCATTCAAATTGCGCGCCGCTCCTCTGATTGGCCGCCACGTTCAGCAGTGACCAATCAGAATGGCGGCGTATTCCATGGCGCCATATTTGAAATACACTGAGCACATTGTATTTTAAATATGGCGCCAGGGCAAGTGCCGCTATTTTGATTCGTAGCCGCGTTCAGCAGCGACCAATCAGAATAGCGGCACTCGCCCTGGCACCATATTTGAAATACAATGTGCGCCATGGCGAGCTCCGCTATTCTGATTGGTCGCCGCGTTCAGCGCTGAACAATCAGAGAAGCGCCTCTCGCCATGATGCCATATTTGAAATACAACGTTATAAGAAATGTGTCTCCCGGACGGGAAGGATCCAAGATTACCTGTTGTTATTAAAAATTTTATTGTTTGTTATGTATATGAAAAATATCAACTTTCACCCGGTTTAGTTTTAACACTTGTGGACGGGTGTATTTCACCAAGGGGATGTGTGGCGCCCCTCTGGCTAGGCGCCACAGAGAGGTATTGCACTCTGACAATAAATGTGTTATCTCTGTAAGTTGTCAGTTATGGGTTTAACCTGTGGAGTCTCAAGTTACAGACACACACACAGGACTAGGCCACCTTAGAATAGGGGGACTGGTTATTTAGTAGGTCCCAAAAGGGGGCGGAGCCTAAGCTAGAGTGGGAAAACCAGGAAGTGAGAAGAGTTTTACCTTAGACAGTTCTGGGAAGGCAGTCAGGAAGGACGTGCCTGACAGTACCGCTGACAGGAGAGATCCCCATCTTTAAGTGGGGGCCCAGGACAGAAGGGGACGGACCAGAACCGATTGGAGCGCCGGCTGGTAATGTGTAGGGAAACACCGGCAACACGGGAAGCCGAGGCGGTCGGTAGTTTACCACCGGCCGCAAACCGACGAGCTACGGGCCCATAATTACCGGGTAGCCGACAGAGCCTCAAGGTACCTCGTCCCTCAGCACCAGATTAGATCCAAGATCACAGGAGCATCGGTCTGGATTCTGGTGGCGGTAGGAGTTACCGCTCCCGTCCGTACCGGTAAAGGAAACCCGTGCTCCACCGTGGGAGATCAAGGGGCTGGCGGGAGAGCTCTGCGAGGATGGTAAAGACAGAGAAGAGTAAAGTAGACCCCGAAAGACTTAGAAGGAACATCTAGAGACTCCATAAGGGGGACCTTGAATCGGCAACATTCATCCAGTAAACCAGACTGTACCATGCTTCATCTTACCATCTGCTGGTACCCAGTAAAGTTTAGAGTTGACTTGGTCTCTGTTGTTCTTCTCACCGGTGCCCGGAGGGCTTCAGCATCATCAGCAGCATTGCACCAAAGGGGTAAGAACAACAACTCCCCTCATCCTTCCCCTCATCATCCACCATCACTTCTGGCCTGAGGTAAAAGCTCCACCTGTGGGGAGCTGGACCACATTTAGTTGTGTGGCGCCCCGCACGAGTGCGTCACAGGAGGGTATTGCAGCCAAAAATGCAGCAGCAATATTCTCTGATTCAGCAGTCACACGGTTAACTCAGAGATCCATACCCTGCATGCATCACCTAGCATAGAGGGCCAATCAGGTCCTGGTGGGCGGAGTGTAGTGGTAGTGTGCAGTAGAAGTTTAGTCCAGCTAGAAGAGTCGAGTCTAGTCTGGGAGTGTAACAGCAACATAGAAGACCTCTGCAGATTCCCAGCTCTGCAACCTAGGGGAGGGGCGGACCAAAGACTTTTTCCCACAATTGGACTACAAAAGCCCCCAAGGAAGTGGTAGTGTCAGACCATACTTCACCAGCTCTTCACCAGAACAGTTACCAGGTGGAGACGGGTGTGGTTCCTCCAAGAAAGATGACCGGTACAAGACTCCATGACCTGATGCAAGAAGTGGAAGCCGAGGCCAGACCAACAATTGGCCATCCAGGTCCGGGTCCTGTCCTCTAGATAGACGGCAGCCCCGACTTCTGGCAGGAACTCTTCAAGACCTCCGGGTGAGGCTAATCGAGACCGTGGAATGGACGATCCGCAGCTGGAGCGCGAGCTTGGGCAGCAGACTACATCGTGCGATGCAGCAGAGCCGCTCGGGTGCAACCACTCCAGGACCGGACGACATCTCGGGTTTTAGCACCGCCTCGCCCACGCCGACCACCTGTCTTGCCCCGTCTCCGGAGCCGATAGACTGCATCATCCCGATAGAGACCACGGCTCACCCCGCTCCAGAGCCTGGAACTGAACCCGTGTTTGAGCCGGAGCTTGCAACTCGCTCCCAAGAAGAAATGGACATTCACCTCGTTCCCCTTGAGGAACCCGCGACTAGTTTCACCACTACCGAGACTGTCGTCTGTTTCTTCCACCAACCGGAGGCCTCCTCAGCTACTACCGAGGCCTACCTGGTTACCGGGATTGCGACACCACTACCAACTGCAACAGAAGAAGAGGCAGGCAGCCTGGAAGCCCTGCAAGATGACCCCCGAGGAGAATTATGCAGCGCAGCCGTCCACCTACCCAGAGGACCTTATTTCAACATCTCCGTTTGCCGAGCAGCCCGATGTGATCATTGAGGGAGAGGTGGATGACAACGACTACGAGACCCACAGCACCACTGAGGACCTCTACACCGGGTTTGCCTGGGGAGATACCGTGGATCCTTCGGCCGAGCAATCCGCTCGGGTACGTTGGTCGGGTGCCACCGCAACACCTTCTCCGGTGCCATTCAACCGGGTTCCAATCCAGACTGCCCACCAAACTCAAGCCGTTCAACAGCAAACACGTCACAGTGACTTTATCCACACTCCGCACCGCTCCGACGAAGATGTACGTCGCATCCGAAGGGAAGAGTGGCAGGCTCGTCTGCGCGCCAACATGCAGGCTCACGCTGTAGCTCGCCGCCAACCTCCATTGCCCGATGAACTCCGCAAGACAGGACGGGTGAGCACATTCAACCTTTCCACCGGGTGGGGTTTTGTCAGGGAGGAGGGTGTATATACGGAAGTGTTTGTGGGGCGTCATGATGTGGAGTCACACCTACCAAGAGGGCATCCAAACCGTGATTTGTATAGAGGGGACGTTGTAACCTACGAGCGATATGTATGCTGCGATGGGTGGTTCGCTATACGGGTCCGGAACACTGCCCTCCATAAGTGACTTTGTTGTTTGAACTTTACAAGAGACTTCTTCCTGTTTGGTAAATAACACCGCAACTTGGCGGCAATAGCCTGAACTCTTTCCAAGGACAGCCGACCGCCCGCCGGGTCCGCGAATGTGTTAACCTGTTTTCTTTTTGCTTGCAATATCTTAAGCGAATCTTTACCTGAAAAAGTGTAACTTTTATGCCTGTTATAAAATATAAAAATCTCTCTGTAATGTTGGGTAGCGCGACACTTGGGGACAAGCGTATTTCACCAAGGGGGAGTGTGGCGCCCCGCTACGAGTGCGTCACAGGAGGGTATTGCAGCCAAAAATGCAGCAGCAATTTTCTCTGATTCAGCAGTCACATGGTTAACTCAGAGATCCATACCCTGCATGCATCACCTAGCATAGAGGGCCAATCAGGTCCTGGTGGGCGGAGTGTAGTGGTAGTGTGTAGTAGAAGTTTAGTCCAGCTAGAAGAGTCGAGTCTAGTCTGGGAGTGTAACAGCAACGTAGAAGACCTCTGCAGATTCCCAGCTCTGCAACCTAGGGGAGGGGGTTGCACAGTTCCGTGCGGCCCCCTGGCCACCTTCCCTGGCCGTCTCCCTACCATCACCCGGGCATCAATATGCGGGTCCAAAATCATCCCGTGCCCATCTACAGCCGGTTTGCTGGTACCGAAGCTAGCAGCAGTTCAGCTCTGCTATGCGAACCAGAGGAGTGGAGGGATCGCTTCACAGGAGCACCCCACCATCGCCAAATCCAGTCGTCTAACCAGCGGTGTACCCACCAAGGGACCCAAGGCTCCCCAAAGCATCCGGAACGTATACCCCGGATAGGGCATTCAAGCAGCCTCCCTGTACCCGATCTGGCATTCCTGGGCGACAACGGCACAGTACTTAGTTAGAATGGAGGAACACCGCGGATCTCTGAGAACACACTGGTCATTGCTGAGTCCACCCGGTCCACTACCTACAAACTGTATACCATGTATTGCCTGCTGGTTACAGTAAAGAACCCGTTACAGAGACTTACAGTGTCTGTGCCTTCTTATGAACTGTTCATCCGCATGTTAAGGTAACTGCAGCTGCCTCACAACATCTTGTGCAGCTTCTGGCTCTGGGGATCACCGCTCAGCCTGTGGGAAGCGTTCAATCTTGCTGCATTCCATCCCCCGGAGGCCCTGCAGCGTCGGTACAGTTACCAAATCTCGTGGCGTCACGAAACAATTTAACCCCTAAATCTGTTCCCAAAAGACGTCTCATCATTTTGATCTGCACCACCGGGCCCCACTACCGGCAGGCGCGGTCCATCTGTGACAAGAAGGAAAAAGCGAACGCCTGTCTAAACCGGAGTCCCGGCCACGGTGAGTCAGTTGCACCCTTCATCACCTCATCGGCCAGCCTGCAGCGCCGGTACCCCAAAATTACCAGGAGCACAGGTGGCGTCACGTACCCCTGTAAATATTCCCTTCCCACCATCTAACAAATGATAGCCAGGGCACGGAACCGGGAACCCGACCACCTGTGATTTCCCCAGTTAAACCATCAAACCCAGGCCCGGTATCCAAGTACCCCTTGCCCTGGGCTCATCATATTCACTGCCATAACAGGCTTTCACTCACCCCAACTGTACTGGGTATACAAAAGGAGGTTCTGCAGCCAGACACCTGTCAGACAAAACTTACCACAATTAAATAAAAAGAAGAAGCAGCAGATGCAGCTGATGTGGTGGATGGTGTTGAGTGAGGCCTGCCAGGCACAGTATTCATACACTAACTATACCAGAATAACACATGGAACTTGGCCATGTGGTGGTTCATGCATATAGTAGTCAAATTGACATTTTTTTTTGCCTCTAATGAAGCTTCTTTTACAAACTTTGCAAATAACATGAGTTGCGTCATTCTTTGTAGTATCTAAAAAGGTCCAGGGTAGGCAAACTTTGTCTCCCCAGGCAACTGCAGACCCGCAATCACTGCTGTTCAGGGAAAGAGTTGTGGCTGAGGAATCAGTGCTTGTCGTGCTTGCAGCCCTCAGTCTCTTGGAGGGAAGAGGCAACCTCACTTTCTCATCTTCCTCCTTCACCTTCTGTACTGGGCTACTCAGCTGCATGACTCTGGCTTCATTTAAAGTGAGATCTCAACCCTCATCATCATCCTATTTGTTGTCCCACTCCTTGCCCTGTAAGTCAATCTCCTCCTCTTTCTGCCTTGAACGCACAATACAGTGAAGGTGCTCATAAGGTATCGGAGTCTCATCATCATCAGCTCCACCCCCTGGGATAAACAACTGGTGACAAGGGTCTGAATTCTGCTGGGACTCTACTTTTTTGGGCATAGTCCTCCTCTGGACTATGTGAATCTATGCAGCAGACCTCTGATGCATATGGAATAGAATGTGTGAATATCTCTGCAAAATCACCCATCTGTGTTTCCTTACAATCAGTTGTGCGGATGTAGAGTTGTGACACGGGGTGACACATGGGGAATTGGAGTGCCACCTCTGATGACTGTACTGTGTGTAAAGTTGAGGTAGAGGAACAGGAGAACAGGGCACTTGATTCAGCACTTGCCAGGAACTGTAGCAAAAGTTCTTTCTGGGTCCTATCCATCACTCTGCTGTTGGCAAACAAAAAGTCTTGAATTGGCCACCCAGTAGCAGAAGTTGCCACTTGGCTGATGGTATAATAATCTTTTGTTTAGTCAATACAGCTTTCAGTAAGGTTAGGTTTACATCACGTTTTTATTGCATTTGAATGCAATGCGTTTTTCTGCTGCATTAATGCATAGAAACACATGCAAACTCATGCGTTAACGCATCCACAGACCTGTAGGGGTAAACACATTGCAAACAGGAAACATTGCTGGGTAAAAACGCAGCGTTTTAAACACAACCACATTTTGCATTGCATTTGCAATGCGTTTACCAATACAGGTCTATAGGTGCGTTAACACATGCATTTTTATAAGGTTAATGCAGCAGAAAAATGTATTGCATTCAAATGCAATAAAAATGTGATGGGAATCTAGCCTAATATCACCAATAATATCTATCCCACGTGCACCCAGCTTATTGCCCCTTCCACCACACCTCTTCCTCTTCCCCTTTTCACCACGACCTTGTATTTCCCACTCATGTTTAATGCACACAAATTTGAAAAGAACTTGTTTGAGGCCCAATTAAAGCCTTTTTGAGGAAACAAAAAGACTTGTCAATTATTTTGAAGCCAAACAGCTTTTTCAGGGGATTTGGAATTCACTGCTTTGAGGCCAAATAAAGCCTTTTTAGGGCAAAATCAAAGATTTGAGGCCAAACACTGCATTACAAATTTGGTAATCATACTTCTCATCAAACTCATCATAAAATATCCGGATGAACCATCTCACCCTCCTATTCAATCTAACAAGAGAAAACATAACTAGCTATCTTTTAGTATAGCACGGATGGATCAACAATTCAGCAGCACGGAGCGGCAGCAGCATCGTATATCCCAAGGGACATGTGACTTAGGCAGCCAATGACAGAAGCCAGCCAGTGACTCAGGCCCTTGTGTCTGTGGATGTTTTATCCACTCTGATTTGCTGTGGCCTGGAACATTCACACAGAAAGTGCCAGAGAAAAATGCAGTGTGATGCTCCTCTGACATCTCCCCACCACCTCCCTTCATCAAACATGTCCTGCCCACTATCCTACACAGTCAGAAGGTAGAAAAAAGCATCACAAATGCAGTACAGTTTTTTTTTTGTTTAGTCTGATCAGTTACCGAAGAAAGCTGCATTTGACGATTTTTTTTTGTAAATTGCTTGTGTTTCCAATCACGAACCAAATCTGCAATGTTTGTGCTGAATTTGAGATTGGTGAACATGTTCAGGGAAAGTTCGCTCATCTCTAGTCATCAGCATTACTATTCCGGTTATCTATACTTTGCAGGAGGAGATGCTGGTCCCAGAGGAAGAGGAGTAAGCAGACGAGGATGCAGACAGGGCTGCCACTACTAATTTTGGGGCCCATGCCTGCCAAAATTTTGGGACCCTCTGAGACTCCACCCAGCCTCTACCTGGCTCCGCCTCAACCCATGCTCCGCCTCCACTCATACTCCGCTTCCACCCATGCTCCGCCTCCACCCAAACATGCATTATATTTATAGTGAAAAATTGGAACAGCACAATTTATGTGCAAATCTTTCCCAACCAGCAATCCAGATGGTTCCTTAGGGTGTGTGCACACGATCAGTATATGCAGCGTCTTGCCGCTGCATCCAAAACACTGCGTAGTACAGCATAAGCATAGTGGATGGGATTTAAAGAAATCCCATCCTCACTATGCTTTAACTGACCACAGCGATCTGACAGCTACAGTGCAGGTTGCCGCTATTCCACTCCTCCGCAGCATGTTCATTTCATGCTGCGGAGTCGGAAGCGGCTCCCATCGGGTGCACGGAAGGAGAAGCCGCCCTGGACCAGCCGCACATGGTCAGTACAGGGCGGCTGCGGTCTCCCTGCGGCCACCCGCGGCTTCACTCAGGTCCGGAGGAGCTGCGTCCAACACGCAGCTCCTCTGGACTGTGAGCACACAGCCTTACAGTAGAGTAAAAAAAAGGAAAAACAGCACACAAAAATAGAAAATAGTGGACTTTATTCCCCAATGCATAGCCACGCCATATAGTATAATGCATCCCCCATATATAAAATGCACCCACAAAGTCCTCCATATAGTATAATCCACCCCATAGTCCTGCATATAGTATAGTGCATCCCCATAGTCCTCCATATAGTATAGTGCAGTCTCATAGTCCTGCTATATTATATTGCACATTACATAGTTTCCCACCAGTGTACTCACTGATTAAAAAAAAAGTAAATACCTCTCATCTCGCTGCTCAGGTCTTCTCAGTATCTGCCGAGTTGCAGATGGAAGACATTCATGGCCAGGACTCTGGAGAAGAATGCTGCAAGCAGAGGCAGCCGGGACTATAGGAGCAGCATCCACGGGGGGCTGCCACTAGTTCACACCTCGTATGCACGTGACTCCGCTCTGTACACCTTGTACACTCGGCTTCGCTCTGTACACCTCGTACACTCGGCTCCGCTCTGTACAACTCGTACACTCGGCTCCGCTCCATACACATCGTACACACGCGGCTCCGCTCTATACACCTCGTACACACTCGTCTCCACTCCATACACCCCGTACACTCTTGGCTCCGCTTCATACACACTTGGCTCCTCTCTGTACACCTCGTACACACTCAGATCCACTCTGTACACCTCGTACATATTCGGCTCCAATCCGTACACCTTGTACACACTCGGCTCCACTCCATACACCTCGTACACACACGGCTCCGCTTCGTACAGCTCGTACAAACTTGGCTCCGCTCCGTATGCCTTGTACACACACGGCTCAGCTTCGTACACCTCGAACACTCTCGGCTCCACCATATACACCTTGTACACAAGCGGTTCCGCTCTGCACACCTTGTAAACACTCGGCTCCACTCCATGCACCCTGTACACTCTCGGCTCCGCTTCATACACCTCGGACAGATGCTGCTCCACTCCTTACATCTTGTACACATTCAGCTCTTCTCTCCACACCTCGTACACACTCGACTCCACTCCACACACCTTGTAAACACTTGGCTTCATTCCATACACCTTGTACACACTCGGCTCCGCATCATACACCCTGTACACATGCGGCTCGGCTCCAGACGCCCCGTACACACGTAGCTCCACTCTGGACGCCCCGTACACACGTGGCACCGCACAATCTGTACACACATGGCTCTGCTCCACATGCCCCATACACATGCGGCTCCTCACACCCCGCACACATGCGGCTCTGCTCTGTGTGCTCTGTACACATGCGTCTCCGCCCTGTACACATACGGCCTCCTTGCTCCAAATGGCCACGCCCCCCGCCAGCATGGTTGGGCCCCCATGCCCCTGTTCCAATAGCTATGCCCCCTCCAATGATGGGTGGGTCCGTGACTCTAGGCAGACCTGTCAGGCCCTAGCGGCAGCCCTGCATGCAGAAGGGATACCTATATCTCTAAGGTCCAGTCTGTCATCACACAGGCAGGTAAAAAGGGATATGGAGCGCACATAGAGTAATTTCCTTTTGTACAAATAACCTCAGTGCCCCCCTTTAGTGGAAGGACTCACCTAATTTGGTTGTGCAAGTCACAACCAACTAACTCCGCTCTCTCTTATGGTCGCAGCAGGTGCCCAGCAAGAGTAAAGATCCAAAGGGTTAACAGAAAGTGCTGGGTTTCATAGATCCACCGCGCTGACCTCCAGTGAAGACAAACAGAGTGATAGATAAAACTCTGTTTAATGTGTAATTTGCCTACCGGTTTCGTGATTTCAGTTATCACTTCATCAGGGCATCAAGAGCAGCAGTATTAACAAGATATATATACACACAACAACATTATATGACTCCACCCCTCAATTGTGATGGTGTTTCCTGTGGGAACGCCCCCTTCACACATGCAGGGTGGATAACATCTATTAAAAGACATATCAATAACAATAATTTATTAAAAACAACACATCTAGTATAAAACCACTCTCCAATTCACAAATTAGATAAAAATGCACCAAGATCCAAATGTCTCCAAAGATGTGGAATTATTTATGGATCTACAAAGGTTTATTAGAAAACTAACATTAAAACGTCATTTCGTAATAAATGATAATAATAATTTTAATCCCATAGGAAATGAGAATGGTATCATTCATACAAGTTTGAGAGGTGTATCAAACTGACCTAGTTCTAAAAGATTTCGAATCCCTGACCCTAAATAAGAATAGGGTTAAAAATCTGACAAAGGAAGAACAAAAAAGGTTACTGTCACTGAGATATGACAGTGACCAAATAATTAGAGCAGCAGATAAGGGTGGGGGGATTGTTCTGCAAGATCGAGAGATCTATCTTAAAGAAGCAGATAGAATCCTTTCGGATAGAGCTACATACAGAATTTCGAATTTAAATAAATATAGAGACTCCATCGTTAAATATGGGACATTATTGGACGTGGCAGAGAAATTGGGGATTCTAAATAAAAATGAGAAATGTTATTTAAGAATTAAAGACCCCCAACTGGCAACGTTTTATAATTTACTGACCCATTGAACTTCACTCTCCTATGCCATCTCTCTGTGTGATCCAAAGGGTTAACAGAAAGTGCTGGGTTTCATAGATCCATAGATCCACGGGTCAGTGCAGTTGAGCCTCAGTTGGTGTTCCTTCCTCTCTTACTAGGTGTTTCTGTCTCTTTTACTAGGTGTTTCTGTCTCTGGTGGTCTCTCTCTCAGCGCCACCGCACAAGTACCGACAGACACGGGTGCTTAGTTGTACCCCTCCTGGGTACTGCTCCCTTGTTCGGCCACCTTCTCCAAGTTGTGTCAAGTGTTTAGCCACAGCTTCCTTTAGAACAGGGGTCTCAAACTCGCGGCCCCCGGGCCGCATGCGGCCCGCCACGCTCCCCAGTGCGGCCCGGGGCACCATGAAAGAAAAAAGCATGCCCCGGGTTCATTATACATGGAGCCGCCGCGGTACCACTTTATTGTGACTTCCGGGTACCGGCGGCTCAAACAAGCGCCTTCGCGCCTGTACATTCATGCAAGCAAGCGGCCGATGGACCAATCAGAAGCCTCCTGTGACGTCACAGGAGGTTTCTGATTGGTCCGCCGGCCACCTGCTTTCATGAATGCACAGGCGCGAATGCGCTTGTTTGTTTTCTTCCGGGTACCGCCGGCTCAGCTCACAGCAGTAATGCGGTACCGCGGCGGCTGCATGTATAATGAGCCCGGGCATTAATGAAACAGGCTGACCGGGCTCTCAGTTTGCGGGCGCAGCTGCTGCCCCCTGTGACAGCGGGAGCACAGCGGTAAGTGATCACCGGAGCTGATAGCCAGCCCCCCCCCTGCTCCTCTCCCGGCCAGAGCTGACAGTAAACGCCCCCTCCCCCTCCACTGCTCCCAATCCAGCCGGAGCTGACAGTACATGGCCTTTCCCCAACCCCCCTTCCCCTGCTCCTCACCCGGCCAGCAAAAAGACCCTCAACTCAAAACTCCTCCTGCTCCTCATCACCTGCCACCTCAGGGCTGACAGGGTCATACCACCTCCCGGATTAAGTTCAGCCAGCCAGCCCCTGATCAGGTGTGTGAGAGAGAGAGAGTGTGTGCATGTGTGAGTGCATTTGTGTGTATATGTGAGTGAGTGTGTGTATATGTGAGTGTGTGTGCATTTGTGTGTATATGTGAGTGAGTGTGTGTATATGTGAGTGTGTGTGTATTTGTGTGTATATGTGAGTGAGTGTGTGTGTATTTGTGTGTATATGTGAGTGTGTGTTTGTGTGTATATGAGTGTATTTGTGTGTATATGTGAGTGTGTATGTGTATAACAGTGAGTGTGTGTGTATATGTGAGTGTGTATTTGTGTGTATATGTGAGTGTGTATGTGTATAACAGTGAGTGTGTGTGTATATGTGAGTGTGTATTTGTGTGTATATGTGAGTGTGTATTTGTGTGTATATGTGAGTGTGTATTTGTGTGTATATGTGAGTGTGTATTTGTGTGTATATGTGAGTGTGTATTTGTGTGTATGTGAGTGTATTTGTGTGTATATGTGAGTGTGTGTATGTGTATAACAGTGAGTTTGTGTGTATTTGTGTGTATATGTGAGTGTGTGTGTGTGTGTGTGTGTATTTGTGTGTATATGTGAGTGTGTGTTTGTGTGTATGTGAGTGTATTTGTGTGTATATGTGAGTGTGTGTATGTGTATAACAGTGAGTGTGTGTGTATATGTGAGTGTGTATTTGTGTGTATATGTGAGTGTGTATTTGTGTGTATGTGAGTGTATTTGTGTGTATATGTGAGTGTGTGTGTATTTGTGTGTATATGTGAGTGTGTGTGTGTATTTGTGTGTATATGTGAGTGTGTGTGTGTGTGTATTTGTGTGTATATGTGAGTGTGTATTTGTGTGTATGTGAGTGTGTATTTGTGTGTATGTGAGTGTATTTATGTGTATATGTGAGTGTGTGTGTATTTGTGTGTATATGTGAGTGAGTGTGTGTGTGTATATGTGAGTGTGTGTATTTGTGTGTATATGTGAGTGAGTGTATTTGTGTGTATATGTGAGTGAGTGTGTGAGTGTATTTGTGTGTATATGTGAGTGTGTGAGTGCATTTGTGTGTATATGTGAGTGAGTGTGTGTATATGTGAGTGTGTGTGCATTTGTGTGTATATGTGAGTGAGTGTGTGTATATGTGAGTTGTGTGTGTATTTGTGTGTATATGTGAGTGAGTGTGTGTGTATTTGTGTGTATATGTGTGTGTGTGTGTGTATTTGTGTGTATAAGTGAGTGTGTGTTTGTGTGTATGTGAGTGTATTTGTGTGTATATGTGAGTGTGTATGTGTATAACAGTGAGTGTGTGTGTATATGTGAGTGTGTATTTGTGTGTATATGTGAGTGTGTATTTGTGTGTATGTGAGTGTATTTGTGTGTATATGTGAGTGTGTGTATGTGTATAACAGTGAGTGTGTGTGTATTTGTGTGTATATGTGAGTGTGTGTGTGTATTTGTGTGTATATGTGAGTGTGTTGTGTGTGTATGTGAGTGTGTATTTGTGTGTATGTGAGTGTGTATTTGTGTGTATGTGAGTGTATTTGTGTGTATATGTGAGTGTGTGTGTATTTGTGTGTATATGTGAGTGAGTGTGTGTGTGTATATGTGAGTGTGTGTATTTGTGTGTATATGTGAGTGAGTGTGTGAGTGTATTTGTGTGTATATGTGAGTGTGTGAGTGCATTTGTGTGTATATGTGAGTGAGTGTGTGTATATGTGAGTGTGTGTGCATTTGTGTGTATATGTGAGTGAGTGTGTGTATATGTGAGTGTGTGTGTATTTGTGTGTATATGTGAGTGAGTGTGTGTGTATTTGTGTGTATATTGAGTGTGGTGTGTGTATTTGTGTGTATAAGTGAGTGTGTGTTTGTGTGTATGTGAGTGATTTGTGTGTATATTGAGTGTGTATGTGTATAACAGTGAGTGTGTGTGTATATGTGGTGTGTATTGTGTGTATATGTGAGTGTGATTGTGTGTATATGTGGTGTGTATTTGTGTGTATGTGAGTGTATTTGTGTGTATATGTGAGTGTGTATGTGTTATACGAGTGAGTGTGTGTGTATATGTGTGTATATGTAGTGTGTGTGTATTTGTGTGTATATGTGAGTGTGTGTTTGTGTGTATGTGAGTGTATTTGTGTGTATATGTGATGTGTGTATGTGTATAACATGAGTGTGTGTGTATATGTGAGTGTGTATTTGTGTGTATAGAGTGTGTATTTGTGTGTATGTGAGTGTATTTGTGTGTATATGTGATGTGTGTGTATTTGTGTGTGTGTGTGTGTATTTGTGTGTATATGTGAGTGTGTATTTGTGTGTATGTGAGTGTGTATTGTGTGTATGTGAGTGTATTTATGTGTATATGTGAGTGTGTGTGTATTTGTGTATATGAGTGAGTGTGTGTGTGTATATGTGAGTGTGTGTATTTGTGTGTATATGTGAGTGAGTGTGTGAGTGTATTGTGTGTATATGTGAGTGAGTGTGGAGTGTATTTGTGTATATGTGAGTGTGTGAGTGATTGTGGGGTATATGTGAGTGGTGTGTGATATATTGTGTGTGCATTGTGTGTATTGTGTGTGTGTGTATATGTGAGTGTGTGTATTGTGTGTATATTGGTGAGTGTGTGTATTTGTGTGTATATGTGTTGTGTGTATTTGTGTGTATAGTGAGTGTGTGTTTGTGTTATGTGAGTGTATGTGTGTATAGTGAGTGTGTATTGTGTACATGTGAGTGTGATGTTAGAGTGGTGTAGTGGTAAGGATTGTGTGTATGTATGTGAGTGTATAGTGGTGTGTTGGTGTTTGTGTATAGTGTGTGTGGTTTTGTGTGTATATGTGAGTGGTGTGTGTATTGTGTGTATTGTTGTGTGTGTTTGTTGTGAGTGTGTTTTGTGAGTGGTGATTGTGTGTGTATGTATGTGTGAGTGTGTGTGGTATATGTGTGTGATGAGTGGTGTGTGTATATGGATGTGGTGTATTTGTGTGTATATGTGAGGAGTGTAGGTGGTATAGTGGTGTGGAGTGTGTATATGTGAGTGAGTGTGATGAGTGTATGTGTGTGATTGGTGTGTATGTAGTGAGTGTGTGTATATGTGAGTGTGTATGTGTATATGTGAGTTGTGTATGAGGTGTATATATTGAGTGAGTGTGTGTATAGTGTTGTGGGTGATGTAGTGATTGTGTGTGATTTGGTACTGAGGTGTGTGTGTATTGGTGTGTATAGTGGTGAGGATGTAGTGTTAATGTAGTGTGTATTTGTGTGTTGTGAGGATTGTGTGTATTGTAGTGTGAGGATAATGAGTGGTGGTATGTGTATGTGAGTGTGTGTGTGTATTTGTGTATATATGTGAGTGAGTGTGTGAGTGTATGTGTGTGTGAATATTTCTGAGTGAGTGTGTATATGAGTGAGTGTGTATATGTGTGAGTGTGTATATGTGTGTGCGTGTATTCCCGAGCCGCCTGAGCAGCACATCGCCGGCGGCTGCTGGGTGCAGGCTGGTGCCGGCCGCCGGGTGCTAGCCGGTGCCGGCTGCTGCCAGCAAGCAGAAGACTGGGAGCCACAGAGGAAGAAGCTGCTGGAAAGAGAAGAGTGGAGTCAGGTAAGGCGCTGTTACAGCCGAAGATAGCAGCCTGGGGGGGAACGTGACCGCTGAAAGTGCCTAGGGCGGCAGGAGCTCCAAATATGGCCCTATGTAAGTGTGTCAATGTGTGAGTGTGTGTGTGTATGTGTGTATGTATGTGAGTGTGTGTGAATGTGCGAGTGTGTATATATGGGCTTGTCCACGCACCTGCGCTCTTAGTATTTTCAGCAGACGCGGTCCCTGGTTACCTGATGTGTATCGTGGTAACCAGTTCATACAGCAGGCTGTATAGAGTGCGCTTATCCAGAGCGCACAGGGAAACACTGCAAGCAGCGTTTCCCTGTGCGCTCGGGATAAGCGGACAGTGGGCAGCCTGCTGTATGAAGTGGTTACCACGATACACATCGGGTAACCAGGGACAGCGTCTGCTGAAAGCGGCCGCATACACGCACCTGCGCTTCTCTGTCAAAGCCTAAGTATTTAGCGCAGAAGCACTAAATACTGAGAGCGCAGGTGTGTGGACAAGCCCTATGTGAGTGTGTGTGTGAGCGAGAGAACAAAAAGAACAGAGACCAGGACATTACTACGGGATGACCAGGGAGGAACATTACTTCAAGAAGGGGACTAGGATTGGGACATTACTACAAGACGGGGACCAGTTTGGGGGACATTAATATACAATGGGGACCAGTATGGGGACATTACTACAAGAAGATCAGAATTTGTACTTTACTAGATTGAGCAAAAAATTCTGGTATTGCTAAAATGTCACTTAGGGTACCGTTACACGTCGCAACATTGCATGCAATTTCACTGGCAATTTGCTGGTTGCAGTGAAATCATGGACACATTGTTCTATATTCTTGCTGTGTACAAATGTAACAATGTGTCCATGATTTCACTGCAACCAGCAAATTGCCTGTGAAATTGCATGCAATGTTGCGACGTGTAACAGTACCCTTAAGGTGCTGTCACAGGCGGCGATCTGGCCTCCGATGTCAGAAGCGATGTGCGGGTGCCCGCTCGCTTCCAACATCGCAGGCCAGCTGTCACACGGCACGACGTTGCCGGTGACGCGGCGGCGATGTGGGCGGAGCCATCGCTCGCTGGGCTGGGCTCAGCCCAGCGAGCGATGGCTCAGAAACACTGCGATATAGGCTGGATCGCACCGCCAACAGTGTCAGACGGCGCGATCCAGCCTAATCGCTGGTCACAGGTTGACAGGTTTATGAACATGTTCATAAACCTGTCAACCTGCGACCAGCGATAATTTGCAGTTGCGTCGCGCTGTCACACAGCGCGACGCACTTGCAATATCGCCCGCGACATCGCTGTGACGTCACTTTTCGGCGATGTCGCGGGCGAAATCGCCACGTGTGACCCCACCTTTAGTCCTACAAGCAATGCGGCCCCCGATATCAATTTTTTTTCTACGTGCGGCCCACCAACCCAACTGAGTTTGAGACCCCTGCTTTAGAAGCTTGGGGCCTCAGTTCAGCGGTTCAGACCTACAGCATCTGCGCTGTGTTCAGGGCCAGGTCCCTGTGTCTAAATGTGGTGAGAGACAACAAAGCGCAATAGGGTCTTATGTCAATGGTAATAGGGTTATTGCCTTTAAAATAGGTGATCACCTGGTAAGGTTGTGTGACCCACAACCCGATGTTTGCGCGTGTACAGCTGCTGCTGGATGCACACTCCCATGTTATAACGGTGTTCAACTGCAAACTCAAAAGCATGAAGTGTATGGAGATCCACGCTGCTGAAATGAGAATCTGGACCAAAAGGCTCGTGCAATGATGCTCTTTTATTCTCTTTCCTACGCTTTTCAGAGCCTGCTATGCTCCTTCTTCAGGGATTACCTGATAAAACCAGCATGTCTGAGTGAACAAGTGTGGGCTTGACCCAGCACGGATAAGGTGTCAAAAGAAACTATCCCTGATGAGAATCACTGATTAAGTAGTGCACCAGCAGGGAGGAGAGTGAAACCATATGTGTTTGTTAGTTTGTGGGTGATATTCTCACAGTGTATATGTGTGTTTGTCCAAAGGGTGGCGAGGACAAAGCCACTCTTTACATGTTGATATTAAAAGTTATATTTTCATTTCCAGTATACACAATACGCTATATCTAATACTTGAATCCATTGTGAAAAAAGACCCATAAGGTCAATGGTTAGGGTATAAACAAAAACCCTGTGCTTTATCAGGTATTCATGACGCCACCTACGGTATGTGGCCAGGATGGCTGCCGCTGCATCAGAACCTCTGGGGATGGTGACCGGCACCTTGGATGGTTCCGCTCCCGAAAGGTGGAGTGCAGTCCCCAGGGCAGCAGGATGGAGGAGTCAGTTCGTACCTTGGCAGATGTTCGTTAGGTCTTCAGCACCCTGGTGTCTCATGCGGCCCCTGCGGCCGGTGGTTGCCGCTAAAGAAAGCCTCACACACCAAAGCTGGAGCTCTGTTAGTTTTATTCAGTGGTTTCAGCATGGCTGCCGGGTACTTCCCTTGCCAACCTCCGGTTCAGCGTTGTCTCCAGAACTGGGTCAGTGCAGTCGAGCCTCGGTGGGTGATATTTCCTCTTTTACTAAGTGTTTCTGTCTCCCTTACTAGGTGTTTCTGTCTCTGGTGGTCTCTCTCAGCGCTATAAGGTAGTTTCTCTTCTGAGGTGAGTGCGACACCGCTCTGCCCCACCAGGCTCTCAGTGCCTCCACACACAGAGCTCAGTTACCGACAGCCACGGGTGCTTAGTTGTACCCCTCCCGGGCACTGCTCCCTAGTTCGGCCGCCTTCTCCAAGTTGTGTTGGGTGTTCGGCCACAGCTTTAGAAGCTTGGGGCCTCCAGTTTAATGGTTTGGACCTAAAACATCTGCGCCATGTTCAGAGCCAGGTCCCTGTTGTAGTGTTGTAGTGCAGATGACGATGAATCCAGAAGCACGCACAGATACGCTGAACTGCTCAGTCGAGCGGCCATACTTTAATGAATCTCTTCCCTTTCCCAGCTCCCCCTTTTCCTGCCACAGCTCCTCCTTTATCTTACATCACTGTTGCTAGGCAGAAAAAGCAAACAGGCAAGACAACAAGCAAACTGCAGAAGATATAACAACATTACATCTCTTATCATCTTACAAAAAAAACAAAAAAGTAAGTAGTTAACCGTTCAAAAGTTCGCATTGTAGAAAAGTTTTTTTCTTCTCTACTGCAGAACATAGTCCGCAAGGTGGACTGGTGGCCCTCGATTTGTTCTCCCAGGATAACGTCGAGACATCTCATTTAAAGATAAACTCGGGGGGTCTTCTGAGGCATCTCCTATGGGAACAGCTGAGGTCATTGTCTCTGGCAGTAGGTCGTCGCTATCTACTTCCTCTGCATGCGTCGTCTCTGGGACGTAGCCACGAAGTTTTTTAAAATGGGACACATTTCTAGTGACCTGATGATTTTGTTTTTTACCAGTAATCATGGTGCCTCTGATTTGTTGTGGCCTGAAAGGGCTCGGGATAGTATGGTGATGCAAACTTGTCGCTAGGTCTCAGTCTCTTTACAAGAACCCAATCACCCACCTTTATTTCTGGATGCTTGTAACGGCGTCTACTTTTTTCTGCATACTGCTTCATTTTATCCTTAGAGACGGAATCATTAATAGCAATTGGGGTTTGGACAGGAACTGACGGAATGCATGGGATTTTGACGCGCAAGGGCCTGCTGAACAATGCTGTTGCTGGTGGTATCCCAGTAGTGGAGTGTGATGTGGCTCTGTACTGTCTAAGGAATCTATGTAATTCTTGTTGCGAGTCCTTATGTTCCATGGTAGCAATCCTCAGGGTCTTGTTGATTGATTGCATGAATCGTTCCACTTCTCCATTGGCTTGAGGCCAGTACGGAGTTATTTTCCTGTGGGAGAAACCAAGATAAGTTGCCAATGACTGAAAGTCTGTGCTATTGAATGGAGGTCCATTGTCAGTCTTCACTGTCTCGGGTATGCCATAAGCCGAGAAAATCTTGTCTAATTTTGGTATAACAGCCCTGGGCGATGTTGTCGAAACATGTTCAATGACTGGAAACCGAGAATAGTCATCCATGACCACCAACAGGTAGGAGCGGTCCGGTAGAACACAAAAATCAACACTGACATCAGTCCATGGGCTCTTTGGCAGGGGTGTCATTTGTAAAGGCGCACGCCTATGGTCAACTATAGTTGCTTGACAAGGAATGCATGTTTGAATCAATGCCTCTACTCTTTTGTTCAGTCCTGGAAACCATACTTTTTCTCGAAGTAGTTGCTTTGTTTTTACCACCCCTTGATGAGCCTCGTGGGCCAGATCAAGTACACGGTCCTCCAGTTTCTGAGGTATCACCAGGCGATTATCACGCAACAGCAGATTTGAGTCCGACACTGAGAGTGAATGTCGTGGATTAAAGAAAGCCTCCAAGTAACCTACTCGATCTGGTGGTTAAAGACTAGCCTCAGCAAGAAAACAGCTCCATTTCTTAGACCGAACAGATTTTATCACCAACTGGAGTTGAGGATCAGAGTCCACCGCCTGTTGTATTTCCTCCATGGTCATAGCTCTTGGCACTAAATGTGCAGCAACGAAATTTACATGTTCCTCCGCTAGAATAGTTGCTGGAATGTTGTCCTTAGTAGGTTGTGGTATTGGGTGTCTTGAGAAATAGTCCGCCGGGTTTCCAACTCCTGCCTCATATCTCAGTTGAAGATGGTAGTTCTGTAAGAGGAGTAACCAGCGTTCAATTCGTGGAGGGGGTTTGGACGAGTGTTTGTTGAAAATTGGAACAAGCGGTTTGTGGTCCCTTATGACTGTGAACTTGTGTCCGAAGAGGTACAGATGAAAGTGAAAGCATTCCCACACAACTGCAAGAGCTTCCCTTTCAGTTTGTGAGTAGCGCTGTTCTGTATCTGTTAATGTCTTGCTTGCGTAGGAAATTGTAGAAATGTTGCCATTGTTGGACACTTGTGTGAGAATTGTGCCCAGGCCTACCGGGCTAGCGTCTACAATCAGTTCTGTGGACTTTAATGGGTCAAAGTAAGTCATGACAGTGTCACCAGTTAGGCTGGACTTCAACGCGTCAAACGATGCTTGATGCTCAGTACCCCATGACCAAGCAATATCTTTCTTTGTGAGTTGTCTCAGGGGTTCAGAAATAGTGGCTAGGTCGGGTATGAATCGTCCACAGTATGTGACCAGTCCTAGAAAGCTGCGAACCTCTGAGGCATTTTGACGTTGACCAGCAGATTTGATGGCAGTGACTTTCTGAGGATCTGCTGGCACACCTTGTCCTGAAAAGATGTATCCAAAAAAATGTAATGACGTTTGGTTGAACTCACATTTTGATGGATTGACAGTTAGATTGCAGGCTTGCAGTCTCTGAAACACTTGCTCCAGGCGACTGTCATGTTCTTCTTGGGTTGTTCCGTATATGAGAATGTCATCACTGATGTTGAGGACTCCTGCTATTCCAGACAGAACCTGACTGATAACATTTTGAAAAATTTCTGCGGCTGATGAGATGCCAAAGTTCAACCTCTTGAACCTACGCAGGCCCATATGAGTACTAAAAGTTGTGATGTACCTGGAGTCTGGATGCAACTCAAGTTGATGATAGCCGGATTTTAGATCAATTTTTGAAAACACCTTTGCACCATTCAGATCTGTGAGAATGTCATCAATAGTAGGCGTGATGTGCCTTTCTCTTTGAATAGCTAGATTGGCATGCCGCATATCCACACAAAGCCGTATTTTACCAGGCTGTTTTGGTTTAGACGCAACAACGATTTGCGAGACCCAGGGAGTTGGGCCTTCAACCCGTTCAATAACATCAGATGCCTGCAGGTCTTGCAATTCTTGCTCCACAAGTTTGCGGACACGAAAAGGAATGCGCCTGTGAGGTTGGATGGAGGGCTGTATCGACTGATCAATATGTAACTTTATCTGAACGTCTTTTAGCTTATGTGGCACCCCATGGGTTAATATGCCACAATAACACCACATAGGTTCTCTCCCCACTACACACTGACAAACACTAGCACCTCTGGGCCAGGAGGGGGAGCACCACCTCCTCCCTTAAATACTCCTGCTCATGAGGGAGATCTCAGACCGTACAGCACGGTGCAGTGCTGTGAAGAGCACAAGTTAGTGCAGAACTTAGTGCAGGCCCAGCAAGGGTCAGAGGAAAAGGAAAACTACAGACAGAGGAACACGTCTGGGAGCTGGAGTTACACTTTCACTTGCCCCAGAAGAGCGCAAGGAACGGACACCGGATCCGGTACTGTGTCTGGCACCCACAGCACAGTGAATCCAGGAAGAGTGGGATCTCTAGATGCCCCTAGTACCAGTGCAAAGCAACACGGAGGGGTCAGCACAGCACAGAGGACTCAAGTTGCCAAGTGGTACCAGCAGAACACAGAGAAAGAGTGAGAAGTCCCAGCAGCTCAGCTAGAAGCAGCAGCCAGGACACACAGCGTAACACAAGGAAGCTGACGACCCGGACAGGGTGGGAAGAGAGCTTAGCCCCATTACAGACTCCGTGGACTATAACCTGCAACAACATCTGCAGTAAAGCTTTGGAAAACAGCAAAACTGTGAGTCTGTGTATTGATTGCAACCTTTGCCCTACATTCAGTAACAGAGAGCTCCCACCTATAGAGCTACCAGCCTGTCAGCTCTGCACACGGATTAGAAGAAGCTGCAGCATCAGGAGAAGAGGAGAATTGCACCTTTGACTACTAAACGTGAGTGTGTGTACTTTAACCCCGTCTTCACCATTCATATCCATTATAGACTATACCATCACTGCTTCGGGGAATACAGTTCTACCCACTGGAACTATTACACCTAAGCTGCCATTCCATCATCCCCGGAGGTTCTGCAGCAGCGGCGGCCCCATCACTGGCCGCATATGGTGGGTGGCGTCACGACTGACAATCCCCTGTAAATACACCCCTTTTATATGCCAGGGCCCGGGAAACAGACCGGACCAGGACCACCCGTGACTTCCCCCGCAGCAGACACGGTCCGGTACCGAGTACCCTCGTCCCAGTGGGCTCGACACTTACTAAGGCCTTTAAAGAGACTGGGGTACCTCTGCATAATATGTGGGACTGAAGAACCTGTAATGCTGTTGACCAGGTTCACCAGGCCTAGAGAAATTGCGCTGCTGCCGCTGAGAAGCGTACCTGCAGAGCACTCCACTACATAAAAAGTGTCCGTGATGGATTTCCCTTCAGCTGTTAGTTCTGACTGAAACTTGCCACACAGGGGCAACGCAGCTGTGGAACCGTAAGGGAAAATCTGTAGGCTGGTATTTTGTAGAGCAGGTCTATTCAGGAGTTGATTATAGATTGTATGACTGATGACGTTGACTGACACCCCTGTGTCCACCAGGGCTTCCACTGGATTGCCATTTATGAGGATGACTTGTTTTGGATTGTTAATCATGTGCACAGCCCAAGATCCTTCCTCAGTCACTGAGAATAAGTAAGTGTTTTGAGCCTCGTCATTAAGCTGCAGTGCTTGGACCTTCTGTGACCTGGGCTGTACTGTGGGACGAGCAGATGGCTGCGGTGTAGATCTGCACACTTTTGCAAAATGGTTTCGTTTTCCACAATTATGGCAGGTTGTACCCTTTGCTGAACAAACGTTCTGGTGAGGATACGACCCACCGCAGTTGTAACAAATTGCCGCCTGTACTTGTGGTTTCTGTGTAAGCTTTGCTATAGAAGATGGTGCTTCTGGCTCACTGCTCTCTATGAGTTTTGCCTGTTTCTCTGCAGTATCATTTATGCGTGCTGTGTCTAATAGTTTTGCTAGGGTCATAGTATGGTCTCTGAGTGCTTGTCTTCTTAACTTTGAAGAAACACATTCTTGTAATATCTGCGTTTGGATTTCTTTGTCTACGTCTGTAAACTCACAGTAAGCTGCATGGTGCTGTAGCCGGACATGATATTCATCAATGCTTTCTGTGGCTGATTGCTTTGATTGTCTAAATTTGAAGATTTCAAATGCTGCATTTCTGTGTGGGGAGAAGTGTTTGCTCAATGCTGCTTTGCTGAGCTCACAGTCCTTGTCCTCCCATGTGTTAGGCAGAGTAGTGAAGATATCATAGACTTGCTCCCCTGCATAGTGTAATAACATGGCTTTCTTTCTTTTATCATCGGCTATGTTCATGGCTTGTAGAAATATCTCAAAGCGCTTCAGCCATTTATCCCAACATGCTGCTAGGTTTGCTTGGGACTGATGCACATCAAAAAGCTGGGAATGCCGGTAGACAGGCCATGGTGAGCACTGATGATCTTGTGGCACTGAAATACCTTTAGCTGATGATTGAACGCTTCCTCGTAGCCAATTGTAGTGTTGTAGTGCAGATGACGATGAATCCAGAAGCACACACAGATACGCTGAACTGCTCAGTCGAGCGGCCATATTTTAATGAATCTCTTCCCTTTCCCAGCTCCCCCTTTTCCTGCCACAGCTCCTCCTTTATCTTACATCACTGTTGCTAGGCAGAAAAAGCAAACAGGGAAGACAACAAGCAAACTGCAGAAGATATAACAACATTACACCTTTGTCATCCACCAGCCCCTCTGTCTCGCCAGATATGGGCGTACAGGGATTCTTGTCTCGTGCCGTACCCCAAGGGCTCCTTTCCTCCTCTACGGCTGTTGGTATTTCCCTCCTGAGGCGAGCGTGGTCGTGCTCCAGCCCACAGGAGTCAGCACCACACCACTCCTACACTCCCAACTTCCACTCCACTCCTTTCTCTCCGATGTTATCTACTCTTCTCTAACTTTTTAACTCTACACTTTCCCTCCCAGCTACGCTTGGGTCCTCACTCTGGGATAACCCAGAGTCCCGGGGTCCTAAGTGTTGTGTGTGTGTGTGTGAAGTTCAACTGCACCATCCCAGTATCTGGAGACCAGAGGCACAACTAATGGAGGAGTGCAGTACCTCAGGTGGCGGACTACCCAGTGGGGGCCACAGAAGCACCATAATTATCTTTTAGATTTAGTATATTTTGCTAACAAAAGTAAAATTAATTGTGTTGCAAGGCAAGCTTTCAAGCTGCACCACTTCACACTATATCTTGAGTGCTGTGCAGTTTTTTCTAATTATTAGGGATGGGCGAATCTACTCGCTAGGACTCGTTACTCGGCGAGTAGTAAGGGACTCGCAGGACTCGGTACTCTGCGAGTTTCCCAGCGATTACTCGCACGAGTCCAATGCAAATCATTGGCAAACGCTGACAAAACTAGGATTGCCTTTGTTTGCATTAGACTCGGCTACTGTGCCAGTGATAGCAGGGAAACTCGCAAATAACTGCTGTTTCTTTGCGAGCCGAGTCCAGCTGTCTTCTCTGTGCAGCTCCAGGGTCCTAGAGCCCGCCTGCTCACAGAGATGATGTAGCAGAGCTGAGATTGTTCTCAGTCTGCTCATTCCCTGTGCATAGACATCTATATCTATGCACAGGGGATGTAGCAGAGAGGACATCGCGTTTTGGACTACTTCGGACGGAAGAGGATTTTTTTAATTAAAGATTGAGTCCCTAATGGCTTTTTTTTTATTTCAAATAAAAATTTTTCTCTGTGTTTTTTTAACCCTTTATTGGAGATTCTTAGTGGCTGGGTCAAACGTGGCCTGACATTAAGAATCTCGGGCTTAATACCAGCTTGTATAACAAAGCTGGTATTAACCCCTTTATTACCCAGCGTGCCACCGCCACCAGGGCCGCTGGAAGAGCGGGGTTCAGCGCCAAAGGATGGCGCATCAATGAACGCGCCATCTTCTGGGGCGGCTGCGGGCTGCAATTTGCAGCAGGGGGTGCCCAGAAAGCTTGAGCATCCCTGCGCTGCGGATTCCAGCCCCCAGCTGCTTAGCTGTACCTGGCTAGACATAGAAATTGCGCGGAGCCCCACGCATTTTTTTTTTTTATATTTCATGAATTTCAGAGTCTCAGAGTCAGAGTCAGAGTCTCAGAGTCAGAGCCTCAGAGTCAGAGTCAGAATCTCAGAGAGTCAGAGTCAGAGTCAGAATCTCAGAGAGTCAGAGTCAGAATCTCAGAGAGTCAGAGTCAGAATCTCAGAGTCTCAGAATCTCAGAGTCTCAGAGTCAGAGTCAGAATCTCAGAGAGTCAGAGTCAGAATCTCAGAGAGTCAGAGTCAGAATCTCAGAGAGTCAGAGTCAGAATCTCAGAGAGTCAGAGTCAGAATCAGAATCTCAGAGTCTCAGAGTCAGAATCTCAGAGTCTCAGAGTCAGAGTCAGAATCTCAGAGAGTCAGAGTCAGAATCTCAGAGAGTCAGAGTCAGAGTCAGAATCTCAGAGAGTCAGAGTCAGAATCTCAGAGAGTCAGAGTCAGAGTCAGAATCTCAGAGTCTCAGAGTCAGAATCTCAGAGTCTCAGAGTCAGAATCTCAGAGAGTCAGAGTCAGAATCTCAGAGAGTCAGAGTCAGAATCTCAGAGAGTCAGAGTCAGAATCTCAGAATCTCAGAATCTCAGAGTCTCAGAGTCAGAGTCAGAATCTCAGAGAGTCAGAGTCAGAATCTCAGAGAGTCAGAGTCAGAATCTCAGAGAGTCAGAGTCAGAATCTCAGAGAGTCAGAGTCAGAATCTCAGAGTCTCAGAGTCTCAGAGAGTCAGAGTCAGATCTCAGAGAGTCAGAGTCAGAGTCAGAATCTCAGAGAGTCAGAGTCAGAATCTCAGAGAGTCAGAGTCAGAATCTCAGAGTCTCAGAGTCAGAATCTCAGAGTCTCAGAGTCAGAATCTCAGAGAGTCAGAGTCAGAATCTCAGAGTCAGAGTCAGAATCTCAGAGAGTCAGAGTCAGAATCTCAGAATCTCAGAGTCTCGAGTCAGAGTCAGAATCTCAGAGTCAGAGTCAGAATCTCAGAGAGTCAGAGTCAGAATCTCAGAGAATCAGAGTCAGAATCTCAGAGAGTCAGAATCTCAGAGTCCAATCTCAGAGAGTCAGAGTCAGAATCTCAGAGAGTCAGAGTCAGAGTCAGAATTCAGAGAGTCAGTCAAGTCAGAATCTCAGAGTCAGGTCAGAATCTCAGAGTCTCAGAGTCAGATCTCAGAGTCAGAGTCAGAATCTCAGAGAGTCAGAGTCAGAACTCAAGATCGATCAGATCTCGATAGTCAGAGTCAGAATTCGAGAGTCAGAGTCAGAATCTCAGATCAAGTCAAATCTCAGAGTCAGAGTCAGATCAGAATCTCAGAGTCTCAGAATTCAGAGTTCAGAGTCTCAGAATCAGTCAGATCAGAATCTAAGTCAAGTTCAGAATTCAGATCTCAGAGTCAAGTCAGAATTCAGAGAAGTCAGAATCTCAGAGAGTCAGAGTCAGAATCTCAGAGAGTCAGAGTCAGAATCTAGAGAGTCAGAGTCAGAATCTCAGAATCTCAGAGTCCGATCAGATCTCAGAGAGTCAGAGTCAGAATCTCAGAGAGTCAGAGTCAGAATCTCGAGAAGTCAGAGTCAGAATCTCAAGATCTCAGAATTCAGAGTCTCAGAGTCAAGAGTCAGAATCTCAGAGTCAGAGTCAGAATCTCAGAGAGTCAGAGTCAGAATCTCAGAGAGTCAGAGTCAGAATCTCAGATGAGTCAAAAAGTCAGAAATCTCAGAGTCGTCAGAATCTCAGAGAGTCAAGAAAGTCGAGTCAGAATAGAATCTCAGCAGAGTTCAGAGTCAAATCGAATCTCAAGCAGAGCAGTCAGAGTCAGAGTCAGAATCTCAGAGTCAGAGTCAGATTCAATCTCAGAGTCAGAGTCGAATCTCAGAGTACTCAGAGAGTCAGAATCTCAGAGTCAGAGTCAGAATCTCAGAGAGTCAGAGTCAGAATCTCAGAGAGTCAAGTCAGAATCTCAGAATTCAGATCAGAATCTCAGAGTCTCAGAGTCAGAGTCAGAATCTCAGAGAGTCAGAGTCAGAATCTCAGAGAGTCAGAGTCAGAATCTCAGAGATCAAGTCAGAATCTCAGATTCAGAGTCTCAAGAACAGAGTCAGATCTCAGAGAGTCAGATCAGAGTCAGAATCTCAGAGAGTCAGAGTCAGAATCTCAGAAGTCAGAGTCAGAATTCAAGAGTCTGAGTCAGAATCTCAGAGTCTCAGAGTCAGAATTCAGAGTCAGAGTCAGAATCTCAGAGTCAGAGTCAGAATCTCAGAGTCAGAGTCAGAATCAAATCTCAGAATCTCAGAGTCAGAGTCAGAATCTCAGATCAGAGTCAGAATCTCAGAGTCAGAGTCCAGGTCTCAGAGTCAGAATCTCAGAGAGTCAGAGTCAGAATCTCAGAGTCAGAGTCAGAATCTCAGAGAGTCAGAGTCAGATTCAGAATCTAGAATTCAGATCTCAGAGTCAGAGTCAGAATCTCAGAGTCAGAGTCAGAATCTCAGAGAGTCAGATCAGAATCTCAAGAGTCAGAGTCAGAATCTCAGAGAGTCGAGTCAGATCTCAGAGTCTCAGAGTCTCAGAGATCAGAGTCAGAATTCAGAGATCAGAGTCAGAATTCAGAGAGTCAGAGTCAGAATCTCAGAGAGTCAGAGTCAGATTCAGAACTCAGATCAGATCTCAGAGTTCAGAGTCAGAATTCAGAGAGTCAGAGTCAGAATCTCAGAGAGTCAGAGTCGAACTAGAGAGTCAGAGTCAGAATCTCAGAATTCAGAATTCAGAGTCTAGAGTCAGAGTCAGAATTCAGAGGTCAGAGTCAGAATCTCAGAGAGTCAGAGTCAGAATCAGAGAGTCAGAGTAGAATTCAGAGTTCAGATCCAGAAATCAGAGTCAATCTAGAGTCAGAGTCAGAGTCAGAATTCAGAGAGTCAGAGTCAGAATCTCGAGAGTCAAGTCAGAATCTCGAGTCAAGTCAGATCTCGATTCAGTCAGAATCTCAGAATCAGAGTCAATCTCAGAGTCAAGTCAAACTCAGAGAGTCAGGTCAGAATCTAGAATTCAGAGTCTCAGAGTCAGAGTCAGAATCCAAGTCAGAGTCAGATCTCAGAGAGTCGAGTCAGATCAGAGACAGAGTCAGAATTCAGAAGTCAGAATTCAGATCTCAGAGAGTCAGAGTCAGAATCTCAGAGGTCAGTCAGATCAGAATCTCAGGAGTCGAGTCAGAAATTCAGAGGTCAGAGTCAGATTCAGTTCAGATAGATCAGAGTAGAGTCAGAATTCAGGGTAGGTGAATCAAGAGTCATCGAATTCAAATCAGGTCGTCAACAGAGTCGGTCAGAATCTAAGTCAGATAGAATTCAAGTCAGAGTATAGACCAGAGACAGAGTCAGATCTCAGGAGTCAGAGCAGAGTCAGATTCAGAGTCAGTCGAATTCGAGAGTCATCAAATCTCGAGTAGAGCAAATATCAGATAGATCTAGAGAGTCAAGTCGATCGAGTCAGATCAAATTCAGAAGTCAGTTCAGAATCAGATCTCAGAGTCAGATCAGAAATCCAAGTAAGTCAGAATTAGAGAGTCAATCAGAATCTCAATCAGAGTCAGAATCTCGGGAGTCAGATTACTGTCTCAGAGTCAAGTCAAATTCAGAGATCAGAGCAGAGTAGAATCAAGAAGTCAGTTCAACTAGATCAAACAAGTCTCAGAGTCGAATCTCAGAGTCAGAGTCAGATCAAGAGTCAGGTAGAATTAGAGAGCAGTCGAATCTCAATCAGAATTCAGATCCGAATCAGAGTCTCCAAGTCAGAATTCAGAGTCAGATAGATCTCAGAGGTCAGAGTCAGATCCAGGTCAGTCAGAATTCAGATTCAGAGTCTCAATCAGAGTCAATCTCAGAGTCAGAGTCGGTCAGATCTCAGAGATCAGTCAGAATTCAGATCAGTCAAATTAGAGTTCAGAGTCAGAACTCAGGTATCAGAATTCAGAGAGTAAGTAGAATCTCAGAGTAAGTAAATCTCGAATCATCAATTCAGATCTCAGAGTCAGAGTCAGAGTCAGAATCGAGCATCAGAATCTCAGAAGTCAGATCGAATCTAGAGATGAGTCAGAATCTAGAGAGTCGATCGTTCAGAGTTCGAGTCAGAGTAAATCTAGATCAGGCAGAATTCAGATCAATAGATCTCAAGTCAGAGTCAGAACTCAGATTCAGAGTCGAATCTCAGAGCAGAGTCTTTTTTTTTTTTTTTTTTTTTTTTTTTTAGAGTCTCAGAGTCAGAGTCAGAATCTCAGAGAGTCAGAGTCAGAATCTCAGAGAGTCAGAGTCAGAATCTCAGAGAGTCAGAGTCAGAATCTCAGAGAGTCAAGTCAGATTCAGAATCTCAGAGCTCAGAATCTCAGAGTCTCAGAGAGTCAGAGTCAATGAATCTCAGAGAGTCAGAGTCAGAATCTCAGAGAGTCAGAGTCAGAGTCAGAATCTCAGAGAGTCAGAGTCAGAGTCAGAATCTCAGAGAGTCAGTCAGAGTCAGAATCTCAGAGTCTCAGAGTCAGAGTCAGAATCTCAGAGTCTCAGAGTCAGAATCTCAGAGAGTCAGAGTCAGAATCTCAGAGAGTCAGAGTCAGAAATCTCAGAGTCTCAGAGTCAGAGTCAGAATCTCAGAGTCTCAGGAGTCTCAGAGTCAGAGTCAGAATCTCAGAGAGTTTAGAGTCAGAATCTCAGAGAGTCAGAGTCAGAATCTCAGAGAGTCAGAGTCAGAATCTCAGAATCTCAGAGTCTCAGAATCTCAGAGTCTCAGAGTCAGAGTCAGAATCTCAGAGAGTCAGAGTCAGAAATCTCAGACGAAGTCAGAGTCAGAATTCAGAGAGATCAGAGTCAGGAATCTCAGAGAGTCAGAGTCAGAATCTCAGAATCTCAGAGTTCAGAATCTCAGAGTCTCAGAGTCTCGGGAGAGTCAGAGTCAGAGTCAGAATCTCAGAGAGTCAGAGTCAGAATCTCAGAATCGTCAGAATCAGAGTCAGAATCTCAATTAGAGTCAGAGTCAGAATCTCAGAGAGTCAGAGTCAGAATCTCAGAGGAGTCAGAGTCAGAATCTCAGAATCTCAGAGTCTCAGAATCTCAGAGTCTCAGAGAGTCAGAGTCAGAATCTCAGAGTCTCAGAGAGTCAGAGTCAGAGTCAGGAATCTCAGAGGAGTCCAGAGTCAGAGTCAGAATCTCAGAGAGAGTCAGAGTCAGAGTCACAATCTCAGAGAGTCAGAGTCAGAGTCAGAATCTCAAGAGTGTCAGAGTCAGAATCTCAGAGTCAGTCTCAAGAAGTCAGAATCTCAGAATTTCATGAAATAATTTAAAAAAAAATGCGTGGGGCTCCGCGCAATTTCTATTTCTAGCCAGGTACAGCTAAGCAGCTGGGGGCTGGAATCCGCAGCGCAGGGATGCCCAAGATTTCTGGGCACCCCCCGCTGCAAATTGCAGCCGCAGCCGCCCCAGAAGATGGCGCCTTCATTGAAGCGCCATCCTCTGGCGCTGAACCCCGCTCTTCCAGCGGCCCTGGTGGCGGTGGCACGCTGGGTAATAAAGAGGTTAGGGCCAGCTTTGTATTATCAGCTGGCCCTAAGCCCGAAATTTATGGCGGTCACGCCAATATTAGACATGACCGCCATGAATTTCTATTAAATTGTTTTAAAAAAAACACAACACAGAGAAAATTTTTTATTAGAAATAAAAAAAAAAGCCATTAGAGACTCCATCTTTAATTAAAAAAATCCTCTTCCGTCCGACGCAGTCCAAAACGCGATGTCCTCTCTGCTCATCCCTGTGCATAGATATAGATGTCTATGCACAGGGAATGAGCAGACTGAGAACAATCTCAGCTCTGCTACATCAGGCAGCAGGCGGGCTCTAGGACCCTGGAGCTGGCAGCCAGCACACAGAGCAGACAGGACTCTTATCTGTGCGAGTTTCCCAGCGATTACTTACAAAGTAAACGAGTCCAATGCAAATAAATGACAAAACTAGGATTGCTTCAGGCTGAAGCTTCCGAGACACATCTGCGATTTGTAAATTGCACACTACTCGCTATTACACGCTTCCCCATTCATTAACATTGGACTCGCTAGACTCGCAACGAGTAGCGAGTCCTGTGCTCGGACTCGCTAGAGTCAAGCGATTCCGAGTAATTTAGGATTCGCCCATCACTACTAATTATGTTTAATATGTGGAGTTGCTGGCTCCGCAGCTGCACTTAGCACCCTCATCGCCCCCAGGTGGTCTGAGGTTGAGATGGTGTCCACCCACTTAGAAGTGGGATAAGTGGGATAGGGAGGACAAAGAGGACAGGGATGTCAGCGTATTACTCATCAGATCTGGGGTCACCGTGGAGTGGTTGATGAGGAAGCAGATATTGGCCAATATATGTACCAAGAACCCCAGCAAATAAAAATATAAGAATATTGAGTTTTTTGACAAAAACATAAGTTTTTTAATTTTTTCCTCATATATAAACCGCTTATTAGCATGTGTACATTTTTGGTAGTAACTGAGTGCTGCAGTAAATTTTTTCTGGTTGTTTGTTCCAGCATCACAGCTTGCACCAGTTCACACTATATCTTGAGTGCTGTGCAGTTTTTTTCTATTCATGTTTAATATGTGGAGTTGCTGGCTCCGCAGCTGCACTTGGCACCCTCATCGACCCCAGGTGGTCTGAGGTTGAGATGGTGTCTACCCACTTAGAAGTGGGATAAGGAGGACAAGGAGATCAGGGATGTCAGCGTAGGACTCATCAGATCTGGGGTCACCATGGAGAGGTTGATGTGCAAGCATATATTGGCCAATATATGTACCAAGAACCCCAGCAAATAAAAAGATAAGATTATTGAGTTTTTTGAAAAAAATATAAGTTTTTAAATTTTTTCCTCATATATAAACCGCTTATTAGCATGTGTACATTTTTGGTAGTAACTGAGTGCTGCAGTGAATTTTTTCTGGTTGTTTGTTCCAGCATCATAGCTTGCACCAGTTCACACTATATCTTGAGTGCTGTGCAGCTTTTTTCTATTTATGTTTAATATGTGGAGTTGCTGGCTCCGCAGCTGCACTTAACACCCTCATCGCCCCCAGGTGGTCTGAGGTTGAGATGGTGTCCACCTACTTACAAGTGGAATAGGGAGGACAAGGAGGGCAGGGATGTCAGTGTAGGACTCATCAGTTCTGGGGTCACTGTGTCGTGGTTGATGAGCAAGCAGATATTGGCAATAAATGTATTCATGTTCTCTTGTCATCAGCATTGTCAACACATGGGGATACTGTATTATGGGTAAATGTACTTTACCCTTCTGACAGCACTGGGTAAACTTTTTATCCATAGGCATCTCTTTTGCAAAATGCAAAGATTGACAATATTCACATACATGGTTCATGGCAGGTGTGTTCTTTAATAGAATTTTCACCCTCATTAAAATATTGTTGTTGTTGTAGTAGTAGCGGAGTAGTCAAAGACTCAGTGGATCTTGTTTGTCGGCAGATGTTAATTAGTCGTTTGTTTGAGTTGCACTACTGTAATCGTTTGTGTTAGAGCTTCTGGCTGAACAGAGTATGGTGCTATATCGTGTAACACTGGCATTGATATGACTAGTGGAGATAGTTGCTGAGAGGTCATAGGGCCGCTTCACACACACCAACTTCTGTGACCAACTTCTGAACCAATCTCTGGTTGCAGTGAAATAATGGGACACATTGCTCCATGTTGTACACAGCCACAAAATAGAACAATGTGTCCATGATTTCACTGCAACCAGAGATCTGTTCAGAAGTTGGTCACAGAAGTTGGTGTGTGTAAAGCGGCCCTTACAGTGGTAGAATCTGTAGTGTGGGGTTCAGATTGTGATGCATTATCTTGTGATAGTGGTACAAATGTAGAGAGAAGATGAGTATTTTTGTAGCATTTTTTTTGGCAAATAGGCAATCTATTGTCCTTAGAGTGAGGCAACTCCTGAGCATGACATTTACGTCGACATGTAGAGTTTCTGTGTATACGAAGGCGATTTTGATAAGGAGTCTCATTAGCAAGATGTTGTTGACATACTGCCTGGGCCTTTTTTATTTCATCTTCATTTTTTGATTTTGTATGAGAAGCCATGTTTGGTAGTTGGAGAAGTGTGACAGTTTGTGTTTCAGCTTCTGGCTATACATAGTCTGGTTCAGGACTATGTGACAGGGGAATTCATGTGGCTACTGGAGATAGTTGCCAAGAGGTCACACACCTTGAAGTATTACAATCTGTGGTATGCAGTTCAGATTGTGAAGCATCACCTTGTGATTGTGGTAGGCATGGTGGAACAGAATGTGTATTGTGTGAGCATTTTTGTTTGGAAATTGCCAATCTAATAGCTTTAGAGCGAGGTGACTCCTGAGCCAGATGTCTACGTTTACACGCATTGTCCTTATCCAGACGATGGCGTTTTTGTTAAGGAGTCTCATCAGGGAGGCATTGTTTCTGACTTAGAACCCGAGCCTTATTTCTTTCCTGTTCAGTTTTGTGTATCTTTGGAGGAGCCATGTTGACAGTGGTGCGGAAATGCAGGAGCACTTATATGCAGAGAGTATACCTGTAATAGCAAAGTCCTCTCTCCACAAAGTACTGTGTACCTTAGTGAGTATACAGGTGCAGTAGAAATAGCTGTGTTCTGTGTCCAGAAAGTACTGGGTACCTTAGAGACTATACCGGTGCCTGAAACTGCGTCATTATGAGGTAAATAGACAGTCTGTATTCTTGTGACTTCGCCACTATTGTATTAGCAGTAACATCACCATTTCACAATGGGCGCCAAAGCTGCACAGCTTCACTCATTGGCTGTGCGCCGTCGGCCGTGACCAATGAGCATTCAAATCAGGCGCCAACAGCGCTCATTGGTTGACGTGGTCGGCAGCAACCAATGAGCGCTATTGGTGTGTGATTTGAATTCCGCTTCCCTGATTGGTCGGCGCTAAGCGCGGTTAACCAATCAGCAAAGCGGTGCCGAGCACTTTTAAATTCAGGTGACAAAGTTGTATGGCAGCGCTCATTGGCTGAGCCGCCTGGCTCCTCAGTCAATGAGGGCTGGCACGCGAATTTGCCACCTGAATTTAAAAGTGCTCGGCGCCGCTTTGCTGATTGGTCGCCGCTAAGCGCAGTTAACCAATCAGGGAAGCGGAATTCAAACCGCACGCCAACAGCGCTCATTGGTTGCCACGAACGCCTACAACCAATGAGCGCTGTTTTCGTGCTGTTGGAATTCTGTTTCCCTTGGGGAGCGGGTCTCCAGGGCAACCGGAAAGTCTGTGTAAGTGATTTAGGGAATAGGGGAGCCAGCGGGGCTGTGCTGCTGGCAGAGTTCACAGTCACACTTAGACAGGCCGCTGCTGCCGACTCGGCGAATCATTCTATCTCCCCTCAGGCGTGGAAATCACAGTCTCACACGATGCTGAGCTTCAACTGTGTTTACTTCACTTTCTCGGCAGATGATTATAATACAGCGCAGTGGCGGTACCGGTATGTTCATAGCAGCCGGGACAGCTCATCCAAATCACCCACTTTTATGTTTCTTTCATGGGGCTCTCAGTCTCTCCGCATGCTAGCTATGATCCAGCTGCCACGGGCTTTTGGTGGGCGACCTGCCAGGTCTCCTAGCCCTAGAATGGTGACCTTCTTTTCTCTGTGTTAGAGGTTGGGTCTCGGGACATAAAGACCCCACACGCCCCCGGTGTTTATGGTTGGAGGGTAAAGGGTCCGGGCCACTTCTTCAGAGCCGGTTGTGGCCCTGGTTTCGGCCCAATCCCTCATCATCCCCACTAATCCGAGCACACCTGGAACTCCTTCTGTCTCTCCCTACGGTCTGCAGCCCGGCCCCCGGACTAGCCTTATGGTGGCACAGGATGCCGGGTCTGTGTCTTTTCAGCCCCGTGTGATGTTCTCACCTCTCCTTCGGACTGAACTTGACTCTCTGGTGGTACTTGGCTGATTGGCTCCCTGAACTTGGTGTTGTCTAGTTTTGTTGCCTCCCCTGACCTGTTCCTGTCCTAACTTTCCCACCCTCCACTTGGCTCCTCCTGCCATCCCATTGCTGGGCAAAGAGTCCCTAGTCTTGAGATCGAGAGTGTGTTGGGTGTGTGTTTGGGGTGACCGAAATTACCGATCCCGGCTGATGCGCCATCTAGTGGCGATCGGCTGCAGGGGCACCACAGCATAAGGTCTTATTGAGACAGTATCTGCCGAGAGAAGGTGTGGTCATGTTCTTTGTCTAGATACCGGCTCAGTGTAGGATCTTTTGTGACATCACATCCACGTGATTGAATGTGGAAGCATCTGTTACCAGACGAGTTGAAGCTTACTGCAGAGGAAGAGGGTGAGCTACTTCATCAAGCATGATGTATTGTCTCATACGGGAGGTGTGTGATGCCATGGATCAAAGAACAACGGTGTATGGCCTAACTACATAAAACTACATAAAGGGGGCAAATACAATGGGGAGGGCCCTGCTCCTAGGGGACGTGGGAAAGGGAGTGTGACGACACAGCTTTTCTCAATGCATACCAGGGGTTACATTTTCTTAATTTGGTTAGGCATATTGGTCTTTTGTTGGTTATCTCATGTTTAAGACATTGTTTCTTGCCAGACGATTTGGACCCTTCATTGTCTGAGGTTGTGTATTGCTAATTTAATTACCTCACCCACTCTGTCTACATCACTCATTCGACTTGAAATGCAGTCAAAAACAGAACAGCCTTATGCCACCAGTTGTGGAAACATGGGGTCAGTGGGTGGTCTTTATGGAATCAATTTTGGGGAAAAGGACTCATGTTTTGAAAAGCTTGCATCCTGCTAGGAGAAACCCTGAAGTCATGTATATCAGCTAGTGGTACTCAAGCAGTACAGACTCCTACTCTTGAGCTTAGCTCATGATGTTCCTGCAGCAGGGCCCATGGAGTCAAAAAGGACCTGCTGCATAGTTTTTTTTTGGCCAACGGTCATTCAAGAAGTGCAGAAATACAGAGCCTCTAGTCCATTGTGTCAATGTATGGAGGGAGCCCCATGCCGTGTGCGCTGTAACTCATGCCCTTGAAAGGAGAACCCTTTCAGAGAGTAGCCATTTATTTAATAGGCCTCTTAGCCATCCCTAGCCACAGCAGAAAAATGTTCATCCTTGCCACCCACTACCCAAAGGCTGTTGCTTTGTCATCCATAGATGCGGAGCATGTGGCTCAAGCTCTACTGGATATCTTTAGCTGAGTAGAGTTTCCCCAGGAGGTATTGACTGGCCAGGGAGCCCAGTTCCAACATGAGCCAATTCATACCCTCTGGGAGAAACATGAAGTCTGCCCCATGCGCACCACTCCCTACAACCCTGAAACTAATGGGTTGTGTGAGAAATTCAATGGAACGCTTAAAAATCTCATTAGTAGGGATGAGCGAGTATAATCGTTACTATTCGGTACTCGCCGAATAATAACAATATTCGGGCTACTCGCTACTCCCCGAGTTTCTTGTGATTACTCGAGAGTAGTGAGTAGTCCTTTAACGTTTGCAGTGTATCTATACATACACTGCGAAAGTGCACTAAAAGTGAATAAAAGTTGTTAAAAAATAAAAAAATATCATAGTCACCTATCCGACACCTGTGCCGGGACCGGCAAAGAAGACATCCGATCAAGGACCTGTGAATGTGACAGCCAATCAGATGGCCAGACGTCACAAACCACCTGATCGCTACCAGCCACCTGATTGGCCAGATTGCCAGGTCATTGATGCACGTTCAAGACCTGGCAATCTGGCCAATTAGGTGGCTGGTAGTGATCAGGTGGTTTGTGACGTCTGGCCATCTGATTGGCCAAATCGCTATCAGCCATCTGATTGGCTGTCAGACTCGCAGGTCCTCATCGTTGATCGGATGTCTTCTTTGCCGGTCCCGGTGCAGGCGTCGGATAGGTGAGTATGATATTTTTTTATTTTTTAACAACTTTTATTCACTTTTAGTGCACTTTCGCAGTGTATATATAGATACACTGCGAAAGTACTTGCCAGGCCCATTCACTGCCATTTTACTCGCTATATTCGCAACGAGTACCGAGTATCGGGACCTACTCGTTGCGAGTATAGCAAGTCCGATTATTGCAGTACTCGCTCATCCCTACTCATTAGCTCTTATGTAGAGTCTGAGGGGAGAGACTGGGAGAAAAACTTGCAGCAGCTCCTCTTTGCCTACCAGGAGGTGCTACAGGACTCTACCTGGTTCTCTCCCTCTGAATTGCTGTACAGCCGAAAAGTATGAGGTCCTTTAGAGCTGGTGGGAGACAGTTGGGAGGGCACCTTCCCCACAGGAGAGGTTCCCATACTGGATTATGTTCAAAAGTTTAGGGAAAGTATGAGACACCTCATAGCTTTAGCCTATGCAAATTTAGAAGTAGCATAGGAAAGACAACAATGATGTTACAACCGCACTTCCCGACTCCAAGAATTTGCATGTGGACAGAAGGTCCTAGTACTAATACTAGTGTGCAAAAATAAGCTGCAAGCCATGTGGATGGGTCCATTCTTCATTACCATGAAATGTGGGAATACTGACTACACCATGGCCCTGGACCGAGCAGACGTTCTTGATTTAGATGACCCATATATGGACTAGATCCAAGACTTATTCGTGAACGATAAAAGGGAAGTGGGGTTAAAAAATGTATTACTGGGAGTGCGACTTTATCCGTCACAGAAGTGACAGTTAACATACCTACTCGTAACATATGGACCTCTGTTCATGAGTCGGTCTGTTCGAACACCCACCATAATGTCAGAACAGGGACTGCCACTCCACTCAGACAACCCGCCTACAAGGTGACACATCCAGTGTTGGCAATGTTGAAGGCCAAGGTGGTTGATATGCTTCATATGAGAGTCAGAGTTCTTTCTCATAGCCCATGGGCTACCAGTGTAGTGTTGGTGCCCGAAATGGACAAGAGTGCTCGCTTCTGTGTGAACTATAGATAACTCAATAAGGTCACTGTCATAGACGACTATCTCATGCCCCAGGTGGATTATCTACTGGACAGGTTAGGGTGATCTCGGCTCACTTCTACCCTCAATACTGGCAGATGCCACTCACGAATGAGGTTCAAGAGGAGTCGGCATTCTTAACTCATTTTGGCCATTATGAATTCAACAGCATGCCATTTGGAATGAAGAATGACCCAGCTACTTTCCAAATGATGGTGGACCAGTTACCGGAGGGATGTGAGGAGTATGCCCAGGCCTACTTTTATGACAGAGTAACATAGTAAAATAGTATTTAATGTTGAAGGAAGACCTTAAGTCCATCTAGTTCAACCTATAGCCTAACATGTTGATCCAGAGGAAGGCAAAAAAAAAACATGTGGCAACACTAAGCTACATATTGGGGAAAAAAATCCTTCCTTACTCCACATACGGTAATCAGACTAGTTCTTGGATCAATGCCCTATTAAAGAATCTAGTATATATAACCGGTAATATTATATTTTTCAAGAAAGGCATCCAGGCCACTCTTAAATGTTAGTAGTGACTCACTCATTACAAAATCATGTGGCAGAGAGTTCCATAGTCTCACTGCTCTTACAGTAAAGAATCCACATATGTAATTATGATTAAACCTTCTTTCCTCCAGACGTAGAGCATGGCCCCTTGTCCCCGTCTCGATCACCCCTAAGCCTTTGTTTTTCCAAACTAAATAACCCCAGGTTTAATAACCTGTCTTGGTATTGCATACCCCTCATCCACTAATAACCTTGGTCGCTCTTCTCTGCACCCGCTCTAATTCAGCTATGTCTTTCTTATACATCAGAGACCAGAATTGTACAGTATTCTAAATGTGGTAGCACTAGTGACCTGAATAGAGGTAAAATTATGTTCGCCTCATAAGCATCTATGCCTCTTTTAATGCATTCCATTATTTTATTTGTCTTTGCAGCAGCTGCCTGACACTGGGCACTAAATGTGAGTTTGTCATCTACTACACCCAGGTCTTTTTCAGTGACAGTTTTCCCCAGTGTTTTACAATTAAGAACATAATTATACCTTTTATTTCCTCTGCCCAAGTGCCTGACCTTACATTTATCCCCATTAAAGCTCATTTGCCATTTATCAGCCCAAGCTTCTAGTTTACATAAATCCTCCTGTAATATAATATTGTTCTCCTCTGTATTGATAACCCTGCAGAGTTTAGTGTCGCCTGCAAATATTGAGATTCTACTCTGTATGCCCCCTACAAGGTCATTAATAAATATATTAAAAAGAAGCAGGCCCAATACTGACTCCAGTGGTACCCCACTGTTAACTGTGACCAATTCTGAGTGTGCTCCATTAATAACCACCCTTTGTTTCCCATCACTGAGCCAGTTCTTAACCCACTTACAAATATTTTCCCCTATCCCCATTGCTCTCATTTTGTGAATCAACCTTTTGTGTGGCACCGTATCAAATAGATCGCTGTCTACAGCAACACCTGAAAAGCGCATGTTCCAGTTACTGCAGAAGGTAGCCAAAGCCCAGCTTACCATTCGACCTTATAAGTGCCAAATGGTGATGACCGAGGTGCAATACCTGGGACATCGGGTTGGAAGTAGGTGCATTTGTTCAGAACTTACAAAACTAGAAGCTATTGCTCAGTGGCCCCACCTCTTGTCAACCAAAAGCAGGTCTGTGTGCTCTTAGCAAACACAAATTATTAAATAAAGTTTATCCCTAATTACAGTAGCAAAACCCCTCACTGACCTCACCACTAAAAAGGCATGCTCGTAACCCCAGATGGATCCCAGCATGCGAGTCTGCCTTCCTCCAATTGAAAGCCCAACTTGCCCAGAGCCAAGTCCTGACTGCTCCTGACTTCCCTCGCCGGTTCATTGTGAAAACTGACGCATTGAATACTGGACTAGGAGACGTACTCTTAGCCAAGTGAGACCGACGGTCAGGAATATCCAATAACCTCTCTTGAAAACAGCTGGATTGAGAGAGGGCCTATGCAACAATAGAAAAAGAATGCCTGGCCATAGTCTGGGCCCATACCTCTATGGGCCCACAAGAAGTTCACAGTCCTTACTGACCTCCTAAGTTGTTGAGACAATAGATATTTACTCAGATAGAGTCTGGCCTTATAATCCTATATTTTTTCCATCTCACATAAAAAGGCAAAGTTAATGGAAATGCCGATGGACTGTCCCTATAAATAGAAAAGAATGATCGGGAACCTATCATATGTTGCAGCCTCATCAACAGTAATCCTCATCAAGATTCAGCAGTTTCCAGGACTAATTAAGTGGGAGGAATGTTATGACACAGCTTTTCTCAATGCTTGTGTGGTGCCTTTGAGGTTCCAGTCACCAGAGAGGTACTGCACCTCACTCAGAGGTGTGGTACCCCACTCTCGGGTAAGAAAAGAACACTACCTGGCACCCACACAGCCGAATCCAACACCACACCACTTCAGGCCAGGGGATCTGGATGGACCCTGTTGAGGGAGGGCCCCATCCCATGTTGGAGGAGGGAACTAGGTAGAAGGTGTGGGTGGAGGAAGGAGATAAGAGGAGCACACCAGGGAGTAATGGGATGAGTAGTAACCATGAGAAGAGCGAGAGGACGTGAGGAGTTAGTAGTAGAGGAGTCGCAGGAAAGATGTGAGGAAAGGCATCCTGGGAATTGGAGCAGAGAGGCTCATCCCAGGACAAGGAAGATGTGAGAGCCAGTGAGGGCTCCAGAGACTGAAAAGGAGTCCCAGGGGCATGGGAAGTGAGCGATCCACCCGTGGCATCCGCATCTGAGCTGACGGAGACCCAGGTCAGCTAGGGGGACTAGGCCGCAGAGGGGACTGGTCCAAGACTAGTAGAGCGAATGAGAGAATAAGCTAGCAAACCTGGGACTGAGGTGACTTCAAGTACCAAGGTCCAACTCCACACTTATTCATTGAAAAGGTGGCCGCGTAGGGTCAGGGGACCAGAACGAGGTTGGCTGACAAGTCCCATGGCTACTTGCTCAATACACTGGGTGTGAGGTGCTGAGAAGGAGGGTGAGAATCAAGCGCAGGGAGATGACCGAGAAAGGAACACCAAAAGGGGGTCCTGGTAAATAGTCCCTGAATAATCTGAGAGTTGTCTGGAGCCCTGGCATGGAGAATACAGCACCCCGTTGCAGGCTGGAACCACCTGGAGTCATGTAACAACTGTGAGGAAACTTCAAAAACTGCACACTGCTGTATCCTCAAGTTATTTACCGTGCTGTTGACCCTACAATAAACTCTACCTCTGCCCTGGGACCTACACCTCTACCCGTGGAGAGCAGATTTATGCCAGCTGCATTACCAACAGCCCCAGAGGATCTGTATCCCAGCGTCGGCCATCCATCTATCATTGCCGAATACCAAGGGTGGCGTCACAAATTTATTCCCATATACACTGTGTTCAGAATTATTAGGCAAATGAGTATTTTGATCACATGATAATTTTTATACATGTTGTCCTACTCCAAGCTGTATAGGCTTGAGAGCCAACTACCAATTAAGTAAATCAGGTGATGTGTATCTCTGTAATGAGGAGGGGTGTGGTCTAATGACATCAACACCCTATATAAGGTGTGCTTAATTATTAGGCAACTTTGTTTCCTTTGGAAAAATGGGTCAGAAGAAAGATTTGACGGGCTCTGAAATGTCCAAAATTGTGAGATGTCGTGCAGGGGGATGCAGCGTCTTGAAATTGCCAAACATTTGAAGCGTGATCACCGAACAATCAAGTGTTTCATGGCAAATAGCCAACAGGGTTGCAAGAAGCATGTTGGGCAAAAAAGGTGCTAAATAACTGCCCATGAATTTAGGAAAATCAAGCATGAAGCTGCTAAGATGCCATTTGCCACGAGTTTTGCAATATTTCAGAGCTGCAACGTTACTGGAGTATCAAAAAGCACAAGGTGCGCCATACTCAGGGACATGGCCAAGGTAAGAAAGGCTGAAAAACGACCACCTTCGAATAAGAAACATAAAATAAAACGTCAAGACTGGGCCAAGAAATATCTTAAGACTGATTTTTCAAAGGTTTTATGGACTGATGAAATGAAAGTGACTCTTGATGGGCCAAATGGATGGGCCAGAGGCTGGCTCCACTCCGACTCAGACACCAGCAAGGTGGAGGTGGGGTACTGGTATGGGCTGGTATCATCAAAGATGAACTTGTGGGACTTTTTCGGGTTGAGGATGGAGTGAAGCTCAACTTCCAGACCTACTGCCAGTTTCTGAAAGACAACTTCTTCAAGCAGTGGTACAGGTATCGTTGAAGAAAAACATGATTTTCATGCAGGACAATGCTCTATCACATGCATGCAACTACTCCACAGCATGGCTGGCCAGTAAAGGTCTAAAAGAAGAAAAAATAATGACATGGTCCCTTTATTAACCTGATCTGAACCCCATAGAGAATCTGTGGACCCTCATAAAATGTGAGATCTACAGGGAGGGAAAACAGTACACCTCTCAGAACAGTGCCTGGGAGGCTGTGGTGGCTGCTGCACGCAATGTTGATCGTAAACAGATCAAGCAACTGACAGAATCTATGGATGCAAGGCTGTTGAGTGTCATCATAAAGAAAGGTGGTCACAAATTTTTTTGGGGTTTTGTTTTTGCATGTCAGAAAGGTTTATTTCTAAATTTTGTGCAGTTATATTGGTTTACCTGGGGAAAATAAACAAGTGAGATGGGAATATATTAGGTTTTTATTAAGTTGCCTAATAATTCTGCACAGTAATAGTTACCTGCACAAACAGATATCCTCCTAAGATAGCCAAATCAATAAAAAAAAACACTCCAACTTCCAAAAATATTAAGCTTTGATATTTGAGTCTTTTGGGTTGATTAAGAACATAGTTGTTGATCAAAAATAAAAATAATCCTCTACAATACAACTTGCCTAATAATTCTGAACACAGTGTAAACTTTCCCCATTTATTGACACCGCTGGGCCACAGAGCCGTGTGACATCCCCAAAGAGAACTGAAGGCCCAGCATCGAGTATCCCACAGCCCTGCTGGGCGCGTCAAACTGACGTTACGAACAGGATGTACCATCCCAACAAATCGAGTCCCGTGCGCCCAAAGACTATGTTGTAGACTGTGTAATGGCTCCTTCCAAAAAAGACAATCGCCATGTGTATGCCAAGAAGAGTAGTGCAGCCTGATATCGTGGGCCGGGTTGCCGAACAGCGAGAAAAGCCGTGCCCGCCCACTGTAAAGACTTTGATAGCAGAGGACTTTTCCGTCAGCCAGGGGGATCCGACTCCTGGTGGGCCGACAGTGAAAGAGAAAGGAGCCGCCCACAAAGGGAAGAGGGCTGACTGAGCACGGAGAGGAGTGCGACAGCACGTGCTGCGGAAGAAGCAGCACCGGCCAAGGTAAACGCTAAGGAAAGAGGAAACCGAAAAGCTGCGGCACGTGGGGTGGAAGCAGAAGACTCCCTGAGTGGTCTGAAAGCGATCTGGACCCAACGCCTATGGTTGACCAGGAGTTTGTGCAGAAGGAGATGATAAAGCTGAGTCTGCAGTTGAGACAAGCCCAGGTGGATGCCGTGGACAGATGGACAGAGGCCCTGCTGAAAAAGATGTTGCAGCGATGGATGGTGAAACCGGACTACACAGGCAAGGAGGTGGTCAAAGAACATGTGAACACTGCCCTGGAAGCTGAAGTAGAGAGAGTGGAAGTATAAATGTAAATAGTTAGGTTAACCTGGTTAGGTGTGAAAATTGTTTAGAGTGTATGCTAGTATGATGTGCCTTAGCAGTAAATTAGAGTGAGTGTCTGTTAATTTGAGGACATTGTGGTCATGGACAGTGAATGGATAGAACGTTTCTTGTATATAGTTAGCATGTAATCTGCTCCTTGTTGATTTTGAAACCGACGTTTGAAACCTGACACTTTACAATAGACAACAGAACAAAAACCCGTTTGACATGGCCGAACCGTGGTCCAACGAGGTGACCAGCAATACCCTGTAGCCCACCCAGGGCCTACGTTGTTTTTTTTTTAGACGGGTACCACATATTGCACTTGGGACAGTGAGAAGGACTTCCTGGACAGGGACCTCATTGTACCTGCTAACTTAAACTGGAAGTTTTAGTAGAATAATGTTGATGATAGTGTTTTTATTCAATGTTAAAAAACAAAGAGTACCTTCCATAAAGGGAAGAAAAGTTACCTGTTAAATGTTTTACCAGTTTGAAATGCATTTCAGAAATTTTGCATGTCTTATCACCTTTCTGTTTTTACCAGGTCCAGCCCACGAACATGCTTGATATTACGAGGGGGGCATGTGGCACCCCTGAGGGTCCAATTGCCACAGAAGTACTGCACCTCGGCCAGAGGTGTGGTACCCCACTCTCGTGTAAGGAGAGGACACTACCTGGCACCCACACACCCGCATCCAACACCACTCCAGGCCAGGGGATCTGGACCGACCCTGTTGAGGGAGGGCCCCATCCCAGGCTTGAGGAGGGAACTAGGTAGAAGGTGTGGGCGGAGGAAAGAGATCAAAGGAACACACCAGGGAGTAGTGGGAGAAGTAGTAAACATGAGAGGAGAGAGGAGTAGAGGAGTTAGGAGTGTAGGAGTCGCAGGAGAAATGTGAGGAAAAGCATCCCGGGAATTGGAGCAGAGAGGCTCATCCCAAGACAAGGAAGATGTGAGAGCCAGTGAGGGATTGAGAGACTGAGAAGGAGTCCCAGGGGCACGGGAAGTGAGAAATCCACCCATGGTGCTTGCATCTGAGCTGACAGAGACCGGTTAGCTAGAGGGACTAGGCTGCAGAGGGGACTGGCCCAAGACTGGTAGGGCAACTGAAAGACTTAGCTAGCAAACCAGGGACTGAGGTAACTTCAAGTACCACAATCCAACTCCAAACTTATTCGTTGAAAAGGTGGCCGCGAAGGGTCAGGGGACCAGGACGAGGTTGCCTGACATGACCCAAGGCTACTGACTCAAGACACTGTGTCTGAGGTGCTGGGAAGGAGGGCAAGAATCCAGCACAGGGAGATGGCCAAGAAAGGAACGCCAGAAGGAGTCCTGGTAGATAGTCCCTGAATAATCTAAGAGTTGTCTGGAGCCCTGACCCAGAGAACACAGCACCCCGTTGTTGGCTGGAACCACCTGGAGCCGTGTAACAACTGTGAGTAAACTTCAAAGACTGCTCAATGCTGTGTCCTCAAGTTATTTACCGTGCTGTTGACCCTAAAATAAACTCTACCTCTGCCCTGGGTCCTACAGCTCTACCTGTGGAGAGCAGATCCATCCCAGCTCTGTTACCAACAGCCCCAGAGGATTTGTATCACAGTGTCGGCCATCCATCTACCATTGCCGAATACCACGGGTGGCACCATGAATTCATACCCATATAAACTTTCTCCCATTTATTGACACCGTCGGGGCCATGAAGTTGGGCGAGCCATGGTGACATCCCCAAGAGAACTGAAGACCTGGTTCCGAGTGTCTCACGGCTATTGTGGGCGTGTCACTTGTCACGGGTTAATGTTCCTAATTTGGCCAGATGTATTGGTCTTTTGTTTGTTATCTCATGTTTGCTAAATCAATGTTACTTGCCAGAATATGTGCGGCTTTCATTGTTGGAGTTTGTGTATTGCTAATTTTATGTAAATTACCTCACCCTCTCTGTCTACATCTCCCAGAGGAGAATTATTCAGATATTGGATTGAAATGCCAACCAATAAGAAAACAGCCTTATCCCACCAATCCTAGAAGAACACAATATACCCTGAGTTGTAGGCTTGGGATTTAAAAATGACTCTCATCAGTCACCAGCAGTTCATATGCTTTGTAGCCTCAGTCTATGGACATCAGCCCCGACTACAGAATCACATTGTGTCTTCTTTTGCTGCAAGACTTCAGCCTAGGTTTCTAGGATTCAGATGGAATACCAGAGACTAAGAAATAAGCCCAGCTTGGGACAATTTGGTTACCTGGCTATAGACTTTGTAATGCTCATCTAGCTTTCTAAGCTTGTTGCTATTTCTTTTTTGGTATGTGCTCATCGAAAGCGGGGTACTGCTGGATTGGAGTTAATGGCCCTTGTAGCCCCATGAAAATTCTAATTCCTGGTGAGCCAGCAGAAGGGTGAGACTCTGTTGCCTGTTACATTGTGTGTTCTTGTGGGTTATGTGTTATATGCATTTTACTGTTGGGGATCCAATAAAGTCTTAAAGTCATTGTATGATTCCCTCACCATTTGTTGTCTGAGTAGTGATCTTCCCATGTGGAAGGAGTTTGAGAGTTCAGTTGGGATGAGCCCTGCTCCATGCAGTCTCTCTAAAGGTGGCTGGGCCAGCAGGCTAGAAAACCCACTGATCCCCTTGTCTCCACAGGATGACCTCCTGCATTCACCTGAGGTTGTGTCCTGAGCTCCCTACTGTCCCTATACAGGGCCTTTCACCCCGTCACCGAGCAGGATACCTAGTCATTCGCTGGCTCTGATATTGACCCTCACTAGGGGGATGGCAGGAGAACTAGTCTCAACCACTGCACTAAAACAAAAAAGAACATAAGGAAGACAGACAGAGGAAACACCAACTCGACTTCACAGTTACTGCCACTCTCTTAGGTAGTAGACAGCTTGGCAACGGTCAGCTCTCCACAATAGCTCCTTCCACTCAGACAGCTTGGCTAGGAATGAAGTTCAAACACAAGCAAGGCATGCTGGATCATGTGACCATATAAAGGAGATGGGAGTAGTCACAAAATAGCCTCACCTGGTTAGAACACCTAGTAGCTTTGCTAGCAGAAGAAACTGACATTAACTCCTGCACTGCCAAAGGAAACAAACACATTAATATAGTCTCAATAAAGGAAAGAGGCTCTGGTCCCAAATCTGACACAAGTCTCATAGGCATGGTATAAAATCGTTACATGGTGATATTAGTGAACAAGTCATTTATATGAGTTGTAAACCTTATACAAGTGTAGTAGGCAGCTCAGCATAATACAGTAGTATAGGTGTAAATGGGCCATACAAAATTGCTTTATCTTGCCAGAGTTCCCCTTTAAAAGGAAATAATCTGCCAATTTTTCAGGGTGCTTCTGATGGAAATAACTAACAGTTTATACATAGAAGTCAAGAAAGTAATGCAGCAAGCCAAGCTGGTGCATAGAACATGCACAAAAACGTTAAAAATGGATAGTCATGGAACATGCAGCCAGTGGTTTCCTGAATTGTCTTCCTCTTGAAAACCTCATCTACAAAATGTTGTATGCACTGTCAGTCAGGTTAGTATGGTTTTCATGTTTTAAAAATCAAACATATATACACTGTGTATGTAATACTTAACTTTATTGAAATTGAAATTGTATTGTGTGATTTATATATATTATTTTTTAGTATTATATTTTTTTTTAAGTTACGTTGTATTTTAAACAATGAATTATGACTTAATTACTCCCCTACCAGCTGTTTTCAAGCCTTTCCAGTGCATTATTTTTCTTCTTCCTCCTTTTAAAATTTTAACATAAATGCCTTCTGGACCTTTCTTCTGAGATCAAACATCGATTTTTTTTCTAGCTAGTTTCCGCCTCTCTGACACAGTTGCTGTATGCAGGCAGTGTCAATAAAGTTTAGGGAGGGTATATATTTATATGATGAATTATATATACAGTATATAAATACATCCTTTTATCTAGATGTATTCAGATTATGTAATCAACCATAAATCATTGTATTCCTCAAATTCATTCTGTTCATGTAAGATTTCTGCATAGTCAGTGATTTCCAATATTCCAAGCAATGAAATTATTGCTAGAAGAAATAAACCTGTGAAACATGACATATTTTAATATTTGTTGCCCAAATGTGGGAAACAGTAGTGTAGCAGTTGCCATTTTAGTGATAAATTTGGTGGAAAAATTGCTGTGGTTCGCTGTATCACTGGTACAAATATTCGGAACTGAAAAAAGTGGTATCAACAGGCAGTAATAAAAGTGCTTCAAAGTTTGTGAACTTTTCAGAAATAACAAAATCACAGTTTGTAATGTAATCAATCTCTCCAGATGACAGCAATTCAACTTAAGTTCAACAAAAATGTTCATTTTTAAAACCGATCTGAACTAGAGATGACCAAACCTTTTAAAGTTCCTGTTAAGTTTGCCGAACAGGCATAGGTCACTGAAATACTGAACCCTGTTCAAATCAATGGTGCCCACGACAGTGGTATAGAGGAAGCGGAGCTCTAACATTGATCAGGAATAGAGAGATGAGTGACAGGTGTAGGCATGGTGCTCAGAGAGCGTAGCTAAATTCACAAAATACACAAAGACACCACAAAAAAAGTCTCCCCAGTTAAAAACATAATGCCCAGATGCCAATAAAGTGGCATCAATTGACTCAGAATAAAAAGTGAAATTCAACATAATACCTCTCTTATCATTCTTTAAATACTGCTGACGTACACAGCACCCCACTAGGTGGTTGGAATGCCTAGAAACAAAATTGTGTATGACTGAAATGACCGTCACTTCTCCTGTGTTACCACCTTCACAATATGTTGTCCAGGAAGCAAGCGCTGATGCCTCCTGCACACAACATGCAGTTGCACATACACAACAATTATTTAGAACTAGATGGCGGCCCGATTCTAAAGAATCGGGTAGTCTAGAATCCATATATAGTTTATTTACTAATAGTTAGGGGAGTGCGGTGAAATGAATTGTGTGTATACAGGTGGCTCAGTGGGTAGCAGAGTATGCGGTGGCTCAGTGGCTAGCAGTGAGTGCGGTGGCTCAGTGGTTAGCAGTGAGTGCGGTGGCTCATTGGTTAGCAGTGAATGCGGTGGCTCAGTGGTTAGCAGTGAGTGCGGTGGCTCAGTGGTTAGAAGTGAGTGCGGTGAGATTGGTCAGCACAGCGCCGTGGGCAGAGTGGTTAGCACATACATACATACATACATACACAAACACACACTCCGCTCTAGTTAGCACCGACCCTGCGTCTTCCCCGCCGATTGGATCCTGAGTCGACATGTCGCCGCCCGCGGACGACTGGATCCAATATGGCGTCCGGGAATTTTGGCGAGACTTCTTGGACGCTATATTGGATCCAGTAGTTCGGGGGTGGCGACATGTCGACTGAGGATCCAGGCGGCTGATGCAGGGCCGGTGGTAAGTATAGCGGAGTGTGTGTATGTGTGTGTGTGTGTATGTGTGCGGACAAAGTAAGGGAAGTGGGGACAAAGTGAGGGAAGTGCGGACAAAGTGAGGGAAGTGACTACATACACACATATATACACATACTGTACATTGCATATGGAGGGGTGAGGAGAGCGGAGGCTGGAGGGGTGAGGAGGGGTGAGGAGAGCGGAGGCTGGAGGGGTGAAGAGGGGTGAGGAGAGCGGAGGCTGGAGGGCAGAGCGGAGGCTGGAGGGCAGAGCGGAGGCTGGAGGGCAGAGGCTGGAGGGCAGAGCGGAGGCTGGAGGGGAGAGTGGAGGCTGGAGGAGAGAGCGGAGGCTGGAGGGCAGAGGCTGGAGGGGAGAGCGGAGGCTGGAGGGGAGAGCGGAGGCTGGAGGGGAGAGGCTGGAGGAGGAGAGGCTGGAGGAGGAGAGGCTGGAGGCAGTGCTCATTGGTCGCTGTGTGCTGGCGCCGACCAATGAGCATAGCGCCTCACTTCCCATTGAGATACATGGAGGACTTTGAGTTTCAAATTTACCGCTGTAAGTGAGGCGCGAAGCTCATTGGTCGGCGACAGCACACAGCGACCAATGAGCTTCGCGTCTCACTTACAGCGGTAAATTTGAAACTCAAAGTCCTCCATGTGTCTCAATGGGCAGTGAGGCGCTATGCTCATTGGTCGGCGCCAGCACACAGCGACCAATGAGCTTCGCGCCTCACTTACAGCGGTCAATTTGAAACTCAAAGTTCTCCATGTTTCTCAATGGGAAGTGAGGCGCTATGCTCATTGGTCGGCGCCAGCACACAGCGACCAATGAGCTTCGCGCCTCACTTACAGCAATAAATTTGAAACTCAAAGTCCTCCATCTATCTGAATGGGAAGTGAAGCGCTATGCTCATTGGTCGGCGCCAGCACACAGCGACCAATGAGCTTCGTGCCTCACTTACAGCGGTAAATTTGAAACTCAAAGTCCTCCATCTATCTGAATGGGAAGTGAGGCGCTAAGCTCATTGGTCGGCGCCAGCACACAGCTACCAATGAGCTTCGCGCCTCACTTACAGCGGTAAATTTGAAACTCAAAGTCGTCCATGTGTCTCAATGGGAAGTGAGGCGCTATGCTCATTGGTCGGCGCCAGCACACAGCGACCAATGAGCAAAGCGCCTCACTTACAGCGGTCAATTTGAAACTCAAAGTCCTCCATCTATCTGAATGGGAAGTGAGGCGCTATGCTCATTGGTCAGCGCCAGCACACAGCGACCAATGAGCTTCGCGCCTCACTTACAGCGGTAATTTTGAAACTCAAAGTCTTCCATGTATCTCAATGGGAAGTGAGGCGCTATGCTCATTGGTCGGCGCCAGCACACAGCGACCAATGAGCATAGCGCCTCACTTACAGCGGTAAATTTGAAACTCAAAGTCATCCATCTATCTGAATGGGAAGTGAGGCACTATGGTCATTGGTCGGCGCCAGCACTCCGCAACCAATGAGCATAGCGCCTCACTTACAGCGGTCAATTTGAAACTCAAAGTCCTCCATGTATCTCAATGAGAAGTGAGGCGCTATGCTCATTGGTCGGCGCCAGCACACAGCGACCAATGAGCTTCGCGCCTCACTTACAGCGGTCAATTTGAAACTCAAAGTCCTCCATGTAACTCAATGGGAAGTGAGGCGCTATGCTCATTGGTCGGCGCCAGCACACAGCGACCAATGAGCTTCGCGCCTCACTTACAGCGGTAAATTTGAAACTGAAAATCCTCCATATATCTCAATGGGAAGTGAGGCGCTATGCTCATTGGTCGGCGCCAGCACACAGCGACCAATGACCTTCGCACCTCACTTACAGCTGTCAATTTGAAACTCAATGTCCTCCATGTATCTCAATGAGGAGTGAGGCGCTATGCTCATTGGGCGGCGCCAGCACACAGCGACCAATGAGCTTCGCGCCTCACTTACAGCGGTCAATTTGAAACTCAAAGTCCTCCATGTATCTCAATGGGAAGTGAGGCGCTATGCTCATTGGTTGGCGCCAGCACACAGCGACCAATGAGCTTCGCGCCTCACTTACAGCGGTAAATTTGAAACTCAAAGTCCTCCATCTATCTGCATGGGAAGTGAGGCGCTCTGCTTATTGGTCGGCGCCAGCACACAGCGACCAATGAGCTTCGCGCCTCACTTACAGCGGTAAATTTGAAACTCAAAGTCCTCCATGTATCTCAAAGAGAAGTAAACGCTATGCTCATTGGTCGGCGCCAGCAAACAGCGACCAATGAGCTTCGCGCCTCACTTACAGCGGTCAATTTGAAACTCAAAGTCCTCCATGTATCTCAATGGGAAGTGAGGTGCTATGCTCATTGGTCGGCGCCAGCACACAGCGACCAATGAGCTTCGCGCCTCACTTACAGCGGTCAATTTGAAACTCAAAGTCCTCCATGTATCTCAATGGGAAGTGAGGCGCTATGCTCATTGGTCGGCGCCAGCACACAGCGACCAATGAGCTTCGCGCCTCACTTACAGCGGTAAATTTGAAACTCAAAGTCCTCCATCTATCTGAATGGGCAGTGAGGCGCTATGCTCATTGGTCGGCGCCAGCACACAGCGACCAATGAGCATATGTGACGACCATCCGCTGTGAGGCCGAGCTGCTGGTAGGCAGCACCCCGAGAAACCCCGAGACCCTTAACCCCTATACAGGGATCTGGAATTACAGCAGAGCCCAGGGGGTAGCTGCCTATATGAGCAACAGAGCCGGGGAGGTCGCCAGGGAAAATCAAGACCCGAAAAACGAAGTCAGATGACCGAGTCAAAACCGAGAGGGCAGCGAAGGTACAAAATCGTGAGGCAGTAGCAGAGTCAAAAATCCAGGCAAAGGTCAAGGGCAAAACCAAGAGGGCAGCTGAGGTACAAAATCAATAGGCAGAGGCAGAGTCAGAAATCCAGGCAAGGTCAGACACGAAACTAAACACACACTATCACTGGGGAACCAAAACTATATCTGGCGGCCTGCAAGACAGGCTCCAATGTATTTGAAGGGCGCGGTTACCTCCCATAGGCTGGAGCTCACAGCCCGATGACCTCATCCAGACCGCCCCTAGATCCAGGCCAGATGGAGATGCACGACTGGCTCCACCCACGCCACCTCTGACAGAAGAACGCAGGCTGCGCCTAACGGACACCTCTGCAGGGCCCGCTCCTCTGCGACCAACACCACCCAGAGGGAAACACAAACGGCGCTCGGCGACAGAGGCAGACGTCGCGGGAGCAGTTCCATATGAGGACAAGGCCCTCCTGTCACCAATGCCACCAGCCGAAGGAATCCAGCTCCTCCCAGCGGCCGAGGCAGGAACACCGACCACCGAGTCCAATGGCAATGTGACAGCATAGCGCCTCACTTGCAGCGGTCAATTTGAAACTCAAAGTCCTCCATGTATCTCAATGGGAAGTGAGGCGCTATGCTCATTGGTCGGCGCCAGCACACAGCGACCAATGAGCATAGCGCCTCACTTACAGCGGTAAATTTGAAACTCAAAGTCCTCCATCTATCTGAATGGGAAGTGAGGCGCTATGCTCATTGGTCGGCGCCAGCACACAGCGACCAATGAGCTTCGCACCTCACTTACAGCGGTCAATTTGCAACTCAAAGTCCTCCATGTATCTCAATGGGAAGTGAGGCGCTATGCTCATTGGTCGGCGCCAGCACACAGCGACCAATGAGCTTCGCACCTCACTTACAGCGGTCAATTTGAAACTCAAAGTCCTCCATGTATCTCAATGGGAAGTGAGGCGCTATGCTCATTGGTCGGCGCCAGCACACAGCGACCAATGAGCTTCGCGCCTCACTTACAGCGGTAAATTTGAAACTGAAAATCCTCCATATATCTCAATGGGAAGTGAGGCGCTATGCTCATTGGTCGGCGCCAGCACACAGCGACCAATGAGCTTCGCACCTCACTTACAGCTGTCAATTTGAACCTCAATGTCCTGCATGTATCTCAATGAGGAGTGAGGCGCTATGCTCATTGGTCGGCGCCAGCACACAGCGACCAATGAGCTTCGCGCCTCACTTACAGCGGTCAATTTGAAACTCAAAGTCCTCCATGTATCTCAATGGGAAGTGAGGCGCTATGCTCATTGGTCGGCGCCAGCACACAGCGACCAATGAGCTTCGCGCCTCACTTACAGCGGTAAATTTGAAACTCAAAGTCCTCCATCTATCTGCATGGGAAGTGAGGCGCTCTGCTTATTGGTCGGCGCCAGCACACAGCGACCAATGAGCTTCGCGCCTCACTTACAGCGGTAAATTTGAAACTCAAAGTCCTCCATGTATCTCAAAGAGAAGTGAAGCGCTATGCTCATTGGTCGGCGCCAGCACACAGCGACCAATGAGCTTCGCGCCTCACTTACAGCGGTCAATTTGAAACTCAAAGTCATCCATCTATCTGAATGGGAAGTGAGGCACTATGGTCATTGGTCGGCGCCAGCACTCCGCAACCAATGAGCATAGCGCCTCACTTACAGCGGTCAATTTGAAACTCAAAGTCCTCCATGTATCTCAATGAGAAGTGAGGCGCTATGCTCATTGGTCGGCGCCAGCACACAGCGACCAATGAGCATAGCGCCTCACTTACAGCGGTCAATTTGAAACTCAAAGTCCTCCATGTATCTCAATGGGAAGTGAGGCGCTATGCTCATTGGTCGGCGCCAGCACACAGCGTCCAATGAGCTTCGCGCCTCACTTACAGCGGTCAATTTGAAACTCAAAGTCCTCCATGTATCCCAATGGGAAGTGAGGCGCTATGCTCATTGGTCGGCGCCAGCACACAGCGACCAATGAGCTTCGCGCCTCACTTACAGCGGTAAATTTGAAACTCAAAGTCCTCCATCTATCTGAATGGGAAGTGAGGCGCTATGCTCATTGGTCGGCGCCAGCACACAGCGACCAATGAGCTTCGCGCCTCACTTACAGCGGTAAATTTGAAACTGAAAATCCTCCATATATCTCAATGGGAAGTGAGGCGCTATGCTCATTGGTCGGCGCCAGCACACAGCGACCAATGACCTTCGCACCTCACTTACAGCTGTCAATTTGAAACTCAATGTCCTCCATGTATCTCAATGAGGAGTGAGGCGCTATGCTCATTGGTCGGCGCCAGCACACAGCGACCAATGAGCTTCGCGCCTCACTTACAGCGGTCAATTTGAAACTCAAAGTCCTCCATGTATCTCAATGGGAAGTGAGGCGCTATGCTCATTGGTCGGCGCCAGCACACAGCGACCAATGAGCATAGCGCCTCACTTACAGCGGTAAATTTGAAACTCAAAGTCCTCCATCTATCTGCATGGGAAGTGAGGCGCTCTGCTTATTGGTCGGCGCCAGCACACAGCGACCAATGAGCTTCTCGCCTCACTTACAGCGGTAAATTTGAAACTCAAAGTCCTCCATGTATCTTAAAGAGAAGTGAAGCGCTATGCTCATTGGTCGGCGCCAGCACACAGCGACCAATGAGCTTCGCGCCTCACTTACAGCGGTCAATTTGAAACTCAAAGTCCTCCATGTATCTCAATGGGAAGTGAGGTGCTATGCTCATTGGTCGGCGCCAGCACACAGCGACCAATGATCTTCGCGCCTCACTTACAGCGGTCAATTTGAAACTCAAAGTCCTCCATGTATCTCAATGGGAAGTGAGGCGCTATGCTCATTGGTCGGCGCCAGCACACAGCGACCAATGAGCTTCGCGCCTCACTTACAGCGGTAAATTTGAAACTCAAAGTCCTCCATCTATCTGAATGGGAAGTGAGGCGCTATGCTCATTGGTCGGCGCCAGCACACAGCGACCAATGAGCATATGTGACGACCATCCGCTGTGAGGCCGAGCTGCTGGTAGGCAGCACCCCGAGAAACCCCGAGACCCTTAACCCCTATACAGGGATCTATAATTACAGCAGAGCCCAGGGGGTAGCTGCCTATATGAGCAACAGAGCCGGGGAGGTCGCCAGGGAAAATCAAGACCCGAAAAACGAAGTCAGATGACCGAGTCAAAACCGAGAGGGCAGCGAAGGTACAAAATCGTGAGGCAGTAGCAGAGTCAAAAATCCAGGCAAAGGTCAAGGGCAAAACCAAGAGGGCAGCTGAGGTACAAAATCAATAGGCAGAGGCAGAGTCAGAAATCCAGGCAAGGTCATACACGAAACTAAACACACACTATCACTGGGGAACCAAAACTATATCTGGCGGCCTGCAAGACAGGCTCCAATGTATTTGAAGGGCGCGGTTACCTCCCATAGGCTGGAGCTCACAGCCCGATGACCTCATCCAGACCGCCCCTAGATCCAGGCCAGATGGAGATGCACGACTGGCTCCACCCACGCCACCTCTGACAGAAGAACGCGGGCTGCGCCTAACGGACACCTCTGCAGGGCCCGCTCCTCTGCGACCAACACCACCCAGAGGGGAAACACAGCGGCGCTCAGCGACAGAGGCAGACGTCGCGGGAGCAGTGCCATATGAGGACAAGGCCCTCCTGTCACCAACGCCACCAGCCGAAGGAATCCGGCTCCTCCCAGCGGCCGAGGCAGGAACACCGACCACCGAGTCCAATGGCAATGTGACAGCATAGCGCCTCACTTACAGCGGTCAATTTGAAACTCAAAGTCCTCCATGTATCTCAATGGGAAGTGAGGCGCTATGCTCATTGGTCGGCGCCAGCACACAGCGAACAATGAGCTTCGCGCCTCACTTACAGCGGTAAATTTGAAACTCAAAGTCCTCCATGTATCTCAATGGGAAGTGAGGCGCTATGCTCATTGGTCGGCGCCAGCACACAGCGAACAATGAGCTTCGCGCCTCACTTACAGCGGTCAATTTGAAACTCAAAGTCCTCCATGTATCTCAATGGGAAGTGAGGCGCTATGCTCATTGGTCGGCGCCAGCACACAGCGACCAATGAGCTTCGCGCCTCACTTACAGCGGTAAATTTGAAACTGAAAATCCTCCATATATCTCAATGGGAAGTGAGGCGCTATGCTCATTGGTCGGCGCCAGCACACAGCGACCAATGAGCTTCGCACCTCACTTACAGCTGTCAATTTGAAACTCAATGTCCTCCATGTATCTCAATGAGGAGTGAGGCGCTATGCTCATTGGTCGGCGCCAGCACACAGCGACCAATGAGCTTCGCGCCTCACTTACAGCGGTCAATTTGAAACTGAAACTCCTCCATATATCTCAATGGGAAGTGAGGCGCTATGCTCATTGGTCGGCGCCAGCACACAGCGACCAATGAGCTTCGCACCTCACTTACAGCTGTCAATTTGAAACTCAATGTCCTCCATGTATCTCAATGAGGAGTGAGGCGCTATGCTCATTGGTCGGCGCCAGCACACAGCGACCAATGAGCTTCGCGCCTCACTTACAGCGGTAAATTTGAAACTCAAAGTCCTCCATGTATCTCAAAGAGAAGTGAAGCGCTATGCTCATTGGTCGGCGCCAGCACACAGCGACCAATGAGCTTCGCACCTCACTTACAGCGGTAAATTTGAAACTCAAAGTCCTCCATCTATCTGCATGGGAAGTGAGGCGCTCTGCTTATTGGTCGGCGCCAGCACACAGCGACCAATGAGCTTCGCGCCTCACTTACAGCGGTAAATTTGAAACTCAAAGTCCTCCATGTATCTCAAAGAGAAGTGAAGCGCTATGCTCATTGGTCGGCGCCAGCACACAGCGACCAATGAGCTTCGCGCCTCACTTACAGCGGTCAATTTGAAACTCAAAGTCCTTCATGTATCTCAATGGGAAGTGAGGCGCTATGCTCATTGGTCGGCACCAACACACAGCGACCACTGAGCATAGCGCCTCACTTACAGCGGTCAATTTGAAACTCAAAGTCCTCCATGTATCTCAATGGGAAGTGAGGTTCTATGCTCATTGGTCGGCGCCAGCACACAGCGACCAATGAGCTTCGCGCCTCACTTACAGCGGTCAATTTGAAACTCAAAGTCCTCCATGTATCTCAATGGGAAGTGAGGCGCTATGCTCATTGGTCGGCGCCAGCACACAACGACCAATGAGCTTCGCGCCTCACTTACAGCGGTAAATTTGAAACTCAAAGTCCTCAATCTATCTGAATGGGAAGTGAGGCGCTATGCTCATTGGTCGGCGCCAGCACACAGCGACCAATGAGCATATGTGACAACCATCCGCTGTGAGGCCGAGCTGCTGGTAGGCAGCACCCCGAGAAACCCCGAGACTCTTAACCCCTATACAGGGATCTGGAATTACAGCACAGCCCAGGGGGTAGCTGCCTATATGAGCAACAGAGTCGGGGAGGTCGCCAGGGAAAATCAAGACCCGAAAAACGAAGTCAGATGACCGAGTCAAAACCGAGAGGGCAGCGAAGGTACAAAATCGTGAGGCAGTAGCAGAGTCAAAAATCCAGGCAAAGGTCAAGGGCAAAACCAAGAGGGCAGCTGAGGTACAAAATCAATAGGCAGAGGCAGAGTCAGAAATCCAGGCAAGGTCAGACACGAAACTAAACACACACTATCACTGGGGAACCAAAACTATATCTGGCGGCCTGCAAGACAGGCTCCAATGTATTTGAAGGGCGCGGTTACCTCCTATAGGCTGGAGCTCACAGCCCGATGACCTCATCCAGACCGCCCCTAGATCCAGGACAGATGGAGATGCACGACTGGCTCCACCCACGCCACCTCTGACAGAAGAACGCAGGCTGCGCCTAACGGACACCTCTGCAGGGCCCGCTCCTCTGCGACCAACACCACCCAGAGGGGAAACACAGCGGCGCTCAGCGACAGAGGCAGACGTCGCGGGAGCAGTTCCATATGAGGACAAGGCCCTCCTGTCACCAACGCCACCAGCCGAAGGAATCCGGCTCCTCCCAGCGGCCGAGGCAGGAACACCGGCCACCGAGTCCAATGGCAATGTGACAGCATAGCGCCTCACTTACAGCGGTCAATTTGAAACTCAAAGTCCTCCATGTATCTCAATGGGAAGTGAGGCGCTATGCTCATTGGTCAGCGCCAGCACAAAGCGACCAATGAGCTTCGTGCCTCACTTACAGCGGTCAATTTGAAACTCAAAGTCCTCCATGTATCTCAATGGGAAGTGAGGCGCTATGCTCATTGGTCGGCGCCAGCACACAGCGACCAATGAGCATAGCGCTTCACTTACAGCGGTAAATTTGAAACTCAAAGTCCTCCATCTATCTGTATGGGAAGTGAGGCGCTATGCTCATTGGTCGGCGCCAGCACACAGCGACCCATGAGCATAGCGCCTCACTTTGAGCGATAAATTTGAAACTCAAAGTCCTCCATCTATCTGAATGGGAAGTGAGGCGCTATGCTCATTGGTCGGCGCCAGCACACAGCGACCAATGAGCTTCGCGCCTCACTTACAGCGGTAAATTTGAAGCTCAAAGTCCTCTATGTATCTCAATGGGAAGTGAGGCGCTATGCTCATTGGTCGGCGCCAGCACACAGCGACCAATGAGCTTCGCGCCTCACTTACAGCGGTCAATTTGAAACTCAAAGTCCTCCATGTATCTCAATGGGAAGTGAGGTGCTATGCTCATTGGTCGCTGTGTGCTGGCGCCGACCAATGAGCATAGCGCCTCACTTCCCATTGAGATACATGGAGGACTTTGAGTTTCAAATTTACCTCTGTAAGTGAGGCGTGAAGCTCATTGGTCGCTGTGTGCTGGCGCTGACCAATGAGCATAGCGCCTCATTGCCCATTGAGATACATAGCGGTCTTTAGAGCTGTGCATGGCCAGGCACTTGATTCTGTTTTTGGCCACAGCGCTCGGCTCTCGTCGGTCGGAGCGATGAAGTCTGTAGCTCGCTGTATTCTCATTGCTCGGCGCTTGTAGCCACCGCCAGACCAATGAGCATTGCGCCTCACTTCCCATTGAGATACATGGAGGACTTTGAGTTTCAAATTTACCTCTGTAAGTGAGGCGTGAAGCTCATTGGTCGCTGTGTGCTGGCGCTGATCAATGAGCATAGCGCCTCATTGCCCATTGAGATACATAGCGGTCTTTAGAGCTGTGCATGGCCAGGCACTTGGTTCTGTTTTCGGCCACAGCGCTCGGCTCTCGTCGGTCGGAGCGACGAAGTCTGTAGCTCGCTGTATTCTCATTGCTCGGCGCTTGTAGCCACCGCCAGAGCTGGCGTTCTGGCGGGGTGTACGTGGGCAATGGCTCGCAACGGCTCGCAATGCCCGCTGAACGGGCAATGCTTCGCAGGTCGCGGCCACAACGACGGAAACAGCGCCGAAACTTATGGAAGTGCGTTAGGGGAATTATATATTAGATTGGACAGTGTACGTATATGATATATATATAAAGACATCAGCAAATGAAACTTCACTATTATACAGTGCACAATGTGTGCTGAAAATTTACCTCTAAAAGAGTTATTGAACTTATTGTTCTAATATGGTGGTCCTGGAATGCTATTCTGTTTTCTCTGTCCCTGCTCCAAAAAATGTCCTTACACTATGTTCAGCTCCTAGAGACTGTATTTGACAGGATTTCAATAGGGCATTAGAGCTCTATTAATATTTTGGACTTCATAGCACAGGCTAAGTAAAATGTGACCCCAAAAATGACAGGGGGAAGAATGAATAGTACGTGCTTTCTGGCAGGCACCATTAAATGGTATGAGTATTGTTTAGGATTTTACAAGAACTATAGGACTGTATTAATTGGTGAGTAGGGATGAGCGAGTATACTCGCTACTATACGGAACTCGCCGAATAGTAGCGGTATTCGGCTTCTCGCTACTCTCTGAGTATCTTATGAGTACTCGGGAGTAGTCCGATTACTTTCGCAGTGTATCTATAGATACACTTCAAAAGTGCCCTAAAAGTGAATAAAAGTTGTTAAAAATAATAAAATTACATACTCACCTATCCGACGCCTGTGCCTGGACCGTACCAGAAGACCTGCGATCACTGGACAAGGACCTGTGATTTCCAGCCAATCAGATGGCGACACGTCACAACCACGTGATCGCTAGCGGCCACCTGATTGCCCAGATTGCAAGGTCCTGGAAGTACACCTAGGACCTTGCAATCTGGGCAATCAAGTGGCCGCTAGCGATCACGTGGTTGTGACATGTCGGCATTTGATTGGCCAGATCGCTATCGGCCATCTGATTGGCTGAAAATCACAAGTCCTTGTCTGGTGATCGCAGGTCTTCTGGGATGGTCCCGGTGCAGACGTCAGATAGGTGAGTATGTAATTTTATTATTTTTAACAACTTTTATTCACTTTTTGGGAACTTTCACAGTGTATCTATAGATACACTGCGAAACTAATCAGACTCGCTATACTCGCAACGAGTACCGAGTACCGGTAACTAATCGTTGCGAGTATAGCGAGTCCGAATATTACGGTACTCGCTCATCCCTTTTGGTGAGCTTTTTGTGGCACAAGCCAACCTAAATGTCACCCCAAAAGCAGTGGTGAAAAAGGACCAGTGCATTTAATTTACCAGGCAGCACAAATTATTAATAGCATTGCTTTGTATTTGGCAAGGAAACTAACACCGTATTAATGTTGCTGATGTGGATGGCAGAAGACAAGCTGTGATCCCCAAACTATTGGGGAAAAAGAACCAATATATTTAGTGTATCAGGCAGCACAAAATTTTAGTATTACTTCTTTTTATTTGGCAATGGCACTAGCACCGTATTAATGTTGCTGATGTGGATGGCACAAGACAAGCTGTGACCCCCAAAATATTGGGTTAAAAGGATCAGTACATTATTTGTTCCAGGCAGCAAAAACTACTAGTAGTACTGCTTTGTATTTGGCAAGGGCACTTACACCGTATTAATGATGCCGATGTGGACAGCACAAGACAAGCTGTGACCCCTAAAATATTGAGAAAAATGGACCAATGTGTTTAAATAAAAGGCAGTACAAAATGCTATTACTTGTATGCTCTGCCTCTGACAAGAGCTGTTAGTATATGGACACTGGAAGAACAGTTTAACCTCTCCCTACCTACAGTTGTGGCCAAAAGTATTGACACCCCTGTAATTCTGTCAGATAATACTCAGTTTCTTCCTGAAAATGATTGCAATCACACATTCTTTGGTATTATTATCTTCATTTAATTTGCCTTCAATGAAAAAACACAAAAGAGAATGAAGCAAAAAGCAAAACATTGATCATTTCACACAAAACTCCAAAAATGGGCCAGACAAAAGTATTGTAACCCTCAGCCTAATACTTGGTTGCACAGCCTTTAGCCAAAATAACTGCGATCAACCGCTTTCGGTAACCATCAATGAGTTTCTTACAATGCTCTGCTGGAATTGTAGACCATTCTTCTTTGGCAAACTGCTCCAGGTCCCTGATATTTGAAGGGTGCCTTCTCCAAACTGCCATTTTTAGATCTCTCCACAGGTGTTCTATGGGATTCAAGTCTGGACTCATTGCTGGCCACCTTAGAAGTCTCCAGTGCTTTCTCTCAAACCATTTTCTAGTGGTTTTTGAAGTGTGTTTTGGTTTATTGTCCTGCTGGAAGACCCATGACCTCTGAGGAAGACCCAGCTTTCTCACACTGGACCCTACATTATGCTGCAAAATTTGTTGGTAGTCTTCAGACTTCATAATGCCATGCACACGGTCAAGCAGTCCAGTGCCAGAGGCAGCAAAGCAACCTCAAAACATCAGGGACCCTCCGCCATGTTTGACTGTAGGGACCGTGTTCTTTTCTTTAAATGCCTCTTTTTTTCTCCTGTAAACTCTATGTTGATGCCTTTGCCCAAAAAGCTCTACTTTTGTCTTATCTGACCAGAGAACATTCTTCCAAAACATTTTAGGCTTTCTCAGGTAAGTTTTGGCAAACTCCAGCCTGGCTTTTTTATGTCTCGGGGTAAGAAGTGGGGTCTTCCTGGGTCTCCTACCGTACAGTCCCTTTTCATTCAGACACCGACGGATAGTACGGGTTGACACTGTTGTACCCTCGGACTGCAGGGCAGCTTAAACTTGTTTGGATGTTAGTCGAGGTTCTTTATCCACCATCCGCACAATCTTGCGTTGAAATCTCTTGCCAATTTTTCTTTTCCGTCCACATCAAGGGAGGTTAGCCACAGTGCCATGGGCTTTAAACTTCTTGATGACACTGCGCACGGTAGACACAGGAACATTCAGGTCTTTGGAGATGGACTTATAGCCTTGAGATTGCTCATACTTCCTCACAATTTGGTTTCTCAAGTCCTCAGACAGTTCTTTGGTTTTCTTTCTTTTCTCCATGCTCAATGTGGTACACACAAGGATACATGACAGAGGTTGAGTCAACTTTAATCCATGTCAACTGGCTGCAAGAGTGATTTAGCTATTGCCAACAACTGTTAGGTGCCACAGGTAAGTTACAGGTGCTATTAATTACACAAATTAGAGAAGCATCACATGATTTTTCTAACAGTGCCAATACTTGTTTGGTGTTGAATGATATCCAATATTGGCTTTAGGACAATTATTTTAGTGTTTTTTAATTGAAGACAAATTAAATGAAGATAATAATACAAAAGATTTGTGATTGCAATCATTTTCAGGAAGAAACTGAGTATTATCTGACAGAATTGCAGGGGTGTCAATACTTTTGTCCACAACTGTGACCCACAATCTTTCCCTCCCTGTACTGTGTGCTTGTTCAGTTGTTTTAGCTCTGAAAAGATCTATTGAGCTAGTGACAGGCTCCTTTAAATTCTGTCCATGGTCAAGAAACTCTCCCTCCCTACACTACACTTGCCTAGCTTACACTGCAGGTAGCCCTGAAAAGGGCTTTTGTGTTATAAAGAGACCTAAACTCTCTTCCTAGCAGCTGCTTGCTCTCTCCCTACGCTTCTCCAATGCTGGCTCTGGATGCAATGTGTGCAAAATGGCAGCAGCAGGGGTTTTATAAACCCTATGAAACTGCACAGCCAACCAATCACAGCACTACCACAACCAAGATTTAGTGGCGTCAAATCAGGCGCCAAACTGCTGGGAGGGAGATATGAATATCATTAGGCAAGTACATAAATACTCACAATGTAACGAGTAACCTGAATTCCATACTATCCGTGTGAGTAGTGAATATTAGTGATTACACTCACTCATCATTAATTGTAACTCCGAAATACTTCAACGCATCTCAATAATTTAAAGATTTTTTTATGACTTTTTGGACTTCTAATTAGTGGTAAACTTGTGATGATACTTTTTGCATTCATTTGTGAAAAAATCAGAAATTTGGCAAAATTAAGAACATTTTGCAATTTTAAGTTTTTTTTTTAATTTTAAAACCCTTTTTCATTTAATTTCAAAATTCTTTTCATTGCTTTTACAAGTATGTTAACAGACAATTGTATACGTTTTCAAGAATACATGAAACTGTCGAAATTGGAGTTAGTGCATCTAAAAAGGAGTCAATTACAATCAATTAATTAGATTTATAAGTTGTGAAGATTCAGAGAAGCTGGGAGGGTAAGCTTAAGAAAAGAGAGGAAAGAAAGAAAGGATGATGAGGTAAGGTAGAGAGAAGGGGGGGAGGGGGCATGTGGAAGTTCAGTATGCAAGGTTATGTCAGTACTGGATTATAGTTGTTTGGAGATAGATTTATTCCGGTATGGTAGCCAGATATGCCAATGTTCCCTGAATGGTATTTGGGTATGGTTCACTTCAGCCACTATTTTAGCTATATAATATAGTTGGGCAGTTTTATCCAAGAGTTGTTGGAGGGTGGGTATTTGGGTTGATCTTCAAAAAGTAGGGATGAGTAGTTTTTCTGTAGCTAGGATATTGGAAGCTATTACTGAGGTCTTTGTATGCTTAGACCAGGTAGGAAAGCTTAAGAGTGCTATTTCTGGGGTTAGTACGATCCTTTGTCCTGTTATATCTTGAATCAAGCGCTCTGTTTCTTTCCAGAATAGGTCCAGAGCTGGGCATTGCCACAATAAGTGGAAATAGCTTCCATTTTCTCCTCCGCATCTCCAGCAATTAGTCTCTGTGTCAGTTCGCCAGATCCTTAACTGTAGTGGTGTGGTATATGAATGTGTGACTATCTTAAAATAATTTTCCTGGGTCTTTACACATCTTGTTGGGCAATGTGAGTGTGAATAAATGTGGAAGATTTGTGCTGTTGTGAACTGATAACCCAGGTCTCTCTCCCAACCAGCCATATACGCTCTTTTTAAACACAGGTCGCTCACTAGGAGAATCTGATAGATCGTAGAAAGGATCTTAGTAGGTTTGGATATTTTGGCACAAAGAGCCTCGTAAGGTGTGGGTTTACGTGTCATATATGAACCATACTGAATTTTGTGGAGCATATTCTGTAAAGTTCTGTGTTAGAGGAAATTAAAATTCTCGAAGGCCAGGGATTTTTACCAAATCTGCTAGTGAGAGCCCCATCAGCAAGCACTCGATCTATCGAGATATTTTCAAGTCTATGGGTATGGACTTCTCTTGGGTTTAATAGTTGTTCTGTTTTTGCCAGGACATCAGATAGTGTTAGGAGGGGGGTTGAGGAAGGAGTCAGAGATTTGTATGTTTTCAACCACACATGGAACATCGTTCGGGATAGGGTGTTGTTTTGAGTTGGGTATAAGCATCCTGTAGTATAAGTCAGTAAAAATAGTTTGAGAGGTTGGGTTGATAACCTATTTTCTATGTCGACCCACAGCTTGTTTCGGGTGTTACGAATGACGTTGACTGTATGGGACAGGATTGCTGCATAATAATAGGTCCTAATATCTGGTGCACCAATATCTCATTTCTCTCTTGGGAGTGTCAAGGTGCGGGCATTTATGTGATATTTCGTGCTTTTCCAGATATAAGTGAAAAAGAGAGAGTTAACCTTTGTAAGGAAGGCATTAGGGACAGTGAATTAGGGACAGTGAATTTAGGTAACATCAGGCTTTTAAGTAGATTCTTAAGTCCCGTCCATGATAAGAAAGGGTCACGCCAGGTTTTCATTGTAGAAAGTACTTTGTCTAATAAGAGGTAGTAATTAAGGGGTAACAGGTGTTTGTGTGATCTGCTTAATTTAATGCCTAGATTTGTGATGTGGCGTTTAGGCCATGAAAAGGCATATAGTTTTTTTAATTTAGAAAAGATTTGTGGTGGTACATTCAGGTCCAATGCCTCAGACTTTGATGCGTTTATTTTAAAATTAGTGAGTGCACTATATTCGTCTAAAATCTGCATCAAGGCAGGGAAGCTTTTGAGAGAGTTAGACATTAGTACCAATAAGTCATCAGCAAAGACAGCCGTTTTGTAGTGTGTCTCACCTCATTTGATGCCCACTACCTCTTTATTTAACTGTATGTTGGCCAGTAAGGGTTCCATCGCTAGTATGAATAATATTGGGGACAGTGGGCAGCCCTGCCTTGTGCCATTTTGTATGACAAACGCATCTGTCAGAGATCCATTGATTCTGATGCAAGCAATCAGGTTTTTATATATTTTTAGAATGTCCTTGATTAGTTGAATGGGGATACCAAAGATAAGGTGGGTTTCTTCTAGATACTGTAGATCCAGTCAAACCTGTCGAAAGCCTTCTCTGCATCAGTCCCTAGAAGCACTAATGGAAGTTTCCGTTGGTTCACATAATGTATCAGATGGAGAATTTTTTGTGCATTATCTCTTCCCTCCCTTCCACTGACAAAGCCCGCTTGATTCAAAGAAATAATGTCTGGTAGGAAATCAGCGATACGTCGAGCAATGATGCTAGCAAATCATTTTAAATCTACATTCAATAAGGAGATCGGTCGGTAGCTGCTGCATAATTCTTGATCTTTGCCTTCTTTATAGATCAAGGAGATTTTGGCTTCCAGAGTTTGAGATGGAAACTGGTTACCTCCCAACACTGAGTTATACATATTTAGCAGTTGTGGCAGGAGGATCGAGGGAAAGGATTTGTAGTATCTACTAGGTCAGTGTTTCCCAACTCCAGTCCTCAAGGCACACCAACAGCTTATGTTTTCAGGATTTCCTTATCATTAGACAGATGATGGAATTATCCCCTGTGCAAGTGATTAAATTATCACCTATGCAATCCTAAGGAAATCCTGAAAACATGACCTGTTGATGTGCCTTGAGGACTGGAGTTGGGAAACACTGTACTAGGTAAACCATCTGGACCAGGTGCTTTGCCAGAGAGGCACCTCGACAGGGCAGACTGGAGTTCATCTATTCAAAAGGGTTTGAGTAGCTGGCGTTGTTGTTGGGATGAGATGTTCGGAAGGTCTAGTCGGGATAGGAAGGATTTGATTTTTGTCTCCTAATCGATTTCTCTTTGGTTTCTCTGGGCGTAAGTTATATAATTGGTTATAATAGTTTAGGAATTCTAGTTCTATCTGGTCACAGTGAGTTGTGGAGTGTCCTTATGAGCATTTCATGGAATGAATACACATGTGAGCTTGCCATTGCCTAATTCTGGAGAGCATAAGTTTAGAGGCTTTGTCACCATGTGCGCCAAGAGGAGTACCATTTTGCGGCTTTCACATTTAAAATATCTTTAAGCTGTTAACTTTTTCTTGTTGATGGAGCTAGTATTCGTGGGTCAATCTGTTTCTTGTGTTTAGTTTCTAGGTCAAATATTTCCTCATAGAACGAGTTTATCTGCTGCTGTTTTTGCTTATGGATAAATGCAGTGATCAAGATCAACTCTCCCCTGATTAGTGATTTGTGGGCTTCCCACAGAGTCGGCGCTACAACCTCTCTATTATCATTTTGGGCAAAGTACTGGTTAAGCACTTTGGTTATGCAAGTACATGTGGTGGGTTGATTCAGTGTCGACTCATCAAGTTGCCATGATCTATAGATAGGAAAGGATTTTTGTAATGTCATCTCGAGGGCTACAATAGAGTGGTCTGAATATACGTTAGGTGATATGGTAGCTGATTTTACTTTGGGAAGTGCATTTTTAGGGATGAATAAATAGTCGAGTTTGTGGTAGAATTTATGTGGGTGGGAGAAATAGATATAGTCACGGTCATTGGCATGTAGATATCTCCATACATCTAGCAGCTGCAAAGCTTGAAATTGTAATTTTATCCTATAAAGGTTTGTCTGTGAAATCACACTTTTCTTTTTCGTGGGGTCATTTAAGGGTTCTAATGCTACGTTGACGTGTCCTCCTACTATGAGGGTGCCTTCTTGGAAATCCCTAATTTTTCTCAAGGTCGACAGCAGCCATTTTAAGAGTTTTTTATTGGGGACGTATTAACAGCAAATTGTGACTAGGTTACCAGCTAAGAGTCCTTTGATATAAAATATATCGTCCATTCGTATCTATAATTGTCTCTCTGACTTGAAAGGGGACTACTTTCGCTATTGCTATCGAGACTCCTCTGGATCTGGTTTGTGTGGAGGTAGCATGAAACCATATATCATAGTGTGCTCGTTCGAAGTTGGTAAGTTTAGTGGGTTTAAAGTGCATTTCTTGTATTAATAAGATATCTGCTTTATGCTTTTTAAGTAAAGCTAGGGTGTGCTGCCTAGGTATTGGTAAATTGAACACATTGGCATTAATCATTGCAATAGTATATACCTTATTTTGAGAATCCATTGGTGTGGCGGATAGATCGGAGAAGCGGAGAAGGTGTACAATGGCGTTCCGATTGCATCCACATGCCGGGGGTAGGGTGAGATGTGGGGTATAAAGAGGGGGAGAAATAGATGGGAAAAGTAAAGGAATGAAATAAGAAGAAGAAACATGAGTAACAAGATCAACTTTTCGTAACAAAACCTGTTCATCAAATAGCTACACAATATTGTAAGCTATTAGGGAGGGATAACTTCTTTATGCTATAGTTGATAGGTTATTACAGGTGCAACTTCAGTAGGACCAGGGAAGAAAAAGGGGGAAGGGGAAGGGAGTCCGATGTGTTGGGGTAGAGGGGGGGAGGGAGGGAAGGTAAGGTTGGGTGGGGGGGTAGGAGGTAGAGAGAGGGGGGGGATGTAGGGTAGAGAGGGAAGAATGGAAGTTTCAGTTTGACCTGGGTTATCCAACAAGAATATATAGTGTGAGACCATTTTGAACCAGGGCATTGTCTAGCTGGAATGATAAAATTACATTAGTAACAAACATAACATTTTATAATAAAACTTGTCAAACCCTTGGTTCACAGTTATACAGTATGCATCTTGCTTTAAATCCTCGCAGTGTTCTGTATAAATGAAAAATAAACCTGGGATCAATATGAGATGGGGAGAAAAACTGAAGAAAAGTAACATAGTAACATAGTAACATAGTTTTTAAGGTTGAAGGAAGACTTTAAGTTCATCTAGTTCAACCCATTGCCTAACATGTTGATCCAGAGAGAGGCAAAAAAACTCCATGTGGCAACACTAAGCTCCACATTGGGGGAAAAAATTCCTTCCTGACTACAGATATGGCAATGAGACTAATTCCCTGAATCAACGCCCTATCAAAGAATCTAGTATATATAACTGGTAATATTATAGTTTTCAAGAAAGGCATTCAGGCTCCTCTTAAATGTTAGTAGTGAGTCACTCATTACAACATCATGTGGCAGAGAGTTCCATAGTCTCACTGCTCTTACAGTAAAGAATCCACGTCTGTGATTATGATTAAACCTTCCTTCCTCTAGACGTAGAGGATTCCCCTTGTCCCAGTCTCAGGCCTAAGAGTAAAAAGATCATTAGAAAGTTCTCTGTAATGTCCCCTCATATATTTATATATTATTATAAGATCACCCCTAAGCCTTCGTTTTTCCAAGCTAAATAACCCCAAGTTTAATAACCTGTCTTGGTATTGCACACCCCTCAGTCCTCTAATAACCTTGGTCGCTCTTCTCTGGACCCACTCTAGTTCAGCTATGTCTTTCTTATACACTGAAGACCAAAATTGTACACAGTATTCTAAGTGTGGTCGCACTAGTGACTTGTATAGAGGTAAAATTATGTTCTCCTCATGAGCATCTATGCCTCTTTTAATGCATCCCATTATTTTTTTTGCCTTTGCAGCAGCTGCCTGACACTGGCCACTAAATGTGAGTTTGTCATCTACCCATACATCCAGGTCTTTTTCAGTGACAGTTTTGCCCAGTGTTTTACAATTAAGCACATAATTATACATTTTGTTTATTCTGCCCAAGTGCATGACCTTACATTTATCCCCATTAAAGCTCATTTGCCATTTATCAGCCCAAGCTTCTAGTTTACATAAATCCTCCTGTAATATAAGATTGTCCTCCTCTGTATTGAGTATGGCAAGAAAGTTCTAGTTCATGTCGTTTCCACTCCATCCTTTGGGGGCGGTGTTTTGGCTGATTTCTTTCTTAGCCGTTGGGATTTTGGCGTCACCACTAGGTGCCATGGGGGTGGATTCTGCAGAGGTTGGTGAAGAGATGCGCTTCCAGGTACGGGTAGACTACCAGGAAGGAAACTAGGCCCCCCAAGGAATTTATCTAGATATATGGTGAGTACCTTGAACCTTCAGGTGCTTCAAAGAATTTTATAATGTTGAGTTGTGAAAATAAAAAAAATATATTTTACACCACAAAAATATTGCTTTAACCCCAAATCTATAATAGGTTATTCTTGCTACTACCATGAAATTAAAGATGAGGGTGCTCAAGAGAAAAATAGTCCAACATTTTAGCTGACCATGACAAACCAAAAGGATTATTCATAGAATTTTCTTTATATTTGAATAAGCTTTTCTTTTATTGAACAGCTCATACATATCTTATCCGATATAGTCAATTATAAGTATGGTCGCACTCACCTGATTGGGTTGTGTGTGACACAACCACTCATAAACACGACAAATGGATAATGTTGAACGCAGCAATCAGCTAGGAAAGTTACGAACAAGTATATGTGGTATATTGGAATCCGGCTTACAGATCGCGCTGTTCGGAACATAGGCAAAGAATTCACTCTAAGAACATCGGATCTTTATAAAAAGATCTTTATTCTTCCACAGACTCCACACTTTTCGTGTACCACTGTACACCTCCTCAGAAGTTCAAGAGGTGTAACTCTTGAACTCCTGAGGAAGTGTACAGTGGTACATGAAACGCATCAAGTCTGTTGAGGAATAAAGATCTTTTTATAAAGATCCGTTGTCCTTAGAGTGAATTCTTTGCCTATGTTCCGAACAGCGCGATCTGTAAGCCGGATTCCAAAATGCCACATGTACTTGCACATTAGTATTCGGGAGGGGGAAAACTTTTCCAGACGGGTAGTGACTATGGTGGCCATTTTGGATCCAACTTTATTTCTTTCAATTTTTTTCAATGGGAAGAGGGTCATGTGATACATCAAACTTATTGAGAATTTCATATGAAAAACAATGACGTGCTTGGTTTTAACATAACTTTATTGTTTCATTATTTCTTTACAAGTTTATGACCACTTATAAAATGTGTTCAAAGTGCTGCCCATTGTTTTGGATTGTCAATACAACCCTCTTCTCCCACTCCTGACACACTGATAGCAAGAGCACAGCAGAAATACTAGCACAGGCTTCCAGTATCCTTTGTTTCAGATGCTGCAAATCTCGTATCTTGACAGCATAGACAATTGCCTTGAGATAAGTGATGAGGCAAAGTTTTTTGTGAATGGTGAAGTTAACAAACAAAACCACCGCTATTGGTCTGACACTAACCCTCAGTGGATAGATCTCTCCAAGACTGTTGGAACACAAAAATTGATTTTATGGTGTAGTTAATGGGGTACAAAGATAGTGGGGAAATTCTTTATCAATGGAAACCTCAATGCCACTCGATACCTGAATCATGTAGCAATTTTAGATATCACCAACCATTCCAATTGTATTTAGGTGCATCCATATAAATGGCCCACCCTGTACAATAGTGCAGAGTAAGTGATAAGATGAGTATAACCAGTGGTAAAGAGTGAATGTGAACAGAGTCCTGCCATGGAGTTCTTCCAGGTGCACATAGCACTGTTTAAATAGAGTCCAAGTTGCTGATGAAGATGCATGGACAGGCTTAGTTTAGCCCCCTATTCAAGTTTTTTGAGTCTAGAGTAGTATGGGATGAGTGCCCAACATTTTTATATTGGCGTGGTCTTACAAGATCATCCATTAATGATAATAGCTAGAGGTCCACTTTCTGGATACAGGCCGATATCACACAAACCAGCACAAGCGCTTGACATATTGATGTGAGTGGGGTCTCGTGAGATCATCCTTTGATGACGTGAGTGCCAGTCCCATCCATTGGGTGGATGCTGATGACACACAGGCCAGCACAGTAAGGCAAATCTGCGTTCCATAGTACAAGAGGCTTGCATAAAGGGATCACGTGCGGGCTGCTTACTAACCACATGATTTCCTGTAGATGTATATGACTGTGGAGTAGAGATGAGCGGTGTTTGATTCAAAATGTTTGCCAATCTCAAATTCGACCTGTTTTGGGCGATGTTCGAGTCATTCGGCGAATGCGAACAATTAGCTTCAAATTCGGCAGTTCGAGGTTATGTCCGATAACACTTCATTCACCAAAAGCATAACTGGCCTTTCACAGTTATACTGTTATTGAATGTTAATATCCAGTTTCAGTGTATAGTGTGGGGGAGGGGGTGTGGTTGGGCTGGGGTTTAGATCAGTGCTGCTGAAATAATGGCGATCTCCATTTTTTTTTCTCCTAACTGCATATACAGTGGGGCGGTGCAGGCAATCAGCCAATCACACACAGCAAAGTGCATTTTTTTCACACTTGCAAGGACATGTGCCATTGGCTGTGTATGTCACATGTTCTTGCCCTATAAGACCCAGCCATTTTCCCCATCGCCGCCATTACCTTAGTGCTGTAGTTGTGTGTCAGTCAGACACCGCTACTGCTGCTGTGGGAGCTATAAAGTGTGACTTAGACACATAGTGATTGAATATCAAGTTAGATAGAGAGATAGGTTTAGGGAGTAAAGACTAGTTGGAATATCAGCCCTTTTGAGCGCTACTTCAGACAAGTAGGGAGTAGGGACTAGTTGGAATATCAGCCCTTTTGAGGGCTACTTCATGGAAGTAGGGACTAGTTGTAATTTCAGCCCTTTTGAGGGCTAGGTTAGAGCAGTTCCTAGCAGTTTTTGCTAGGCAGGTGTGTGCCAGTGCTGTGCAAGTGTTTTTCACAGCATCTGGCCAAATCTAGCTCAGGGAATCCTTTAGGGCAGGTAGTGTAGCACTGCTGTGAAGCAAGCTACACCACCTGTCTTCAGTAACCAATTTTTTACTGCAGCTAGCCCAGGCAATCCTTTTGGGCTAGTAGCAGTGTCTGGTAGTCAGCGGTGTAGCCCAGCTGTAAAGTAAGCTACACCATCTGTCTATCCAGTAGCCAATTTTTTACTGCAGCTAGTCCAGGCAATCCTTTTGGGCTAGTAGCATTGTCTGGTAGTCAATGGTGTAGCCCAGCTGTAAAGCAAGCTATACCACCTGTCTATGCAATAGCCAATTTTTTACTGCAGCTAGCCCAGGCAATTCTTTTGGGCTATTAGCAGCGTCTAGTAGTCAGCGGGGTTGCCCAGCTGTAAAGTAAGCTACACTGCCTGTCTATCCAGTAGCCAATTATTTACTGAAGCTAGCCTAGGCAATCTTTTTGGGTTAGTAGCAGTGTCTGGTAGTCAGCGGTGTAGGCCAGTTGTGAACCAAGCTACATCGCCTGTCTATTTCATACTAATTATTAACTGCATCTAGCCCAGGTAATAGTTTGTATCTAGAGGGCAGAGAATGCGCAATAGGGTCTTATCTCTTAGTCAGAATCAAACATCAAATATCAGAATTGCTTACCTGGTGGGTTTAATCTCTCATAGTTAATCACTGGCACGCGCCTGCTCTCATAGTTAATCACTGGTGCACGCCAGCTCTCATAGTTAATCACTGACACGCGCCAACCCTCGTATTTAATCATTGACATGCACCAGGTTATAATTCTCTCACTCTCTATTACTTTCATCCTCTAAAGTTTACTATTGTCATGTGTTTTGTGTAAATCACAGGCATATGAATAGTTTTAATTATCACAATGCTTCCATTTACAATATTGTAAAATTAAATCCCTGACATGTGTCGTCTTCTCCCCCTTGTTGCTTCTTGCCTTTTATTTTATAAAATTACCATGTGCCATCCCACATTTTTCTCAGTTTGATTGCTCTATACTGTTATGTGCCCGCAAACAACAATGTTATATGATCTAATCATTCCGGTTCCCGCTTTGGCCTGGACCAATTTTCCTCCATTCATTGGACAGCATGGAATGCGGGACCTATAATAACTGGACCAGTCGAATCTGGTTCTATTCTTAACAATGCCCTCCTAAGAACATTTGTGTAAAAATATATATATTTCAGATACTACATAATGCACAGAGTATAGTACATATTTTTATTAAATAATTCAGCACACACTTTCGTTTAGGAAATAATCTTATTCATTCATCCAGTTTTTAATAGATCATCAATTTGATTTTATCCACCTTTATTTTTTATCCAATTTTAATATCAAATTATAAATAAATTATTTTTATATATATATTTTTTTTATAAGGTAAAGAATATTTATATCGTGTTAGCAAGTATATAGAAAAATATATTGCAATCTGAGAGTCCTCAGTGGTTGATACCTTTTAATGGCTAACTGAAAAGATGGTAAACATAGCAAACTTTCGGGATGCTGAGTTCCCTTCTTCAGGCTGGTAATGACACAAATTCTGAAGACACATACATTTATACATAAGCAATAGGAAAAAAAAAAAGGGAAAGAAGAGAAAAGAAAAAAAAGGCAAAACAGTGTTGTATGCTTTGGTGGATATGACAGGTGACGCAAAGCAGAGTCGGGTAGGGAGGGGTGGAGGAGCAGGGACAGAGAAACCAGATTACTAAGATAAGCGGAACCAATTGTATTAGGTAAATGGTTAGTAACCCATGGAGACCTGAAAATACTTAGTTAAGTTGTGGAGAGCAGAGTTCTAAGAGAGAGAGTTCACAGAAATGTCAAGAGTTCATAGTCCTATAATTTCAGTGTGTTGCAAGCTGTCTCCAAATGCACTTTCATTTTATATAAAAATGCATGAATCTGCTATCCCCAAATGTCCGTTCATCTAATATATAATTACCTTAAGCCACTTCCGTCATATTCGGCCCTACTTCTGTCGTCGTGAACGTGGCTGCCTCCCAAAGCCTAACTCGCAATGGCTTTGCGAGTCTGCACACAATACCCTCCAGTTACTCGCAAAGCCTCACTCGCAATGGCTTTGCGAGTCTGCTTCACTTACAATATCCGGGACACTCTCTCTCTCCCCTACCCACGGGTCCTCCTGTCTCCTGCCCGCGCTCCCTCTTGTCTCCTGCCTGCGCTCCCCCCGGTCCACCTGTCTCCTGCCCGCGCTCCCCCCCGGCCCTCCTGTCTCCTGCACGCGCTTTCCCCCCCCCGCCTCCTCCCGTCTCCTGCCCGCGCTCCCCCCGGGTACTCCCGTCTCCTGCCCGCGCTCCCCCCGGTCCTCCTGCCCCTCTCCGCCCCCCCCTGCCCTCTCCGCTTTTCGCGGCCCCCCTTGCTCACCCTGCCCAGGGCCGCACCATCCATCCGTCCAAGCGGCTGTGCTGAAGGAGACGCCGCTTCCTGCCTGCCGCGCGGCACCGGGAGCGGCAAGTTTCATACCTGTGTGCATCATGCATGTGTGTAGTGTGTGCATCATGCATGTGTGTGCTGTGTGCATGATACATGTGTGTGGTGTATGCATCATGCATGTGTGTAGTGTGTGCATCATGCATGTGTGTAGTGTGTGCATCATGCATGTGTGTAGTGTGTGCATGATGCATGTGTGTGCTGTGTGCATGATGCATGTGTGTGCTGTGTGCATGATGCATGTGTGTGCTGTGTGCATGATGCATGTGTGTGCTGTGTGCATGATGCATGTGTGTGCTGTGTGCATGATGCATGTGTGTGCTGTGTGCATGGTGCATGTGTGTGCTCTGTGCATGGTGCATGTGTGTGCTGTGTGCATGATGCATGTGTGTGCTGTGTGCATGATACATGTGTGTGCTGTATGCATGCTGCATGTGTGTAGTGTGTGCATGATGCATGTGTGTGCTGTCTGCATGAAGCATGTGTGCTGTGTGCATCATACATGTGTGTGCTGTGTGCATGATGCATGTGTGTGCTGTGTGCATCATACATGTGTGTGTTGTGTGCATGATGCATGTGTGTGCTGTGTGCATGATGCATGTGTGTGCTGTGTGCATGATGCATGTGTGTGCTGTGTGCATGATGCATGTGTCTGCTGTGTGCATGATGCATGTGTCTGCTGTGTGCATGATGCATGGGTGTGCTGTATCATGCACACAACACACACATGCATCATGCACACAGCACACACATGTATCATGCCCCACACATGCATCATGCACACAGCACACACATGTATCATGCACACAGCACACACATGTATCATGCACACAGCACACACATGCATCATGCATACACCACACACATGTATCATGCACACAGCACACACATGCATCATGCACACAGCACACACATGCTTCATGCATGCAGCACACATGCTTCATGCATACAGCACACACATGCATCATGCACACAGCACACACATGCTTCATGTACACAGCACACACATGTATCATGCACACAGCACGCACATGCATACAGCACACACATGTATCATGCACACAGCACACATGCATCATGCACACAGCACACACATGCATCATGCACACAGCACACACATGCATCATGCATACAGCACACACATGTATCATGCATACAGCACACACATGCATCATGCATACAGCACACACATGTATCATGCACACACCACACATACATCATCACATGCATCATGCATACATCACACACATGTATCATGCACACAGCACACACATGCATCATGCACACATGGTTCATGCATACAGCACACACATGCATCATGCATATACCACACACATGTATCATGCACACAGCACACACATGCATCATGCATACACCACACACATGTATCATGCACACAGCACACACATGCATCATGCACACAGCACACACATGCTTCATGCATACAGCACACACATGCATCATGCATACAGCACACACATGCATCATGCACACAGCACACACATGCTTCATGCACACAGCACACACATGTATCATGCACACAGCACGCACATGCATACAGCACTCACATGCTTCATGCACACAGCACACACATGTATCATGCACACAGCACGCACATGCATACAGCACACACATGTATCATGCACACAGCACACACATGCATCATGCACACAGCACACACATGCATCATCCATACAGCACACACATGTATCATGCACACACCACACATACATCATCACATGCATCATGCATACAGCACACACATGCATCATGCATACAGCACACACATGTATCATGCATACAGCACACACATGCATCATGCATACAGCACACACATGTATCATGCACACAGCACACACATGTATAATGCACAGAGCACACCTGCACACACATGCATCATGCACATGGAACACACGCATCATGCACACAGCACACACATGTATCATGCACACAGCACACATACATCATCACATGCATCATGCATACAGCACACACATGTGTCATGCACACAGCACACACATGCATCATGCACACAGCACGCACATGCATACAGCACACACATGTATCATGCATACAGCACACACATGCATCATGCGTACAGCACACACATGTATCATGCACACACCACACACATGCTTCATCCATACAGCACACACATGTATCATGCACACAGCAGACAGCTCTTTAAGTTGGCGCTCATGTATCATGGACACAGCAGACGTGCACACACATGTATCATGCACACCTCCATACACATGCATCATGCACATGGAACACACGCATCATGCACACAGCACACACATGTATCATGCACACAGCACACATACATCATGCACACAGCACACCTATGCATCATCCACACAGCACACCTGCACACACATGCATCATGCAGACAGCACACACATGCATCATGCACACAGGTCTTTAACGTGCCGCTCATGTATCATGCAGACAGCACACCTGCACACACGTGTCATGCACACCTGCACATACATGCATCATGCACACAGCACCCCTGCACACACATGCATCATGCACACAGCAGACCTGCACACACATGTATCATGCACACAGCACACACATGCATCATGCACACACCACACACATGCATCATGCACACAGCACACACATGCATCATGCATACAGCACACACATGCATCATGCATACAGCACACACATGCATCATGCACACAGCACACACATGTATCATGCACACAGCACACACATGTATCATGCACACACTACACACATGCATCATGCATACAACACACACATGTATCATGCACACAGCACACACATGTATTATGCACACCTGCACACACATGCATCATGGCCACATGCACACACTGATATCATGCACACACCACACACATGCATCATGCAGACAGCACACACATGCATCATGCACACACATGCATCGTGTGTGATGCATGTGTGTGCTGTGTGCATGATACATGTGTGTGCAGGTCTGCTGTGTGCATGATGCATGTGTGTGCAGGGGTGCTGTGTGCATGATGCATGTATGTGCAGGTCTGCATGACACGTGTGTGCAGGTGTGCTGTCTGCATGATACATGAGCGCAACGTTCAACACCTGTGTGCATGATGCATGTGTGTGCTGTCTGCATGATGCATGTGTCTGGAGGTGTGCTGTGTGCATGATGCATAGGTGTGCTGTCTGCATGATGTATGTGTGCTGTGTGCATGATACATGTGTGTGCTGTGTGCATGATGCGTGTGTGCCGTGTGCATGATGCATGTGTGTGCAGGTGTGCATGATACATGTGTGTGCACGTCTGCTGTGTGCATGATACATGAGCGCCAACTTAAAGAGCTGTCTGCTGTGTGCATGATACATGTGCTTGAAGGTATGCTGTGTGCATGATGCATGTGTGTCCAGGTGTGCTGTGTACATGATGCATGTGTCTGCAAGTGTGCTCGCTCCATCCTGCCCCCCCCCCCCCCATCCTGCTCCTCCGGCTCCATCCTGCCTCGCTCGCTCCATCCTGCCCTGCTCACTCCATCCTGCCCCCCCGCCACCATCCTGCTCCTCCGGCTCCATCCTGCCCCGCTCACTCCATCCTGCCCCGCTCCCCACTATCCAACCCTACCCCCCAACCACCATCCTTCTCCGCCTCCATCCTGCCCGCTCCCTCCATCCTGCCCTCCCCTGTTCTTGCCCCCCCTCTGCCTCCATCATGCCCCCCCTCTGCCTCCATCCTGCTCCCCCTCTGCCTCCATCCTGCTCCGGCTTCATCCTGCCCCCTCCGCCTCCATCCTGCCCCCCCCTCCGCCTCCATCCTGCCCCCCCTCCGCCTCCATCCTGCCCCGCCCCCGGCTCCATCCTGCCCACCTGCCATCCTGCCCCCCGACACAATCCTGCCCCCCCACCCCCCCTCACCATCCTGACCCCCTACTCCATCCTGCCCCCTGGCAGTTAGCGCTCATGTGACCGATCAGCTGATCGGTTTCCCAGGCAACCACAGGTCCTAAACACCTGTACTACCTAGAAGATGGAGGTGGAGCGAGCCGCCGGCCAGGTGAGTATCCTCACTGAGGATTTTTTTATTTTTACTGTGGAGAAGCGGGGAGCCGCGGGGACCGGAGTATCGCCATATACCATAGTGCTGCTATACATGTACTGTAATGTACCGCCATATACCATCGTGCTGCTATACATGTGCTGTAATGCACCGCCATATACTATAGTGCTGCTATACACATACTGTAATGTACCGCCATATACTATAGTGCTGCTATACATCTACTCTAATGCACCGCCATATACTATAGTGCTGCTAAACATGTACTGTAATGTACCGCCATATACTATACCGCTGCTATACATCTAATGTACCGCCATATACTATAGTGCTGACATACATCTACTGTAATGTACCGCCATATACCATCGTGCTGCTATACATGTGCTCTAATGTACCGCATTATACTATAGTGCTGCTATACACGTACTGTAATGTACTGCCATATACTATAGTGCTGCTATACATGTACTCTAATGTACCGCCATATACTATAGTGCTGCTATACATGTACTGTAATGTACCGCCATATACTATAGCGCTGCTATACATGTAATGTACCGCCATATACTATAGTGCTGATATACATGTACTGTAATGTACCGCCATATACCACAGTGCTGCTATACATGTCCTCTAATGTACATCCATATACCATAGCATTGCTATACATGTCATTTAATGTACCACCATATACCATAGCGTTGCTATATGTATATCTAATATATATAAAACCCGAAGGCTCACTTCCGTCACTTTGCTCACCACTTCCGTCACTTTGTCATAGCCAAAGTGCCGTCACCACAGCGCTACACACGCCCAGGGGGGCGGGACTCAGGCAGCCCCGCCACGCTTACGCCCGCCCCTACACTGCCCAAAATACACACACATCACGGCCATGAAATGAGCGGCGTTAGCCGGTCGTCTCCCGCCCGCCACACACCACTTCGGGAGATGACCGGCTAATGTCGGTCGTCTCCCGAGTGCCTCGCGCTCGCTCACGCCAGTTTCACAGGTGCAAGCTCCTCCCCCTCACTTCCGGTGCCCGGGGCTGTTGATAGCTCTCAGCGAAATGGCGGCCGCACGGATCGCCCTCCACTCCTAGACTGCCCCGAGCCTCCGGGGGTAAGCCCTGTGCCGGACCGCCAGCAGTAGGCCAAGTAGCCCTGAGGATACGGAGCCAGCTGGTGTGCAGCCAGAAAGAAGACAGAGAGGTGTGCAGCCTAGAGGAGGACAGGTGTACCGAGCGGTGATGTCGCCGCTCCAGCCTCCTCTCTCCTCACCCCTCCAGCCGGACCTCTCCTCACTCCTCCAGCGCCACCTCTCCTCACCCCTCCAGCGCCACCTCTCCTCACCTCTCCTCACCCCTCCAGCCGCACCTCTCCTCACCCCTCCAGCCGCACCTCTCCTCACCCGTCCAGCGCCCACCTCCCCTCACCCCTCCAGCGCCACCTCTCCTCACCCCTCCAGACGGACCTCTCCTCGCCCCTCCAACCGCACCTCTCCTCACTCCTCCAGCCGCACCTCTCCTCACTCCTCCATCCGCACCTCTCCTCACTCCTCCATCCGCACCTATCCTCACCCCTCCAGCCGCACCTCTCCTCACCCCTCCATATGCAATGTACAGTATGTGTATATATGTGTGTGTATGTAGCCACTTCCGTCACTTTCTCCGCACTTCCGTCACTTTGTCCGCACTTCCGTCACTTTGTCCGCACTTCCCTCACTTTCTACACACACATACACATACACACACACACAAACACACACACACTACGCTATACTTACCACTGCCCCTGCGTCCGCCGCCTGGATCCTCAGTCGACATCTCGCCGTCCCCCAACTACTGGATCCAATATAGCGTCCAAGAAGTCTCGCCAAACTTCCAGGACATATTGGATCCAGTCGTCCGCGGCCACCAACATGCTTTCTCCAAGATGGCGTCCGGGAAGTCTCCCCAGACTTCCCAGACCCAATATTCGATCCAGTCGTCCGGGGGCGGCGACATTTCGACTCCGGATCCACGTGCCAGGGAACACGCAGGCCCGGTGGTAAGTATAGCGAAGTGTGTGTATGTGTGTGTGTATGTGTCTGCTGACCACTCTGCCCACGGCGCTGCGCTGACCACTCTGCCCACGGCGCTGTGCTGACCACTCTGCCCACGCCGCTGTGCTGACCACTCTGCCCACGGCGCTGTGCTGACCACTCTGCCCATGCCGCTGCGCTGACCACTCTGCCCACGACGCTGCGCTGACCAATCTCACCGCACTCACTGCTAACCACTGAGCCACCACACTCACTGCTAACCACTGAGCTACCGCACTCACTGCTAACCACTGAGCCACCGCACTCACTGCTAACCACTGAGCCACCGCACTCACTGCTAACCACTGAGCCACCGCACTCACTGCTAACCATTGAGCCACCGCACTCACTGCTAACCACTGAGCCACCGCACTCACTGCTAACCACTGAGCCACCGCGCAGTGCTAACCACTATGCCACCGCCCAGTGCTAACCACTCAGCCACCCCGCAGTGCTAAGCACTGACCCACCGCGCTGTGCTAACCACTCAGCCACCGCGCAGTGCTAACCACTGAGCCACCTATATACACACAATTCATTTCACCGCACTCCCCTATTAGTAAATCCCTCTCCCTCTCTCCTGTAAGTGAGGCGCCAAGCTCATTGGTCGGCCACAGCACACACCGACCAATCAGCTTTGCGCCTCCCTTCCTATTCAGATACATCAAGGACTTTGAGTTTCAAATTTACCGCTGTAAGTGAGGCACGAAGCTCATTGGTCGGCGCCAGCACACAGCGACCAATGACCTTCGCGCCTCACTTACACCACTAAATTTCAAACTCAAACTCCTCCATGTATCTCAATGACCAGTGAGGCGCTTCTCTCATTATACTCATGACAGTAGCAACATTAACCCCTTACATTCCGTTTTTTCTGTAATTTCTATAACACACTGTGTAGTTGTACTGTCACTACAAAGTTAACCCCTTCTATACCATTTCTCCCTTAACTCCATACTTTGTAGTCTCTATTACTACTCCCAGTAGGAACATTAACCCCTTATATTCCATTATTGCTGTTATTTCTATTACACAGTGTATAGTTGTAATCACACTGCGAAATTAACCCATTATATACCAGTTCAGCATTAGCTGCATATTTGGTAGTGTTTATAACTACTGCCACTGCTACATTAACCCCTTGAACACCATTTTGGATATAATTTACAGCGCTGACTCTGTTGTGGGAGTGCCTGTGGGACATTAACTCCTTCAATACCATTTTTGATATCATTATAAGTTCCTACTCTGTTATAGTCCTGTTAGTCGGACATTAACTCTTTCTACACCTCCACTATATTGCTACCCTCACAGTTTTGCCTACATCGCCTACTTTGTCATATATCTGGTGTTTAAGTCTATTATTTACAACTCTTAAAAATATTATATACAGATTCTAGACTCCCGATTCTTTAGAATTGGGCTCACAGCTAGTTTTACATAAATCCCATAAATCCATGTGAAGCATTTAGTCCTGTTTTGAATGTGTCAAAGGTTGTTATCAATTTGTATTCCCAAATTCTTCTCTCTCTCTGAGATCTGAACTTACTCTTTAAAATGAGCAGCCTCATATCGGATTCAGTGTTGTGCTCAGAGCTGCAAAAATGGTTTGCTACAGGTAGGTCCATACGCTTTTCTTTTATTGAGTGACGATGAGAATTCATTCTTGTTCTGAATTGTAATTCGGTCTCCCCTATGTACATGCCACCTATTGTACATTTGGTACATATAATTAAATACACCACATTGCTTGTGGTGCAGCTAAAGTTACCTGGGATCTTGTAGTCCTGATCTGTCCCAGGAATCCTTATTTTGTCCGTTGTCATTATAGATGGACAGGTTTTGCACCTGTTCTGGTTGCAGGGAAAGGTTCCTGACAATGATGTTTTTTAGATTCGGAGGTTGTCTAAAACACAAGAGTGGGGGATCCGGAAATATTGATTTTAGTCGGGCATCTTTTTGTAGGAGTGGTTGCAGTTTCTGTGCGGCTCCTCTTAGCACCTCCAGACTCGGATTGTAGGTGACTACAAGAGGAACTTTGTTGTTTTCTTCTCTAGTTTTGTAACGTAGAAGATGATTCCTTGATATTCTGGTGGCTCTTGTAATCTGGTTCTTGATTGTTCTTGGATGGTAGCCCTGGTTCAAAAAGGTCTTTCTGAGGTCCTCAAGATGATTGTCTCTATCTGTAGGGTTGGAACATATCCGATTGTATCTGATGGCCTGGCTGTACACAATAGAGTTTTTTATGTGCTTTGGATGAAAGCTGTCCCATCGGAGATATGTTGGATGGTCAATTGGTTTCCGGTTCAAGGATGTCTCTATTTCATTGTTCTGTAGCTTAATGATGATGTCCAGAAAGCTGATTTCAGTGCAGGAGTAGTTGAGTGTTAAGTTAATGGTGGGATGAAATTGATTAATGTGTTCGTGGAACGTCTTCAGCTGTTGCTCAGACTCCGTCCAGATGATCAAGATGTCATCAATATAACGGTAGTAGGCCAGAGGCCTGATAGGGCAAGAGGATAAAAAGTTACCTTCAAGCTTGGCCATGAAAAGGTTTGCATATTGTGGTGCCATTTTGCTTCCCATTGCTGTGCCAGTCTCCAGTAAATATATGTTGTCGTCAAATGTAAAGTAATTGTGCATGAGGATGAATTTTGTGAGTTCTACCACAGAGTCAGCATCCATCCCTGTGTTTTCAAGGAAGGTTTTACAGGCATTTAATCCATCCTGGTGTGGGATGTTGCTATACAGAGATTCCACATCCATGGTGGCGAGGATGGTTCCTTCTGGTAGAGGACCTATTGCTGACAGTTTATTCAATAGGTCAGTTGTGTCCTGAATGCAGCTGGGTGTCTCTTTTACGAGGGTTTGAGAACACCCTCTGCCCACCCAGAAATTTGTTCGGTGAGTGTGCCCACACATGAAATGATTGGTTTCCCTGGATTTCCTGATTTGTGAATTTTGGGAAGCATGTAGAATGTGCCTGTTCTTGGACTTACTGGTAGAAGGTCATCAACTCTTACGGATATGTCAGGTAAACAAGAAACCAGCCTTTTTAATTCCTTGTGATAGTCCTGTGTGGGGTCAGACTGCAATTTCTTGTAGTAACGTGTGTCTGTCAGTTGTCTGTTTGCTTCCTTCAGGTAATCAGATTTGTTCATCATGACTATTGCACCACCCTTGTCTGTAGGTTTAATGATGATTTCTTTGTTGGTTTTCAAGGACCGTATGGCCCTTCTCTCCTGGACATTGACATTGGATGGTGGACTCTTGTGTGTATCTAAAATAGTGGATTTTACCAAATGTCTGAAAGTGTCTATATAGTTGTTCAAGTGGGAGTTACGCTTAAGATCAGGTGTCCAGTCTAACCTTTTCTTCTTGGTTGTCAGGATCCTTGTTCCTTCGGCCCAGTTGAGTTCGGAATCCTCTTTGTCGCTGAAAAATTCCCTTAGGGGTAATCTCCTGAAGTAATCCTCCATGTCGCTGCACAGTTCAATTTTATCCAAAGCTTTAGTAGGACAAAACGAGAGTCCCTTAGAAAGCACGGAAAGTTCAAAGTTGTTGGGTTTGTAATCCGAAAGCTTTCTGACAGGAGAAGTTTGGAATTTACACCCCTCTGCGAATTCAGCTATGGGAGTAGTGATGATTTAGTCTCTAGAAAACACCCATAGTGTTATATGCCGTGAATGTTACAGAATTGAAAATTGCATATAAGCCTTTGTCGTGCCCAGTACATTGTAGGGTCTGTACATTGTGCCCATCTCATGCTTCTGTAAACCTGCACCCTGTAAATTAAGAGGGCTCTCCTCACTACTAAAATGTCAAACAAATGAACATTAACTGTAGTTTAGGCACATTGTGTGGCTCAGAAAAGGGGAAAATTTAGATTTTAAAGTACAGACTTTGCTGGATTTCTTTCAGATGGATTAGCCATTGCGTTTTTTCAGAGCCTTTTAGGGCCGCTCTGGGGAAGTGGCCGTGGACTGGGGCAGGCTGCAGGAGCAGCGAGAGGTCACCTACTCCTGCTTATTAGGCTCATGTAATATGCACTGCACCCACTGTCCATCACCTTAGTGCTGAAACAGTGTTGAGAAATGGATAGGGCCTGCAGTCACCCCCACTGGATATGCCCCCCCATCACGCTATATGCACCTCTGTGCTGGATGTGGCCCCCATCACACTATATGTCCCCCTGCTGGCGTGCACACATTAAAATGACAACCACTGTAACTTAGCCTCCATCGCTAGCTCCTTGGTCTCTTCCTGTGTCTGTGATGTCATCATAGTGTGCCCCGGTCACATGATCAGATGCCGGTATAGACTCAGGAAGAGATCAAGGAGCTAGAAGCAAGTGACGGAGGGTAAGTAACAGCGGTTGTTATTTTAATGTGTGCATGCCAGCAGGGGGACATATAAATCACTATCAAAATTCTAGAGTCCATAATGATACATATATTTTTAGCCGCATAATCTCACTATACAATCCATGTATTCAGATAAAGACTAACGGCAATTTTTACACAATGTTTGTATATAAATGCAATTATTTTTATTATTTACTTGGAAAACCATCACACATGATAAAATCCTTCCCCATAAAAACAACTCCAAACAGTATGAGTGCAAGTATACATATACAATTCTCAGTTACAGGTTATATACCATCAACACTAACACCACTTGGTCTGCACAGGAGGGGATATATTTGAGATCACCACTATGTCTGTTACCACCTGGCCTGTCTAAAAGACAGGATACACCAGACATCCATATTGCAAGTTATTACCCATCTCATTATGCATTGGTCCCCAAAGTGAAAGTGTCCATACCGCACCACACTGCCCAGCACCTCAACATTTCGCTCTCGCTTCGTCAGGAGGTGCTGGGGCAGTGTGGTGGTCACCTTAAGTAGCCACATCCATCAGTTATCCCGATTGTCAGCTGTTTAGCGGCGCACGGTGTCCGCGAGTGGCCGCATCCGCCCGCGCCCCAGCGTCCCGGATGTGCCGTCTGCGCATGCGCAGTACCGGCGATTTCTATTGGACGCCAGGAGCATGTGAGGAGACGGAGACATCGCCCACACCGCGCACACCACAGCTGCGGGATTTTCACCATCATAAGTATGGGCATTATGCCCATACTACATACATTGCTGTGATTTTACTGCACATTTACCCACCATCTATTTATCCATACTGAAAGGGGATGTTAATCACTATATTTCCATCCACATTAATGTTAATACATTCTTTGTATACAATCATGATCATTAACATTTACATAGATATATATAAATATTGATTTTGTATAAACATTAGTTGTGTCGGACCCTCCTGACAAAACGGCAGCGTGGTGCTGGGCAGTGCTGGACAGTGATCTCCATCTGCAATGCTGCATGGCACTTGAATCCCATGTAGTTATCATATTCACGGGCAAACATATGGACTACTACAACATAAACATAAAAAAATATATACAGTTAAAACCAGTGACCACCAAAGTGAATCACAATGATATGCTCGGTGTGGCCAGCGTTGGTGGCCCTATTTCAATTAACAATTGTATTTAAAGGTGTATATATTATTTATTTAGACTTTTCTACACAGTATCCATTAAATTACAGGACAAATATACATTCACTGCTCATTGATATCATAAGAAAGGTTTGAATGAGATGGCATCATTTAAGCCTCCCAGCTTCGTTGTTTCTAACAGGGTGATCCACTTCACCTCTTTTTGTGCAAGTATTTGCTTCAAATTACCCCCCTCCCCCACACCCAAGTGTACTCGATCTATCCCCCTAAATTTAAGGAGCCGCCAGTTACAGCTATGAGCCTCCTTGAAATGCCGCGGGATGTTTTTCTTGATGTCAGAGTAAGAAAAGAAGGTGATGGGTCTGTCTCCACGAATATCTTTTGGAAAGACACTGCGGTGAATTCGGTCCTCAGTGCAAGATCTTCACATCTGGCACAGGTGATAAGATCAATCCCCACAGGTCAGTTCTTAAGGGCTAGAAGAATATGCTCTTCAGATAGGTTGTTTGAGGAGGAAGCCAAGACACTTAAAAAACGTTTTATGTCTCGCCATTACAGAATGGGTCCAATAGAAAGTGGGTATGAACGGGCGAAGAGGACGTCAAGTGACCATCTTTTGAGACCTGTGAGAAGAAAAACTGATGATCAGGTGAGACTTATCACCCCATATCATTCAGAGTGGAGGGAGATGGTTGAAGTGATAAGAAGATACTGGCCGATCCTACATACAGATAAAGATCTTACGAGGGCCTTGTCAAAACATCCATCAATTACGCCACGTAGATCAAAAAATCTTAAGGATATGGTGGTACGTAGTTTATATGTGCCACCACCATCCACTTTTTTGGGAAATGCCAGAGGAGTGAGGTGGGGAACCTTTTCATGTGGTTACTGCGGAGCTTGCACCCAAGTGGAGCGTGTTTTCGAGTTCCACAACTATACTGGAAGTAAAAGGTTCAAAATTGTACATACAATCAATTGCCGCACGAGTGGGGTAGTCTATTGGGCAAAATGCCCCTGTGAACTGATATACGTAGGGATGACGACCTGCGAATTGCGGGTAAGAATTCTGGAACATCTTAGGGATATCAGAAAGGCAGCGGAGGCTACCACTGATGAGGAAATAGCGGCTTTGAAAAACATCCCGCGGCATTTCAAGGAGGCTCATAACTGTAACTGGCGGCTCCTTAAATTTAGGGGGATAGATCGAGTACACTTGGGTGTGGGGGAGGGGGGTAATTTGAAGCAAATACTTGCACAAAAAGAGGTGAAGTGGATCACCCTGTTAGAATCAACGAAGCCGGGAGGCTTAAATGATGCCATCTCATTCAAACCTTTCTTAAGATATCAATGAGCAGTGAATGTATATTTGTCCTGTAATTTAATGGATACTGTGTAGAAAAGTCTAAATAAATAATATATACACCTTTAAATACAATTGTTAATTGAAATAGGGCCACCAACGCTGGCCACACCGAGCATATCATTGTGATTCACTTTGGTGGTCACTGGTTTTAACTGTATATATTTTGTTATGTTTATGTTGTAGTAGTCCATATGTTTGCCCGTGAATATGATAACTACATGGGATTCAAGTGCCATGCAGCATTGCAGATGGAGATCACTGTCCAGCACTGCCCATCACCACGCTGCCGTTTTGTCAGGAGGGTCCGACACAACTAATGTTTATACAAAATCAATATTTATATATATATCTATGTAAATGTTTATGATCATGATTGTATACAAAGAATGTATTAACATTAATGTGGATGGAAATATAGTGATTAACATCCCCTTTCAGTATGGATAAATAGATGGTGGGTAAATGTGCAGTAAAATCACAGCAATGTATGTAGTATGGGCATAATGCCCATACTTATGATGGTGAAAATCCCGCAGCTGTGGTGTGCGCGGTGTGGGCGATGTCTCCGTCTCCTCACATGCTCCTGGCGTCCAATAGAAATCGCCGGTACTGCGCATGCGCAGACGGCACATCCGGGACGCTGGGGCGCGGGCGGATGCGGCCACTCGCGGACACCGTGCGCCGCTAAACAGCTGACAATCGGGATAACTGATGGATGTGGCTACTTAAGGTGACCACCACACTGCCCCAGCACCTCCTGACGAAGCGAGAGCGAAACGTTGAGGTGCTGGGCAGTGTGGTGCGGTATGGACACTTTCACTTTGGGGACCAATGCATAATGAGAGGGGTAATAACTTGCAATATGGATGTCTGGTGTATCCTGTCTTTTAGACAGGCCAGGTGGTAACAGACATAGTGGTGATCTCAAATATATCCCCTCCTGTGCAGACCAAGTGGTGTTAGTGTTGATGGTATATAACCTGTAACTGAGAATTGTATATGTATACTTGCACTCATACTGTCTGGAGTTGTTTTTATGGGGAAGGATTTTATCATGTGTGATGGTTTTCCAAGTACCGTATATACTCGTGTATAAGCCGAGTTTTTCAGCACAGAAATTGTGCTGAAAAGTGCCCCCCTCGGCTTATACACGAGTCAGTGACGGCTGACTGTGTGGGGCCGGTGTCCGGGGGATGGAGGAGGCAGGGGGAGGCTGTATAGTGAGCGTCCGGTCACGTGGGGCCGCTCATTAGTGCAATGCAATATGCACTGCATCCCCCTGTCCATCAGCGGCAGGGGGAGCCGTGCATATTACATAGCACTGTCAGTGCTCTCCCGCCCCCCTGTGGTAGTATACAGCAGCCCCCCCGTGGTAGTATACAGCAGCCCCCCCGTAGTATATACAGCAGCCCCCCCCTGTGAGAATACAGCAGCCCCCCCGTGGTAGTATACAGCAGCCCCCCCGTAGTATATACAGCAGCCCCCCCGTGGTAGTATACAGCAGCCCCCCTGTGGGTATATAGAGCCCCCCCCGTTGCTGCCGCACACCTGTAAAAAGAAGATCTTTCATACTTATCTTCCTGCTGTCACCGCGCGCATCCCCCGCTCTCCTTCTTGCTTGCACCCGGCGTCCATCCACGTGACCACGCACAAATAATGACGTCATTATTTGTGCGCGGTCATATGGATGGACGCCGGGGCCCTGGTGCAAGCAAGAAGGAGAGCAGGGGATGCGCGCGGTGACAGCAGGAAGATAAGTATGAAAGATCTTCTTTTTACAGGTGTGCGGCAGCAACGGGGGGGGGGGCTCTATATACCCACAGGGGGGCTGCTGTATACTACCACGGGGGGGCTGCTGTATATACTACGGGGGGGCTGCTGTATACTACCACGGGGGGGCTGCTGTATTCTCACAGGGGGGGGGCTGCTGTATATACTACGGGGGGGCTGCTGTATACTACCACAGGGGGAGGCACTGCTGTATACTACCACAGGGGAGGGGCTGCTGTATATACCACAGGGGGGGACTGCTGTATACCCACAGGGGGGGCTGCTGTATACTACCACAGGGGAGGGGCTGCTGTATATACCTCTGTGGCGGCTGTATACTACCACAGGGGGAGGCTGCTGTATACTACCACAGGGGGAGGCTGCTGTATACTACCACAGGGGGAGACTGCTGTACACTACCACAGGGGGAGACTGCTGTATACTACCACAGGGGGAGACTGCTGTATACTACTACTGGGGAGACTGCTGTATACTACTACTGGGGGAGACTGCTGTATACTACCACAGGGGGAGACTGCTGTATACTACCACAGGGGGAGACTGCTGTATACTACCACAGGGGGAGACTGCTGTATACTACTACTGGGGGAGACTGCTGTATACTACCACAGGGGGAGACTGCTGTATACTACCACTGGGGAGGCTGCTGTATACTACCACTGGGGAGGCTGCTGTATACTACTACTGGGGCTGCTGTATATACCTCTGTGGCTGCTGTATACTACCACAGGGGGAGGCTGCTGTATACTACCACAGGGGGAGGCTGCTGTACACTACCACAGGGGGAGACTGCTGTATACTACCACAGGGGGAGACTGCTGTATACTACCACAGGGGGAGACTGCTGTATACTACTACTGGGGGAGACTTCTGTATACTACCACAGGGGGAGACTGCTGTATACTACCACAGGGGGAGACTGCTGTATACTACCACTGGGGAGGCTGCTGTATACTACCACTGGGGAGGCTGCTGTATACTACTACTGGGGCTGCTGTATATACCTCTGTGGCTGCTGTATACTACCACTGGGGAGGCTGCTATATGCCACTGGGGGGACTGTATACCTGTGCTGGGGTCCACCTTCGGCTTATACACGAGTCAATAGGTTTTCCCAGGTTTTGGGGGCAAAAGTAGGGGGGTCGGCTTATACACGGGTCGGCTTATACACGAGTATATACGGTAAATAATAAAAATAATTGCATTTATATACAAACATTGTGTAAAAATTGCCGTTAGTCTTTATCTGAATACAGCAGGGGGACATATAGTGTGATGGGGGGCCACAACCAGCACAGTGGGGCATATAGCATGACAAGGGGGCCAAATCCAGCACAGGGGGCTAGTGTGCCAGCCCAAGGGGTCTAATGTACCAGAACAAGGGGGCTAATGTGCCAGCACGAGAGGGCTTGCCCTAAAAGTGAAATTACAGCTTTATACATCGGGTCAGTATGATTACAGCAATACCACAGTTATATGGCTTTTTTAATGTTTTGCCTCTATTACATAATAAAAACGATTTTATGGAAAAAAAAAAGGTTTTCCAGTGTTGTATTGTGAGAGCCATAGCTTTTTAATTTATTCACTTATGGAGGCTTATTTTTTCCGAGACAAAATGACATTATCAGAGGCACCATTTTTATTCATATATATTAATTTTTGATCGCATTTTATTTAACTTTTCTTTGCAGGCTATAGAATAAAAATATATTTTGTTTGCTAGGCTTTTTTTTTTTTTTTTTTTTTTTTATGGTGTTCACTGAAGGAGTTAACTAGGGTGACAGAGTGAGTTGTTCTGGATGTGATGATATCAAATATGCTAATTTAAAAAAAAAAATATATATAACTACTTATTGGAATTTTTTTTTTTTGGTTTGTATTTTCTGCTTTTTTTTAAAATGCTTTACATTTTTTTTTTGCTCGATCATTGCAGTACAGTAGCTGTCACAACTGCACTGTCAGGAGCTTCAGGGATCCTGCTGCAGGGATGATCTTTCAGGCTTGTCATAGTTTGGTGACCTGGGAATCATCATGATGACTTCAGGTCACCATAGCCACAATCGAACCCTCAAGATTACATTGCGGGGGCATCGATCGGAGGGAAGAGGAAGCAAAACCCCTCTCCCAATTCTCTAAGTGCTGATATCGATGATGGCACATTTAGTCCATTAAACAGCCAGAAATGGCACAGGGACCATCCCTGTCTCTAAGAGCCAAGTATCGACTGTGACATCAGCCGCTAACTCAGCGGCGAACATGCTGGCACAGAGTCTGTGACTGTAAAATTGATATGACATATCTATACATCCTAAGTTGTTCAGTACTTGCAACCTACAACATAAATATATGTACAAGGTTGTGAAAGGAATAATGTACAGACGCTGAAAAAGCATTTGATGTGGTGCAGTGGGAGTTTCTCTTTGTTACCCTGGAACACTTTGGTATAAAGGGGTCCGCGTACAGTGTTATTAAGTCTTTATATGCAAACCCAACAGCAAAAATTTTATTTCATAGTCATTTTTCAGGTAAAATTACTTTGACAAATGGCACCAGACAGGTCTGCCCCCTATCTCCAATATTATTCGATCTTTTCTTAGAGCCTCTTCTTGAAAAAATTAGGAAGAACACACATATTAGGGGGGTCCTCATAAATGGGAAATGATTTAAAACATCTCTATTTGCTGATGATTTATTAGTAACCCTGACAGATCCTTTACAGTCTCTCAGGTATTTAATGGAGACTATTGTGGACTTCTCTAGTGTGTCGTTTTACAAGATGAACATTACTAAAACTCAAGTCCTGCACTTTAACGTCAACTTGGAAATGCTGAAACTTCTGAAAGATGAGTTTAAATTTACTTGGGAGAATACAGGCCTGTATTTTTTGGGTATCATGATAACCAATCCACTTTCTAAAATAGTAGATTTAATCCTGGATGATTTACACAAAAGTACAGTATACAAAAAGATTTATCCCATATGTGAAAAATTGAGATCTCTTGGATAGGCAAAATAAACACTTATAAATTGTTTGCGCTTATAAAAATGTTATACATTTTCGGATCCGTCCCCTTACACATGCCTAAAAAATATTTACAAAAACTGCAAAACCAGTTATCTACCTTTGTTTGGAACAAAGAGAGATCAAGAGTGTCGAGACTAAAGGTACCGTCACACTTGGTGACGCACCAGCGATCCCGACAATGATCCAACCTGGTAGGGATCGCTGGTGCGTTGCTATGTGATCGCTGGTGAGATGTCAAACAGTTAGATCTCACCAGCGATGCAGTAATGGTACGGCAGTCGTTGGGACCCTGTCACTCTCAGGCATAGTGTTGAGAACATTGGTCGTTGTCCCTGTCAAACACAATGATGCACATTGCCTAGCGGGAGCGCGATGAACAAAAAATGGTCCAGAACGGTTTGTAACAATCAGCAATCTCACAGCAGGGACCTGGTTGCTGCTACGTTTCAAACGTAGCGAGATCACTGTTGAGGTTACTGTTGCGTCACAAAACTTGTGACTCAGCAGCGATCTCGCTTTCGATCTCGCTTAGTGTGACGGGAGCTTAACGCTAGAGAAAAATAAAAGGGCTGGGCTTCCGAATATCCAGGTGTATTATTTAGCATCTCTGATAAAGAGCTCTCAAAAATGGTGAGATACTGAAGATAATTAGCTATTTAGAAAATATTACCAACTTCAAAAGTATAAAAATAATAATTTTTATTAATTAATAAAAAGGTCAAAGACCCACAAACAACACACTACATTTAGACATAAAAGACCACCAATCAAAAAACCAGTGTGATGCAAAGGGAGGGAGGGGAGGAATTTCTTCCTACTAAACCTTTACTCTCGTTTGCCTACCATCCATTGGAGGATTTGACACCCTAATTTTCGTGGTGCCCCCAAACCTCGGCGGTTGACCGTCTTCTTATCCTGTTTACCAATCAAGGGATTAAGGGGAGAAAAAGGGGCAGATTAGATGTCCTGATGTCCACTTAACTCCAATGACGTTTGTGGTCTCTCAGGATGCGTCACAACCTCCGCTTGATTAGTGGTTTAGATTTATGATGATGATTCTCCGCACTTCAGTACTTCCTATATGCAGGGCTCCAACTGCAAAATTGTACAAAACCAAAAAGACAGGCAGCACTCCAAGCTGTGGTGTAAATGGACAGATTTTAATCCAGCCGCATGATACAACATTTCAACCTAATGGTTTTCATTAAGCATGCTTAATGAAAACCATTTAGGTTGAAACGTTGCATCATGTGGCTGGATTAAAATCTGTCCATTTACACCACAGCTTGGAGTGCTGCCTGTCTTTTTGTTTTTTTATCAGAATTTGAGAGAGAAACTTGGAGGAAGATTGAGGTTTCCTTTAAAGGTGGAATAGATTTCTATCTCCCCAGTAATATGGTGGATCTGTTAAAGTATCCAAATAAAGATGTAATTTGGAAAACTAACACAATTTATCAAATTATTAATGGGTATATATTACCGCTGAATCTCCAATAAATAAACTCTTGGGAGAAAGATTTGAAATTGGGTACTGAATTAGACAATACAAAATTTATTGACACCCTGGAGTTAATGCACTCTTATATCCCATGCACTGCACCGATAGACACCCAATTTAAAATATTTACAAAATGGTACTTCACTCTCTCTGAAGAGCATTTGATCAACTCAAAGAATGACAGCTCCTGTTGGAGGGACTGTGGGGGTATTCGATCACTAAAACATGTCTTTTGTTCATGCCCACATTTAATACAGTTTTGGTCGGAGGTTCAAAAATTAATAAAATTTATCACAAAACTTGATCTGCATTTAACAGCTGAATTAACTCTTTTGCTGGTAGGCATTTCAGACCTCCCTAAAAGAAAAGGAGTTTTTATTCTTCACGTGTTAATGGCCGCTAAATCTCTAAGGGTACCGTAACACCTGGACATATCGCCGGCGATTTCTATGGCGACGCTAAGGCGTGGCCTGTCGCTGGCGACATCACCAATGCGTTGCCTAATGTAAATGGGCGAGGGCGACACATTTGAGTGGTCGCCTTGTTTCACATCAGAGCGCTGAAACCAGGCGACCATTCTTGGGCGATGTGTGCTGATCGCCCTGTGTAACGTCTCATGAGCAATGTCAAGAGCGATAGCACCCATAGCCTAAACCATTCCTGTAGGCGTTTCAGGGCGTATTTACTACCTCTGCCGGTCTGTGTGGATTGGTGGCAGCTCGAGCGTTCCGATTGGTTGTCTTTTTCCTTGGCGCCATATTTGATGATGTGTGTGTCCAAAGCTGTATTACCCAGGAGCGTACATACTGTACAGTAGCGCATTGATGTGGCCTCTGTGTTTGCGGCTGTGTTCAAAAGTGCAGCGATGTGCGAAGGGCACAAATGTGTGTTAACATCAACACAATTGTCATTACATGTCAACTAATGTCTGCATGAGCGCTGTATTGGCAGCCTTCCTGTTTAAAGTATATGACGCAAAAGCATACAGTGAATCCTGTGGCTTTTGCGCCTCTGGCCCCCCGTCAACATGTGACATCTCTCCCGTGCGTTCATTCGTCATAACGTTGTCAATCTTTTGGCGCCGCCTTCCTGGTGCTGTCCCTTCCCCTGCAGAATAGTAAAATGGCGGCACCCAGGCGAGCTGCAGTGTGGGGGGAGCCTGGGCTCCTTATCCTTGTGGATGTATGTGACACCAGGGATTGGTGTCACGAACAGCACACCCATCCACGCCTCCACAAGCAGGCTGTCCTGATGAGGGTGAAGAGGCGGCTGGAGAGGAGGTTGGGTGTTGTGCACACCCCAAAGCAGATGTGCAAGAAAATCGCAGATCTTAAATATAAGACGCCCGGACGCATCACCCAACTGCGTGCCAGGATTGCCCAGATAAGTGGTGAGTAGCCTGAGAACATGCACATACCCTTCTGTGTAAAAGAAAGACATATGAAGTGCAGCATATGCCACTGTACACCCCAACATATATAGGGGCAATGTATGTGAGAGCTTCTTCATGACTCTGCAGTTGCAGGATCATCTACCTGCTTCATCCACATACACCCTACACTTCTGTGGGTCATCTGTCACAACACACTTGTATGCACACACAATAACCACAGGCCTACAGTATGTGTGTAAATATGCATAGAGCAGCCTCAGCATGTAGGCCATTATCTCACAGCACTCATGTCACACACTGTAACCCTGTGTATTTGAGTTTACCTTTTGGATTTGTGCCATGGAAACTATATGTCTACTTTACCTAGCCACATATTGTCAAGTGTGTACCCTACCCACATATGACATAATGTTGGCCTATCCTGCCCTTCTTTCAATTGCACTCAACCTGACCTAATGAACTGCAAATAGCACTGTTTAATAAGTCCCCACATATGTGGCCATGTTGTTATTGTGATTAAGTATGTTGTTGCCTCAACAGGTAGGGACAGAAGGCAGGAGCATCCCCCATCACCTGAAGTTGGAGCACCACCCAGCCAACCAGGGTCGCCGGCCCAACCGCCAGCAGGAACACCAGCTGCTTCACCCCCAGAAACATTTCCACCATCTCCCGAAATTCATGGGCAAACACCCCTGACACCACCACATCTACAAGAGCCCACATCACCACACAGACCATCAGGCTCGGAAGGGACACCAAGGGCTGTACCCACCCCACCCTTGGTGGGAGTACAGCACAGTGGTCCCCTGAGGACTCCACAAACTGGCAAGAGGTGTGTTTAATGTCAATAGTACTCATATATACTGTGCACTATATCTGTGTTACTGTTTTTTTTGGCGTTAATTTGTATGTATGGACCTTTCTTATGGGCAAAACAAAAACACATATGCTGATCTCATTACAGATGACACAAGCCAAGCGGTGGACTGGGAAATAAGCCCCTCACCATCCCCACCCCCCCAAATAGTGGGTCCCCAACCCCCTGGTAAGTGCAAACACTTATAAGAAAACACACCTGCTATGTGTCCTAAACATGTTGCTGATGTTGATGTTATGTATACTCTGTAGGTGGCCCATCCCTGCAGGACCTGGAGGCGGCCCATGAGGAAGGGGCTTTGAAACTCGCCCAATTAGCCCATATGATTGAGCAAAGCAAAAGAGCCCATCACACCTCTACCCCTCAAGAAGCCCAGCCTCTTACTCATGTTTGATGTGTCATTTTTAAATTTTACCCAAGTTTATGGGTTTCATCTAAAGACTTTTTGAATTAATGGACCCTGTTGGTCCAGTGTTTTAATAAAGAATACTGTGTTTTAAAACATGGCCCCTTGTTAAGTGTTTTTGTGAATGTATGTATATGTTTATTATTTGTTACCCCTGTAACGGGGTTTACCCCATACCATTATACGTAAGAAAGGTTGACACGATAACACAAGTACATCTTTGTGTCCTCAAATGTGTTTATTTGTCCCAGGAAAGAGATGCATGTCCCAGTATGGTGTACCACAAACGTATGGTGACATAATGTCTGATTTATAGGGGTACATAAGCATTGGGGACATATGTACGGGACCCAGGGACAGGCCTTTGTGGTGACACTGTATGGTGCCTGTGTGTGTTTGCCTCCATATACATGTATTTCATTACACATATTCTGTACACACACATGGACAAGGGAATGTTAGGTGAACAATACATATGTCCCACATAACTGCAAATATCTGTGCACACACATACTTGGTCAAGGCTCCAATAATCTCCTGACCAACAAAGCAAGAGTGATTTTATTAGCCAAAGCAGTAGCACAACACACATTACATCAAAGCACCATACGGCTTTACTATACTATTACTCGATACGCGAGCGCCGTGTTTTGCCTTGTTGGCCACCAATGCATATAGCAATAATCCGCAACACATCACACGAGAGTTGAATGAAAAACCGAGCCAATATGCACAAGCATGCTTTACATTTTACGATGTGGCGCTGCGAACAATGACACAGTAATTGGTGTTTGTTTGCAAACAATCGCACTTCTTTGAGGCGTCACACAACATAATGTAAACGCCTACCTCCGAGACGCGGGACATAACAACGCCCATATCGCTAATGTGGTTGCTCTGTGCGACGGCGAAGCGGCCACCAGTGGCTTGATCCCCCATGGGGCTTGGGCGAAACACAGCCAACTTCCGAGCAGGCTCGTCGCCTAAGCGTCGCCTGAGTTGTCACCACGTGTAAATAGGCGACGGCGACGTTGGGCGACACGCAAATGCGTGCGTGCGCACGTGCGTCGCCATAGGAATCGCCCGCGATATGTCCAGGTGTGACAGTACCCTAATGGCTTCCTACTGGAGACAAAGTGAGGTTCTTACAATTGATATACTTATGGACAGAATAATAAATCATAATTTATATGAGTATTCCTTTGCCCTAAGACACGGTTCACAGAGACAATACAAGATAAAATGGCAAAATTGGGTGAGGAAATTTGCTCCTAACTTAAATTTAGAGTGACTTATAGATGTGGGAAACTCTTTTAGACTAAGTCCATTAAGAACGTTTCCATTACTAAGTTTTATTGCCTATTAGGAAAACGTTTTATTGTGTTATAGAATATAGGGATTTTGCTAACTTTGTTTTAGATGCTCTTTGTTTTATCATCCATGTCTGTGTACATAGTTTGTTGTTTGTTCTTTATTTTATTGTAATACTTTTGTTAATTTGATAAGCTGTATCTCTTGTGCTACTTCTGAACATGGTATAAGATACATCGTAAATATGTTAAAAGTTATTAAAAACATTTAAACAGGGTTAATGTAGAGGTGCACAAATATGCTTTGTGTCCAGTATACCTACAGTTGTGGCCAAAAGTAACATTGATCATTTCACACAAAACTCCAAAAATGGGCCAGACAAAAGTATTGGCACCCTCAGCCTAATACTTGATTGCACAACCTGTAGCCAAAATAACTGCGATCAACCACTTCCGGTAACCATCAATGAGTTTCTTACAATGCTCTGCTGGAATTTTAGACCATTCTTCTTTGGCAAACTGCTCCAGGTCCCTGATATTTGAAGGGTGCCTTCTCCAAACTGCCATTTTTAGATCTCTCCACAGGTGTTCTATGGGATTCAGGTCTGGACTCATTGCTGGCCACCTTAGAAGTCTCCAGTGCTTTCTCTCAAACCATTTTCTAGTGCTTTTTGAAGTGTGTTTTGGGTCATTGTCCTGCTGGAAGACTCATGACCACTGAGGAAGACCCAGCTTTCTCACACTGGGCCCTACATTATGCTGCAAAATTTGTTGGTAGTCTTCAGACTTCATAATGCCATGCACACGGTCAAGCAGTCCAGTGCCAGAGCAGCAAAACAACCCAAAACATCAGGGAACCTCCGCCATGTTTGACTGTAGGAACCGTGTTCTTTTCTTTGAATGCTTCTTTTTTTCTCCTGTAAACTCTATGTTGATGACTTTGCCCAAAAAGTTCTACTTTTGTCTCATCTGACCAGAGAACATTCTTCCAAAACGTTTTAGGCTTTCTCAGGTAAGTTTTGGCAAACTCCAGACTGGCTTTTTTATCTCTCAGGGTAAGAAGTGGGGTCTTCCTGGGTATCCTGCAATACAGTCCTTTTTCAATAAGACACTCATCTTTTCTGTCCACATCTAGGGAGGTTAGCCACAGTGCCATAGATCTATAAAAATGTGAATGTGCATAGGGTCTTATCCCACTTAGGAGACAAATAACGTATTGCATAAAATCTGCTCACCTGGTTTGGTTGTGTAGCTCACAACTAGCTTGATCGCTCAAACGTAGCAGCTGCCGCAAGGACCGCACTTCCACGATGTGGGAATATGAACTCTTTCCAGGACCAAGTGCCTCCAGGTCCATGCTGCTGCCACAAAGAAATATCAAAGACACCGGAATGCTTTGAATGGATTATTTTCTGTTTTATTCCGATGCGTTTCGGAGCTCAAATCCCAGCTCCTTCCACAGGGAATGACAATTTCTTTGTGGCAGCAGTGCGGACCTGGAGGCACTTGGTCCTGGAAAGAGCCACAGTGTCATGGGCTTTAAACTTCTTGATGACACTGTGCATGATGAACACAGGAACATTCAGGTATTTGGAGATGGACTTGTAGCCTTGAGATTGCTCATGCTTCCTCACAATTTGGTTTCTCAAGTCCTCAGACAGTTCTTTGGTTGTCTTTCTTTTCTCCATGCTCAATGTGGTACACACAAGGACACAGGACAGAGGTTGAGTCAACTTTAATCCATGTCAACTGGCTGCAAGTGTGATTCAGTTATTGCCAACACCTGTTAGGTGCCACAGGTAAGTTACAGGTGCTGTTAATTACACAAATTAGAGAAGCATCACATGATGTTTCTAACAGTGCCAATACTTTTGTCCACCCCCTTTTTTATGTTTGGTGTGGAATTATATCCAATTTTGGCTTCAGGACAATTATTTTTGTGTTTTTTTCATTGAAGACAAATTAAATGAAGATAATAATACCAAAGAATTTGTGATTGCAATCATTTTCAGGAAGAAACTGATTATTATCTGACAGAATTGCAGGGGTGTCAATACTTTTGGCCACAACTGTACATTTACATTCACTATGCGTCAGTACACTGTGATTAATTGATTAATAATTGTACTTCTCTAATTGCTGTAAACATTAGAAATATTAGGAACTTAGGCCATCAAACCATGTCAAGGTGTACCTAAATATGGATGGTCTCTAACACTCGTATCCTACCTCTCCATGCAACAAACCAGGATTCATCTAAATCTGAATGTGATAAATAACCCCGAGCATATTTCACAATTACAACTGTTCTGCACATACCAAATTAACATGGATAAAGGCTGAAATAATGCCTGCACCACTGCAGCCTTATCCAAACCCTTCTTGTTACTGTACAGGCTAGATTTTCACCAGCTGCTAAAAACCACAACTTGGACCTGGCTCTGTAAAAGGCCATAGAGCTGTTTCTTATACATACTTATGAACTAGAAGGGAGGCTGCTATGCAGAACTAATCAAATAGAGAAAATATGCAATGGTAAAGGGGAACTCAAGGTGAGCAAACATGTATATCAGTGGAGAAAGGGGATATAATAATTGCAAGTTAGAAAGGTGTAGGGAAGACAACTGAGAAATACAATCATCAAATATAACACTGGTCTTTGCTAACAGACAAAATCCCTTAACTGAGGGGTTGGAACTCCTAACAGAAATCCACATTAAAATATAGCCAGCGAAGAAGGCTGGTGAAAGATGATTATAAATTACTTCAACTAGGATGTGGTAGAACAGAAGCAAAATAAGCAAGTAAGATCACCTGACTAACTGCAAACCAAAGAAAAGCAAATACAAAAGAACACTCAGCATTTGGACACAGACCAACCAGGCTGTGATTTAGCTGAGAAGAAAACTGACCACTGAGCAAGATGCTGCTAGATTCAGTCCTGAAACCAAGCCATGACAAAATCCTTGTCATTGGTACTACGAAAAATACAAATCAGGGCCCACACACCTTTGGTATTAAGTTAATGTACAGGTGCACAAAAATATTATGTGGCCAAAATACAGACATATACATTCACTATGCATCAGCACAGCTTTAGTATTTATGACCCTGTACATTAATTTAGGTCTAAAGGTGTGCAAGCCCTAATTTTTGTCTTTTACATTGTGGGGTTGTGGCCCCCACCAGGACTCAACCCCTTATCTACATATCCTTCTCTCACAAGGTTTTAATTCCCAGCAATGCCTGGTTTGCTGTCACTTCTCAATTTAAATGAGGTCTGGTTTGGCACATAGAGAGGTAGGATATAAGTGTTGGGGACGATTCATGTTGAGATACACCTTGACAAAGTTGTACAGCTTTTGAACTCTTAACAAAAAATGCTAACTAAATACCTTATATTATGCATTGTTTTGCAGCAGTATTGGAATATATGTGTACATTAACCAATCTGAGCATAAAGATGACATCTGTATACTGACTGTTTATATTGTACTAAAACTATTAGTTGCATCGACAAGTTTGATCAGCAATTTGCAGCACTATCAATTCACTATAAAAATACCGGTATTTATTTTGTTAAAAAAAGGTTCACTTTTATTATAGTAGACATGTAACAAGTCATAATGAACATTAGATACCTGGCATAACCAAGATACCATAGGACTAGTCATATTAGCATATTGTAAGATAACAGTTCAATTGTCTAAAAAAAGCATTAAAATCTGATGTAAAATTAGCTGTGTTTTGAATAATGAGAAATCTTTGCAATATGTAATAAAGAAAATCAAAGGTGGCAAAGCTAATGTTTGCAAAAGAAAATCATCTTCAATCACAAACCCAGAACTCTTTGAGACTAAACAGAGAATCTCTGCTTGTTCTTCTAACAAAGGACTCCTGAGCTCAGCATACACATGCTTATTCCACCCTTTTTCGCCTCATCTGGCAGCCGCTTTCCGGTCCAGCACACACTAACATTTAATGAGTCAAACTTCCCATTTTCAGACTAATCAGTCGACTGCACTAATTGCAAATGCAAATATGCAAATTTATATTAATTAATTACTCTGCTAATTAGTTCTGCGGTCTCTTTTTTTAGGGGGGTGCACATGTGGAGGTAATAAATCACTTTGCAGTGAAAATGAAACGTGTTTCATTCCCATCTCCTTCCCCATAAAATGTAATGTACTCATTGAAGTAAAAAAAATGTATATTAGTGAATGTAAAAAATATATGTGTACATATAGTCTAATTGCTGCTCTTCCTGATGAGTCCCCTTTAGGAAGGTGCCATTCCGAGTCGACTTTCACATCTTTGGCAAATGCCATCACTAAGTTGGCTGTTAGCAGTTTAATTATCACATTATGAGCTTCTACAAAAGCAACTTTCCTGTGCTCCAGGCTGTGACTTCAAGCACAGCAGTTCACACATTCTGAAAAAAAACTTCTTAGAAGTATGTAAAATGCATCTGAATAGGCAGTTTAACCTTCTCAGTTTGCAAGAAACAGCGCATAGAAAAGAATAGAAGAAAATTTGTAATAGTATTAGATGATGTATTAATTTTCAATATGGCAAATGTGTTGAAAAGTTTACTAAATTAATCAATTAATCACAAAAATCTGAATACATTTGGCATAAATCAGAATGAATGTCAGGGACATTATCTCATTCATGCTGTTATGTCTGCCGGTAGTCCACACAAAAACGCGGTCTGCGGCATTTTTGGGCCTGTTATTGAAAACACATGTTTTTTTTTTAACATGGGAGTCTATGGGAAACACATGCATTAATGCATGGTACATATATGTACCATGCGTTAACACATGTGTTAAAGCATACCTTTAAAGGGATCCTGTCACCTCCAAAACGCCTCCTAAGCTAGCAAAACATGTCCCTGCAGCATCCCATCACTAATCTCACACTCCTTTTGTCTCCTAAAAGCATCCTGTGAAAGTGCATAAAAACGTTTTAATACTCACTCATTAGTGATTATAATTAGCAGTGACTATATTCTTTAGTCACCAAGGCGGGCTGTTATGCAGCTCCAGGGATCCACCCTGTCTGTGTGTTCTGCTGTGATGTGCAGGCATTGCCCTCCCCCCTCTCTATCACTCACAGAATGCAAATCATTAGTCCTGCCTTCAGTTTCAGTTTCACAGACAGAGAGAGGGTGGACCATTCAGGCTGCAAAACAACACCCCCTGGTGACTAAAGAATATGGCCCCTGCTAATTATAATCACTAATGAGTGAGTATTAAAATGTTTTCTCCACTTTCACAGGATGCTTTTAGGAGACAAAAGGTGTGTGAGATTAGTGAATGGATGCTGCAGGGACATGTTTTGATAGCTTAGGAGGTGTTTTGGAGGTGTCAGGATCCCTTTAAAAATGAACACACATGTCATGGAAATGGCAAGGGGAAAACAGAATCCTTTAATGCATCACTCAAATGAATGCAACCTCCCAAATGTGACCCTGGCCTAAGAATAAGTAATCCTTTCATATTTGGTATGTTAAAAAACCTTAGGCTGGCTTCACCCTGCAGTTTTTTCACTGATCAGTGTCCATCCAGTTTGTGTGCCAAAACCAGGAGAGGAACTTGCAGAGAAAAAGTAAAATTGAAAGATTGACACCTGTTCTGAGCTTTGGAGACACTCCTGGTTTTGGCACACAAACTGGATGGACACTGATCAGTGAAAAAACTGCAGTGTGAAGCCAGCCTTAGGCTAGGGTCACACTTGGTAGGGTAATTGCGGTTACCGCATCCAGCAATTGTAAACCGCAGCAGGCTTGCTATAATGGGCTCCTATGGGAGCCCATGCAGCTCCCGCAAAGCACATATGGATGCCTGCGGAAGCTGTATGCTTTGTTCAGCCCTGCTGCTGCAGGGATGAACAAAGGGTTAGTGTTAATAATAGATGTGGGTAACATGTCTCTAGGGGGTGCCCACCCCCCTAGAGACATGCTGTCCACTCAGGTGGGCATGTGAGGGGTTAATCTGGGCATTTATAGTATTGCCGGCTATTGTCTGCATTTTCAATTTCATGAATGAACCCGCGGCTCCTCACTGTGTAGGACATACAGTACGTAATGTACGTACTGTATCAGCCGCTATCCGTGGTCCTGAAAGCATTAACATTAGGTCTATGGGCAGCGCACCCCCATAGACCTAATGTTAATACTTTCAGGACCATGGATAGAGGCTCATACAGTATGTACATTACGTACTGTATTTACTACATATTGAGGAGACGCCGGGTTCATTCTGAAAATTGAAAATGCAGACAATAGCCAGCAATACTATAAATGCCCAGATTAACCCCTCACATGCCCACCTGAGTGGACAGCATGTCTCTAGGGGGGTGGGCACCCCCTAGAGACATGTTGCCCACATGTATTATTAATATTAACCCTTTTTTCATCCCTGCGGCAGCAGGGATGAACAAAGCATACAGCCGCCGCAGGCATTCACATGTGCCTTGCGGCAGCCGCATGGGCACCCGTAGGAGCCCATTATAGCAAGCCTGCTGCGGTTTGCAAACTGCTGCGAAAACTGCAGCCTGCATGATTTTTACCGCAGGCTGAAAATCCCCAAGCGGTAACCGGATTGCATGTGGTGCAATACGGGTACAATAATGGGCTCCTATGGGCTGCGGTTTCTGATCTGGTTTTGAGCACATTTAATGCTCAAAACCGGATCAGGATCCACAGTGCCCTGCCGCAAATGTGACCCTATGAAGGAAAGAGGCCGGCTCAACTGCTCTTAACAGGTGCTCAAGGAAAAAGGGAGAAATCTAAATATAATAAAGATCCCTGGCACACTGAAAAAGAAAAAATGGAAAGCTGTTTCTTTTTGGATTCTTTATTAATTTGCGGTGTAATGAAAAATCAAACGTTTCGGCTCAACACGAGCCTTCATCAAGTGATTCTGTGTAAAATACAAATCAATAAAACAAAAAATCATATACAGTCTTTTGTAGTGTACATTCAAGTGGAAAAACGCCGGGTGGTATTGGTCTGTGAGTGCTTATGGTGGTAGCTGCGCGAGATAACCCGAGGGGGTAAACGTGGTAGGGATGAAGGTGATGTGAGAAAGTGCTGGTCAAGTGATGTGTGAATAAGGGGAATTAGAGAAAAAGAAAGAAAAAAGAAAAGAAAAAAAGTATTGGAGACAGATGTAAAAACAGAAAAGGTGCATAGACTATAAGGTTGTAAAAAAGGAGATATAAATAAATAGTATGTACCTTCTATGAATAGTGATGGTTGATTACTGAGGGTACAAATGTAACCCTTTTGAGGCTGTTTCAGAGGCTGACCCTATAGCCCATAAACTATAGTCATTATTTGAGAAGGAATGCACACATATATTAAACTTCAAGCAAATTTATAGAAGTCACAGAATAGTGAGTGAATTAGAAATAAGAAAACCACCTATGGGGGTGATCAAGGTTTTTACATCACTGTGACTAATGTATTTATGATAGCACAAAAAACCATATGTGTCAGGCTATACAGTAAAAGATGTTTCTACAGAAAGGGATGCCAGCCTGTCAGCAGTATAGGGATACTAGTATAGAAGTAAAGAATTCAGTTTAAATAAGGAACATACCAGTGTCAGGGGTCAGTTTACTGCAAAATATAAAGGGAGGGGGCGAGAGGCGCAATAGTGCCCTATCACTAGTGACACTAGTATGTAAACGGTGGTGCTGTGTGGCCGCTCACCTGGTCCAGTTGTGGTCCCCACAACTGGTTTAACTGCGTTTAGGAATCAATGTTCCAAGCTGCTGCAGGACCTCCACCTACCACTGGATCGTGGTATATTCCAAGAGTAATGATGGGAGTGATGGTGTGCCACGGTCCGCGCTGCTCCTGGATTCAAATAACTCACCAAAGAGCCCAACAATCTTTCATCCTCTTTATTCCAACGCGTTTCAACGCCACAACCCGGCGTCTTCCTCAGGGATATTACAAACATACTCATAGAGGGGGTTTTTATAGCCCCTAGATCCACAAAAAAGAGGTGTCATCTATTTACCAAGGATGACATCATTGGTAAATAGATGACACCTCTTTTTTGTGGATCTAGGGGCTATAAAAACCCCCTCTATGAGTATGTTTGTAATATCCCTGAGGAAGACGCCGGGTTGTGGCGTTGAAACGCGTTGGAATAAAGAGGATGAAAGATTGTTGGGCTCTTTGGTGAGTTATTTGAATCCAGGAGCAGCGCGGACCGTGGCACACCATCACTCCCATCATTACTCTAGGGGTCAGTTTAGTGACTCCTGTCCTGTGGAGTAAAGGAGGCTATATTTAGAATGAGAGAAAGGGAACAATCTATGCACAGGCTGCTCAAAGTAAAGCACTTAGTGAGCAGATTACCTTTGTAGTAGAAGTAGGGCGCATGGTGGCACAGATAGGTGAGTGGACCCAGGAGCAGCTTAATGCCCTGACCGGCCGCTACTTATAGCGGTCGGGTAATGAGGATCGCGACCGAGAGGGGAAGTGCTTCATACAATGTCGCGTTAGTGCGCATGCGCGAGGGCCGCCGCCATCTTGGTAGGGGAATTTTTGTCAGAATTAGAACAGGTCGCATGCGCCGACCGCGCGGACCGGAAGTGTACTCATTATACTTAGTGGAGACGCAAAGAGCGTCCCTAGAGATGTGTGGGGAGTGTAATTGAGGTTTGGAAGTGTTAGAAAGGTCCAATTGAGGAATAGCAGTATGTGGACATGCAAATATGATGTGTAACACGATCTTGTGCAGTTGTGTCCAGTGGAGGTGACCATTTTCAAGTTCCTCTCTAAAAATAGAAATGGGAAGAATTAGTACAACCATAATATATGTTTGTAGACAACTGTAAAACAGAACAATCTTATTGATCACAATGATAATCAATAGAAATTGGAATATAATACATTATAGGTGGAAATCGCCCATCTTACACACTTCTCCAATCTTAACACTGGAATGAAAAAGACATCATTAAGAATATGCTCATACAGTAAAACAGTTGATATTAGTAATGTAGCTCAAATTCGCGATTCATGCCCTGTGGGTGAAGGGTGTTTAGGTGATATATCCAAAAGGATTCTCTTTCCTTAAGTTTTTTTTATACTGTTCCCTCCTCTCCTTGCTACAGGGACATGTTCAATTACTTGAAATTTGAGCTGACTTACAGTGTGTTCTTTTTCTATAAAATGAGCTGGTACAGGCAATAACATATTTTTGCAGCGGATGGTAGATTTGTGTTTACTTATGCGGTCTCGGACATGCTGGGTGGTTTCCCCAACATATCCGAGACCGCACGGGCATTTGATTAAGGAAACGACGTATGAAGAGTCACAAGTAAAAAAGACGTTGATATTGATTCTCTTTCCAGACCAAGGGTGTGTAAATGATTCACCTTTCGTGACGTTAGTACATTGGGTGCAATTTAAACACGGAAAGGTGCCTCTCCTGATTGTACTTAGGGTTTTTTGCTTCATCGTTACCGTATTGGAGCCAATATCTGCTCGTACTAAATGATTTTTTAGATTACTAGCTCTTTTGTGACATATTAGAGGTGGATTTTTCAACTCCAGAATGTCGGGGAAAAACCCTAAGTACAATCAGGAGAGGCACCTTTCCGTGTTTAAATTGCGCCCAATGTACTAACGTCATGAAAGGTTAATCATTTACACACCCTTGGTCATTCAGCCAATGAGCGGTACCGCGTGGCTTCGGCAGGGTATTAGAATCCCGCGCTGCTCAGTGCTTAGCATTGTATACTGTGGCTCAGTGGTTAGCACTGTATACAGTGGCTTAGTGGTTAGCACAGTATATGGTGGCTCAGTGCTTAGCACTGGATATGGTGGCTCAGTGGTTAGCACTGTATGGTGGCTCAGTGGTTAGCAATGTATGGTGGCTCAGTGGTTAGCACTGTATGGTGGCTCAGTGGTCAGTACTGTATGGTGGCTCAATGGTTAGCACTGTATGGTGGTTCAGTGGTTAGCACTATATACAGTGGCTCAGTGGTTAGAACTGTGCAGTGGCTCAGTGGTTAGCACTGTATGGTGGCTCAGTGGTTAGCACTGTATGGTGGCTCAATGGTTAGCAGAATATATGGTGGCTCAGTAGTCAGCACTGTATACTGTGGCTCAGTCCTTAGCACTGTATATGATGGCTTAGTGGTTAGCATTGTATGGTGGTTCAGTGGTTAGCACTATATACAGTGGCTCAGTGGTCAGAACTGTGCGGTGGCTCAGTGGTTAGCACTGTATGGTGGCTCAGTGGTTAGCACTCTATGGTGGCTCTGTGGTTAGCACTCTATGGTGGCTCAGTGGTTACCACTATATAGAGTGGCTCAGTGCTTAGCACTGTATACGGTGGCTCAGCAGTTAGCACTGTGTATGGTAGGCAAAGCAGGGGTTCAGTGGGCAGAGCGGGAGTAGGTGGTCAGAGCAGGGGTCAGTGGGCACGGTCAGTGGGCAGAGCGGGGGTCAGTGGGCAGAGCAGGGAGTCAGTGGGCAGAGCGGGGGTCAGTGGGCAGAGCAGGGGGTCATTGGGCAGGGTCAGTGGGCAGAGCAGGGGTCATAGAGCAGAGCGAGGGTCAGCGGGCAGAGTGGGGGGCACAGTGGGCAGAGCAGGGGTAGATGGGCAGAGCGGATGTCAATGGGCAGTGCAGGGGTCAGTGGGCAAGCAGGGGGTCAGTGAGCAGGGCAGGGGGTCAGTGGGCATGGTCAGTCGGCAGAGCAGGAGTCAGTGGACAGAGCAGGAGTCAGTGGGCACAGCAGGGGTCAGTGGGCACAGGAGGGGTCAGTGGGCACAGCAGGGGGCAGTGGGCACAGCAGGGGGTCAATGGGCAGAGCAGAAGGTCAGTGGGCAAAGCAGGGATGTCCGTGGGCAGTGCAGTGGGTCCGTGGGCAATGCAGGGTTAAGTGGGCAAAGCAGGGGGTCAGTGAGCATGGTCAGTGTGCAGAGCAGGTTTAGTGTGCAGAGCTGGGGGTCAGTGAGCATAGTCAGTGTGCAGAGCGAGGGGTAAGTCAGTGGGCAGAGCAGGGCGTCAGTGGGAAGAGCGGGGCGTCAGTGGGAAGAGCGGGGCATCAGTGGACATAGCAGAGGGTCAGTGGGCAGAGCAGGGGTTTAGTGGGCAGAGCAGGGGGTCAGTGAGCACAGTCAGAGTGCAGAGCGAGGGGTCAGTGGCCACAGCAAGGTAGATTGGGCGAGGACCTTTGATGATGTCATGGCCATGTGATCTATGACTCCACCCATCAACGTGACATCATCAGAGGTCCTGAAGCACTCTCATTTGTGCTTGCAGGCGCTGCAAGGACCACCAGGAAGAGTGGTAACAGCGGGGAGCAGAGGTGACTGGCGGAGGGAATGATCGGGCAGCGGGGGAGCAGTGGTTACAGAAGGGGAGGGGGGGTGGGTCGATCAGGCAGCGGGCAGTGTCGGGCAGTGAGAGGGGCAGTGGTGACAGGCGGGGGTGATCTGGCAGTGATCGGGCAGCGAGGGGGGCAGTGGTGAATGCGGGGGGTGATCTGTCAGTGATCGGGCAGCGAGGGGGTCAGTGGTGAGGGGGGGGTGATCTGGCAGTGATTAGGCAGCGAGGGGGGCAGTGGTGACAGGCGGGGAGTGATTGGGCAGTGTCAGGCTGTGGTGACAGGCAGGGGTGATCGGGCAACAGGCAGGCTGAGGGAGGTGTTGGGCTACAGCGTGGGAGTGCAGCGGCAGTGTGGCAGGCAGGAGTTCCAATATGGCGGTCGGCACACTTTCTGGGTGGTGTGGTGGATTCTGGGATAGCGACATAAGCGCCGGAAGCTTGTGACACATATTATTCGTCATTATTAGTGATGAGCGAGTACTAAAATGCTCGGGTGCTCGAAGCTCGGGCCGAACATCCTGAGATACTCGTGTACTCGGCCCGAGTGCCGAGCCCAATGTTATCCTATAGGAGACCCGAGTATTTTTATCAAATGACTGCCGGCAGCATGTAGAAACCCTAAAAATGTCACAAAAGTCTCAGAAGAGTGCTCAAATGACATAGAAACACCATGGGGAAGACCCCTGGAAGCATTTCTCACTCAAAAGTCACAGCTGTGAACAATCTTGTCCGAGTTTCACGCCAATTTTACGGAGTCACCAGAAAACCTTCCAAAATGACACCAAAATGAATATTTAGGGTGGAAATGTTAAGGGCACATACCCAATAGTGAGATACAGCTGGTGTATGTTACTTTTTGTGATTACATGAAAGATTTTACGTGAAAACATTGTGCGGCACTCCGATGACCCTGAGAAGAGACGTACATGAAGCCCTGTCTTGACATAATGTGCCCATTTTTTTTTTTTTCCAATAAATTTTTATTGAAGGTTTTTAATAAACAATATGAAACAGTCAACCACCGGCACGTAGGCAGGCAGAGGACAAAAACAAATAAAGTACAATACTGTTCGGGCTCAGGCTCCGATAACAAAGGACAAACACAAGATCAAAGAGGGGAACTAGAGGACAGAGTTAAACGGATAAGAAAGGGGTTGAAGAGAAGAATGGGAGTGGTAGAGAGGGGGAAAGAGAAGGGGGGGTTAAGGAGGGGGGGGGAGTTTGGTTATTCGGCGGTGTAGCAAGAACTGCGTGTTGAAGAGGGGTCCAGGCGGCCCTACTTTCCTTTAGAGGGATAGGAGGAGGCTCGCATCTCGGGAGGGAGTGGGGCTGCCTGTGGATAAGTCGCCCATACATCCCATCTACGCAAAACCAAGACACTGGTGGGCCTGTCCAGCGCAAGGGAATACTCTTGGTGAAATATCCAGTTTATTTTCTGCACTACCTCTAAAAAGGTAGGGGTGAGATGGTCTCTCCAGTGAGCCGCTAGGCAAAGACGGGCTGCTATCAGGATATACGAAACAACACCTCTAATGGGAGTTGGGTATTCATGTATACCCAGATTCAGGACCGCCAATTGGGGGGGGAGGTCACTGCTGAGACCTGTTATTGTCCGTACCAGGGCGGATATTGATTTCCAGTAAAGACGAATTTTCGGGCAGGTCCACCACATGTGCGAAAGTGTCCCAGTCTCTCCGCATTGACGCCAACAGAGGGGGGAAAGTCCCCGGGCGAAGTGCGAGACCCGGAGTGGAGGAAGATACCACCGAAGGTGGATCTTTTTCAGGTTCTCCACGTGGTTCACACACCTAGTGGACCTTGCCACTTCGAAGGAGGCACGGTGCCAATCCTCCACTTGAGAAGTAAAGGCAAGATCCCTCTCCCATATTCGCATGTAGGGGAGCCTCCGGACCGACCCCTCCTGCACCAAGGCTCTGTAAATTAAGGACAAACCTTTAAGTCTAGGGGCCTCTGACAGGACAAATTTCAGGAAAGAAGGTCTATCTTGGGGGGGGATAGGCCCGGAGACAGCCCAATTGCCCCGAAGGAGGCGCTCCAACTGGTAGAACTGGAGGAACGCAGAGCGGCAGACCGGAAGAGAGTCACAAAGGGACTCAAAAGTGGGCACGCAGCCACCTCGGAGAAGATCTCCCAGGCACGCCACTCCCTCCAGACACGGACATTAATTGCCGGGAGAAGGATCTTTAAGGCGCTAAAACAAATGTCCTCTGGGGGGAGCCTCGTCCAGGAACGGGGGAGAGCACTCCAATAAGATAGGAGAGTCTGGACAGTGTCCTGCGGAGCGCCCCGATGATCTCTCGAGATATCCGCGGGGTCTTGTTTCCCCAGATAAAGGAGTTAATCACTGATTGCAATTTAGACAGGAGATCTTTAGGAGCCCCTAGGGGAACACAGCGAAAAGTGTATATAATTTTTGGGAGCATTAACATTTTAAGAGCATGCAGTCTTGCAATCCAAGACATGGATGCTCGACTATAGGAGGCAGCATCTTTAGAGATTTTGGAACAGAGATCATTATAATTGAGGCGGATCATGAGAGCCGTGTTTGAAGCAAGTGTAATACCCAAATACGTAATTCCCTCCCGTGCCCACTTGAAGGGGAGGGTCTTAGAAAGCTTCGCAATCTCTGACTTTGGGATATTGATGGGGAGGATTTCCGATTTAGAAGCATTTAATTTGTAATAGGAGACAGGCGTAACTTTCTAGTATGTTTACTCCCGCTGGGAGGGAAACCCCAGCGTCTGTGCACGTGATAAGGACATCGTCAGCGTACAGGCCGATGGAGTGCTCCTCTCTTCCAACCAGGATGCCCCTTACCTCAGGAGAGGAACGGATTCTCTCAGCTAGAGGTTCAATCGCCAGAGCAAATATGACCGGCGAGAGGGGGCAACCCTGGCGGGTGCCATTTGTGATCCGGAAGGCAGGCGAAAGGAAACCAGAGGCAAGAACCCTAGCGTTGGGATTCGAGTAGAGGGAGAGGATAGCCGAGAGAAAGGGGCCCGAAAGGCCAAATCTCCGGAGAACAGCTTCCAAATACCCCCAGTGTACCCTGTCAAACGCCTTCTCCGCATCTAGAGACAGGAATACACCGGGGGTCCCCTCCGCTCCAGGGTCCGAATCAAATCAATCGCCCTCCTAGTCCCATCTTTCGCCTGCCTGCCGGCCACAAACCCCACCTGATCCGGATTAATCAAACCCGGAACCACCTCCATCAGCCTGGCCGCGAGGATCCATGCGTATATCTTGAGGTCACAGTTTAAAAGAGAGATGGGGCGGTAGCTTTCTGGGAGGTCAAGAGGTTTTCCGGCTTTAGGAATGGTAACAATCGTGGCTTGGAGATGAGAGGGGGCGATCCGACCCGTCTCCCGCCACTGATGGAAGGTCCGCAAGAGGAATGGGGCTAAGGTATCCGCAAAGGAACGCAGATACTCATTTCGCAAGCCATCCGGTCCCGGGGCCGAATGTGCTTTAGCTGCTCTGATTGCCCCCAGTACCTCGGACAGAGTGAAGCAGTTATTCAACCGCTCCATGTCAGCCGGAGGAACAGAGGGGAGATCCAAGTCCTCTACGAAGCGCTCAATCAGGGCAGGAGTAGGCTGGGGGGTGGAAGGGTCATCTGCTAGATTATATAGTTTAGAATAAAACTGTTGGAAGGTTGTAGCAATTCCATCTGGACCACTGTACCCGAGTGGGTTTTCATTTTTGCGGAACGGACTTCCCTCTTCTTCAAACGCCTAGCCAGAAAGACCCCCGCTTTATCCCCAGACTCATAGAAAGCCGTTCTGGATGAGCGTAAGAGTTTCTCGTGGCAGGAGAGAAGAAGAGCATGAGTCTGAGCCTCGTGAATATCAGCTGCGCGGTTATTTGTGGGGAGGGAGCGCATTTATTTACGTCTTCCAGGCTCCGGAGCTGGGAGAGAAGGACTTCTCTCTCCTTTTCTCTGGCCTTTTTTCGTCTTGCGGATTTCTGGATAAAGACCCCCCGGACAAAGGCCTTATGGGCCGCCCAGAGGGTCTCCTCCGAAACCATTCCATTATCATTGAGTTGAAAAAACTCAACTAGCTGAGCGTTCACCTCCTCCACAAGGCCCGGCTCCGCCAGAAGTGATCTATCGAGTGACCATGATTTCGGGGGGGAGAGACAAGTCTCCAGAGCAATCTCGAGGGACACCGGGGCGTGATCAGACCAGGTGATCAGTCCCACCTCCACACAGGCACAGGCCGAGAGAGTTTTATCATCCACCAGAAAGTAATCAATTCTGTAGTACGACCTGTGCCTGTGCGAGAAGACGGAGTAATCCCTCTCAGTGGTGTGGAGGTAACGCCACGGGTCGTGCATATGAGCCTCCCATATGACTTGGGATGCCTCCTTAGGCCTCCCCGGTGCCCCCCCAGAGCAGTCCAGAGACCGGTCAGGGACCAGATTTAGGTCTCCACAAACAACCTTAAAGCCAGGGGTAGGAGAAGCTACCTTGTCCAGGATAGTCCGGAGGAACCGCACTTGGCCCTCGTTAGGGGCATAGGCCGACACCAGGGTCATTGCCCTTCCTCCCACCACACAAGACAGAATTAGAAATCTACCCGCCGGGTCTACCAGGGTATTAACTAGCGTAAAATCTACAGAGTGCTTGACCAGTATGCAGATGCCCGCCTTCTTTGTGGAAGCATTAGCAAAGTACCTCGTCGGGAATAGGCGATGATGAATTCTATGGTTATCCTCCTGTTGGAGATGTGTCTCCTGAAGGCAGAGAATATCCGCCTTCATTTTGAGAGCGTCCCTCCAGAGAAGCGAGCGTTTAAAGTGGGAATTAAGCCCCTTAACATTATAAGAGACAATTTTCATAGTGGCTTACTAACTTCTATAAACCATTTATCTAGAAATATTATAATGCGCCGCCGTACAGGGAAGTGAATGGGGTAGGTTGAGGGGGGAAGAAAGGAGGAAAGAGATAGATAGAAAAAGCGGGGAAGAGACAAAGGCAACTGCAAAAGAAAACAACATGACATAAATGTAAACAAGCATTTAAGCACAGGTCCACTAGGGACCCCTCCGTCAAATGGGGGCTGAGGTTCGCAGGCAGTAAAAAGGAACCTGCTGTCCAGCCCAGAAGGACAAGCAGCACCTCACTTGAGCCCAAAGAGGGGCGCATGGCCGGGCTGGAACACAATTCTCTCCAACGGAGAAAGAGAGAATAGTTATGGGAGAGTCTCCCTTAGAGGGCCCGGTAGTGGCCGAGGAACGGGGACTGAAAAGAGGAGTTCCAGAGATCCATACAGTCAACTTATCTTTTTCAACGTATCTTCTTCAACGCTGGAGGGGAAGACGAGGGACGTCCCTCCGACCGAGATGGACGCCGACGATCCTGGTCCGCCGGCGGAGAGCCCTCCGCTGTCTCAACAAGCCTCCATTGATGCAAAGCTCTGCCTAACTGCGTAGGGGAGATGAAGAGGTGGTTGGTCCCTTTATAGCGAAATTTAATCCGGACAGGTGTCCCCCAGGAGTATGCGATGCCCCTGTCTCTCAGGATCTTGCAGTGGGGCGCAAACTCCCGCCGGCGAGCAAGCGTCCCTGGAGAGAGATCCAGAAAAGCTGCTATGGCTGCATAAGGGTCTGGGAGAGATGCCGTATTCCTCATGGTACGCATGATATTGTCTCTAGTAGATATTGATGTGAAGAGAACAAGAATGTCTCTAGGCAGGGAGGGGTGTATATGCGTCGGTTTAGGGAGGCAGAAGGCTCTATTAATGGAGGATTGTGGGTTTGGGAGGTCTGGCAGCAGGACCTGGAGAAATTTTAAAATCGTCTCACCTAGATCCTCATCCGCTCCACGTTCAGGGAAGCCTCTAAAACGGAGGTTCGCCGCTCTGGACTTATCGTCCAGGTCAAAGATCTTTAGTTAAAGCTGTTTCACATCTCCCGCCATTGTGGTGTAGTCATCCGCCAGCTCATTGTGAGCCGAGGCGTACTCCGCCATTTTTTCCTCAAGATGGTGGGTCCGTTCTCCAAGGGCTGTCAGAATGTGCCCATTTTGAGGAACTGGGTCTATTGTAGTATTTTCCTTTGCCAGGGCAGTCCAAAATTGGGAGGTTCACCAATGCCCCTGGATAGAGACGTGCAGGAGGGCCTGTAAACCTGAAGTGGGTGTATTGTAGTATAGCCCTTTGGCAGGGCAGCCAAAAATTGGGAGGCTCCACATTGTCCCAGGATAGAGACGTGCAGGAGGGCCTGTAAACCTGAAGTGGGTGTATTGTACTATAGCCCTTTGGCAGGGCAGCCAAAAATTGGGAGGCTCCACATTGTCCCAGGATAGAGACGTGCAGGAGGGCCTGTAAACCTGAAGTGGGTGTATTGTAGTATAGCCCTTTGGCAGGGCAGCCAAAAATTGGGAGGCTCCACATTGTCCCAGGATAGAGACGTGCAGGAGGGCCTGTAAACCTGAAGTGGGTGTATTGTAGTATAGCCCTTTGGCAGGGCAGCCAAAAATTGGGAGGCTCCACAATGACCCATGCATACAGACATGCATGTGGGCCTGTAAACCTGAAGTGCCCATTGTAAGGAAGTGGGTGTATTGTAGTATAGCCCTTTCACAGGGCAGCCAAAAATTGGGAGGCTCCACATTGTCCTGGGATTGAGACGTGCAGGAGGGCCTCAAAACATTTTTTCCATTGAAAAGGAGCGGGTATCCTGTCGTTGTAATGCCCATTCTAAAAGAATGGGCGTAAAAATTTACCACTGGGGGTATATGTGAAACAACAGCCTAACTATTGTAACGGTCATCATGGTGGTACATGAGGAGAAGGAGGAGCAGTCCAGCGATTAGCCAAGGAAGAGGAAGACGACGTGGTGGATGATCCAGTAGCTGACCCAACCTGGCAGGAGGATATGCAGAGTGAGGACAGCAGTGCACAGGGGGAGGGAGGCGTAGCATCCCAACAGGCAGTACGAAGCAGGGTCGGGTCCGCAGGCAGAAGGCAGGCAACCGTTCCCCAGAACAACAACACGACACAAGGTGCCTGTGCAAATGTTAGGTCTTCCCGAGTCTGGCAGTTTTTTAAATTGGCTCCAGATGACTCTAAAAAGGCCATTTGCAACACCTGCCATGCCAGCATCAGCAGGGGTACGAAAACTAGCAGCCTGACCACCACCAGCATGATCAGGCACATGTCAGCCAAGCACCCGACTTTGTGGGAAGTACAACAGAGTCGAGGAGCGGTGCTTGCTGATGTCACTGCTACGTCTTCTCGTGTTGTGCGTGCGAGCCAATCCCCTGTACATGCTGGCCGCGAACAAGGCTCCGGCCCTGCACCTGAATTTGCCCACGCACAAATAACACCACCATCAAGCACGTCCTTGTCCCAGCGCAGCGTTCAATTATCCATTCAGCAAACCTTTAAACGCAGGCGCAAATACGCTGCCAACGCCCCACATGTCACAGTCCTGAATTCTCACATTTCGCGACTCATAGCGCTAGAAATGTTGCCTTTCCGGCTGGTGGAGACGGAAGCATTCCGCGACCTGATGGCGGCTGCTTTCCCACGTTACTCGGTCCCAAGCCGCCACTATTTCTCCAGATGTGCCGTCCCCGCATTGCATAACCACATGTCCAACAGCATCACACATGCCCTGAACAACGCTGTTTCAGCCAAAGTCCACCTAACCACAGACACGTGGACAAGTGCTTGTGGGCAAGGCTGCTACATCTCCTTGACAAAACACTGGGTTAATATTGTGGAGGCTGGGACCCAGTCTGAGCGAGGGACGGAACACGTCCTTTCCACACCAAGGATAGCAGGCCCTACCTCTGTCAGGGCTTCACCGACACTCTACAGCTCCGGAATGTCATGCTCTTCAACCTCCTCCTCCTACTGCGCATCCTCATCCACTGTACCCTCCACACCAGTCCCAAGCTGGAAGCACTGCAGCACTGCCTCTGCGAAGCGGCAACAGGCTGTGCTGAAGCTAATCTGCATAGGTGACAAACCCCACAATGCAGAAGAGGTGTGGACAGCTCTGAAACAGCAGGCAGATCACTGGCTCACACCTCTGAACCTAAAGCCAGGAAAGGTCGTGTGTGACAATGGCCGGAACCTGGTGGCAGCTTTGAGGCGAGGGCAGCTGACGCATGTTCCATGCGTGGCCCATGTGCTCAACCTGGTGGTTCAGAGTTTTTAAAAGTCATACCCAGAGCTGTCTGAACTGCTGGTAAAAGTTCGCCGTCTGTCTGCACATTTTCGCAAGTCACCTGCTGCTTCAGCCGGCCTTGCCGGCTTTCAGCGCCGTTTGCGTCTTCCGGCCCACAGACTGGTGTGTGATGTCCCCACGCATTGGAATTCAACTCTGCACATGTTGGTCAGGATATGTGAGCAGAATACGGCAGTTGTTGACTACCTGCATCACCTAAGCCGTCGGGAAATGGGTCAGACTCCACACATAACACCTGAGGAGTGGAGATGGATGTCCGACCTATGTACCGTCCTCCAAAACTTTGAGGACTCCACCAAGATGGTGAGCGGCGATGACGCCATTATTAGCGTCACCATACTACTACTCTGCCTTCTAAAACGGTCTCTGCTGAAAAACAAAGAGGATGCATTGCAGGCCGAGCGCGATGGCTTGGAGCAAGAAACAGTAGTGAGTGTGGGTGAAAACACACAGCCCAGCCTCATCTCATCACAACTGTGGAGGACTATGACTAGGAGGAGGAGGATGAAGACATGGAGCAACTCTCTGGCCAAATTGAGGATATGACATGCACACCAGTCATACCCTCGATTCAGCGTGGCTGGCCAGAATACAGGGGAGATGAGGAGGAGGAGGAGAGCATGTTCAGTCATCGTGTTGGTCTGGATACTGAAGTGATGGCTGTTAAGAGTCTGGCGCACATGGCTGACTTTATGGTAAGCTGCCTGGCTCGTGACCCTCGCGTTCAGAACATCTTGGCCGACAATCAGTACTGGTTGGCAACACTGTTAGACCCACGCTACAAGGAGAACTTTATGTCTCTCATTCCTGAGGCGGAGAGGTCAGCCAAAATGCAGCAGTTCAAGAAGGCCATAGTCACGGAAGTAGGCAAATCATTCCCCTCACAAAACGCTAGCGGCATAGGTCAGAAATCGGTGGACAACCAAGGCGTACGGCCGAGAGGGGCACAAGTCCAATCCGCCAGAGGTAGGGGAACAGTCTTTATGATGTGGGACAGTTTTCTCAGCCCCTCACGTACCACAGCCCTTGAGGTGCGGGGTAGTGCCACAAGAAATGCTAAGTTTGGCCAGATGCTGAAGGAGTACCTTGCAGATCGAACAACTGTACTGCGAGATTCCTCTGTGCCTTACAATTATTGGGTCTCCAAGCTGGACATGTGGCATGAATTGGCTCTCTACGCCTTGGAAGTCGTGGCCTGCCCTGCCGCTAGCGTTTTGTCAGAGTGTGTTTTCAGTGCCGCAGGTGGAATCATTACTGATAAACGCACCTGCCTGTCAACTGAAGATGCTGACAGGCTGACTCTGATCAAGATGAACAAGGGTTGGATTGGGCCAGACTTCACCACACACCACAACAAATGACAACTGATTTAAAATTTTGTTATGGGAATTTGCCATGTACCTCCACTCACCCATGGGTACACACTTCTGGACTTCCGAGTGTCCAAGTGTGGGATCAGTAATGTCCGTGGATGTGTACTCGGCCTGGTGGTAGGAAGGAGGATCAGGTTGGGAAATGTGCGGTGCAGTATCACGGCTACTGACACTTGAGTGTGTGGAAGACAGGGTGTTTGTGGAGATGCCAATCTGACTTGAAGCATTATCGGCTATCCAAGTAACAACCTGTTGACACTGGTGTTGGTTCAAGAGCGGTGTACTGCAGCGGGCCCCAAGATTTTGGGACAGGAAGTGTGAGCGAGTAGATGTGCCCCTTTGTTGTTGCGAAATTAGTGCTTGCACACGACCTCGGCCTCTGCATGTACCACCATCACGTTCACTTCCTTGTTCCTTGCCAACGCCCTTGCGCATTTTGCTTGTATACAGCGACAACAGTCTGGTGACTGTAATGGTCACAGGAGATTAGGATTTTAGTCCCTAACCTGTATTAATATAGTAAGTACACCAGTCTGGTGACTGTAATGGTCACAGGAGAGTAGGAATTTAGTCCCTAACCTGTATCAAGGTAGTAAGTACACCAGTCTGGTGACTGTAATGGTCACAGGAGAGTAGGATTTGAGTCCCTAACCTGTATCAAGGTAGTAAGTTCACCAGTCTGGTGACTGTAATGGTCACAGGAGAGTAGGATTTTAGTCCCTAACCTGTATCAAGGTAGTAAGTACACCAGTCTGGTGACTGTAATGGTCACAGGAGAGTAGGATTTTAGTCCCTAACCTGTATCAAGGTAGTAAGTACACCAGTCTGGTGACTGTAATGGTCACAGGAGAGTAGGATTTTAGTCCCTAACCTGTATCAAGGTAGTAAGTACACCAGTCTGGTGACTGTAATGGTCATAGGAGTGTAGGATTTTAGTCCCTAACCTGTATCAAGGTAGTAAGTACACCAGTCTGGTGACTGTAATGGTCACAGGAGAGTAGGATTTTAGTCCCTAACCTGTATCAAGGTAGTAAGTACAAAAGTCTGGTGACTGTAATGGTCACAGGAGATTAGGATTTTAGTCCCTAACCTGTATTAATTTAGTAAGTACACCAGTCTGGTGACTGTAATGGTCACAGGAGAGTAGGATTTTAGTCCCTAACCTGTATCAAGGTAGTATGTACACCAGTCTGGTGACTGTAATGGTCACAGGAGAGTAGGATTTTAGTCCCTAACCTGTATTAAGGTAGTAAGTACACCAGTCTGGTGACTGTAATGGTCACAGGAGAGTAGGATTTTAGTCCCTAACCTGTATCAAGGTAGTAAGTACACCAGTCTGGTGACTGTAATGGTCATAGGAGAGTAGGATTTTAGTCCCTAACCTGTATCAAGGTAGTAAGTACACCAGTCTGGTGACTGTAATGGTTACAGGAGAGTAGGATTTTAGTCCCTAACCTGTATCAAGGTAGTAAGTACACCAGTCTGGTGACTGTAATGGTCACAGGAGATTAGGATTTTAGTCCCTAGCCTGTATTAAGGTAGTAAGTACACCAGTCTGGTGACTGTAATGGTCACAGGAGATTAGGATTTTTGTCCCTAACCTGTATTAAGGTAGTAACTACACCAGTCTGGTGACTGTAATGGTCACAGGACTGTAGGATTTTAGTCCCTAGCCTGTATTAAGGTTGTAAGTACACCTGTCTGGTGACTGTGATGGTCCCAGGAGAGTAGGATTTTAGTCCCTAACCTGTATCAAGGTAGTAAGTACAACAGTCTGGTGACTGTATTGGTCACAGGAGATTAGGATTTTAGTCCCTAACCTGTATCAAAGTAGTAAGTACAACAGTCTGGTGACTGTAATGGTCACAGGAGAGTAGGATTTTAGTCCCTAACCTGTATCAAGGTAGTAAGTACACCAGTCTGGTGACTGTAATGGTCACAGGAGAGTAGGATTTTAGTCCCTAACCTGTATCAAGGTAGTAAGTACACCAGTCAGGTGATTGTAATGGTCACAGGAGAGTAGGATTTTAGTCCCTAACCTGTATCAAGGTAGTAAGTACAACAGTCTGGTTACTGTAATGGTCACAGGAGATTAGGATTTTAGTCCCTAACCTGTATTAATTTAGTAAGTACACAGTCTGGTGACTGTAATGGTCACAGGAGAGTAGGATTTTAGTCCCTAACCTGTATCAAGGTAGTAAGTACACCAGTCTGGTGACTGTAATGGTCACAGGAGAGTAGGATTTTAGTCCCTAACCTGTATCAAGGTAGTAAGTACACCAGTCTGGTGACTGTGGTGACTGTAATGGTCACAGGAGATAGGATTTTAGTCCCTAACCTGTATCAAGGTATAAGTACACCAGTCTGGTGACTGTAATGGTCACAGGAGAGTAGGATTTTAGTCCCTAACCTGTATCAAGGTAGTAAGTACACAGTCTGGTGACTGTAATGGTCACAGGAGAGTAGGATTTTAGTCCCTAACCTGTATCAAGGTAGTAAGTACACCAGTCTGGTGACTGTAATGGTCACAGGAGAGGATTTTAGTCCCTAACCTGTATTAAGGTAGTAAGTACACAGTCTGGTGACTGTAATGGTCACAGGAGATTAGGATTTTAGTCCCTAACCTGTATCAAGGTAGTAAGTACACCAGTCTGGTGACTGTAATGGTCACAGGAGATTAGGATTTTAGTCCCTAACCTGTATTAAGGTAGTAAGTACACCAGTCTGGTGACTGTAATGGTCACAGGAGATTAGGATTTTAGTCCCTAACCTGTATAAGGTAGTAAGTACACCAGTCTGGTGACTGTAATGGTCACAGGAGAGTAGGATTTTAGTCCCTAACCTGTATCAAGGTAGTAAGTACACCAGTCTGGTGACTGTAATGGTCACAGGAGATAGGATTTTAGTCCCTAACCTGTATCAAGGTAGTAAGTACACCAGTCTGGTGACTGTAATGGTCACAGGAGAGTAGGATTTTAGTCCCTAACCTGTATCAAGGTAGTAAGTACACCAGTCTGGTGACTGTAATGGTCACAGGAGATTAGGATTTTAGTCCCTAACCTGTATTAAGGTAGTAAGTACACCAGTCTGGTGACTGTAATGGTCACAGGAGATTAGGATTTTAGTCCTAACCTGTATCAAGGTAGTAAGTACACCAGTCTGGTGACTGTAATGGTCACAGGAGATTAGGATTTTTAGTCCCTAACCTGTATCAAGGTAGTAAGTTACACCAGTCTGGTGACTGTAATGGTCACAGGAGGTAGGATTTTAGTCCCTAACCTGTATAAGGTAGTAAGTACACCAGTCTGGTGACTGTAATGGTCACAGGAGAGTAGGATTTTAGTCCCTAACCTGTATCAAGGTAGTAAGTACACAGTCTGGTGACTGTAATGGTCACAGGAGATAGGATTTTAGTCCCTAACCTGTATCAAGGTAGTAAGTACACCAGTCTGGTGACTGTAATGGTCACAGGAGAGTAGGATTTTAGTCCCTAACCTGTATCAAGGTAGTAAGTACACCAGTCTGGTGACTGTAATGGTCACAGGAGAGTTAGGATTTTAGTCCCTAACCTGTATCAAGGTAGTAAGTACACCAGTCTGGTGACTGTAATGGTCACAGAGTAGTTAGATTTAGTCCCTAACCTGTATCAAGGTAGTAATACAACAGTCTGGTGACTGTAATGGTCACAGGAGAGTAGGATTTTAGTCCCTAACCTGTATCAAGGTAGTAAGTACACCAGTCTGGTGACTGTAATGGTCACAGGAGAGTAGGATTTTAGTCCCTAACCTGTATCAAGGTAGTAAGTACAACCAGTCTGGTGACTGTAATGGTCACAGGAGAGTAGGATTTTAGTCCTAACCTGTATCAAGTAGTAAGTACACCAGTCTGGTGACTGTAATGGTCACAGGAGAGTAGGATTTTAGTCCCTAACCTGTATCAAGGTAGTAAGTACAACCAGTCTGGTGACTGTAATGGGCACAGGAGATTAGGATTTTAGTCCCTAACCTGTATCAAGGTAGTAAGTACACCAGTCTGGTGACTGTAATGGTCACAGGAGATTAGGATTTTAGTCCCTAACCTGTATCAAGGTAGTAAGTACACCAGTCTGGTGACTGTAATGGTCACAGGAGAGTAGGATTTTAGTCCCTAACCTGTATCAAGGTAGTAAGTACACACCAGTCTGGTGACTGTAATGGTCAAGGAGATAGGATTTTAGTCCTAACCTGTATTTAAGGTAGTAAGTACACCAGTCTGGTGACTGTAATGGTCACAGGAGAGTAGGATTTTAGTCCCTAACCTGTATCAAGGTAGTAAGTCACAACAGTCTGGTACTGTAATGGTCACAGGAGATTAGGATTTTAGTCCCTAACCTGTATATAATTGTAGTAAGTACACCAGTCTGGTGACTGTAATGGTCACAGGAGAGTAGGATTTTAGTCCCTAACCTGTATTAAGGTAGTAAGTACACCAGTCTGGTGACTGTAATGGTCACAGGAGAGTAGGATTTTAGTCCCTAACCTGTATCAAGGTGTAAGTACACCAGTCTGGTGACTGTAATGGTCATAGGAGAGTAGGATTTTAGTCCCTAACCTGTATCAAGGTAGTAAGTACAACCAGTCTGGTGACTGTAATGGTCAAGGAGAGTAGGATTTTAGTCCCTAACCTGTATCAAGGTAGTAAGTACACCAGTCTGGTGACTGTAATGGTCACAGGAGAGTAGGATTTTAGTCCCTAACCTGTATCAAGGTAGTAAGTACACCAGTCTGGTGACTGTAATGGTCACAGGAGAGTAGGATTTTAGTCCCTAACCTGTATCAAGGTAGTAAGTACACCAGTCTGGTGACTGTAATGGTCACAGGAGATAGGATTTTAGTCCCTAACCTGTATTAAGGTAGTAAGTACACCAGTCTGGTGACTGTAATGGTCACAGGAGAGTAGGATTTTAGTCCCTAACCTGTATCAAGGTAGTAAGTACACCAGTCTGGTGACTGTAATGGTCACAGGAGATAGGATTTTAGTCCCTAACCTGTATCAAGGTAGTAAGTACACCAGTCTGGTGACTGTAATGGTCACAGGAGATTTAGGATTTTAGTCCCTAACCTGTATCAAGGTAGTAAGTACACACAGTCTGGTGACTGTAATGGTCACAGGAGAGTAGGATTTTAGTCCCTAACTGTCATGTAGTACACAGTTGGAGTGTAATGGTACAGAGATAGGATTTAGTCCTAACCTGTATAAGGTAGAAGTACACCAGTCTGGTGACTGTAATGGTCACAGGAGATTAGGATTTTAGTCCCTAACCTGTATTAAAGGTAGTAAGTACACACAGTCTGGTGACTGTAATGGTCACAGGAGATTAGGATTTTAGTCCCTAACCTGTATTAAGGTAGTAAGTACACCAGTCTGGTGACTGTAATGGTCACAGGAGATTAGGATTTTAGTCCCTAACCTGTATAAGGTAGTAAGTACACCAGTCTGGTGACTGTAATGGTCACAGGAGATGTAGGATTTTAGTCCCTAACCTGTATTAAGGTAGTAAGTACACCAGTCTGGTGACTGTAATGGTCACAGGAGAGTAGGATTTTAGTCCCTAACCTGTATTAAGGTAGTAAGTACACCAGTCTGGTGACTGTAATGGTCACAGGAGAGTAGGATTTTAGTCCCTAACCTGTATCAAGGTAGTAAGTACACCAGTCTGGTGACTGTAATGGTCACAGGAGAGTAGGATTTTAGTCCCTAACCTGTATTCAAGGTAGTAAGTACACAGTCTGGTGACTGTAATGGTCACAGGAGAGTAGGATTTTAGTCCCTAACCTGTATTCAAGGTAGTAAGTACACCAGTCTGGTGACTGTAATGGTCACAGGAGAGTAGGATTTTAGTCCCTAACCTGTATCAAGGTAGTAAGTACACCAGTCTGGTGACTGTATGGTCACAGGAGAGTAGGATTTTAGTCCCTAACCTGTATCAAGGTAGTAAGTACAACAGTCTGGTGACTGTAATGGTCACAGAGATTAGGATTTTAGTCCCTAACCTGTATCAAGGTAGTAAGTACACCAGTCTGGTGACTGTAATGGTCACAGGAGATTAGGATTTTAGTCCCTAACCTGTACAGTAGTAAGTACACCAGTCTGGTGACTGTAATGGTCACAGGAGAGTTAGGATTTTAGTCCCTAACCTGTATCAAGGTAGTAAGTACAACCAGTCTGGTGACTGTAATGGTCACAGGAGATAGGATTTTAGTCCTAACTGTATAAGGTAGTAAGTACAACAGTCTGGTGACTGTAATGGTCACAGGAGGATAGGATTTTTAGTCCCTACCTGTATCAAGGTAGTAAGTACACCAGTCTGGTGACTGTAATGGTCACAGGATAGGATTTTAGCTACCTTTATCAAGGTGTATAGTAAAAACAGTCGTGTGACTGTAATGGTCCAGAGAGTAGGATTTTAGTCCCTAACTTATAAGGTAGTAAGTAATACCAGTCTGGTGACTGTAATGGTACAGGAGATTAGGATTTTAGTCCCTAACCTGTATCAAGGTAGTAAGTACACCGTCTGTGACTGGTAGAGTTTGTCAACGACAGTAGGATTTTAGTCCTAACCTGTACTAAGGTAGTAAGTACAACAGTTGTGACCTGTAACTGGTCACAGGAGATACATTTTAGCCCTAACTGTAAAGGAGTAAGTACACCAGTCCGGTGACTGTTAAGTGGATCAAGGAGATGGTAGGATTTAGTCCAACTTATTATCAAGGTTAAGTAAAGTACACCAGTCTGGTGACTTAATGGTCCAGGGAGTAGGATTTTAGTCCTACCTGTATTAAGTAGTAAGTACACCAGTCTGGTGACTGTAATGGTCACAGGAGATAGGATTTTAGTCCCTAACCTGTATTAAGGTAGTAAGTACACAGTCTGGTGACTGTAATGGTCACAGGAGAGTAGGATTTTAGTCCCTAACCTGTATTAAGGTAGTAAGTACACCAGTCTGGTGACTGTAATGGTCACAGGAGAGTAGGATTTTAGTCCCTAACCTGTATTAAGGTAGTAAGTACAACAGTCTGGTGACTGTAATGGTCACAGGAGATTAGGATTTTAGTCCCTAACTGTATAAGGTAGTAAGTACCCAGTCTGGTGACTGTAAATGGTCACAGAGATTAGGATTTTAGTCCCTAACCTGTATAAGGTAGTATAGTACAGAACAGTCTGGTGACTTAATGGTCACAGGAATTAGGATTTATGTCCTAACCTGTATAAGGTAGTAAGTACACAGTCTGTGTGACTGTAATGTCACAGAGTTAGGATTTTAGTCCTAACCTGTAAGGTAGTAGTACACATCTGGTGACTGTAATGGTCACAGGAGATAGGATTTTGTCCTAACCTGTATTAGGTAGTAAGTACACCATCTGGTGACTGTATGGTCACAGGAGAGTGGATTAGTCCCACTGTTCAAGGTGTAAGTACACAGTCTGGTGATTAATGGTCACAGGAGATTGGATTTAGTCCTAACTTTAGTAGTAGTACACCGTTGTGACTGTAATGGTCACAGGAGATTAGATTTTAGTCCTACCTGTATAAGGGTAAGTACACCATCTGGTGACTGTATGTCACAGGAATTAGATTTGTCCTAACCTGTATAAGGTGTAGTACATCTGGTGACGTATGGCACAGATTGATTTTGTCCCTATGATAAGTGTAAGTACACAGTCTGGTGATGTAGGTCAAGGAGATGATTAGTCCCTAACCTGTATAAGGTAGTAATACCAGTGGTGACTGTAATGGTCACAGGAGATTAGGATTTTTCCTACCTGTATAAGGTAGTAAGTACACAGTCTGGTGACTGTAAGTCACAGGAGATGGATTTAGTCCTAACTGTATATAGTAAGTACACAGTCTGGTGATTAATGGTACAGAGATAGGATTTTAGTCCCTAACCTGTATCAGTAGTAGTACACCATCTGGTGACTAATGGTCACAGAGATAGGATTTAGTCCTACCTGTATAAGTAGTAAGTACACCAGCTGGTGACTGTATGGTCAGGAGAGTAGGATTTTAGTCCCTAACCGTATCAGGAGTAGTACACATCTGTGACTGTAATGGTCAAGGAGATAGATTTTAGTCACTGATCAGGTAAAGTACACCAGTCTGGTGACTGTAATGGTCACAGGAGTAGGATTTAGTCCTACTGTATCAAGTAGTAAGTACACAGTCTGGAAGGTAGTAAGTACACCAGTCTGGTGACTGTAATGGTCACAGGAGATTAGGATTTTAGTCCTAACCTGTATTAAGGTAGTAAGTACACCAGTCTGGTGACTGTAATGGTCACAGGAGATGTAGGATTTTAGTCCCTAACCTGTATTAAGGTAGTAAGTACACCAGTCTGGTGACTGTGATGGTCACAGGAGAGTAGGATTTTAGTCCCTAACCTGTATCAAGGTAGTAAGTACACACAGTCTGGTGACTGTAATGGTCACAGGAGATAGGATTTTAGTCCCTAACCTGTATCAAGGTAGTAAGTACACAGTCTGGTGACTGTAATGGTCATCAGGAGATTAGGATTTTAGTCCCTAACCTGTATCAAGTTAGTAAGTACACCAGTCTGGTGACTGTAATGGTCACAGGAGAGTAGGATTTTAGTCCCTAACCTGTATCAAGGTAGTAAGTACACCAGTCTGGTGACTGTAATGGTCACAGGAGAGTAGGATTTTAGTCCCTAACCTGTATTAAGGTAGTAAGTACACCAGTCTGGTGACTGTAATGGTCACAGGAGAGTAGGATTTTAGTCCCTAACCTGTATTCAAGGTAGTATAATACACCAGTCTGGTGACTGTAATGGTCACAGGAGAGTAGGATTTTAGTCCCTAACCTGTATCAAGGTAGTAAGTACACCAGTCTGGTGACTGTAATGGTCACAGGAGATAGGATTTTAGTCCCTAACCTGTATCAAGGTAGTAAGTACACCAGTCTGGTGACTGTAATGGTCACAGGAGATAGGATTTTAGTCCCTAACCTGTATTCAAGGTAGTAAGTACACCAGTCTGGTGACTGTAATGGTCACAGGAGATTAGGATTTTAGTCCCTAACCTGTATTAAGGTAGTAAGTACACCAGTCTGGTGACTGTAATGGTCACAGGAGATTAGGATTTTAGTCCCTAACCTGTTATCAAGGTAGTTAGTACACAGTCTGGTGACTGTAATGGTCATAGGAGAGTAGGATTTTAGTCCCTAACCTGTATCAAGGTAGTAAGTACACCAGTCTGGTGACTGTAATGGTCACAGGAGAGTAGGATTTTAGTCCCTAACCTGTATCAAGGTAGTAAGTACACCAGTCTGGTGACTGTAATGGTCACAGGAGAGTAGGATTTTAGTCCCTAACCTGTATCAAGGTAGTAAGTACACCAGTCTGGTGACTGTAATGGTCACAGGAGATTAGGATTTTAGTCCCTAACCTGTATTAAGGTAGTAAGTACACCAGTCTGGTGACTCTAATGGTCACAGGAGATTAGGATTTTAGTCCCTACCTGTATTAAGGTAGTAAGTACACCAGTCTGGTGACTGTAATGGTCACAGGAGATTAGGATTTTTGTCCCTAACCTGTATTAAGGTAGTAAGTACACCAGTCTGGTGACTGTAATGGTCACAGGACTGTAGGATTTTAGTCCCTAGCCTGTATAAGGTTGTAAGTACACATCTGGTGACTGTGATGGTCACAGGAGAGTAGGATTTTAGTCCCTAACCTGTATCAAGGTAGTAAGTACAACAGTCTGGTGACTGTAATGGTCACAGGAGATTAGGATTTTAGTCCCTAACCTGTATCAAGGTAGTAAGTACACCAGTCTGTGACTGTAATGGTCACAGGAGAGTAGGATTTAGTCCCTAACCTGTATCAAGGTAGTAAGTACAACAGTCTGTGACTGTAATGGTCACAGGAGATTAGGATTTTAGTCCCTAACCTGTATCAAGGTAGTAAGTACACCAGTCTGGTGACTGTAATGGTCACAGGAGAGTAGGATTTTAGTCCCTAACCTGTATCAAGGTAGTAAGTACACCAGTCTGGTGACTGTAATGTCACAGAGAGTAAGATTTTAGTCCCTAACCTGTATCAAGGTAGTAAGTACAACCAGTCTGTGACTGTAATGGTCACAGGAGATAGATTTTAGTCCCTAACCTGTATCAAGGTAGTAAGTAACAGTCTGGTGACTGTAATGGTCACAGGAGAGTAGGATTTAGTCCCTAACCTGTATCAAGGTAGTAAGTACACCAGTCTGGTGACTGTAATGGTCACAGGAGAGTAGGATTTAGTCCCTAACCTGTATCAAGGTAGTAAGTACAACAGTCTGGTGACTGTAATGGTCTCAGGGGAGTAGGATTTAGTCCCTAACCTGTATTAAGGTAGTAAGTACAACAGTCTGGTGACTGTAATGGTCACAGGAGATAGGATTTTAGTCCCTAACCTGGTATCAAGGTAGTAAGTACACCAGTCTGGTGACTGTAATGGTCAAAGACAGTAGGATTTAGTCCCTAACCTGTATCAAGGTAGTAAGTACAACAGTCTGGTGACTGTAATGGTCACAGGAGAGTAGGATTTTAGTCCTAACCTGTATCAAGGTAGTAAGTACACCAGTCTGGTGACTGTAATGGTCACAGGAGAGTAGGATTTTAGTCCCTAACCTGTATCAAGGTAGTAAGTACACCAGTCTGGTGACTGTAATGGTCACAGGAGATTAGGATTTTAGTCCCTAGCCTGTATTAAGGTAGTAAGTACACCAGTCTGGTGACTGTAATGGTCACAGGAGATTAGGATTTTTGTCCCTAACCTGTATTAAGGTAGTAAGTACACCAGTCTGGTGACTGTAATGGTCACAGGACGTAGATTTTAGTCCCTAACCTGTATTAAGGTGTAAGTACACCAGTCTGGTGACTGTAATGGTCACAGGAGAGTAGGATTTTAGTCCCTAACCTGTATCAAGGTAGTAAGTACACCAGTCTGGTGACTGTAATGGTCACAGGAGATTAGGATTTTAGTCCCTAACCTGTATCAAGGTAGTAAGTACACCAGTCTGGTGACTGTAATGGTCACAGGAGAGTAGGATTTTAGTCCCTAACCTGTATAAGGTAGTAAGTACACCAGTCTGGTGACTGTAATGGTCACAGGAGATTAGGATTTTTGTCCCTAACCTGTATTAAGGTAGTAAGTACACCAGTCTGGTGACTGTAATGGTCACAGGAGAGTAGGATTTTAGTCCCTAACCTGTAATTAGGTTAGTAGGTACACCAGTCTGGTGACTGTAATGGTCACAGGAGAGTAGGATTTTAGTCCCTAACCTGTATCAAGGTAGTAAGTACAACCAGTCTGGTGACTGTAATGGTCACAGGAGATAGGATTTTAGTCCCTAACCTGTATCAAGGTAGTAAGTACACACAGTCTGGTGACTGTAATGGTCACAGGAGATTAGGATTTTAGTCCCTAACCTGTATTAATGGTAGTAAGTACACCAGTCTGGTGACTGTAATGGTCACAGGAGAGTAGGATTTTAGTCCCTACCTGTATCAAGGTAGTAAGTACACCAGTCTGGTGACTGTAATGGTCACAGGAGAGTAGGATTTTGTCCCTAACCTGTATTAAGGTAGTAAGTACACCAGTCTGGTGACTGTAATGGTCACAGGATGTAGGATTTTAGTCCCTAACCTGTATTAAGTGTTAAGTACACCAGTCTGGTGACTGTATGGTCACAGGAGAGTAGGATTTTAGTTCCTAACCTGTATTAAGGTAGTAAGTACACCAGTCTGGTGACTGTAATGGTCACAGGAGATTAGGATTTTAGTCCCTAACCTGTATTAAGGTAGTAAGTACACCAGTCTGGTGACTGTAATGGTCACAGGAGAGTAGGATTTTAGTCCCTAACCTGTATCAAGCTAGTAAATACAACAGTCTGGTGACTGTTATGGTCACAGAAAAGCTTGGATTCCGATCTGTATCACCCTGCCTATATCCTCCTAGATTAGTCCTGAGAAGGACTGTTGTGGTCAGCAGCAGTTTGCAGCCCTGCTCCGGATCTACCTATGAGGGCCGCAAATCTGTCCCTAAGCAACAGCAGACACTCTCCCTACACTCACTGTCTGGATGCCTGTGTGCAGAGCACAGCGCGGCCGGGTCTTATAAAGGCTCGGTCATGCTGTGCAGGCCGGCCAATCACTGCAATGCCGCAACTAACAGGGCTGTGGCATTGCAGTGGTCTGCCAGCCAATCCCTGCATGTGGGCTGGCTCTCAAAAGAGCGCCAACATGCAGGGATGAGGACAACGAGCACAGCACGAGTATCGCGAGATTACTCGGTGCTCGCTGAGTAGCCCGAGTACAGTGATACTCGTGCGAGTACCGAGCAGTGCAAAGCATACTCGCTCATCACTAGTCATTATATATTAGATAGAGTTGTAAAAGGTATCTTAGATTAGGTTAAAAGTTTGGGACAAGTTTTAAATATAAGTTAAGGGGAGTTGGAAGGCAAGAGGATAAAGGGCAAAGGTTGGTTTGCTAGTCTTCCCTTTTTATTTCTTGTGATTGTTATGTTTCTCTTCCAATGAGATCAGTTGTAGTTGTTTGAGCATTATCAAACGTTTGTGATTTACTATACTCTAGCCAAGATTTCCAAATTTCTCGGAATTCGGTTGTGTTATGTTAGCAGCTAGTTCTAGTTGATTTAATTTTAGGTGCCGTTGTTTCCTAGTTTGAATTTTCGTAGTGCACCAGGTCGGAGAATTAGAGTTTTACCTGCGGCGAAAATGTTGGAGATTAACTTAGCTGCTGATTTATTGTTCCGCCAGATGGGAAAGTTTAACTGGGCATTCTCTGGAGATCACTTGGCTCTGAGAAGAAGAATCTCTAGAATAGTAAATGATATCTCTCTCCAAATTGTTTGTACCAGAGGGCAGGACCCCCATATGTACATAGTTTCCTTCACCATCCATGCATCACTAGCAATGGTCTGGGGTGCGTGGATGCCATCAGTGAGTTTGTGATGGGGTGATATACTAGTGTGAAACTATATTATCTGTGTTTTGTTGGATTCTGACACAGTGTGATGGTCCATGAAATGTATTTAATAGATGGTTGACCTGTGCTTCTGTAAATATTTTTTTAGGTCTCTTACCCTGTTAGTTATTTATGCCCGCTTTACAGGTGTGTCTTTGGTGGTGAGTAATTGATATAAGGTGGAGAGTATCTTTCTCGGCGGCTTTACTTGCATGCAGAAAATTTAATGTGAGCGATCTAGGAAGATCAATTTGTCCTCTAGTCTTATGTATTGCTTCTTTCAACACCACATAATAGAGAAAAGTTACGTTGGATATTGAAGATATTTTTTTTTATTTTTTTGAAGGGGAAGCAAAGCTCCCTTTGAGAACAATTGGTCTTGTATCTATTTCCTTTCTTTTGTTTCCGACTCCATTGGTATTGAGCTCATCAGGTCCGTTATTTGTTCTAATGGTGAAAAATGAGGTGCTAAGTATTTAGCTAGTTTCTACTTTCTACTCATGGTTATTAAGTTGTCTAGCACTACCACGGTATATAAACTCACTCCTTGTACTACAACTTTGAGGGCTGCCAGCATTCTTCCGACCTGTGGGGCGCCTGGGACTTGTCTCCAGCGTCTGCCCTTCTCCACCTCCAGTTTACCTCGGTGCACACTTCCAATATGAAGAACGTCATCCGGTTTAACGAAACATAAAGATGAAGCCGCACTCGTCTTCCGGGTTTACTCACTTTATTAAATCAAACGGACATTAGGTTTTTACAGCTGGATTGCGAGTGGGAGGATGTGGGATTCCAAATTGGACGGACGTTTTGTGTCGCCTGGTGGCGCTTCAATGGGTAACAATCCACAAAGGGGGAGGGTACTCCCCTGTATTTGTACCCACCGTCTCATTACCTCATCAAATTGGTTACCTAGCAACATATACACAAGAGCATAATCATCTAAAACCCTCGGTGACACTACTTACACCAAGTCATTATCAAATATCACTACAAAAAAATGTTATAAAAAGCCTGCCAAAAGACGAAACAGAAGACCAAAAACAAGCATATGTCATAAAATTACACCATAAGTGTCCCAATACCATTAAAAGTTTTTTTTACAAGAACACAGATAGATCATTTTTATCATTAAAACCAGCCACATCCTGTGCCCTCAGTTTTATAATCCATCTTGCTTCTCTTCGCAGGGTTAATCTGTGCAGATTGCCTCCTGCTGGCGGCATTTCTATCTTTTCTAGACCCATACAGGATAGTGCTTTAGGGTCCCCTTTATACATAGTTCTTACATGATCTATCAGTCTCGGTGAGCCTACCCTGACTCTATAGATTTCACGTGTTCCCTAAAACGTATGTACTGTACATGCATCTTATTGTCTTCCCTATATAATATCTACCACAATGGCAAATTATGGCATACACTAAATTTTTTGTTTTGCAGGAGATAAAGCTATTTACGTTATGTAGGACATGACCAATCTTTACAAGGTTATGGGTCACATGTTGAGAGCAAAATCGACAATCGCCACATCTAAAGTTCCCTACTGGGCACTGCATATTCTTACGGGTAGCATCCTTCTCTGTATCACCATATCTCCTATATTTTTACACCTTTTATGTGCGATTAGGGGCAAGGCAATTGAGATTGTCGCTCTCAATTAGGTACCATTTTTTTCTGATGGCGGTGTGGATGGCTTTGTCCATCGGGCCATATTTAAAATTAAAAATGAATCTATGTTCCTTCTTAACCCCGACAGTCTTCTTCCATCCCTTTTTCCATACCTCATCTATCTTCCTATGGGCCTCATTAATCTTCTCTTCTGGGTATGCTCTAGATCTTTTCCGATCTTTTAACTCCCATACTTGTTCTTGAAATTTCTCATCGTTGTTGTTAATTCTTCTTAAATGTAAAATTTGATTATAGCGCAAGGCATTCTTCACGTGATAGGGATGGTTACTTTAATAATGAAGTACAGAATTTGTGGCATTTTTTCGAAAAATTTTCAGAATAGATTTTACCATCAAGTATTGAGATTTTGGCATAGAAGAATTCCAGGACATCCCCTCCCAATATGTGTGTAAATTTCATGTTCATTTGATTCGCCTCATTCAGATACCTCACAAAAATCCTCCTTCTCCCCATTCCATATAAGGAACACATCATCCACATAGCGATGATATGCCCTTATATTTTTCAGGAATGGGTTACTCACTGAATACACATATTTGTTCTCAAACACCCCCAAAAACATATTATCTAGAGCACAAGCTACTGGCCATTGCAGTACCATAGCATTGGGAATACCATTAGTCTATAAACTTGAATGAGTTATGGATAAGTACAAAATTTAAAGCTTCTACAGTTAGCCTATGAAAGGATCGGATTTATCTGTGGCCCTCAGTACCTCCTCCACCACTTTCACTGTCAGGCCTTGTGGGATCCGGGTATACAGGCTTCCAACATCTACTGATGCTAGCTGAAAGCCATCTTGCCATAACACCTCCTTCAAGATTTCCAGAAAATCATCTGTGTCCTTAATAAATGAAGGAATCTCATGAATCAAGGGCCGCAACTGCCAATCAAGAAACCATTACAGGGGCTCAGTTAAGGAACCAACCCTCGACACGATTGGTCAACCCTGCAGTGCGACCATCAATTTGTGGACCTTCAGCAGGTAGTACCAATGTGCTTTATTGGGGAATTCTGGATATAGCTTCTCTGCTTCCTTTCTAGTGAGATCTACATTCTTTCTTAGCAATGACCGAAGTTTATTTTTTGCTCTATGTGTAGGATTGAATGACAGGGCCTTATCGATCTTACCATCGGATAGCTGCTTCATTGCTTCCTGCATGTAATCTGCTTTTTTTAATAACACAACATTCCCGCCCTTATCTTCTTTGAGGACAATCACATCCTTCCAATTCTTCAATTCCTTAAGTGCCTGCCACTCCTTTTTGCTAAGATTTCTGGGGGTATCCATATAGATCAATGCTTCAACATCTTTCGCGACCTGGTCTTGAAAAAGATCTATTACATTTCCCTGTACAACTGGAGGACAAAAAGTTGATTTCAGACGACCTTGGAACGGCCCTGTATCAGATGTATCATTTACAGATTTACTCATAGCATCTGCCTCGACTTCCATTAAGTTCGAGCTCATGGGGTTGAAACCCAAAGGCCCGATCTCATTGGAAGTTCGTTTTTCCATACTGGAATTACATGCAACCTGAGCTGAGTTTCAGGTGTAACTTTCTAGCAGATTTAAATCCACAAAATTGAAACTCTCAGGGATGCAGAAATGTAAACCTTTTGACAGGGCAGATATCAGGTGCCTTAATGACAGTCAGTCAGATTTATGACAGTGTTACTCTCTTTGGAATGTTGGCTATCTGGAGTGGGGTCTAGTTCCTCTAGGACACCTGCTTCCTTTTGATGCCCTGGCCTCTTGCTCTCCCTCCTCCCTCTGCCCCTCCATGTGCACCTCCTAAAGGGACCAATGGAGTTACACCAGTGCCAACATGACTGCTTCCTGCTCTCATTTTATTTTCCTCTGAGACACTTGACTCAGAATCAGTAATCCAAAACCCTCTCTTCTGTCTTTTGTTCTTCTGATAATCAGTCCTCTTATTCTTTTTTACATATGTCCTCTTTTTTCTACCCTCTGGGTCGATTCTTTGTTTAGTCCAGCTAAAAATTTGACCCAGATCGTAATCTTTCTTGTCGCGGACAAACTTGTTTCTTTTTCTTTGCTTGATCTCAGACTGTATAGGGATCAGTCTACGCACTCTGTCAGAAAAAAAATTCCACTGTTTCTCTGAGAATCTGGAGTTTAATTCCTCCTTTGCTATTTCCAGCTCAGACAATGTCTACTTGTGATCTTTGTTTCAGGATCAGACTGAGCATTTTCTTTGAACAATCTATTTGGATCTCGACCCATTGTGCCACAAACAAAGGATCCTCTAAATATTGTGAAGGATCCTTTGGAATCCTTAGGCCCCTCGATACTCTATCACTCTGGTCATAAGCAGTTAAAGATTGTATAGTCCTATATAGCTTAACCTCCTTTTCTGCCAACGAGTATATCTTATGCTTGAAGCTTCTATTGCCTAGGACTTCAATTACATCTTTCTCATTGCACCCAATAAAGAATCTACCAGCATCCTCCCTGCCCGACATCCGATCATCTTTAGCTAGTTTCACCCTGGTTTTCACAGTGGCTTGTGGATGTTCATACTGAAACTTTTCTTTCCTAGTCGTACTAGATTGTGAGAATAAGAGGGTGCTGAGTGGGATGGATGACATATGCTCCTCTATTGATATCCAGAGTTTCCCTTTTGGTTCCTGGCCCACTCTATTGTTCTAGAGAGCAACGCAGCTTAGTATCATTTGCTAATATTGGATGGAAAAAAACTCACTGAAAAAAAGCCAAGGTCCAATAACCATTGCACTTCGCAGGACGCTACAGGCCCCATTAAGAGGCAACACAAGTGCCTGATGCCGAAGCAGCAATCATATGCAACAAGCCAAGCCATGGAGAAGGTGATTGATGGTATTTATAAGCACAAGGTTGCCTTAGGGCATCAGTCACACAGGTATGTGTGACTCAGGTCCCACAAACCATCATCAATCGTGTTTTTTTGTATTTTTTATCTATTGCAGGCACTACATTAGAGCAGCAGAGATAAAGGCTTTAAATGTAATGGTAGCTAGTATACAACCCCTGGCAAAAATTATGGAATACCTGGCTCGGAGGATGTCAATTCAGTTATTTGATTTTGTAGAAAAAAGCAGTTCACAGACATGGCACAAAACTAAAGTCATTGCAAATGGCAACTCTCTGCCTTGAAGAAACAGTACAAGAAATCTTGAAAAAAAATATGCTAGCCAGTAACGGTTACTTTTGTAGACCAAGCAGGGGGAACAGTTATGGAATCACTCAATTCTGAAGAAAAAAATATCGAATCACTCAATTCTGAGGTAAAAATTATGGAAACACCCTGTAAATTTTCATTCCCAAAACTAAGGGTACCGTCACACCTGGAGATATCGCCAGCGATTCCACAGGCGACGCTGAGGTGTGGCCTGTCGATGGCGACATCACCAATGCGTCGCCTAATGTGAACGAGCGACGGCGACACATCTGAGTGGTCGCCTGGTTTCACATCAGAGCTCTGAAACCAGGCGACCATTCTTGGGCGATGTGTGCTGATCGCCCTGTGTACCATCTCATGATCGATGTCAAAGGCGACAGCACACATCGCCTATACCATTCCAGTAGCCATTTCTAGGCGTATTTACTAGCTCTGGCGGTCTGCATGGATTGGTGGCAGCTCGAGCGTTCCGATTGGTTGTCGTGTTCCTCGGCGCCATATTTGATGATGTCCAAAGGTGTCTCACCCAGGAACGTACATACTTTACATTGATGTCGCCTCTGTGTTTGCGGCTGTGTGCTAAAAGAGATAGATGTGTCTGCCACAAATGTATGTTAACAGAATGCAATTACAATAACATCCCAACTAAAAGCTGCATGATCACTGTAGTTGCGGGCGTCTGTATGACATGACGCACAAGATTACAGTAAATACTGTAGCTCATGCGGTGCCTCTGGGTCCCCGTCAACATGTGACATCTCTCCCGTGCGTTCATTCGCCCGAGCGTTGTCAATCTTTTGGCGCTGCCTTCCTGCTGCTTTCTCCTTCCCCTGCATAATAGTTAAAATGGCGGCACCCAGGAGAGCTTCAGTTTGGGGAGAGCCTGAGCTCCTTGTGCTGATCGCTACTTGTGACCAGAAAGATTACTGGTGTCACCAGCACCACACACATCCACGTCTCCACAAGCAGGATGTCCTGCGGAGGGTGCAGAGGCGTCTGGAGAGTCGGTTGGGGATTCATCGTTCCACCAAGCAGATCTGCAAAAAAATTGCAGATCTGAAGTTCAAAACTCCAGGACGCATCCCCAGACTGCGTGCCATGATTGCCCGGATGAGGGGTGAGTAGCCTGACAATACATACACATCCCTTTCTGAGTAATGAAAGACATAGGAAGGCCAGCACATGCCACTGTACACCACAACATATATAGGGCCAATGTATATGACAGCTTTTTCATGACTCTGCAGCTGCAGGATCATCTACCTGATTCATCCACATACACCCTATAGTACCCTGTAACCTATATGTCTACTTTACCTAGCCACATATTGTCATATGTTTACCCTACCCACATATGACATAATGTTGGCGTATCCTGCGATTCTTTCAATCTAACTCATCCTGACCTAATGACCTTCAAACAGCACTGTGTATTCAGTACCCACATATCAGGCCATGTTATTCTTGTGACAAAGTATATTGTTCCCTCAACAGGTGCAGAAAGAAGCCCTGAGCATACCCCATCCCCTGCGGGAGGACCACCACCAACAACACCACCACAGAGCCAAGCAGGGTCACCAGGCACACCGCCGGCAGGAACACCGCCAGATGTGTCCCCTCAGGACCCAACAAGCGGCCAAGAAGGTGTGTGTAATGTCAATATGACTCATATATACTGTGCACAATTTTTTTTTTTCCCTTAATTTGTATGTCGGGAGCTTTGTTATGAGCTAACAAATACACATATGGTCATCTTATTACAGATAACCCAAGCCAACTCGTGGATTGGGCAATAAGTTCCTCTCCATCCCCACCCCCCCAAATGGTGGATCCACAACTCCCTGGTAAGTGCATACACTTCTATGAAAAGACACCTCTTATTTGTCATAAACATGTTGCTAATGTTGATGTTCTTTATCCTCTGTAGATTGCCCATCCCTGCAGGAGCTTGAGGCCGCCCTCGACGAAGCAGCAGCAAAACTGGCCCAATTACCTAATCTAATTGACCAGTTTAAAAGGGCCAATCCAAACTCTGCCCCTGAAGAAGACTAGTCTCTTCGTCACTTTGTCTATTTTAAAAAAAATTTTCCCAAGTTTATGGGATTTGGAGTTTAGTCTGTTATTGACCATGTTGGTCATATCTTTTAATAAAAAAATCTGTTTTTAAAAACATTAACGTTTGTCATTTTTTTGGAGGGATGTATGCATATGTTTATTTTTTCCTACCCCTATAATGGGGATTTTAGCTCATACCATTATATGTAAGAAACGTTGACACGAAAAAACAAGTACATATATGTGTACTCAAAAAGGGTTTAGTTGAACAAGGAAAGAGATGCATGTCCCAGTATATGGTGTACCACAAATGTATGGTGCCATAATGTCAGATTGATAGGGGTACATAAGCACTGGGGACATATGTACGGCACCCAGGGACAGGCCTTTGTGGTTACACTGTATGGTGCCTGTGTTATCCCCCATATTCATGGATTTCATTACACATATTCTGCACAGCCATTGAGAAAGAAATGATAGGTGATCTATACATCCCATAACTGCAAACATACACATATCTCAGCACACACATACATTCAAGGCTCCAATATTTATGATCCAGACCAACAAAGGAAGAGTGATTTTATTAGACAACGCAGTAGCACAACCGACCTCACTTAAAAGTGCTGTTCAAATTCACTGTACACATTAATCGTCACACGAGCGCCGTGTTGCGCCTTCTTGGCAACGCCAATGCGTATAGCATTAATCCGCGACACATCACACGAGAGTTGTCGAACAGGGACACATTAAATAATGATTGGGTGTGTGTTTGGAACCAATCACACGTCTTCAAGGCGTCACACAACATTATGTTAACGCCTATCTCCGAGATGCGGCTCAAATTTACATCCACATCACTAATATGGTGGCTCTGTGTGACGCGGAAGCGGCCACCAGCAACTTGATCGTCCCTGAGCCCAGGGCGACGCTCAGGTAATTTCCGGTTGGGTTGTCGCCCGAGCATCGCCTAAGTTGTCACCCCGTGTAAATGGGCGACGGCGACCTTAGGCGACACGCAAATACGTGCGCGCGCACGTGCATCGCCTGTGGAATCACCGGCGATATCTCCAGGTGTGACGGTACCCTAACACCTGCATCAAATAAGATCTTCTCGCTAGTCTGCATCTAAAAAGGAGCGATCACACCTTGGAGAGGTTGGAGAGAAAGTCATATTCAGTGATGAATCGCGAATCTGCATTGGGCAAGGTGATGATGCTGGAACTTTTGTTTGGTGTCGTCCCAAATAGGTTTATAAAGATGACTGCCTGAAGAGAACATGCAAATTTCCACAGTCATTGATGATATGGGGCTGCATGTCAGGTAAAGGCACTGGGGAGATGGCTGTCATTACATCTTCAATAAATGCCCAAGTTTACATTGATATTTTGGACACTTTTCTTATCCAATCAATTGAAAGGATATTTAGGGATGATGAAATCATTTATCAAGATGATAATGCATCCTGCCATAGAGCAAAAAGTATGAAAACATTCCTTGAAAGAAGACACATAAGGTCAATGTCATGGCCTGCAAATAGTCCGGATCTCAATCCAATTGAAAATCTTTGGTGGCAGTTAAAGAAAATGGCCCATGACAAGGCTCCAACCTGCAAAGCTGATCTGGCAACAGCAATCAGAGAAAGTTGGAGCCAGATTGATGATGAGTACTGTTTGTCACTCATTAAGTCCATGCCTCAGAGACTGCAAGCTGTTATAAAAGCCAGAGGTGGTGCAACTAAATACTAGTAATGTATTTTAGTGTTGTTTTGTTTGTTGGCTTGTTATAATTCCATAATTTTTTCCTCAGAGTTGAGTGATTCCATAATTTTCCCCCTGCTTGGTCTACAAAAGTAACCATTACTGGCTAGCACATTTTTTTTTTCAAGATTTCTTTTACTGTTTCTTCAAGGCAGAGAGTTGCCATTTGAAATGACTTTAGTTTTGTGCCATGTGTGTGATCTGCTTTTTTTCTATAAAATTAAACAACTGAATTGACATCCTCCGAGCCAGGTGATTCCATAACGTTTGGCAGGGGTTGTATAAATAATATGGGAAAAGAACCGAGATCACTACATAGATACAGGAACAGCAAGGAACTGCAACACAGGTACAGGAATAGAACCAGGCTTGCTACATCAACATGGAAGCAGAACCAATCTTACTATATACAAGGTGGGCCATTTATATGGATACACCTAAATAAAATGGGAATTTGTTTGTGGCACATTAGTAAATGGGAGGGGGAAAACTTTTCCAGATGGTGGTGACTATGGCGGCCAATTAGAAGTTGGCCATTTTAGATCTAATTTTCCTTTTTATTTGGAAAATGAGAAAAAAAATGAAAAAGTAAAAAAAAAAAATTCCAGATAAAAAGGAAAATTCAGTTTCCATGAGAGTATTGAGGGTATTGAATGCTGACTTTAGATTCTAAACATAGAATGTGACCTATATATAGCCGAGAAGTAGTGTGTTCATCAGATTTTTTAGTCTGAGTAAGTAAAATACATTTTTTACATGTATGTAAACTGCCATTTTTACATGTATGTAAACTGCCATTGGTTTTATCTATATACGGTACTACTGTATTTTATTTTTTTTATTTTCCAGATAAAAAGGAAAATTAAGTTTCTATGAGAGTATGGAGGGTACTGGTATTTAGTAAGATTATTGGAGAATTTTTTATAGTGTGGACTTTCTTGAGCAGAGCTAGATGCCACCAAAAATGCTCACAAGAATGTGAGATGATTGGTCATTCTTTGATGCAATGTAGTATGAATGAGTGGAGGCATTCTTAATTTTAATGTCTGTGTGCTTTTCAGTATGTGAATTGGGGTGGAGGTGTGAGTGAAACCGCTCATTACATCTATCTTCAGCTACTGCTGGTTTGCATGCTCCTATATAATAATATTTAATCTATACATATCACACTTGCACTTTATTGCCTCAATTTGTATGTGGTGAAAGTTCTTGCAATGTGGGCAGATTTGCCATTACATGAAAGGGTGATCGCTGCACAAAACAACACTGCACATGCTCAGGCGCTCTGTGCTGATTGGTTGGTTTATGGTGACATCATAGCCGTGTGCGGGGCGAAGAACAGACCGCCGACATAGCGTGCATGGCGAACATGATCTGCGGATTGTAAACTACAGTAAGTGGTTTTCTCTAATTGAGTTTTATTATGGTAACCGCATATGAGAATGGAGCATGTAAGGAGATGGATATGTATGAGCTTGTATTTCTTCATGTTTCCAAGATCTCCTCATGTAATCATCAATTAATGAGACACAGATAGTGTTAAGACTATTTAGTTGTTCACTTTTCACTTGTAACTTGCTTAAGAAAGGTGGAGAAATCCACCGAAACGTCGCCACAATTTATGGATCAGTAAAGGTACCTTTACATGCCGCTACAGAAGGTTAGAAACAACCAGGTGTCTCACGTTCACGAGCACGCACCAACGGTTGCAAACGGTACCCAATACCGCCTTTACACGCCGCTACAAGGTGCTCTACAGAAGGTTTAATCTATCCCTGGAGGCACCGCCGGTGCTCAAGTTACCCTCTGTAGAGCTCCGTCCCTCATTTACACGCCGCTACAGAAGGTAATATGGGAGGACTTGGTGCAGCAGGGACAACATATAGGCGTGCCAGAATTGTGGATTACGAGACGCTCGTACGATGATTGGACAATGCAATAGTATCACGATTGGCCAGCCAGCGCAGGAAGGCTGGCTAATACATGATGCTATTGCAATTGTGTAGTGTGACTGGTCAGCTCCTTAAATATGCCGCCCTATGCAGCGACAACCAATCGTAACGCAGGAGCTTCCACCAATGATCGCTGAAGGGGGGCGTTTTCCCGGAGGCTGTGTCACGCCCCAGGGAGTTAACTAGGTGGCGAAAAAACCTTACCGTACCGTATTTAGACGCCGCTACCATCGGGTTGAAATCAACCTGTTTTAGAGCACTGCTCTGAAACAGGTGCCGAAAGTGACGGGTGGCAACAAGCCAATTTACACGCCGCTACCTCGGGTTGATTTGACGGTGCAAGATACATTTGTCTCCGAAACCCGATTGTTTTCAACCTTCTGTAGCGGCGTGTAAAGGTACCTTTAAAGCCACAAGTCTTCATCACTATTTTGTTGGAGTGCTGCCAGCTTTTTTTCATTTTGGTATCTATGAGGTTTGTACATTACCTTTGTAGGTTATTGCACCCGGGTTTGTTTGGTAGTGCTGTCAGATTATTATTATTTATATAGTATTTGTCCATTTATGGTTTTTGTGCACACCTTGTTTTTTTCATAAAAAATGTTTCTCCTAAAGTTTTTTTTCATTTTTTCCATTTTTCTTTTGTGGATAATGGATATACAGTACATAAAGATCCATATATTTTCTCATACACTAAGGATGATAGTGAACGACTTTTGGGGGCTATAGGTGGAGATGGTACCTTTTTGAACAATCCCACAGTGGTGTACTTGAGGAAATATGAAGGAGAAAAGAATAAAATGTTAACCCTTCAGCTTCAATTAACAAGACTGGGGGATTATTACAGAGCAAGGATTATTCCTAGAGGTTTAAAGTCCAGTGTAACACCTAATCCAATTTGGTACAAGGTTCAGTCATATTTCTAACAAGTTTGCAATGGATGTGATTTTGTTGAATACAGGGTTTCTACAAATGGAGCTGAAGGGGTTACAGGAAGGTGAATCTGAGCTTACAATTAAAATCAAAGAGTTTGAAGGAGGATGAGTGGAGTTCTTTTGAATAAGTCATAAATGGTAGATTGAAGAAGTTAAGATCTGAGTTAGATTACAATAAGAGAAAAAAATGGAGCCGTGATGTGGAGGACTATAATTCAGGAAATGTCTACAATTGGCAAAAAGAAAACATCAAATGGAAGAGCCGAGGTTATAAGAATATACCCCCACATTTTTTTACAGTCTAAAGGGAGTCTATGCAAGGTTAATCATTTGTTTGAATCCAACAGAACTAGATCAGCCATCACCAAAAGGAGGACAAGGAGAGGAAGACGGTCACAGTGAAGAGACAAAAGAGAGAAAAAAGCAGCGAAATCAAAGAACCCACCAACTCCATCGAGACCACCTGCAACCAGGAGCAGCCCACAGACTTAATCATTAATATCTCTGATAAGGTATTGACTGATGCACATTGAGTAAAGGACTATCATTCAGTTTGAGTACACATATTGGTTGGTTCAAATGTTTTACAGATTTGAATAAGTTTTTTTAATACCATTAGATTGAAGGAATGGTTCTGTGGCACCTCAAACATAGATGGATTTCCACAGTAGGTACTACTTACACCCAACACCTTCCACCCCAGACCTGTAGGGGGAGCTCTACTTGCTACCTTAAGCAAGATCCCCTATAAATACCGGTGCTGGGGGCGGAGTTAGTCAGAGTGTTCGGTCGCTATGAGAACTGTGAAGACGTCCTGGTGTATCAGAGCGGCGCTAGGTCCGAGCCAGTTGACAGTTAACCAGCCTAGCCAACCTAGCCAGTGTGAGAGCCTAAGAGTGAAGTCGAAGGCAAGGCAGAAGGAGCGAAGTAACAGCAGACTGGGGGCAGAGGAGCCATACCGGTTCACCCCAGAAAGCAACCCGGACACCGGAGTCTGAGTCTGCAGGAGAGCATCTAGCACAGCAGAGACACTGATTCACCGAGGAGACTCCAGTCTCCCGGATACCTGTTCAGTAACCAAGAAGGGAGCCAGGCACCGCAGGAGAAGTGATAGCGCTAGTCCACATAGAGCTTTCCCACCACACAACGCAGGTGATAGAGACACAGAGGAGGTCAGGCCTAGTTTCAGAGGCTTCACTAACTGAAAAGCAACAAGGAGGCCTTATACTCACTCACTGTGGAGATCCAGAAGTGTTTCCCGACTACCGGAGTGTGCCCTAGACAGTATCTTCAATATCACCAGTAAAGGTACAGAAACAACTTCCAGTGTGTGTGTCCGTTTCTCCAACCATGACCCTGTCCAGCTCAGAGACTGTAGCAGCGGCACGGGTGCTTAGCCACCTCCCTGTGCAGATTTCTGTCACCTCATCACAACCCAGGGAACTCTGCTCTGCCTGTGGGGAGTTATACCTTTCAGATGCCCAGCCATCATCCCCGGAGGCCCACAGTAGCACTGGTGCCATCACTAGAAACCACAGGTGGCGTCACAAGACATTTATTCTTTTTCTTTTATAATTTACAATTGACTACCAGGGCTATGGGTCCGGGCAGGCCACCAGTGACATCCTCTTAACTCCATGCCCATTCTGAATTCCCATAGACCCCTGGGTGAATCAATTTCTGACATCACAAACAGGATGCTGTGCCCACTACCACCGGGTACTGTGTGCTGTGTGTATTAACTGTGCATTGTGAACTGTTAACATTTGGCCGCCATTACTGCGCCATCGAACGGGAAGGAAGGGGGTGTAACGGCCAAAAGAGTGCGATGCCAAGCCTCGCCCTACGCTCTGCCGAGTACTGATGAGGCGCAGCGGCCTAATGCGGAAACTCCCGAACGCTTAATTCCCTGCCTGCGGAGCCATCACCTAGTTAACTCTATAAAGACTCCGTGATTCACTAGCGGGGCGCAAATATGTCAGATACATCAAGCGACGAAGAAGCTCCCTTCCTAGACCCTACCAATCAGCCCAGTCTAAGTATGTCCACAGCCAGTAGAGCACCCGACCCGCTGGGCGCTGTAGCCCCGATCATGCCGATCTCGCTACCAAACGTCCCGGGGGCTAAATGGTTACCTCATTATGATGGCCAACCAGACACCTTGTCAGCATTTAAAAGGAAAATCTGCAGTGTGCTAGATATGTGCACAATGACTGGCAAACAGATGGCTGCTGTTGTACTGGGACAGCTAACCGATGCAGCAGAGTGGGAGATTGAAACCTGGTCAGAAGCAGAGCAAGAATCAGTAACTATAATCTTTGATAGACTGAAAGCTGCGTTTGAAACCCGCAATGAACTGACCTCTGAATGTGCTTTTACCACTGTTACCAGCGGCCGCAGGATGACATCAGAGACTATGCCCGGCGCCTGCAAGAGACGCTGCAAGCTTTGAGACAGGTCAGCCCTGTTAGCGTGCAGGAGTAGGACAAAATGCTAACTGAGCAGTTTATCCATGGACTACGGTCACCAGATAAGAGCAGAACCGTGCGCTGGTGGTCCCTAGGTCACCCGGATGTAGACTTTAACACTGTAAAGGACATGGCAATCAAGGGGCTGCAAGCCCTAGAAACCCCTGATGCGGCAGTCCGGTGGTGGCAGAGCAACAACGCTCCAGCACCAGAAACACCAGCTTCCACACCTGCAGCTGAGAACAACATGCAGGCTGCAAATCCCAGCCGGTTGGACAATCTGTGCTCAGAGGTTCGCCAGCTGAGTAGGAACTTGGCTACAGTCATGGAAGCCCTGCAGCTGCAAGCAGAGACCAAGTCATCAGGAAGGATATATCTTGCCGACAGCCCAGAGGATGTTCCATGGATGAGAAGCAAGAAGGCTATGTCGCTCTGTAGGAGCACCAATATCCCGCAAAGTTCCACCGGACAGCCCATCTGTCGACGCTGCAGCAAGACCGGCCATATCGCCAGGCATTGTCCTTTAAACAAGCAACCACTGGGGCCGGGGGCCAAACCCCAGGAGTAGACCGACCAGGCCCATCAGACTGGTATGATAGGTACGTTGGACAAAGACCATTCCTGTCTATCGTACTAGAAGGCATTCCTACATCTGCATTGTTGGACACTGGGTCGCAGGTGACCACAACACCCCATATCCTTTATAAGAGATTCTGGTCTGACAATGAACTTCACCCACCAGATCCAAACCTCAACATAAATGCTTCTAATGGTTCACCACAGTTCCATGGTAAAGAAATGGTTGAGAGGGTTTAGAACAGTGAGCTAAGCCTGGGTATGCTTGGTTTAAGTAAGAAAAGCACTTTTACTCCATCTAATAGTTTAGCTGCTGTTGAGGCCTTTATGGAAGCAGTAACAATAGATGTAGAAGCTTTGAGGTCATGAGCAACCAAACAACTCTCCTCTCCAAATATTAAAAAAAAAGAGATAGAGGCTTTGAATTACCTTATCCATGAAGACATCACAGTGATCAAAAAGGCAGATAAAGGTGGGGCAGTGGTCGTCATGGACAAGGCGATGTATTTGGATTAAATTAAACAAGTCGATGATGAACAAGTTTATAAAAAACTTTATTCTGATCCTAAATTTCAGATAAATCATGAGATCAGAGCCATACTTGATCCGGCTTTGGAAAAGAGAATTATTGACAAAGATACCTACGATTTTGCGGCGCCCCTATGGGAAGACGCCACGAGGAGGTACTGCACCCCAAACAGAAGATGTAGTGCCTCCGTAGTCACGGATACAGGGTGTCATACAGAGTCTGTCATAAGCACCCATACACTAAGCCCACCTTAGCATAGGGACCGCATATTCAGTAGGTACAGGGGGTGGAGCTTAGGGTAGAGCGGGAGACTAGAGAGACAGTCAGTGAGCGAGAGAGGAGCAGGAGGACGAACATAAAAAGACAGCGTCTCTGACAGGAGGGCACCTCTTTGGAGAGGGGTGACCCAGAGATCAGAGAGGACAAACCAGGAGCGGTTGGAGCCGGCTGGGGAGTCTGGGGTCGACACCAGCATACCGGAGCTGAGGCAGTCAGTCGGTCTATCCCTGACTGCAACCGACAAGCTGTGGAATCAACATAAGGAAGCCATAGCGCCACAGACTGAATACCTACCTCAGTTCCAAATTGGGTCCAGGACACTTTAGGGAAAGGACCGAATCCCAGTGGTGGGATGATTAGCTTATTGTTGCTCCCGTCCATACCGGTAAGGAACCGATTGTACTTAACAGTAACAGACCAGGGGACAGGCGAAAGGGCTCTTAAGTGTGGTTAAAGAGAATTAAAGAGGAACCCAGAAAGCTATTATAAAAGGGAGCATCGACAGACTCTGCAAAGTTACCTCAAAATCTGTGGCTATGTCCCCGCTAAACCAGACTGTACTGTGTACTTCATCATCTGCCCGGTACCAGTAAAGACCTTCTTGAGCTGATCTGGTGTCTGTACTCCTTTCCTCCGCTGCCCGGAGGACTCCCACAGCATCAAAGAGGCAAGGACAACTACTACTCCCCTCATCCACCTCCGCTGCCCTGAGGTAAAGCTCCACCTGTGGGGAGCTGTACTACTCTGAGCTGCACCTCCATAACCTCAGTGGCCGGCCGCAGCGCTGGTGTCCACATTACCAGGTACTACAGGTGATGTCATATTATCGTTTCTCCATCCATCATCATCATCCCCCACCATCCCTGCCATTGAGGGTCCAGGGCACGGAACCAGGAACCGACAAGCCGTGATTCCCCATCAAAGTGATCATCTGTCCTGGTATCTGAGTACCCGCCACCCTGTCGACCGACTCATTTCTGGCATCATGAACAGGATTCCGTGCACGGTAAAACCGGGTACTGTGTGCCTAGAATTGGACTTTATTGACTGTTTGTGAACCGTAAAATTGGGCCGCCATTACTGCGCCACAGAGCGGGAAGATCATCGCAGCTGCACGGCTAAAAGAGTGCGAAGATAAGCCCCTCCCATCTGCCGAGGATAGGCAAAGTGCAGTGGCGGGCCCCGAAAAGGCCCGAAGGACTGATCCACTAAACTTCTCTGGAAGGCAGGCCTGAATATGTAAAAGACTATGTGCTGGCCCAGGGGCGAGCCTCGGACCCTCACCAAGGTAGGGCCATTCAAGAAGCGCCAAATTGTCTCCCTGCCTCCCTAACTATCAAACAACCAAGGGGGTGGGTCAAGAGCTGGACCGCACCAGTTTGGGACTATAAAGATCAAGCAGGGTGCGGCCGGAGGTCAGACCAAGAGACATTGGCAGGAACCCGACTTATTACCCGAACATGGCCTGGCTACGATGTCTGTTATACGCCTGAGGGATGTGGTCCGTGAAATCGAGGAGGACCTAAGGGCTAGTATAGATGCCCCGGGTTTCCCGACCCTTGAAACTGAAGGAGATGACGTAGAATTCTGGGGAGCGGCGCTGCGAGATCTACAGACCAGACTGCAGGAGTCTGTGGAATGGACCATCCAGCACTGGAGTGCCGAGATGGTTCTGGAGATCGACCGCAGGAGGGACCGTCAACTGGGGAGCGAGCTATACCTGGAACCGGTGGTTGCGGTAGAATCAGAAGCCGAACACCCTGTAGCCGGTGAAGACGCCACCTCCACAGAGCTGAATTCCACCCAGAGGGATGACAACCGACCCGAGGCAGGTGTTACATCAACCAGCCCAGGAAGCCCCGGCCCAGCAGACGACGCAGGGAAAACTGCCAAACCGGGAGATCTAATCCAGTTCTCCGAGGAGCCCGACCTGGTAGTGGAGGAGATCAAAGGAGGATCCAGTCGCCAAGCAAGTTTCGGGGAGGAGGACCGGGATCAAGGAGCTACCGGCGGTGCAGGATCCCGCATGCTATGGTGGGCTGAATGCCTAGAACAGCAACAGGGCCAGCCGAGCATGGAGATGCAGCGATATGAACACCGTCCCACAACCGCAACACCGCAACCCTGGCAACCAGCCAGGAGACCCCCATACCTGCAGGACGATGAAGCTGAACGGCAGAGGCGGTGGGAAGCTTGGTGGGCGAGTGAGATTGAGACCCGTCAGGCCTGTGTCTTTACCCACATCCAACTACCACTGCCAATGGACCAGAGAAAGGAAGGTACGGTGACAGTGTTTAACCTAGCAACCGGGTATGGCTTTGCCTGGGAGGTAGGTCTCTATGAGGAGGTCTTCGTGGGGAGGAGGGAGATTGAGCCCCATCTTCCGCAAGGCCACCCGGACCATGACCTGTACAAGGGCAATGAAATAACTTATGAATGCCATGCAGGTCCACGGGGTTGGTTGGCCATAAGGGTCAGCAGAAAATGACTGATGGTAAAAACCTGTTTGTTGTTTAAAGTTAACTGTTTGTTTTCCTGAGTTAACCGTGAAGACTCGCATGGACTCAAAATGTGAACTTTTACTTCAAAAGCCTGATTGAATTTTAAATCTAAAAGCAATTCAAGAATGCGCACATAGGGTAATACCTTCTTTTATAAGGCTGAAATATGTGTAAAAAGGGAGCTGCTCACCTGATGCAGTTGTGAAAACCCACTACTGGTAATGATCGCTCATCTGTGAGTGGTTTGCTGCAGGACCGTACTTCCACAGATCACCGTGGTTCAATCAGCTTGTAGGACAAAGTACCGTGGGTCCGCGCTGCCACTTCAATTAATGGAGGGAACATTCCCTGAGGAAGGAGTTGGGAGATAACTCCGAAACATGTTGGACTAATAAAGAAGAATCCTGTTTAATCCAGACATTCCCGTGTGGCTGGTTTTTATCTCCATTAATTGAAGTGGCAGCGCGGACCCACGGTACTTTGTCCTACAAGCTGATTGAATTTTAAGTCAGAGACTTGATACCCGATCCCCGTTGGGCCGATGCAGATTAGAGATTTAATTCCTGTTCCCATCTGTAACGTTTGAAGCATAACACCTCCCGCAAGGGAAGATCACCAAGATAATCTTATTGTTATTGTTGTTGATTGAATGTCACCCGGTTAAAATGTTAATAAAAATTTCAACTCAAGCCCAGTTTGGTTTAACACTTGCGGATGAGTGTAATTCACCAAGAGGGTGTGTGGCACCCCTATGGGAAGGTGCCACAGGGAGGTACTGCACCCCAAACAGAAGGTGTAGTTCTTCCGTAGTCATGGATATGGGGTGTCATACAGAGTCTGTCGTAAGCACCCATACACTAAGCCCACCTTAGCATAGGGACCAGATATTCGGCAGGTCCAGGGGGTGGAGTTTAGGGTAGAGCGGGAGACTACAGTGACAGTTAGTCAGTGAGCGAGAGAGGAGCAGGAGGACAGACGTCAAGATACAGCGTCACTGACAGGAGGGCACCTCTTTGGAGAGGGGTGACCCAGAGTTCGGAGGGGACAAACCAGGACTGGTTGGAGCCGGCTCAGGAGTTCGGGGTCGACACTGGCATACCGGAGCCGAGGCAGTCTGTCGGTCTATCCCTGACTGCAACCGACAAGCTGTGGGACCAACATAAGGAAGCTATAGTGCCACGGACTGAATACCTACCTCAAAGACCTTCTTGAGCTGATCTGGTGTCTGTACTCCTTTTCTCCGCCACCCGGAGGGCTCCCATAGCATCAAAGAGGCAAGGACAACTACTACTCCCCTCATCCACTCCTGCTGCCCTGAGGTAAAGCTCCACCTGCGGGGAGCTGTACTACTCTGAGCTGCACCTCCATCACCTCAGCGGCCGGCTGCAGCGCTGGTATCCACGTTATTTGGTACTACAGGTGGCATCACATTACCCTTTCCCCATCCATCATCCTCATCCCCCACTATCCCCGCCATTGAGGGTCCAGGGCACAGAACTGGGAATCGACCAGTCGCGATTCCCCATTAAAGTGACCATCTGTCCCGATATCCGAGTACCCCCCACCCTGTTGACCGATGGATTTCTTAACTTAATCTATAACAAGTTACACCTATCCTGTACGTTCTGCCGAATCCACCAGGGTTGTCCCATTGTAGCTGGATCCGATTCAGTGTTCAGCAGCATAGGGGTGTTCCTTGATCGGATCCTGAATCCCTTGGCACAGGAAACAAGATCGTTCATTAAGGACACAACCGATTATCTGATAAAATGGAGGGTATGAAAGTGGATGAATATGATGTTCTTGTTTCATTCGATGTATCACTTTATACATCCATTTAACATGAGGATGAATTATTGGCTTTAGAAAAAAAAATTCAGGGGAGGAAAATGTTTGATGATGCTTGTAGATTGGTGCTAGACCTTCTAAGAATTGTTCTCACTAAGAATTATTTCCTTTTTGGGGATAATTACTATCAACAAGAAAGAGGGACAGCCATGGGGCAAATATGGCCCCCTCATACGCTAACATCCTGATGAGCTTTTTGGAGGAAGAATTCCTGTATGTGTTACCCATTTTCTCCAAAGTGAGGGAATGGTGGTGATACATTGATGATATTTTTTTAATTTGGAAGGTCACTAATAGTGAGCAGTTAATTTTTTTTATGATATATCAACACTATTAACAATACAGTAAAGTTTACCATGGATAGTTTTATGGAATGTTTGAATTTTTTGGACGTGATGGTGATTAAAATGAAAGGTGAGATTACTACTGAAATCTATTTAAAGAAAACAGAAAGAAACAATTTATTACATTTTTCCAGACATCACCCAAGGAAAATGATTGAAACGATTCCATTCGGTCAATTTATGCGGGTTAAGAGGATTGTGAAAGATGTAGGGCAACAACAGATTTCTCTTGATGCAGTGGAAGAGAAGTTTAGGTCAAGAGGCTATCGACAGAAAATCCTGGATAAACAAAGGAAAAAGGTTGAAATTATGAAGAGGCCAGACCTGTTTTTACAGAAGAAAAAGAAAGATGTTGGTATGATTCCATTTGTGAGTGATTTTTGTGAGGAGAGTCAGGTGATTTCAAGAATCATTAGGCGACATTGGTCCGCTCTGAATAAGGGTCTTCCAGAGATTAGGGAATTTGAGACTCCGCCTATTATGGCATATATAAGAAGTAAGAACCTTGGTGACAGATTGGTTAGGTCTGATGTGGGGTCACTGACAAAAAGTGTACAGATGGTCATTTCGGGTTCACAAAGGAGAGAATGCCTCTCGTGCGTTTTAGTCTGAGTAAGTAAAATACATTTTTTACATGTATGTAAACTGCCATTTTTTACATGTATGTAAACTGCCATTGGTTTTATCCATATACTACTGTATTTTATTTTTTTATTGTCCAGATAAAAAGGAAAATTAAGTTTCTTTGAGAGTATGGAGGGTACCGGTATTTAGTAAGATTAATGTAGTTATTGGAGAATTTTTCTATATTGTGGATTTTTTTGAGCAGAACCAGATGCCACCAAAAATGCTCACAGAAATGTGTGATGAGTGATCATTTTTTCATGGAATGTAGTATGAATGAGTAAAGGCATTCTTAATTTTAATGTCTGTGCATATCAGTAAGTGGATTGGGGTGGGAGTGTGAGTGAAACCGCTCATTACACCTATCTTCAGCTACTGCTGGTTTGCATTCTTAATCATAAAGTCTGTGTGGTTTTCAGTATGTGGATTGGGGTGTGTGTGAGTGAAACCACTCATTATACCTATCTTCAGCTACTGCTGGTTTGCATGCTCCTATGTAATAATATTTAATCTATACATAACGCACTTGCACTTTATTGCCTCAGTTTGTATGTGGTGAACGTTCCTACAGTATGGGCATATTTGCCCTTACACAAAATGATGACCGCTACACAAAACAACACTGCACATGCTCAGGCGCTCTGTGCTGATTGGTTGGCTGATGGTGACATCATAACCACGCGCAGGCAATCAACAGAACACCAACATAGCATGCATGGCGGACATGATCGCCGGATTGTAAACTACAGTAAGTGGATTTCTCTAATTGAGTTTTATTATGGTACCCCCATATGAGAATGGAGCATGTATTGATATGACAAAAAATGTTTGCAAATGTATGCACTATTGCACTTTGTACTGAACTGTAAGGAGACGGATATGTGTCACGCGCTGAGATGGGGCTGACATTGCTGGATGCTGCTGTGTATGTTTGTCTTTAAGAGCTGCATGGTTGATTGTTGTGAAGGTCCTGGCCTTTAAGTAGTCTCTCCTTCCACCAGGTGGTGCTGCTGATAGAGTTTCACTCTATGCCTGGAAGTCGTGCTGTGCTGACCTGTGTGTTTGTGTTGCTGAAGCCCTTTCCTTTGGAGTTGCTGTATCCCAGTTATGTAGAGGGAGGTGAGGTGGGAATAGCGCAGTTCTGGTGGAGGAGTTTTAGGGAGAGGCTGGAGGCCCGAATCTTCTCACCTTCAGAGATACCTTCGGGATCAAGGCCATTCAGGGTTCCTAGACTAGGGTCAGACTAAGATGTGAATAAATTAAAATCACATGTCAGAAGTTCTGACACATTAGTAAAGGAGGTACAATTAAGCCCTAGACCACCGAGCAGAGGTCAGAGGAAGGGCGCAAAGCTTAAATGCTCATTGAAACCACGTGGTGACATTGTATCTAATGCCACAATCCACTTGGCATAAGTTCACTCTATACATTTATTTGGATCCATCCAACGCGTTTCGGAGCCTGCTATGCTCCTTCATCAGGGAGTGTATATGTGGAGCAGGCTGGTAACCATGGTAAACAGCGGGTACCTAGACAGCGCACAGCACCTAGTTACCCGATGTATACCCTGGTTACCAGCCTTCTCCGCTTACAGGCTGGTATCCAAGGTACACAGGGGGTAACTTCTGCACTATCGACCTTCTCTTGGAGCCCTGCATCACCCCTGGTAACTTCTACAGCATCACTTTCTGCCTTTCCTGTGGGCTCCGCTGCTTCACCCTAGACCTCTGCCACTTACCTTTCTCTTGGGCATCAGCAGCCTTATCTTCAACCCTCTCTTGTGTCTTAAGGTGTCACCTTCAGATGGTTTTACGCCCTCCATTTCTCCAACCTCAGAGTTTTTTGTCTTCAACCTTCTTGGCCATGGTGCCATACACTTCTTTGAATTTTTTTACTGACAGCTACATGATTAGACACTGCAGACAACACCTGTACTGGCTTCTGGGCGGGCTTTTTCTACTTGTCTTCATTGTTGTCTGAAGCCACACCGAAGGTTGCTAATGGCAACATCACTGTATCATTCCTCCTGATCTCTGAATCTGAAGAGGATTCACACATGTAACGGAACCACAGATGGGACTTCAACTTCATTCACACCTTCAGAGGGTGCAACTTGCACAGCCTTTCTGCTTCCCTTACGTTTACGGTGACAGGAGGGTTTAATGCCCTTGCTTGGCCATTCTGTACTCACTATCGATCACCACAGAGTTATGTGGAGCCCCAAGGGACGTGGGGTACTCGGTACCGGACCGGTCTGCTGCTGGGATGTCACTGGTGGCCTGGTCCGGACCGTGTCCCTGGCTCAGCACAATAAAAGGGGAATATTTACAAGGGAGATTGTCACGGATGACGCCACCCACTTGGTGCGGCCAGCGATGGGGCCGCCACTGCTGCAGAACCTCCGGGGGTGATGGGATGGCAGCGGGGATGGTATAGTTCCAGTGGGGAGAACTGTATCCCCCGGGGCAGTAAGGAGTTTAAGTCTATGGTGTGTGTGTGTTGTTGGAGCACACTTACTTGCAGACACTGCAGGGATCTCTCCTCAGCGTTGGTGCTGACAGGCTGTGGCTCTGCAGGTTGAGGTCTTCTTGATGCAGCCTGTATGGGAGAAAGGGTCTGCAGATGGAAGCAGGCAAGAGAGGCAATGCAGGGTTTCCAAAGCTTTACTTAAGGTCTTTCAAGCAGGTTACAGGTTATTCACAGTTGTTCTTTACTCCCTTTCCGGGTTCCCTTCTCTCCTGCAGCCAGGCTCCTCTCTCCTTGTGACCCCTCACACAGTCTTTAAGTGTGCCTTTCCGGGCTATTACTCTCTCTCTCCGTCTTACACGGGTGTATGCGGACGCTGGACAGTATAGCGGTGACTCGGGCTTCTGTGAGTCCTAGTGTGTCACTGAGCTGCCTGTCCTTTGGGTTAGGAACTCCAGCTTGAAACTAAAGCTCCCCGTCAGTGAATCTGGGGATTCGTCGGTCCCCTTCAGAGCTGACACTCTGCTCTAGCCCAGCCTGCAACAGTCCTCTAGCATGAGGCTCTGCCAGGCTCCTTCCTCTGTTTCCTTCGGTATCTAGGAGGGCTTCTCCACCCGCTGTTAGTAGCTTCAGCTGCTGTCTAGGGCACGGGTTGCACCGTCCCTTCTCTGTCTGTCACACTCCTGGTGGTTTCAGCATCTTGGATGGGCTTTCCCCCCCATCTGGCTCGCATTGGCTCAGTACGGGTCTGCGCTCCTCAGCTTAGGCTCTTCCAGGACGTGCGTGTCCTTCAACCTTTACTTCTCAGCTACTTCAGCCTACTGTCTTCCTTCACTCCTCCCCCTCTCTATATACTGTCAGTCACCTGACCTTCTGGTGTGCCCAACCCACTCCTCATCCCCCACCCCTTCTGGTCTCATATAGTGTCTAACCTCAGGGCTGGATGTGACCCCTTCTATGCGTGGGGATGTGAGCTGTGAGGGTGTAGTGTTTACTATGTCCTACCTGCCTGGCTGCAGTACCTTTTGTGGCCACCTGTACGCAGGGGCGCCACAGTTACAGTTACTCTTGGAGTCATGGTCACTCTCCGTGATATAGTCGAACCAACAGCTCCGCTCGCCCTATTGGGCATAGGACTAGAGGACATCCCCCTCATTTTACACCACTAATATTGATTGCTGCTCGACAGTGTCTAGCGTCACATTGGAAAACTGTTCAGTTCCCAACAAAAGGGGAATTACTCTCACATGTCAATCAACATTTCTAGCACGAACTAATTCTCTCCCATGACCTCCCCAGGAAAACTAAGGTGCTAAAGTCGTGGGACCCATGGGTTACCTCCCAGTACAACTCGGTCTCTCCGACTATGTAACTTACTTTGTATTTACTTTGTGCATGTGCACTATTCACTATGATTTGATGCCTATATGATGTTATCATTTACCTCCCTCTGTTATTGCTCCTTTGAATGCATACCTTCACTTAATAATACATCTCTGTTTATAGCTTACTCTTTTCTACCACGGCCTCTCCCCTCCCCCTTCCCTCTCCTTCCCCGGTTTTTCTTCCCTATTATAGGTACTTACACCTGATTTGTTGACTACTTGTGTTGTCATCATCACTCAAGATATGATTGTCTCTGAATGGGTTATGTACTTTATTTGTTCATGTTAAACGTGCTTCTTTTTTTACTCAATAAAAAATATATTGGTTTAAAAAAAAAAAAAGTATCAATATGTGATACTAACATCATGTGAAAAATGGGTAATGGAGTATGTGTAAAAAGATGTAATAATAGATGATGATATATAATTGTAAATGCAAAGTAGTATGTATAAAGAGGACTAGCCTAGCTGTGATTAGCTGCTAGAAAAAAGACGATTGTGCCTGAAGCGTCGCATGCTACATCTGATGGCCCAATAAAGGCAAACATTGAAGCTCATAAGGAGTGTTGCTATCCCTTCTTTGCTTCATATGAATAGCAAATGTGAGAATTGCTTGGATTGAATTGCACCCTGCCATACTAGCCGTGCTGCTCTCTTTCTCTGCCATTTACACTACTATTTTTCCATCTATCTATAAATTTATCTCTACTTTCCATCCATCTATTCTTTCCATCCACCCATCTATCTATCCATCCATTAGAGCTATTAATAATCAATTATTTCTATGTATCTATCCATCCATCTACTTGAACTGCTGAAAATTTGAGTAATCCCACTCCTGGTGCTTTGCCTTAGCTCTCTCGTTGCCTTGGTGCATTGGCAAACAGGATAAAGGTATTTGAAGTTGATGCCAGCTAGGTAATGCCAGCTAGGTAATTCTCTATATTGCTAACCAAGTCAATAAGGATACAAATAACCACACCAATAAATATTTTCATTGAAAATCAATTCCCTAATACATTCCTCTTTCACCATTTTTTTTAAATTAAAATCCATTTTTTTAAAGTCTCCCATTCAACCCAGCAAAAAAATAAAGAATGTCAAAAATAAGAAAAAATGAAACCCAAATAAATCCTGAAGTAGCCCCAACATATGGGGGCAAAATCAGTGACTGCATCCCCCAAATAGTGGTAAAGCAGACACAGCATGGCTCCCGGCTGTGTAGTAAGCCGTGACTTCATTGAGATTGTCTCGGTTTACAAAAGCTGCAATATCGTGCGAGATGTAGTAGGTTTTAATGATTTGCTTGAATTGTACAGATGGTTATTTAATCACCTGGACAGGTCATTATTCTAAGACCTTGTGGAATGCTAAGGAAATCCTGAAAACATGTGCTGTTTGCGGCCCCTGAGGACTGGAGTTGCCCAGCGCTGTTCTACAGCATTGTGTGTAGTGTCTTACAATTCCATACCTCACATATTTAGGCCAGAGGTCAGTGTCTTGTTCTCCAGGCATCTGTAAGGAAATATTAAAGCACCTACTTGCAGAAACTGTCCAGTATACAAGCAGTGAAGTTAAAAAGCTTTACTGTTACAAGTTTTAAAAAAAAGCACTTTGGTACATGATGTAATTTTTCAGATTTTTGCTACACAAATACAGATCATTTTAAAAAAGGCACTTAGCACAGATGATTTATGATATGCCTGAAAGAAACACACACATATACATTTATATATATATATATATATATATATATATATATATATATATATATATATATATTATATATATATATATATATATATATATATATATATATATGCTCACACAGTATACAAGTCCCACAATAATCAGCAGAGTCAATTAAAATAGGATACATGCCATCAAGATAATGGGGCACAGTCAATCAATGGCTTTGAGGTGTAGCCCGAATGTCTGCAATCTGATTAATCCAGCAGGGGAAGCCCAAATTAGTACAAGCGCAAACCACCTTAGTGATTGAGCTGGCAGTCCACTGCGAGGTGTGGTATAATTGCCCCACAGAGTAACAATTTAAAAAAGGCCCGATACAGAGCCTATTTTCAGAGATCAGCCCTATGGCCAAATTTTTAAGATTTTCACCAGAGCAACAATTTTTAAAAACACCCATATGGAGTACTCCCACAGCTTTCGCGTGGTGTGTGATTTCAACCCCAAACAGATGAGTCTAAAGACCACGTCACACTCTTCAATATTGTTCACGATATCGTTGCAACATCACCATTTTGGTGACGTTGCAGCGATTTCATGAATGACATCGTTGCGTGTGACACCTGTCAACGATCAACAATCAGTTGTTGATCGTTGATCACAGATTTGTGAACATGTTCACAAATCTATCGATGGTCGCCCGCTGAATGCGCAGCATAGCTGCGAGTGACAGCGGGAGACCAGCTATCAGCGAGCTCCCAGTGCCTCACAGCAAGCGCTGGGAGCTGGTATCTTAGTTACCTGCTTTTTCAGTGACCACCAGGGCCACAGACTCGGGCATTGTCCACCCGTGATAGCACCTTGAAACAACGTCTGAGATCTGAGTACCCCTGCCTGGTGAGTCAAAACCATAACTACATGGGGCAGATGCATCATTCAGAACATTAATATAAACCCCTTCAACATATTGTTGAAATGTTTCCTCATGATTTGATCACAGCCAAGATTGGCAGAAGCACATCACAGATCACTAATTTTACATCAGATGTGCCACAGAACACCAAACGGGAGTGATCAAAAAGCAGAAGTGACCAGTTTCTGGTTTGGGACACACTGCTTTGCTGATTTGCAAGAGGGTTATGTTGAAGAATAATACACAGGGACCTTGGGTGCCAACTCTGCACTTTCAGCAGTTGACCAATTATACTGCCTGTTTTACCAGTTCCCAAAAAGACCAAAATGTCAGCTCCAGTCGTGTACATGACAGTTGCTTCAGTTAAAAAGCTTGTAGTTGAATTTTTTATTGAAATGGTCATCCACCATCATTCACCAGCGCTGGTCATGTTCGTGGAGTACTCCAAGCAGCACAAGACGGCACACAAATCCCTACAACCTATATTGAGTTAACTATCATAAATGATAGAAGAAAAGACTGCACTCACCCTGTTTTTCCTTGAAGGTGAATTTTCTTTATTCCATATACATGGAGTGGGTTACAAGAGGTTAGGGAGGGAGGGGGTGCGGTGGAGGACACCACCGCAACCCCCTCCCTCCCTAACCTCTTGAAACACACTCCATGTATATGGAATAAAGAAAATTCACCTTCAAGGAAAAACAGGGTGAGTGCCGTCTTTTCTTCTATCATTTATGATAGATAACTTGCTATATTTAAGACTTGAGCAACACCCTAGAGCAGAAGCTGGCGAAGAGCTAAATAAAGCGCCACTAGTGGCCGGGATTCTTATACATATCTATATTGAGTTAACTCACAAAGCACCAATTTTCCAAAAGGCCCTTACAGAGACTGTTTTCACAGTTGACACACAGACAAGATTGGCAGCTCCCCCACATAGCAACAATATTTTAAAAAAAGACCCATACAGAGCCATTTTTGTGAGTTGACTAAGACTGGCTTCACACCACATTTTTTGGCATCCTGTTCTGTCCATTTTGAAAAGGACAGAACAGGATCCGTTTATGCCTCCCATGTATCCCTATGGTGCCGGATTGGTCATAAAAGGCCATCCGGTTTTGTGTATTCAGTGCAGGATTCATTTCTGTCCTGTTTTTTGCTGTCCCCAAAATCAGAGATTGCAACGTTTTTGGGCTCCGGTGAAAAAGCAGGACCCAAATGGACAGAAATGAATCCTGAGCTGTCCTGTTTTCATAGCATGGTGGTCTATGGAGCCGGATCCTGTAAAAAAGGGATCCAGGAAACAATTCCGGTTTAGTGAACTCAGCATTGTCAGAAGCAAATCTAAACTCTCTGACGCCTGGGTTCTCTCCCACTCCCAGTACTGTCCTATGCAAGCCTGTGCCTCCCCCCTACTATCTGCAAGCAACCAGAGACCAGCACCGACAGCTTCTGAATATCTCCACCTCCTCCTGCTGCTCTGCTGCTTTTAACCCATTCAGTCCCAGAAATTAACCCTTTGATTCCTTGCTAGAGATGAGCGATGTTCGATTCGAAATGTATGCCAATCTCAAGTTCGAGCTGTTTTTGGCGGTGTTCGAGTCATTCGACGAATGCGAACAATTAGCTTCAAATTCGGCAGTTCGAGGTTATGTTCGATAACGCTTCGGTCACCAAAAGGACCCTATAAAGTGGTCTGGGTGCAGAGGAAAAGGTGGAAATGGGGGCATGATTGCTTAAAAGCAGGCGGTAAAAAGCCGCCGGCTTTTAAACAATAATTCAGCCTGATCCTCTGCCCCCCGCAGCCTCCCATCCCCATCCTCCGCTCCACCTGCTGCCTGCCATCCCAATCCTGAGTCAGGACTGGGCGGGAGCGCAGCACTAGGGAGCGGGGAGCGAAGGAGCAGGACGGGGAAGCCGGTGGCGGTGAAAAAATTGCCCCACCGGCTTTCCTTTTGTGTTCTGCGCTCCCCGCTCCCTGATGCCCCCTCCTTGCTGCCCCCGCTGTCTGCAATTCGCAGCGGGGGGGTTCCCAGAAAGCTTGGGCATTCCTGTGCTGCGGATTCCAGCCCCCTCATCTCATCTCTATTCCCTGCTTTTCTCCCTATCTTCTGTATTAACCCTTTGTTACCCAATCTATGTGTTTACCCTCTTGCATTGCTGTCGGTGTTAACCCTTTGTTGTTCTGTCTCTGTCTCTCCTTGGCTCTCTCTGTTCCTCCTTTCTCCTCTCCCCCCCTCTCCCCTCTCCTCTAAATTGCCGTCTCAGGAACTATATCTCCTCCCAGCCCTCCTCACAAAAACGAATCCTGCAAAAAACAGAATCCGGTGTCATAGTTGCTATCCAGTTCAGCAAATCCATTCCTATTCGTTCATGTCCATGTGGTCCTGATAAAAACAGGATCCCCACGGACAAAAACAAACTGTGGTGTGAAGCCAGCCTAAGACAGACAAGATTTTCAAAGCTTACCAACACAGCACCAATCTTCTTACAATTTCAACAATTATGATTAACCCATCTTCCATGCTAAACACATTCAGACAGTACATTTTCCACAGGAGAGACTGGCACCTACAAGGTGTAAGGCCGACTTCACATGACGGTTTTGTGGTGTCAGGTTCTGTCCAGTTTGAACTGGACAGAACCTGATCCAGTTTTGGCCCCATGTGTCCCTATGTTGCCGGATTAGCCTTATTTGGCCTCTGGTTTTTTGCTTTTCTGGAGAAATCCAGTTGTGTTTGTTTTTTGCACCAGACACAAAATCAGAGTCTGCATAATTTTTTGTGTCCAGTGCAAAAAACTAACAAAACCGGATCCTCCCTTAACATGGGAGTCTATTGGCGCCGGATCACCCTGGATCCGGCAAACAAATCGGATCATTTCCCGGATGCATTTTACTGAAGACCGGCGGCTCTGAAATGCAGCCGTGCTCATTCAACACGATGGACAGAGCAGCATTTCAGAGCCGGTGCTGACATGCAGCACCATGGAGAGCTCCACGGCTGAACTTTCAGCACCGCGGGCAGCTCCCCTGCACACGTGGTTCTGAAATTTCAGCACTGGACAGCAGCAGGAATGAGCAGAAACGAATCCTGCAAAAAACAGGATTGGAGGGCATATTTCCCCTCAGTTTTTGCTCATCTGAGGATGTCAGGTTTTGTCCGTTGCATCTTGCAAAACACCGGACAGAACTTGACAGCTCCAAACCGTGGTGTGAAGCCGGCCGACGTCCACAGATCCTGCTGCACATTGGCTGCAGATTCATTTTTTTAACACAGCCCACAGACCCTACTGCTGCAGAACAATATTTTTTTAAGATTAAGATCACAGACTCTGGTGCACAGTGGGTACAAATTCATTTTTTTTTAAACTAAACCAATGAATCTTCGTACACAGTGGCTAACAATTAAAGTTTTTTTTTTAAACTAAAACCACAGACCCTACTGCACAGTGGCTACATATTATTTAAAAAAAAAAAAAAATTAAGCCCACAGATCCTGGTGTAAAGTGGCTACAGATTAGGCCCACGGACCCTGTTGCACAGTGGAAATGATGCGCCCTCAGGGCTGTGGGGTACTCGGCTCTCGGGGTTCTCTCTCTTGGTCCGGGAAGTCACGGGTGGCCATCCCGAGGCCGTGACCCTGGGAATCAACTTTAAATGGGTATATTTACAGGGGATTATTTACAAGTTTGTCTTGTCGTGACGCCACCTGCTGAGTCTGGTGATATTCACCAGCGCCGCTCCAGTCCTTCGGAGGTCGATGGTATGGCGGCTCAGATGGAATCGTTCCCGCAGGCAGGACGGGACCACCTGGGCAGGAATGCTGAAATAAAACAGTTCATGTTTGAAAGCATGCAGCAGAGTCAAAGCTTCACTTCACCGGGTAACTTTTACTTGAACTCTTTCTTTCAGCTTACAGTTTAACAGTACATTAGATGGTATAATGGCGAATGCTTTCGGGCTGCAATTGGGATTCTGGCTTGAGACGAAACCCTCCTTTATGTTCTTTTCTGTTCCTTGTATTCTGTTCCCAGTGTGAAGCCTAATCTCTTGTAGATGATCTGGCCTCCTGCTGCTTCTAGCTTCTGTCTCCTCTCCCTTTTGTACCCGTCGGGTTATCCTTCTAGTGAATGCCGCAATGGCAGCTGCAGTTCTGGCTTCCCTCTTGTGGGACCTTGGGAGTCAGGGCCGTATTTGTAATATCCCTGTTTTACGGATTTTCTGTGAGACTTAAAGTACTCACAGGTGCGGGCTCCGGTACCCGAGTTTCTTCCTATGGGGCAAACTCTATCCATTACTCACTTCCCCATTCAAGTCCACTCTGCCAATCTGAGTTTTCTTGCTTTCTTTACTGTGTTGGGATCTGTGGTGCTCTTTCAGGACCTCTCAGCTGAGATGGCCCTCTTGGTTCCTGCAGGCTTGTCTGCCTGCTCCTTCCATCTCCTCCTCACTCCGACTACTACTCCCTCCGTCTCCTTTCTCTGACTCCAACTAACTATCTGAGCTCTCCGGTTCCCTCTAGAGGTCGCTAAGACCCTCCCTGGGTTCCTCCCACCACTATATCTAGTGTGTGTGGGTGCAGCTCTAGGGCTCCATCTTGTGACCATTGTCCCAATTGCAGTGGAGTACCACACCGCTTTTCTGGATGCAGTACCCCTTCTGTGGCATCTACGTAGTGGGGCGCCACACTCCCCCCTGGTTGAGCTTGCTCGTCCCCGAGCATCACACTCGCCCTTCGGGAAGGGAAAAAAAACATTTTTATATTTGTATAATCATCAGCATCAACGGTTAAACTATATACAATCAAGAATATTTAGTTTTCTTCCCCGTCCGGGGAGGTGCATATCTTGGAATGTGGCCCAACGGGACCGACTTCGCATGTCCAGTGTGCAATATCACCGCTGGGCCGCTCTTCACATCATCACACAAAACGAGGGTTTAGTTCAATATAAAGATCTTAAGGGTCATCGGGACACATTCTTCATTCAAAAGGGTTGCAGTAAGATAAAAGGGGTATATACAGGGAAAACAATGTCTCTCATCAGGAGTCCATTAGCCATTAATCAGTTTTTGAAATGCGGATAGCGAACCATCCAAATGGGGCAGGATATCGCTCGTAGGTAACCTGTTCGCCTCTGAATAGATCATGTCGGGGGTGTCCTTGTCTTAAAAACGCTTCAACATCCCTCCGGGTGAAAAAGACGTCATCTAATAGTCCTGGCTCTCTTATAAAGCCCCATCCCTCTCGGTGGTATACACTCACTACCATGCCAGTTTTACGTAGTTCCATGTGTAATGGGGGCTGCACACGGGCTTCGTCCCTTAACCTCTTTGTGGTATGCTCCCTGTGGTAGTATTCTTCCCTTTCCCTGTGCCTGACTACCGGGCTCTTCTCATCTGGGACTGACCGGATACTTGGCAGGGGTTGGTATGGGGGTGGTGATGGGCTGTGTCTATGGCGGTTGGGACTGGCACACACACATACCTCCGCGGCACTTGCAATTTTGGGGGGTACTTGGCGGTGCTGTTGCCACATTGTCCACCAGGCTGCTTCTGGGGTGCTCGTTCCTGAGGCTCCAGCTGGCTCCTCATAGTCGTCATCGTCATCCTCACGCTCTGCGTGCTCCTTGTACAGCTCCTCGACATTGACATCCAGAAGGATCCGCTCCAGTGCAGACACAAATGCAGTCTCCGGCCGGGGACTACTGCTGACTTTGAGCGATGATGGTGCTGGTGACAGGGGCTCCGTCTGCGTCCCTGCATCTCGGGTTTCTGCTGGCGGTGGAAGGGAGGCTTTGTACTGCTCCACGGCTCTGGCGGCGACTTCTGCTTCCCGCGCCTTGCGGGCCGTCCCTCTTGCCGACAATTCGTACGTCCTCTACGCACTCCATCTCCGACACACCCATGCTATGGTCTGTTCCATCTCCTGCCGGAGCTGGGTGTAAGCTTCCCACCAGTAGTCTGCATCCCCCTCTAGCGTCAGTAGGTACACAGCTGACGGATCGCCTCGCTCGGCGCGGGCCTGCTCTTTCAGCTCGCGGACGACATCTCTCCATCGGGGTGCTGCCATGCTGCCGGGTACGTAGATGTCTAATGTCGTCTGTGCTTCTCTTCCGGCTTGTACAGCGATGGGCGGGCATTCCCATGGAACTTCCTGTGGGCCGCCCCCCTGATTGATTGATGGCACTCTTTTTCGCGCCTCTTGCCAGGCCTTCCTTCTTCTAGGGGCTGAGGCACTCCCCCAGACCTGCACATGTTGTTTACTCCATGGCGTCGGCGCCATCTTGGGTCCCCACGCGGCAATGGCGGGAATCCATCTTTGGTGCCCAGCAATGGTGGAAAAGTCAATAAAAGTCAATTTTAAGTCCAAATCAAAGCACACAGTACCCGGTGGTACCGGGCACGAGATCCTGTTCATGATGCCAAGAAGTTGACGCACCCTCAGGGCTGTGGGGTACTCGGCTCTCGGGGTTCTCTCTCTCGGTCCGGAAGTCACAGGTGGCCTTCCTGAGGCCGTGACTCTGGGGGTCAACTTTAAATGGGGGATATGTACAGGGGATTATTTACAAGTTTGTCTTGTCGTGACGCCACCTGCTGAGTCTGGTGATGTTCACCAGCGCCGCTCCAGTCCTCCGGTGGTCGATGGTGTGGTAGCTTAGATGGAATCATCCCCGCAGGCAAGACGGGAGCACCGGGGCAGGAATTCTGAAATTAAACAGTTCATATTTGAAAGGATGGAGCAGAGTCAAAGCGTCACTTCACCAGGTAACTTTTACTTGAACTTTTTCTTTCAGCTTACAGTTCAACCATTCATTAGATGGTATAATGGCGAATGCTTTCTGGCTGCAATTGGGATTCTGGCTTGAGACGGAACCCTCCTTTAAGTTCCTTTCTTTTCCTTCTATTCTGTTCCCAGTGTGAAGCCTAATCTCTTGTAGATGATCTGGCCTCCTGCTGCTTCTAGCTTCTGTCTCCTCTCCCTTTTGTACCCGTTGGGTTAACCTTCTAGTGAATGCCACAATGGCAGCTGCGGTTCTGGCTTCCCTCTTGTGGGACCTTGGGAGTCAGGGCCGTATTTGTAATATCCCTGTTTTACGGATTTTCTGTGAGACTTAAAGTACTCACAGGTGCAGGCTCCGGTACCCAAGTTTCCTTCTATGGGGCAAACTCTATCCGTTACTCACTTCCCCATTCAAGTCCACTCTGCCAATCTGAGTTTTCTTGCTTTCTTTACTCTGTTGGGATCTGTGCTCTTTCAGGACCTCTCAGCCGAGATGGCCCTCTTGGTTCCTGCAGGCTTGTCTGCCTGCTCCTTCCACCTCCTCCTCACTCCGACTACTACTCCCTCTGTCTCCTTTCTCTGACTCCCACCACTATCTCTAGTGTGTGTGTGGGTGCAGCTCTAGGGCTCCATCTTGTGACCATTGTCCCAATTGCAGTGGAGTACCACACCGCTTTTCTGGATGCAGTACCCCTTCTGTGGCACCTACGTAGTGGGGCGCCACAGAAATAGATGATTTTTTTTCCTAAGGTTAAGCCCACAAGTCCTGGTGCAGTCGCCCGGACTAACTCCAAAGAGCCTGGTTCACGGTGGCCACATAGATCGTTGTTCAAAGAATATATCCACTGAGCCTGGCACACACAGAGTACCCCCTTCCCCACTCTTACCTGAAACTTTCCCTCACAATAATAACATCCTGTCCCTGCACTATTCACAGCAAAATGGTGGTGCAACCCGTCATTCAGCCTATATACAGGCCTATAATTCTTGGCATGTCGGCGATGGCTCCAGAAATGCCCACAGCCTAAAAGTTTATTGATTGGCCGTGCTGCTGCCTTTCAATAAGCTTAATTCAGATGGCAAATCCAAACTTGAATACGGACATACAGTCACTCGGGGGTTAACACCAGACACTATTTGTCTGATACAAATCCCAAAGTTTGCAGTTTGGGTTCGCTCATCCCTTCCTGCATACTTAAACCCATGAAACAGTACTTGTGACCTTGCACCTGTCCTGTATCCTGAATCTGTTCTAGTCCTGTAACGTACCTTTGTTCCTGAACCCATTCAGGTTCCATCTGTGCACTAGCTCCTGTTCTACATCCCACAATTATTCCAGTACCCATCCTGTAACACTGGAAACTGACCTATCTGTCTCTTGTGAATCGTGCCTGTCAGTCCGTACCTAAATCCCTGACTCTTTTCATATAGGTCTTCAGAGCAACTTTTTACACTACTGACAGCGGCAAGTTGAAACACACATCAGCAATAATTTACAGCTAGCTCTGTACCTATGCACTGCTGCGATGATTGTGAGTCAGGGGGCCCAATTGAGAAGGAACCCATTTCAACCTGCAAGGCAGATGGGATTTTGCATTTTGATGAGCTCCTGGACTGCTAACGGCTCATATATTATTCTTGCAAAGGGACCCTCTTGATAAGTATAGGTCATCAATGTAAAAGTAGTGGACAATCTCATTCATTTTCTGCCTGGTGCCACACTTTAAACTTTCAGTACTGTAGGTGGACACCATAAGGCTGCCTTCACATTTGCGTATGGAAAGGCAGCATATGCTGCATTCCCATATGCAGTCAAGCACATGCACACTGCGGTTGCTATGTTTAACATAGGAACGCATAGTCCCTGCGTTTGCTGCGTTCGGGTGCGGATGCGGAAGATATCTGCTCCCTCCAGGGTCCCCCGTCCGCACCCTGGATGCAGCATGTTGCATTTTTTGGGCGCTCGGGGACCTTGGAAAATCAGCAAGCTTCCCCAAGCGCACAAAACAATGCATTGGCGTCAATGGGTCCGCAGTGTTCTGCGCTTGACAGCGCAGGAGAACGCTTCGGACCCATTGAAATCTCTCCCGGTGGCCGCCGGTGATTTCACAGGAGATCACCGATGGCCACTGGGAGATCAGCTGATCCTCTGATGATCTCCTCCTTCCCGCCGCCGGTAATCTCATAGCGGTGTCGGCGTGGGAGATTCAAACAGCTGTCAAATCAGCTGTTTAACCCCGCTGACATGTCCCGGAGTTTACCGGCGGCGGGGAGGAGGAGATCTCCGCCTCCGGGCCGCCCACGGACACCGCCGATTGGCTGCCCAGGCTGCACAGTGATGTGTCCGCAGGCGGACATTCTTCGCTGCGGACACAAAAAATGACAATGCTTTTCACTGCGTTCAGCGTGCAGACACAAACGCAAATGTGAAGGCAGTAGTGATGAGCGAGTACTAAAATGCTCGGGTGCTCGAAGCTCGGGCCGAGCATCCCGAGATACTCGTGTACTCGGCCCGAGTAACGAGCCCAATGTTATCCTATGGGAGACACGAGTATTTTTATGAAATGACTGCCGGCTGCATGGAAAAAGCCTAAAAACGTCATAAAAATCTCAGAAGAGTGCTGAAATGACATGGCAACAGCATGGGGAAGACCCCTGGAAGCATTTCTCACTCAAAAGTCACAGCTGTGAACAATGTTGTCCGAGTTTCACGCCAATTTTACGGAGTGTCCAGAAAACCTTCCAAAATGACACAAAAATGAATATTTAGGTTGGAAATGTTAAGGGCACATACCCAATAGTGAGATACAGCTGGTGTATGTCACTTTTTGTGATTACATAAAAGATTTGACATGAAAACATTGTGCGACACTCCGATGACCCTGACAAGAGACGTACATGAAGCCCTGTCTAGAAATAAAGTGCCCATTTTGAGGAACTGGGTCTATTGTAGTATCTTCCTTTGCAAGGGCAGTCCAAAATTGTGAGGTTCACCAATGCCCCTGGATACAGACATGCAGGATGGCCTGTAAACAAGAACTGGGTGTATTGTAGTATAGCCCTTTTGTCAGGGCAGCCAAAAATTGGTAGGTTCAACAATGACCCATGCTTACAGACATGTAGTAGGGCCTGTAACCCTCAAGTGGGTGTATTGTAGTATAGCCCTTTGGTCAGGGCAGCCAAAAATTGGGAGGCTCCTCTTTGTCCCTGGATAGAGACGTGCAGGAGGGCCTGTAAACAAGAACTGGGTGTATTGTAGTATAGCCCTTTTGTCAGGGCAGACAAAAATTGGGAGGTTCAACATTGACCCATGCTTACAGACATGTAGTAGGGCCTGTAACCCTCAAGTGGGTGTATTATAGTAAAGCCCTTTTGTCAGGGCAGCCAAAAATTGGTAGGTTCAACAATGACCCATGCTTACAGACATGTAGTAGGGCCTGTAACCCTCAAGTGGGTGTATTATAGTATAGCCCTTTTGTCAGGGCAGCCAAAAATTGGTAGGTTCAACAATGACCCATGCTTACAGACATGTAGTAGGGCCTGTAACCCTCAAGTGGGTGTATTATGGTATAGCCCTTTTGTCAGGGCAGCCAAAAATTGGTAGGTTCAACAATGACCCATGCTTACAGACATGTAGTAGGGCCTGTAACCCTCAAGTGGGTGTATTGTAGTATAGCCCTTTTGTCAGGGCAGACAAAAATTGGGAGGTTCAACAATGACCCATGCTTACAGACATGTAGTAGGGCCTGTAACCCTCAAGTGGGTGTGTTGTAGTATAGCCCTTTGGTCAGGGCAGCCAAAAATTGGGAGGCTCCTCTTTGTCCCTGGATAGAGACGTGCAGGAGGGCCTGTAAACAAGAACTGGGTGTATTGTAGTATAGCCCTTTTGTCAGGGCAGAAAAAAATTGGGAGGTTCAACATTGACCCATGCTTACAGACATGTAGTAGGGCCTGTAACCCTCAAGTGGGTGTATTATGGTATAGACCTTTTGTCAGGGCAGCCAAAAATTGGTAGGTTCAACAATGACCCATGCTTACAGACATGTAGTAGGGCCTGTAATCCTCAAGTGGGTGTATTGTAGTATAGCCCTTTGGTCAGGGCAGCCAAAAATTGGGAGGCTCCACATTGTCCCTGGATAGAGACGTGCAGGAGGGCCTCAAAACATTTTTCACATTGAAAAGATGCGTGTATCCTGTCTTTGTAATGCCCATTCAAAAAGAATGGGCGTAAAAATTTCCCACTGGGGGTATACCTGAAACAACAGCCAAACTATTGTAACGGTCATCATGGTGGCACATGAGGAGAAGGAGGAGCAGTCCAGCGATTAGCCAAGGAATAGGAAGACGACGTGGTGGATGATCCAGTAGCTGACCCAACCTGGCAGGAGTATATGCAGAGCGAGGACAGCAGTGCACAGGGGAAGGGAGGCATAGCATCCCAACAGGCAGTACGAAGCAGGGTCGGGTACGCAGGCATAAGGCAGGCAACCGTTCCCCGGAACAACAACACGACACAAGGTGCCTGTGCAAATGTTAGGTCTTCCCGAGTCTGGCAGTATTTTCAGTTGGCTCCAGATGACTCTAAAAAGGCCATTTGCAACACCTGCCATGCCAGCATCAGCAGGGGTACGAAAAGTAGCAGCCTGACCACCACCAGCATGATCAGGCACATGTCAGCCAAGCACCCGACTTTGTGGAAAGTACAACAGAGTCGAGGAGCGGTGCTTGCTGATGTCACTGCTACGTCTTTGCCAGTTGTGCGTGCGAGCCAATCCCCTGTCCATGCTGGCCGCGAACAAGCCTCCGGCCCTGCACCTGAAGTTGCCCACGTACAAATTACACCACCATCAAGCATGTCCTTGTCCCAGCGCAGTGTTCAATTATCCATTCAGCAAACATTTGAACGCAGGCGCAAATACGCTGCCAACGCCCCACATGCCACAGTCCTGAATGATCACATTTCGCGAATCATTGCGCTACAAATGTTGCCTTTCCGGCTGTTGTAGACGGAAGCATTCTGCGACCTGATGGCGGCTGCTGTCCCACGTCACTCGGTCCCCAGCCGCCACTATTTCTCCAGATGTGCCGTCCCCGCATTGCATAACCACGTGTCCAACAGCATCACACGTGCCCTGAACAACGCTGTTTGAGCCAAAGTCCACCTAATAATAATAATAATAATACAGCTTTATTTATATAGCGCCAACATATTACGCAGCGCTTTACAATGTAGGGTTAGAGTACAGAAAATATAATACAGTAAGTAATTACAGTAGAGAACAAATACAGTAGAATAATTGGATACAAAACAATAGGCATAGAATCAATGTAAAAAAGAAAATACAAAAAATAAAGCAAGAAATGAAGGTGACCCTGCTCAAAAGAGCTTACAATCTACAACGGGATAGGGGTTGCACAAGGTACAGGGGCTTATTGCACTGATGGTCCAGGCATCTCGAGGAAATGGGGCAAAGAACTAAGCTTAAATGGATGGTCATTATACAGTCTGTGTAGACCTTTTTGGTTTGGTGGAGTTTGTAGAAGAGTAATGTCCAGAGGGATAGCCCACTATCTACAGTACAAAGGACTTCTATTAGGGAGTATGATAGGCCGCCTTAAAAAGATGCGTTTTTACGGATCGTCTGAAGCCATGCAAGTTGTGGATAGTCCTGATTTCTTTTGGTAAAGCATTCTAGAGGTTTGGTGCAGGTCTGGAGAAGTCTTGGAGCCGGGAGTGGGAGGATCGGATTATTACCGATGTCAGTCGAAGGTCATTTGAGGAACATAGAGCGCGAGTGGGGTGATAGACAGAGATGAGGGAGGAGAGGTAGGGGGGTGCTGCACTGTGAATAGCTTTGTGGGTGATAAGAAGCAATTTGAATTTGATGCTGTAGTATACGGGCAGCCAGTGCAATGACTGGCACAGAGCAGAGGCATCTGAGTAACGATTGGCCAGATGGGTGATCCTGGCTGCTGCATTAAGGATGGACTGGAGAGGAGAAAGTCTGGTGAGGGGGAGGCCGCTTAATAGAGAATTGCAATAGTCAAGGCGGTAATGGATTAGGGCCACGGTGAGTGTTTTTGTTGTTTACAGGGTGAGAAAGGGACGGACTCTGGAGATATTCTTCAAGTGTAAGTGACATGAGCGGACGAGACATTGTGTGTGGGAGGAGAAGGAGAGATCGGTGTCAAACATAACACCCAGACAACGAGCCTGCTGCCTAGGCATTATCGTGGTGCCACAAACTGAGAGAGAGATGTCCGATTTAGGGAGGTTAGTGGATGGGGGGGAGCAGAAGAAGTTCAGTTTTGGAAAGGTTTAGTTTCAAATAGAGAGTGGACATGATATTGGAAACTGCAGCTAGACAGTCATTGCTGTTCTTTAATACCGCAGGGGTAAGGTCAGGGGCTGAAGTGTATAACCACAGACACGTGGACAAGTGCTTGTGGGCAAGGCCGCTACATCTGCTTGACAAAACACTGGGTTAATATTGTGGAGGCTCTGACACAGTCTGATCGAGGGACGGAACACGTCCTTCCCACACCAAGGATAGCAGGCCCTACCTCTGTCAGGGTTTCACCGACACTCTACAGCTCCGGAATGTCATGCTCTTCAGCCTCCTCCTCCTCCTGCTCATCCTCATCCACTGTACCCTCCACACCAGTCCCAAGCTGGAAGCACTGCAGCACTGCCTCTGCGAAGCGGCAACAGGCTGTGCTGAAGCTAGTCTGCATAGGTGACAAACCCCACAATGCAGAAGAGGTGTGGACAGCTCTGAAACAGCAGGCAGATCACTGGCTCACACCTCTGAACCTAAAGCCAGGAAAGGTCGTGTGTGAGAATGGACGGAACTTGATGGCAGCTTAGAGGCGAGGCCAGCTGACGCATGTTCCATGCGTGGTCCACGTGCTCAACCTGGTGGTTCAGAGGTTTCTAAAGTCATACCCAGAGCTGTCTGAACTGCTGGTAAAAGTTCGCCGTCTGTCTGCACATTTTCGCAAGTCACCTACTGCTTCAGCCGACCTTGGCGGATTTCAGCGCCGTTAGCGTCTTACGGACCACAGACTGGTGTGTGATGTCCCCACGCGTTGGAATTCAACTCTGCACATGTTGGTCAGGATATGTGAGCAGAAGAGGGCAGTTGTTGACTACCTGCATCACCTAATCCGTCGGGAAATGGTTCAAACTCCACACATAACACCTGAGGAGTGGAGATGGATGTCCGACCTATGTACCATCCTCCAAAACTTTGAGGACTCCACCCAGATGGTGAGCGGCAATGACGCCATTATTAGCGTCACCATACCACTACTCTGCCTTCTAAAACGGTCTCTGCTGAAAAACAAAGAGGATGCATTGCAGGCCGAGCACGATGACTTTGAGCAAGAAACAGTAGTGGGTGTGGGTGAAAACACAGAGTCCAGCCTCATCTCATCACAATGTGCAGTGGAGGACTATGACGAGGAGGAGGAGGATGAAGACATGGAGCAACTCTCTGGCCAAATTGAGGATATGACATGCACACCAGTCATACCCTCGATTCAGCGTGGCTGGCCAGAGGACAGGGGAGATGAGGAGGAGGAGGAGGAGGAGGAGGACAGCATGTTCAGTCATCGTGTTGGTCTGGATACTAAAGTGATGGCTGTTAAGAGTCTGGCGCACATGGCTGACTTTATGGTAAGCTGCCTGCCTCGTGACCCTCGCGTTCAGAACATCTTGGCCGAGAATCTGTACTGGTTGGCAACACTGTTAGACCCACGGTACAAGGAGAACTTTATGTCTGTCATTCCTGAGGCTGAGAGGTCAGCCAACACGCAGCAGTTCCAGAAGGCCATAGTCACGGAAGTAGGCAAATCATTCCCCTCACAAAACGGCATAGGTCAGGAATCGGTGGACAACCAAGGCGTACGGCCGAGAGGGGCACAAGTCCAATCCGCCAAAGGTAGGGGAACAGTCTTTACGAGGTGGAACAGTTTTCTCAGCCCCTCACGTACCACAGCCTCTGAGGTGCGGGGTAGTGACACAAGAAATGCTAAGTTTGGTCAGATGCTGAAGGAGTACCTTGCTGATCGAACAACTGTACTGCGAGATTCCTCTGTGCCTTACAATTATTGGGTCTCCAAGCTGGACACGTGGCATGAATTGGCTCTCTACGCCTTGGAAGTCCTGGCCTGCACTGCCGCTAGCATTTTGTCACAGCGTGTTTTCAGTGCCGCAGGTGGAATCATTACTGATAAACGCAACCGCCTGTCAACTGAAAATGCTGACAGGCTGACTGAGATCAAGATGAACAAGGGTTGGATTGGGCCAGACTTCACCACACCACCAACAAATGACAACTGAATTTAAATTTTGTAATGGGAATTTGCCATGTACCTCCACTGACCCATGGGTACACACTTCTGGACTTCCGAGTGTCCAAGTGTGGGATCAGTAATGTCCGTGGACGTGCACTCAGCCAGTTGGTAGGAAGGAGGATCAGGTTGGGAAATGTGCGGTGCAGTATCACGGCTACTGACAATTGACCGTGTGGAAGACAGGGTGTTTGTGGAGGTGCCAATCAGATTTGAAGCATTATCCGCTATCCAAATAACAAGCTGTTGACACTAGTGTTGGTTCAAGAGCGTAGTACTGCAGCGGGCCCCAACAATTTAGGACAGGACGTGTGAGCGAGTAGATGTGCCACTTTCTTGTTGCGAAATTAGTGCTTGCACACGACCTCGGCCTCTGCCTGCACCACCATCACGTTCACCTCCTTGTTCCTTGCCAACGCCCTTGCGCATTTTGCTTGCATACAGCGACAACAGTCACAGGAGAAGATTTTAGTCCCTAACCTGTATCAAGGTATGACGTACACGAGTCTGGTGACTGTTCAGATCACAAGAGATTAGGATTTTAGTTCCCTAACCTGTATCAAGGTATGACGTACAACAGTCTGGTGACTTGAATGGTTTTAGGAGAGGATTTTAGTCCCTAACCTGTATCAAGGTATGACGTACAACAATCTGCTGACTTGAATGGTTTTAGGAGAGGATTTTAGTCCCTAACCTGAATAAAGGTATGACGTACAACAGTGTGGTGACTGTTGAGATGCCAAGAGTTAGGATTTTAGTTCCCTAACCTGAATAAAGGTATGACGTACAACAGTGTGGTGACTGTTGAGATGCCAAGAGTTAGGATTTTAGTTCCCTAACCTGAATAAAGGTATGACGTACAACAGTGTGGTGACTGTTGAGATGCCAAGAGTTAGGATTTTAGTTCCCTAACCTGTAGAAAGGGTATGACGTACAACAGTGTGGTGACTGTTGAGATGACAAGAGTTAGGATTTCAGTTCCCTAACTTGAATAAAGGTATGACGTACAACAGTGTGGTGACTGTAGAGATGCCAAGAGTTAGGATTTTAGTTCCCTAACCTGAATAAAGGTATGACGTACAACAGTGTGGTGACTGTTGAGATGCCAAGAGTTAGGATTTTAGTTCCCTAACCTGAATAAAGGTATGACGTACAACAGTGTGCTGACTGTTGAGATGCTAAGAGTTAGGATTTTAGTTCCCTAACCTGTAGAAAGGGTATGACGTACAACAGTGTGGTGACTGTTGAGATGACAAGAGTTAGGATTTCAGTTCCCTAACCTGAATAAAGGTATGACGTACAACAGTGTGGTGACTGTTGAGATGCCAAGAGTTAGGATTTTAGTTCCCTAACCTGAATAAAGGTATGACGTACAACAGTGTGGTGACTGTTGAGATGCCAAGAGTTAGGATTTTAGTTCCCTAACCTGAATAAAGGTATGACGTACAACAGTGTGGTGACTGTTGAGATGACAAGAGTTAGGATTTTAGTTCCCTAACCTGAATAAAGGTATGACGTACAACAGTGTGGTGACTGTTGAGATGCCAAGAGTTAGGATTTTAGTTCCCTAACCTGAATAAAGGTATGACGTACAACAGTGTGGTGACTGTTGAGATGACAAGAGTTAGGATTTTAGTTCCCTAACCTGAATAAAGGTATGATGTACAACAGTGTGGTGACTGTTGAGATGCCAAGAGTTAGGATTTTAGTTCCCTAACCTGAATAAAGGTATGACGTACAACAGTGTGGTGACTGTTGAGATGCCAAGAGTTAGGATTTTAGTTCCCTAACCTGTAGAAAGGGTATAACGTACAACAGTGTGGTGACTGTTGAGATGACAAGAGTTAGGATTTCAGTTCCCTAACCTGAATAAAGGTATGACGTACAACAGTGTGGTGACTGTTGAGATGCCAAGAGTTAGGATTTTAGTTCCCTAACCTGTAGAAAGGGTATGACGTACAACAGTGTGGTGACTGTTGAGATGCCAAGAGTTAGGATTTCAGTTCCCTAACCTGAATAAAGGTATGACGTACAACAGTGTGGTGACTGTAGAGATGCCAAGAGTTAGGATTTTAGTTCCCTAACCTGAATAAAGGTATGACGTACAACAGTGTGGTGACTGTTGAGATGCCAAGAGTTAGGATTTTAGTTCCCTAACCTGAATAAAGGTATGACGTACAACAGTGTGGTGACTGTTGAGATGCCAAGAGTTAGGATTTTAGTTCCCTAACCTGAATAAAGGTATGACGTACAACAGTGTGGTGACTGTTGAGATGACAAGAGTTAGGATTTTAGTTCCCTAACCTGTAGAATGGGCATGACGTACAACAGTGTGGTGACTGTTGAGATGCCAAGAGTTAGGATTTTAGTTCCCTAACCTGAATAAAGGTATGACGTACAACAGTGTGGTGACTGTTGAGATGCCAAGAGTTAGGATTTTAGTTCCCTAACCTGAATAAAGGTATGACGTACAACAGTGTGGTGACTGTTGAGATGCCAAGAGTTAGGATTTTAGTTCCCTAACCTGAATAAAGGTATGACGTACAACAGTGTGGTGACTGTTGAGATGACAAGAGTTAGGATTTTAGTTCCCTAACCTGTAGAAAGGTATGACGTACAACAGTGTGGTGACTGTTGAGATGACAAGAGTTAGGATTTTAGTTCCCTAACCTGTAGAAAGGGTATGACGTACAACAGTGTGGTGACTGTTGAGATGACAAGAGTTAGGATTTTAGTTCCCTAACCTGTAGAAAGGGTATGACGTACAACAGTGTGGTGACTGTTGAGATGACAAGAGTTAGGATTTCAGTTCCCTAACCTGAATTAAGGTATAACGTACAACAGTGTGGTGACTGTAGAGATGCCAAGAGTTAGGATTTTAGTTCCCTAACCTGAATAAAGGTATGACGTACAACAGTGTGGTGACTGTTGAGATGCCAAGAGTTAGGATTTTAGTTCCCTAACCTGAATAAAGGTATGACGTACAACAGTGTGTGACTGTTGAGATGACAAGAGTTAGGATTTTAGTTCCCTAACCTGTAGAAAGGGTATGACGTACAACAGTGTGGTGACTGTAGAGATGCCAAGAGTTAGGATTTTAGTCCCTAACCTGTATTAAGGTAGTACGTACACCTGTCTGGTGACTTTAATGGTTTCAGGAGACGATTTTAGTCCCTAACCTGTATTAAGGTAGTACGTACACCTGTCTGGTGACTGTTTTGATGACAAGAGTTAGGATTTTAGTCCCTAACCTGTATTAAGGTAGTACGTACACCTGTCTGGTGACTGTTTTGATGACAAGAGTTAGGATTTTAGTCCCTAACCTGTATTAAGGTAGTACGTACACCTGTCTGGTGACTGTAATGGTTTCAGGAGACGATTTTAGTCCCTAACCTGTATTAAGGTAGTACGTACACCTGTCTGGTGACTGTAATGGTTTCAGGAGACGATTTTAGTCCCTAACCTCTATTAAGGTAGTACGTACACCTGTCTGGTGACTGTAATGGTTTCAGGAGACGATTTTAGTCCCTAACCTGTATTAAGGTAGTACGTACACCTGTCTGGTGACTGTTTTGATGACAAGAGTTAGGATTTTAGTCCCTAACCTGTATTAAGGTAGTACGTACACCTGTCTGGTGACTGTAATGGTTTCAGGAGACGATTTTAGTCCCTAACCTGTATTAAGGTAGTACGTACACCTGTCTAGTGACTGTAATGGTTTCAGGAGACGATTTTAGTCCCTAACCTCTATTAAGGTAGTACGTACACCTGTCTGGTGACTGTAATGGTTTCAGGAGACGATTTTAGTCCCTAACCTGTATTAAGGTAGTAAGTACAAGAGTGTGGTGACGTAAGGTAGTACGTACACCTGTCTGGTGACTGTAATGGTTTCAGGAGACGATTTTAGTCCCTAACCTGTATTAAGGTAGTACGTACACCTGTCTAGTGACTGTAATGGTTTCAGGAGACGATTTTAGTCCCTAACCTCTATTAAGGTAGTACGTACACCTGTCTGGTGACTGTAATGGTTTCAGGAGACGATTTTAGTCCCTAACCTGTATTAAGGTAGTAAGTACAAGAGTGTGGTGACGTAAGGTAGTACGCACACCTGTCTGGTGACTGTAATGGTTTCAGGAGACGATTTTAGTCCCTAACCTGTATTAAGGTAGTACGTACACCTGTCTGGTGACTGTAATGGTTTCAGGAGACGATTTTAGTCCCTAACCTCTATTAAGGTAGTACGTATACCTGTCTGGTGACTGTAATGGTTTCAGGAGACGATTTTAGTCCCTAACCTGTATTAAGGTAGTACGTACACCTGTCTGGTGACTGTAATGGTTTCAGGAGACGATTTTAGTCCCTAACCTGTATTAAGGTAGTAAGTACACCTGTCTGGTGACTGTTTTGATGACAAGAGTTAGGATTTTAGTCCCTAACCTGTATTAAGGTAGTACGTACACCTCTCTGGTGACTGTAATGGTTTCAGGAGACGATTTTAGTCCCTAACCTGTATTAAGGTAGTAAGTACACCTGTCTGGTGACTGTAATGGTTTCAGGAGACGATTTTAGTCCCTAACCTCTATTAAGGTAGTACGTACACCTGTCTGGTGACTGTAATGGTTTCAGGAGACGATTTTAGTCCCTAACCTCTATTAAGGTAGTACGTACACCTGTCTGGTGACTGTAATGGTTTCAGGAGACGATTTTAGTCCCTAACCTGTATTAAGGTAGTAAGTACAAGAGTGTGGTGACTCTAATGGTCACAGAAAAGCTTGGATTCCAATCTGTATCACCCTGCCTATATCCTCCTAGATTAGTCCTGAGAAGGACTGTTCTGGTCACTGGAAAGCTTGGACTCCGATCTGGATCACCCTGCCTATATCCTCCTAGATTAGTCCTGAGAAGGACTGTTGTGGTCAGCAGCAGCAGTTTGCAGCCCTGCTCCGGATCTACCTGTAAGGGCCGCAAATCTGTCCCTAAGCAGCAGCAGACACTCTCCCTACACTCACTGTCTGGAAGGCTGTGTGCCGAGCACAGCGAGCCGGGAGTTATAAAGGCTCGGTGACGCTGTGCAGGCCGGCCAATCACTGCTATGCCACAACTAACAGGGCTGTGGCATTGCAGTGGTCTGCCAGCCAATCCCTGCACGTGGGCTGGCTCTCAAAAGAGCGCCAACATGCAGAGATGACGACCACGAGCACAGCACGAGTATCGCGAGATTACTCGGTGCTCGGCGAGTCGCCCGAGTACAGTGATACTCGTGCGAGTACCGAGTAGTGGCGAGCATGCTCGCTCATCACTAGAAGGCAGCCTAACTCTATTAACTTGCAGATTAAACATAAATTTGCAATTTAAAAACATTTTAATACCTTCAGCTTCCCTTTAACTTTCTAATTTTCCTACTTTCAACAACCAAATCCTGCAGCAACAGTACCACAGCAATGATCTTTCAATGACCCTAATAACTCAGCTGTATATTTATGCCAATATTATTTCTAGTAGAAAGACGTTACCCTGAAGCTTGTAATTTTTCCTGCCAATATGCTAAAATTATTCAGTTTCTGAAAACCACTCAATGCCAAAGATATGTCACTTTGATTTTAGAGGTTTACTAATACGTTTTTATGATTTACAATATATTTTGTAGTATGAAATAAATGTAAGGTCTATATAATAAAAAGACCTAACACAACTATATCTAAAACATTGCTATGTGCACATACATATACAGCTAAGTAAATATTAAAGTGAATCTTTAGCAGGTTTTTGCTACTTAAAATGAACCTATCAGGTCCTCCGTGTCTCCAGAGCCACCAACATTTGTGGGTACATATGAATGTTCTCTGAAAAACAGTCCCTTCATTTCTTTGCACACATAAACAGATCTCTAGAAAAAGTATGTATAAATTCTGTATATGATAAATAAATTCGGACTTTCACTAGTCAAGGGGACTTTAGATTCACAAATAGTCTGCCCAGTTAGCATGTTATCACACCCCTGTGGGTGTGATAACCTGACTTACAAGGCGCCAGCACTATACAAAGTTTGTGCATGCTTGCAGCTTTGTTCCACACAGCATTGAGCTTCTGTATGCATCCCAGCTTCAGAGAGGCATAGTGCGCAGGATCAGAAGTGCGGACTGCATCCGGTAAACTAAAGCTAGTGTCACATTTGGTATTGCAATTGCGGTTACCGCATCCAGATTTGGATGTGGTAACCACAATTGCCATTGCAAACATTTTGCAGGCAAAATGTATGGATGAAGCCGCAATCCGGTAACCGGATTGATCTGGACGTGTAATCCGGAGCAATGCGGTTACCATACAGTATGCTCATCCCTGCTGCCACAGGGATGAGCAAACTGTTAACACTGTCATAAAAGATTAAATATTAATAATAATTGTGGGCAACATGTCTCTAGGGGGTGCCCTTCCCCCTTAGAGACATGCTGCCCACTCAGGACGACATGTCATGGGTTAATAACCCCTGGACAGTAAGCCGGCTATTGTCGGCTCTATACAATTTTCTCAATGAAGCCGCGGCTCCCCAGTCAGCTGTGCACATACTATACGTAATGTACGTATAGTATGTGTCACTGTCCAAGGTCCTGTAGGCATTTACAGTAGATCTATGGCGGTGCGCTGCCCATAGATCTACTGTAAATGCTTACAGGACCCTGAATAATCTGATAAGCTTCTATGAAGAGGTAAGTTTTGGACTGGACCAAAGAAATGCAGTGGACGTGGTGTATATGGACTTTTCAATAGCTTTTGATATGGTGCCACACAAAAGGTGGATGCATAAAGAGCAATGGGCATAGCGGAAAATATGTGTAAGTGGGTTAAGAACTGGCTTAGTGATAGGAAACAAAGGGTGGTTATTAATGGAACACACTCGGAATGGGTCACAGTTAACAGTGGGGTACCACAGGGGTCATTATTGGGCCCACTTATTTTTAACATATTTATTAATGACCTTGTAGGGGGCATACAGAGTAGAATCTCAATATTTGCAGATAACACTAAACTCTGCAGGGTAATCAATACAGAGGAGGACAATTTTACATTACAGGAGGATTTATATGGCAAATGAGCTTCAATGGGGATAAATGTAAGGTCACGCACTTGGGCAGAGGAAATAAAAGGTATATTCATGGGCTTAACTGTAGAACACTGGGCAAAACTATCACTGAAAAGACCTGGGTGTATGGGAGATGACAAACTCACATTTAGTGGCCCGGATCAGGCAGCTGCTGCAAAGGCAAATAAAATAATGGGATGTTATAAAAGAAGCATAGGCCATGTCCACACAACTGCGCTCTAAGTATTTAGCGGTTCGCGCTAAATACTTTGGTTTTGTGAGAGAAGCACAGGTGCGTGTGTACCGGCGCTTCCTTGAAACGCAGCCCCTGGTTACCCGATGTGTATCGTGGTAACCAGTTAATACTGCAGGCTGCATAGTGACCGCTTATGCCGAGAGCACAGGGAAACGCTGCTAGCAGCATTTCCCTGTGCGCTTGGCATAAGCGGTCACTAGGCAGCCTGCTGTATGAACTGGTTACCACGATACACATCGGGTAACCAGGGGCAGAGTCTGCAGAATGTGCCCGCACACACGCACATGCGCTTCTCTCACAAAACCTAAGTATTTAGCGCAGAAGCGCTAAATACTTAGAGCGCAGGTGTGTGGACATAGCCATAGATGTTCATGAGAAGAACATAATTTTACCTGAATCAGGAGAGAATTTTTTCCCCCAATGTGGAGCTTAGTGTTGCCACATGTTTTTTTTGCCTTCCTCTAGATAAGGGGCCCCCAACTCCAGGCCTCTAGGGCTGCCAACAGTGCAGGATTTCAGGATTTCCTTAGTATTGCACAGGTGTCAATGTGATCAAATGCACAGGTAATGATTCCAACCCCTGTGCAATACTAAGGAGATCCTGAAAACATGCACTGTTGGCGGCCCTCGAGATCTGGAGTTGGGGACCCCTGCTCTGGATCAACATGTTAGGCTATGGGTTGAACTAGATGGACTTAAAAGGTACCTGTCAGCTGGTTTATGCCTTCCCAGCTATCACTGTCTGTACCTGCAGCTTTATAATACCAGTCTAATCATCCCTGTCTGAGCTCAGAGTGTAATGTGAAAGGTGAAATAAAAGCATTTATACACTTACATTTCCTTATGTAATGAGGCAGTCAGTCCCCAGCTTGGAGGACGGAGACTGTTTGGCAGGTTAATAGTTAAAATTTCAGCCTTATGTTAGAACATGTTGGGAGACCTGATGTGATGTCATAACCATGTGACTACAATAGGCGAAGCTAAATCCCCATAGGACATAATAAGTTTGCTCACTTAGCTCCACCCACTATGGTCACATGATCGTTACATCACACAGGTCTTTAGCCATGCTAGTTAATAGTGAGTTAACTATTATCCTGCCAGACAGTCTCCCTCCTCCAAGGTGTAGACTGAAATGTAAGTGTATAAATGCTATTTTTTCACCTTTCACATTATACTATGAGCTCAGACAGGAATGATTAGACTAGTATTATAAATCTACAGCTGTAGACAGTGATAGCTGGGGAGGCATAAACCAGCTGATAGGTTTCTATGTTCTCTTCAAAGGCCTGTTTGCACAATGCGTATTTTGATGTGTATTTGGTGAGGATCCACTGAAGATCTGCACCAAATATGCAGCAGCGTATTTCCCCAGCAAAATCCATGTGATTTGTGAAGTCCTGTCACCATGGTGCATTTTTCTTTCGCCGCAGAGCTGCTGCATATTTGCGGGAAAATCTGCAGCATGTGAATTCTTGTTGCAGATTTTACTGCGTTTTTCACCCATAGACGCTCATGTTAACGCAGCAGATAGTGAGCAGTATTCGCATTAAAATCAGCAGGAAGTGATAGTATTGAAGTGGGGGAGCAGGATATGACATCTTTTCTTTTCTTTTTTTTAGATAAAGTATCCAAACTTTATTGAAATAGACACAAAGCACCTTCAAATTCACATGAAATCTGCACCAAAAATGCATCAAAAATGCACAGTGTGGACAGGGATGGTTTTGGTGCATTTTTCTGACAGTAGGCGCAAATTTTTGAAGTCAAAGATCTGCACCACCAACTCAGCGTGCGAATGCAAACTACCGTATATACTCGCGTATAAGCCGAGTTTTTCAGCCCAAAAATTGGGCTGAAAAGTCCCCCCTCGGCTTATACGCGAGTCACTGTATACTGTATACAATGTATACAGTATACAGTGCCCCCCATCAGTATACAGGGCCCCCCCCCCCGCCGCAATCCTGGAAAGGAAGAGATTAGTATACTTATCCCTGCCGCTGTCCCGCTGTCGCTGTCCCGCCGCCATCGCGATCCTCCATCTTCTTCCGGCTTTCTCCGGTGGGCACAGACAGTGACGTCATTGTCTGCGCGACCGAGGAGGAAGCCGGAAGAAGATGGAGGATCGCGATGGCGGCGGGACAGCGACAGCGGGACAGCGGCAGGGATAAGTATACTAATCTCTTCCTTTCCAGGATTGCGGCGGGGGGGCCTGTATACTGATGGGGGGGCCTGTATATAGATGGGGGGGCCTGTATATACCTCTGGGGCATCTGTATACTACCACTGGGGCTCCTGTATATACCTCTAGGGGCATCTGAGTACTACCACTGGGGCTGCTGTATATAGATGGGGGGGCCTGTATATACCTCTGAGGCATCTGTATACTACCACTGGGGCTGCTGTATATAGATGGGGGGCCTGTATATACCTCTGGGGCATCTGTATACTACCACTGGGGCTGCTGTATATAGATGGGGGGGCCTGTATATACCTCTGGGGCATCTGTATACTACCACTGGGGCTGCTGTATATAGATGGGGGGGCCTGTATATACCTCTGGGGCATCTGTATACTACCACTGGGGCTGCTGTATACTGTTGGGGGGGCCTGTATATACCTCTGGGGCTTCTGTATACTACCACTGGGGCTGCTGTATATACCTCTAGGGGCTTCTGTATACTACCACTGGGGCTGCTGTATATACCTCTGGGGCTTCTGTATACTACCACTGGGGCTGCTGTATATACCTCTGGGGCTTCTGTATACTACCACTGGGGCTGCTGTATATACCTCTGGGGCTTCTGTATACTACCACTGGGGCTGCTGCTGTATACTACCACTTGGGAGGCTGCTGTATACCACACTGCTGGGGGCTGTATACTTGTGCTGGGGTCCACCCTCGGCTTATACACGAGTCAATAGGTTTTCCCAGGTTTTGGGGGCAAAAGTAGGGGGGTCGGCTTATACACGGGTCGGCTTATACACGAGTATATACGGGTAAATGTATAGGGTGTGCTCACAAACTATAGAATTGATAAAGAGATAATCATGTACATATTGATCTAAATTTAACCACACAGATCATTTTTTGTGATGTCATATCTGTCACCTCTGCAGTAGAATGGAGTGCACAGCAGATTTAAAACTTCAATGGGGAGAAACATTTACCAGTAAAACATCATCATATATGATGGCTTGATGGCTTAATGGCTAGCACTGTTTCTTTACAATGCTGAGATTCTGGATTCAAACCCACCAAAGAGAATGCTTGAAAGGAGTTTGTATATTCTCTCGATGTTTGAGTGGGATTTCTCTCCTAGATTGATAAGGAGTTTAGATTGTAAGCCTTAATGGGGACAGTCTGTAAAGCACTGTAATATTAATTATCATATATATAAAACCCGAAGCCACTTCCGTCTTCAAGGGACAAAAATGACGTCACACGACGGAAGTGGCTTGGGCACTACACCCGCTCAGGGTGGACCAAGATGGCAGCCGTAAGCGGAGCCGGACTCAGCCAGCCCCGCCACGCTTTCGGCCGCCCCTACACTGCCCAAAACACCCACACATCACGTTAGTCAGTCGTCTCCCGCCCGCTAAACACCTCTTCGGGAGACGACCGCCATTACCTCTGGCTGCTTTCACAAGTGCTGGCTCCTCCCCCTCACTTCCGGCGTCCGGGACTGCGCAATGACAGCCGCACGGACCGCCCTCCGCTCCTGCACTGCCACCAGCCTCCGGGGCTCAGCCCTTTGCCGGACGGCAGGAGACCAAGTGGCCCCGGGGATACCGACACCGCTGCTGTGCAGCCTACACCGAGGGAGAGAGGTATGCAGCCTGTAGGAGGAGGAGAGGTGGCGTAATGTCTGCCCTCCAGCCTCCCCTGTGTCCTCTGCCCTCCAGCCTCCCCTGTGTCCTCTGCCCTCCAGCCTCCCGTTTGTCCTCTGACCTCCAGCCTCCCTTGTGTCCTCTGCCCTCCTGCCTCCCCTGTCTTCTCTGCCCTCCAGCCTCCCCTGTCTCCTCTGCCCTCCAGCCTCCCCTGTCACCTCTGCCCTCCAGCCTCCCCTGTCTCCTCTGCCCTCCTCTGCCCTCCAGCCTCCCCTGTCCTCAGCCCTCCTCTGCCCTTCAGCCTCCCCTTTCTCCTCTGCCCTCCTCACCCCTCCAGCCTCCACTCTCCTCACCCCTCCATATGCAATGTACAGTATGTGTATATATGTGTGTGTATGTAGGCACTTCCGTCACTTTGTCCGCACTTCCGTCACTTTGTCCGCACTTTCGTCACTTTGTCCGCACTTCCGTCACTTTGTACACACACATACACACACACTCCGCTATACTTACCACCGGCCCTGCGTCCGCCGCCTGGATCCTCAGTCGACATGTCGCTGCCCCCGAACTACTGGATCCAATATAGCGTCCAAGAAGTGTGGCCAAACTTCCCGGACGCCATATTGGATCAAGTCATCCGGGGCCGCCGACATTATTTTTTGGTCAAGATGGGGTCCGGGAAGTCTCGCCAGACTTCCCAGACGCCATATTGAATCCAGTCGTCCGGGGGCGGCGACATGTCGACTCAGGATCTAGGCGGCGGGGAAGACGCAGGGCCGGTGGTAAGTATAGCGGAGTGTGTGTATGTGTGTGTGTGTATGTGTGTGCTGACCAATCTGCACACGGCACTGCGCTGACCACTCTGCCCACGGCGCTGCGCTGACCACTCTGCCCACGGCGCTGCGCTGACCAATCTCACCGCACTCACTGCTAACCACTGAGCCACCGCACTCACTGCTAACCACTGAGCCACCGCACTCACTGCTAACCACTGAGCCACCGCGCAGTGCTAACCACTGAGCCACCGCGCAGTGCTAACCACTGAGCCACCGCGCAGTGCTAACCACTGAGCCACCGCGCACTGCTAACCATTGAGCCACCGCGCAGTGCTAACCACTGAGCCACCGCGCAGTGCTAACCACTGAGCCACCGCGCAGTGCTAACCACTGAGCCACCGCGCAGTGCTAACCACTGAGCCACCGCGCAGTGCTAACCACTGAGCCACCGCGCAGTGCTAACCACTGAGCCACCGCATACTCTGCTACTCACTGAGCCATCTGTATACACACAATTCATTTCACCGCACTCCCCTAACTATTACTAAATAAACTATATATGGATTCTAGACTACCCTATTCTTTAGAATCGGGCCGCCATCTAGTGCTACATAAGTGAGTAAAACGTAATAAACAGCGCATATCAATTTTGAACATGCACAATATTTATTTTAATCCAACCTGAACCCCTGTAACCTTGAGAAAATAAAATAGCTCAAATTAAAGTTACAACTTTAAAAGGAACCTGCCATCTGACTCATGCTGCCAAAACCACGGGCAGAATAAATCATATCCAGACTGCACCATTGCAAACAGGTGCAAAATTCTCTGAAATGTTCCTGTGTTCCAAAGAACATACAGTACAGACCAAACGTTTGGACACACCTTCTCATTCAAAGAGTTTTCTTTATTTTCATGACTTTGAAAATAATAGATTCACACTGAAGGCATCAAAACTATGAATTAACACATGTGAATTATATACTTAACAAAAAAGTGTGAAACAACTGAAAATATGTCTTATATTCTAGGTTTCTTCAAAGTAGCCACCTCTTGCTTTGATTACTGCTTTGCACTCTCTTGATGAGCTTCAAGAGGTACACACCGGAAATGGTCTTCCAACAGTCTTGAAGGAGTTCCCAGAGGTGTTTAGCACTTGTTGGCCCTTTTGCCTTCAATCTGCGGTCCAGCTCGCCCCAAACCATCTTGATTGGGTTCATGTCTGGTAACTGTGGAGGCCAGGTCATCAGGCGTAGCACCCCATCACCATCACACCTCCTCCTCCATGCTTCACGGTGGGAGCCAGGCATGTAGAGTCCATCCGTTCACCTTTTCTGCGTCACACAAGCACACAGTGGTTGGAACCAAAGATCTCAAATTTGGACTCATCAGACCAAAGCAAAGATTTCCACTGGCCTGAAGTCCATTCCTTGTGTTCTTTATCCCAAACAAGTCTCTTCTGCTTGTTGCCTGTCCTTAGCAGTGGTTTCCTATCAGCTATTTTTCCATGAAGGCCTGCTGCACAAAGCCTCCTCATAACAGTTGTAGAGATGTGTCTGCTGCTTGAAATCTGTGTGGCATTGACCTGGCCTCTAATCTGAGCTGCTGTTAACCTGCGATTTCTGAGGCTGGTGACTGGGATGAACTTATCCTCTGCAGCAGAGGTGACTCTTGCTCTTCCTTTCCTGGGGCGGTCTTCATGTGAGCCAGTTCCTTTGTAGCGCTTGATGGTTTTTGCAACTGCACTTGGGGACACTTTCAAAGTTTTCCGAATTTTTCAGACTAATGACCTTCATTTCTTAAAGTAATGATGGCCACTCGTTTTTCTTTACTTAGCTGCTTTTTTCTTGCCATAATACAAAGTCTAACTGTCTATTCAGTAGGACTATCAGCTGTGCATCCACCAGACTTCTGCACAACACAACTGATGGTCCCAACCCCATTTATAAGGCAAGAAATCCCACTTAATAAACCAGCCAGTGCACACCTGTGAAGTGAAAACCATTTCCGGTGACTTCCTCTTGAAGCACATCAAGAGAATGCCAAGAGTGTGCAAAGCAGTAATAAAAGCAAAAGGTGGCTACTTTGAAGAACCTAGAATACAGTTGTGGCCAAAAGTATTGACACCCCTGTAATTCTGTCAGATAATACTCAGTTTCTTCCTGAAAATGATTGCAATCACAAATTCTTTGGTATTATTATCATTTAATTTGTCTTCAATGAAAAAACACAAAAAGAATTGTCCTAAAGCCAAATTCGATATAATTCCACACCAAACATAAAAAAGGGGGTGGACAAAAGTATTGGCACTGTTAGAAAAATCTTGTGATGCTTCTCTAATTTGTGTAATTAACAGCACCTGTAACTTACCTGTGGCACCTAACAGGTGTTGGCAATAACTAAACCACACTTGCAGCCAGTTGACATGGATTAAAGTTGACTCAACCTCTGTCCTGAGTCCTTGTATGTACCACATTGAGCATGGAGAAAAGAAAGAAGACCAAAGAACTGTCTGAGGACTTGAGAAACCAAATTGTGAGGAAGCATGAGCAATCTCAAGGCTACAAGTCCATCTCCAAAAACCTGAATGTTCCTGTGTCTATCGTGCGCAGTGTCATCAAGACATTTAGGCTATGTGCACACTGGCCGGGTTTGTGCAGGTTTAGCAGCGGAAACCGCCGGTCGGTTTCCATGAGGTTTATGTAAATTTATGTTAATCCAAAAGCGGCTTTTGGGTTAACATATAAACCTATGGAAACCGACCCCCGGTGTGCACACACCGGCGGTTTCCACATGCTCATCCGTTGCTAAAGCGCTGGGTTCCCAGCGGGTTAGCAAAGAATGAGCATGTCCTATAAACCGGCCGGTTCTGCAGCGGCTGCAAGCAGAATCATGTGCTGCTTCCAGCCACTGCAGAACCGCCGCCGCTAACCCGCTGTGCACCCGCCGCAAACCCGAGGCACAGCCGCCGCACATACCCGACAGGAAGCCGGTGGATGGCTCCGGAGCATCCTGTCGGGTCCGCCCAGCCGCCGACGACCCTAACCCGCTGTGCACCCGACAACGTGTGCACATAGCCTTAAAGCCCATGGTACTGTGGCTAACCTCCCTAGATGTGAACGGAAAAGAAAAATTGACAAGAGATTTCAACGCTGGAGATGATTGACAGGTCTCTGAGTATATATTGTTAGTTAGACGTGAGGCAGTGACCCAGGCACTTTTGTTCACACAGCACACAGTTTATTTACAAGTCCAGGTAATTACAGACCTTGTAAGATCCAGGACGCAGCCGATACCACCCTGTTCACACAGCCCTGCAAAGTCTATACACTGTTGCTAGGGTTTTTCTTGGCCAGGTTCCCTTGGAAGGGCCAAGTTCACGCTGCCAGACTGTGTTAAATGGCACACATCCAGCACACAGAGCTTCTTCTGCTCTGTCCACCTGGCTCCCACTGAGAACCCTGCACTGTCCTGCAGTCCAGGTTATAAACCTACTAGTAAAAAGGCCCGATGCAATTGCATCGGGAGCGCGGTGAAATGAATTGTGTGTATACAGGCCGGTGTGTGGGTAGCAGAGTACAGAGGCGGCTCTGTGGGTCGAAGAGTCCACAGGCGGCTCTGTGGGTCGCAGAGTCCACAGGCGGCTCTGTGGGTCGCAGAGTCCACAGGCGGCTCTGTGGGTGGCAGAGTCCACAGGCGGCTCTGTGGGTCGCAGAGTCCACAGGCGGCTCTGTGGGTGGCAGAGTCCACAGGCGGCTCTGTGGGTCGCAGAGTCCACAGGCGGCTCTGTGGGTGGCAGAGTCCACAGGCGGCTCTGTGGGTGGCAGAGTCCACAGGCGGCTCTGTGTGTCGCAGAGTCCACAGGCGGCTCTGTGGGTCGCAGAGTCCACAGGCGGCTCTGTGGGTCGCAGATTGTACACAGGCGGCTCTGTGGGTTGCAGATTGTACACAAGCCGCAGAGTCCACAGGCGGCTCTGTGGGTCGCAGAGTCCACAGGTGGCTCTGTGGGTCGCAGAGTCCACAGGCGGCTCTGTGGGTCCCAGAGTCCACAGGCGGCTCTGTGGGTCGCAGAGTCCACAGGCGGCTCTGTGGGTCGCAGAGTCCACAGGCGGCTCTGTGGGCCGCAGAGTCCACAGGCGGCTCTGTGGGCCGCAGAGTCCACAGGCGACTCTGTGGGTCGCAGATTGTACACAGGCGGCTCTGTGGGCCGCAGATTGTACACAGGCCGCAGAGTCCACAGGCGGCTCTGTGAGTGGCAGAGCCCACAGGCGGCTCTGTGGGTCGCAGAGTCCACAGGCGGCTCTGTGGGTCGCAGAGTCCACAGGCGGCTCTGTGGGTCGCAGAGTCCACAGGCGGCTCTGTGGGTCGCAGAGTCCACAGGCGGCTCTGTGGGTCGCAGAGTCCACAGGCGGCTCTGTGGGTCGCAGAGTCCACAGGCGGCTCTGTGGGTCGCAGAGTTCACAGGCGGCTCTGTGGGTCGCAGATTGTACACAGGCGGCTCTGTGGGTCGCAGATTGTACACAGGCGGCTCTGTGGGTCGCAGATTGTACACAGGCGGTTCTGTGGGTAGCAGATTGTACACAGGCCGCGGAGTCCAGAGGCAGCTCTGTGGGCCGCAGAGTCCACAGGCGGCTCTGTGGGCCGCAGAGTCCACAGGCGGCTCTGTGGGTCGCAGAGTCCACAGGCGGCTCTGTGGGTCGCAGAGTCCACAGGCGGCTCTGTGGGTCGCAGAGTCTACAGGCGGCTCTGTGGGTCGCAGAGTTCACAGGCGGCTCTGTGGGTCGCAGATTGTACACAGGCGGCTCTGTGGGTCGCAGATTGTACACAGGCGGCTCTGTGGGTCGCAGATTGTACACAGGCCGCGGAGTCCAGAGGCGGCTCTGTGGGCCGCAGAGTCCACAGGCGGCTCTGTGGGCCGCAGAGTCCACAGGCGGCTCTGTGGGCCGCAGAGTCCACAGGCGGCTCTGTGGGCCGCAGAGTCCACAGGCGGCTCTGTGGGTCGCAGAGTCCACAGGCGGCTCTGTGGGTCGCAGATTGTACACAGGCGGCTCTGTGGGTCGCAGATTGTACACAGGCGGCTCTGTGGGTCGCAGATTGTACACAGGCGGCTCTGTGGGTCGCAGATTGTACACAGGCGGCTCTGTGGGTCGCAGATTGTACACAGGCGGCTCTGGGGGTCGCAGATTGTACACAGGCCGCAGAGTCCACAGGCGGCTCTGTGGGTCGCAGAGTCCACAGGCGGCTCTGTGGGTCGCAGAGTCCACAGGCAGCTCTGTGGGTCGCAGAGTCCACAGGCGGCTGTGTGGGTCACAGAGTCCATAGGCGGTTCTGTGGGTCGCAGATTGTACACAGGCGGCTCTGTGGGTCGCAGATTGTACACAGGCCGCAGAGTCCACAGGTGGCTCTGTGAATCGCAGGGTCCACAGGCGGCTCTGGGGGCCGCAGGGTCCACAGGCGGCTCTGCGGGCGGCAGGGTCCACAGGCGGCTCTGCGGGTGGCAGGGTCAACAGGCGGCTCTGCGGGCGGCAGGGTCCACAGGCGGCTCTGCAGGCGGCAGGGTCCACAGGCGGCTCTGCGGGCGGCAGGGTCCACAGGCGGCTCTGCGGGCGGCAGGGTCCACAGGCGGCTCTGCGGGCGGCAGGATCCACAGGCGGCTCTACGGGCGGCAGGGTCCACAGGCGGCTCTGCGGGAGGCAGGGTCCAGAGGCGGCTCTGCGGGCGGCAGGGTCCACAGGCGGCTGTGCGGGCGGCAGGGTCCACAGGCGGCTGTGCGGGCGGCAGGGTCCACAGGCGGCTCTGGGGGCCGCAGGGTCCACAGGCGGCTCTGCGGGCGGCAGGGTCCACAGGCGGCTCTGGGGGCCGCAGGGTCCACAGGCGGCTCTGCGGGCGGCAGAGTTTACAGGCGGCTCTGTGGGTCGCAGATTGTACACAGGTCGCAGGGTCCACAGGCGGCTCTGTGGGTCGCAGGGTCCACAGGCGGCTCTGGGGGCCGCAGGGTCCACAGGCGGCTCTGCGGGCGGCAGGGTCCACAGGCGGCTCTGAGGGCGGCAGGGTCCACAGGCGGCTCTGCAGGCGGCAGGGTCCACAGGCGGCTCTGCGAGCGGCAGGGTCCACAGGCGGCTCTGCGGGCGGCAGGGTCCACAGGCGGCTCTGCGGGCGGCAGGGTCCACAGGCGGCTCTGCGGGCGGCAGGGTCCACAGGCGGCTCTGCGGGCGGCAGGGTCCACAGGCGGCTCTGTGGGCGGCAGGGTCCACAGGCGGCTGTGCGGGTGGCAGGGTCCACAGGCGGCTGTGCGGGCGGCAGGGTCCACAGGCGGCTGTGTGGGCGGCAGGGTCCACAGGCGGCTCTGTGGGCGGCAGGGTTGACAGGCGGCTCTGTGGGTCGCAGAGTCCACAGGGGGCTCTGTGGGTCGCAGAGTCCACAGGGGGCTCTAATCCAAGAAAAGGTAAAAGTGGTCACAATCACCTATACCTGTAGAATGTAATTCCCACAGCAGCAGAAGAGAATAACCCCACGACAACTGTGTTGGTGCACCTGTCCTTCTCCTCCTCCCCTCCAGGGGTCTCTGTATGGATGAAGACCGGCGCAATGCATCATGGGTCTTGTAGTTGTGGGCAGGGTGCGGAAACTGGGCGCCTCACCCTCCCGGACTACGATTCCCGTGATCCTTTGCGAGCGGCCTATGAGCGAGCAGCACTTGGAGCAGGGGTGTAGTGGGGAGGGAAGCTGGCAGTGGCGGCGCCTCCTCTCCTGCTGGCAGCCTCTGATCGCAGCCCCTGGCACCGGGCACAGGAGGATGTGAGTGTGTGAGGAGAACAGAAAGAGGCCATGACAACTCTGCTGGTGCACCTGTCCTTCTCCTCGTTCCCTCCAGGGGTGTGTTTATGGATGAAGAGTTGACCGGCGCAATGCATGATGGGTATTGTAGTTGTGGGCAGGGCGCGGAAACTGTGCGCCTTACCCTCCCGGACTACGATTCCCGTCATCCTTTGCGAGCGGCCTATGAGCGAGTAGCAGATGGAGCAGGGGGGTAGCGGGGAGGGGAAGCTGGCAGTGGCGGCGCCTCCTCTGCTGCTGGCAGGCTCTGATCGCAGCCCCCGCCACCGGCGACAGGACGACGTGAGTGTCTCCCAGCAAGCGAGGGTTGGCAGGATGGTGTGAGGTAGTGCAGCTGCAGCTCGCGATGACGCTACGCGTCATCGCTCGCAGTCGCGCAAAGGAGTCTGGGATTCGGCTACAGTGCCCGAATTCCCAACTCCCGATTATATAAGTAGATTCCTGGACCTGGGAATGGTAGTAAACACAGAGTGGAGGGATATTACTGGGTTTCCGAGCACATTCTTTGGGACACATCACGGCCTTCATATATGACCCCACTCACTGACTCACATACCCCCCCACCTCTATTCAAGCTTGAGGGGTTGAACACCAGCTATCATACAAGGTCCCCTAGGCAGGCCATCTGCATTGCCTTGGTACCTCCCTGTGCGATGTTCCACAGTAAAACTGTATTTCTGCAGGGAGAGGAACCACCAGGTGACCCTAGCATTCTGCTCCTTTGTATTTCTCATCTAGACCAATGAGGAGTGGTCCTTAACCAAGCGAAAATGTCGCCCCAACAGGTAAAAGCATTCTGATTCCAAAGCCCACTTTATGGCCAGGCACTCCTTTTCCATTACGTTATAGTTCCTCTCCGGTGGGGTGAGCTTCCTACTCAAGTAGGTGACAGGGTGCTCTTCCCCGTGTACCATTGGTAAAGTACCACCCCGACCGACCTCAGAGGCATCCGTCTGCACAATAAACTTATTCTGAAGGTCGGGATTGGTGAGAACGAGTTGTTCGCATAGGACCACCTTAGGGGCCTGAAAGGACTCCTCAGCCTGCATATTCCAGCGCACCAAGACCGACTTCTTTCCTTTCAGAAGATCCGTCAATGGTGCTGACAATCCAGCAAAATTAGGAATGAAGCGTCAATAGTACCCTATGATGCCCAGAAAAGCCCTTACCTGCTTCATGGTAAGGGGTAGGGGCCATTTTTGAATAGCCTCGATTTTATTGATTTGGGGCTTAATTACCCCTTGGCCTATTACATACCCCAAGTAATGGGCTTCCTTGAGTTCCACTGCACATGTCTTTGGATTAGCTGTCAGACCGGCAGTTCTGAGCGACTCCACCACCGCTTGTACCTGAACCAACCAAGTGGACCTGCCAATCGGTGCTATAGATTATGATATAATCTAGATACGCTGATGCATACTGATGTGTTTCCAACACTATGTTCATCAGCCTCTTTATCGTGGCTGGAGCCCCATGTAACCGAAAGGGCAAGATAACATAATGATAGAGATCCTCAGGTGTAATAGAAGCAGTCTTTTCCTTTGCTGACTCCGTCAGTGGCACCTGCCAATAGCCCTTGGTCAGATCAAGCTTTGTGAAATACTGCACTTTTCCCAGTCTCTCAATTAGTTCATCCACCCTGGGCATTGGGTAAAGGTCGAACTTTGACACTTTATTTAACCTCCGGAAGTTGTTACAAAACCGTAACGATCAGTCAGGTTTTGGGATCAGAACAATGGGACTGGCCCACTCGCCCATGGACTTCTCAATCACTCCCAGGTGAAGTATTTTTTTCACCTCCTCCACGATAGCTTGCATTCGAGCCTTCACTACCTGGTATGGTTTTATGCGTACCTTTACATGAGGCTCGGTGGCACTATCGTGTTGTATGAGGGAAGTCTTGCCTGGCAGGTCTAAGAAAACACTAACCTCCATGCCTTTCACCTCTGTTGTTTTGTGAGAGTGTCCTTTATCTTCACTCCTGTCTCATCCTCCCCCGATGCCACTGTAGCCAGAGTGAGGAGACTGGAGGAAGATAGGTCCGGGGTTACATCAGATAGTATGCATTCTCTGTCTTTACAGGATTTCAACAGGTTTACATGGTATATTTGCTTTGGTTTCCTCCTAACTGGTTGAAACACCTTGTAATTCACCTCCCCAACCTTTTCCCGAATTTCATAGAGACCTTGCTACTTAGCTAAGAACTTACTTTCTGCGGTGGGTACCAACTCTAACACACGGTCCTCCTGATTAAAGGACTTGACAGTGGCCTTTCTGTTATACCTAGCGCTTTGAGCTGCCCGGGCATCCTGCAGATATACCTTTACAATTGTCATGACATCTGCAATTTGGTCCTGCATACCCATAAAGTGCTCAATTACGCTTTTATGGGGGTGGGCTCTTGCTCCCATGTTTCTTTAGCTATATTCAACAAACTCCGGAGATGCTGACCATAAAACAACTCAAACGGCGAAAACCCGGTTGACGACTGTGGCACTTCATGGATAGCAAACATTAAATAAGGAAGCAACAGGTCCCAATCCTTCTCGTCCTTGAAGACCACCTTTTTGAGCATAGTTTTCAGGGTTTTATTAAAATTCCACCAGACCATCAGTTTGGGGGTGGTACACTGATGTACGCAGCTGCTTAATCTGGAGACGTTTGCACAGTCTCTTGGTGACTTTTGACATGAATGGGGTTTCCTGATCTGTAAGGATCTCCTTGGGCAACCCCACATGACAGAACATGGCAATTAACTCCCGAGTAATAAGATTTGCTGAAGTATGTCTGAGTAGTAGTGCCTCAAAGTAGCAGGTGGTGTAATCGACTATTACCAGGATATGTTGGTGATCCAGGGCAGACTTTACAATTGGTCCTACCAGATTCATTGAGATTCGCTGAAAAGGTACCTCTTTGATAGGCAAATGGACTGCGGAAATGAGCCATGGGTGCGGTTAGCTGGCATTCAGGGCAGGATTCACAAAACCTTTTTATCTCCCTGACAACTCTGGGCCAAACAAATTGCTGCAAAAGTAGCTCCTGCGTTTTCTTTACCCTCAGTTGGCCACTCATTAGGTGTTTATGTGCCAACTCTAGGGCTTGCCAGCGACATTGCTAAGGAATTAACAGCTGCTCCACTACATCACCCCGTAATTTATCCAATTGATAGAGGAAATCTCGCTTGAGGGTGAAATGGGGAAAACTCACCGCGGCACTGGGCGTTTGTGCCACCCTATTAATTACTGTCACCCTAATTCGGGCATGGACCAACGTAGGATCCTGAAGTTGGGCTGTCCCAAAATTATCCAAAGACAGCTCTAGCTCCGGGATCGGCTCGAGCTCTGCTACCATTAACTCTAGGGGAAACCTGATGGGTTTACACTCTGTTCCTATATTGGTGACCCCTACGGCAGGTATCCCAGACTCGGGAACTTTGGGCTCAGGGCCCGATTTGTCCATTACCTGAGGAGGTTTGGGTTGCCTCCTACATAGAGTCCAGAAAAGAGGCAGGTCCCGCCCCAAAATAATATCATAGGGGAGCATTTTCATCACCCCCACTTTGTGTTGAACCTGTCCACATGGGGTAGTAATAGTGACTACCTCTGTTGGGTACTCACGGAGATCCCCATAGATACAGTGTACCCCCAATTTATGACCAGTTGGATTTGTCCCAGAGGCCAGAGATGCCTGCACGAGGGTCACGAGGCTTCCCAAGCCCAACAGTGCGGTCACCTTGTACCCATTAACATGCACTTGGCACAAATGAAGCTCCTTTCCCTTGGTAACAGTGTTCGCCATACAAACAGTCTAGGCGTACATCGATACCCAGTGGGTATACCCACAGTCTATGGGCTCGGTGGTTAATAGACACTGTGCCACAATAAGTCCCAGCCCTTGGCACCGCCAACACCTCATAGTGAGGGTAAGTCTGTTTGAGGTGACCCATTAAGGGGACATGGGCTTTCGGCCCTCTTTAAGGCGGAGTGTAGTCTCGGCCGGGTCTGAGGTGGAGTCCAGCGCAGGGCCAGGTTGAGGGTCTTAAATCACTTTTTTGGTGGATGTGCACATAAAGTGCCAGTGTCCCTGATTAAGTCCTGTGTAGCCACATGACTCTCTACCAAACTCATCAACTGATCCATTGTACCTGGGTCACTGTGTCCCACCCACCATTAAATGGATACAGGCAGAGTGCGCACAAACTGGTCAACCACCACCCTCTCTACCATCTAGGCTGGGCTCAATGTCTCAGGCTGTAGCCACTTCATCACCAGGTGCAACAAGTTATATGCCTGATACCGTATGGGTTTACCCTACTCGAAGAACCACTGGCTTACCCGCTGAACCCTTATGTACTAACCGCCATTCGGGCAAGGATCTCACCTTTTATGGACCCATAGTTCCTGGCATTCTCTGAACAGAGATCCAGATAGGCTTGTAAGACGCGGTGCCAACACCTCTGCTCACTGCTCCGGTGGCAGTTTCTCCCGCTTTGCAACTCTCTAAAACACCACCATGAAGGCTTTCACGTCAATTCATGGTGTCATCTTTTGCAAAGCCCGCCTTCCCGCTTTCTGGACCCTGCAGTCCTCACCTTGTCCAGGGAATGGGCCAGCTGCCCTTGCATGAAGGGTCTCAGTCAGGGTTCCATCTGCCGCTGCTGATGATCCAAGGACTGTAGCACGTGTGCATTTGACTGTTGCTGTTGTACATTAACCTGGGCCAACTGCTTTAGAATATCCTCCATGGTAGCTGCAGGTTTATACTGGAGCATAGCAGGTTTAACCATTGACATGTGTGAACTAGGTATGCCTCGTGTTGACGCCCTCATGGCCACTCAGTACTTTAGGAACCCGCCGATTCCTAGCATGCTGCTTAGATCCACTCTCACTGTCTCACAATATGCGTAAGAATACACCTGTTATTCATCTCTAGCAGCCCAGGGAAGAGGAAGATGGCAGTGGAACTGGACTAGCCTGGTCTCCATAAATTAAGAAAAAATGAGGAATAGAATTTGCCTGCTCACCATATATCTCCAGATCCATGGGGAGTGTAAACAAGGAAGCTGGCTTCTGCCTGTGTGCAAATGCAGTAATAGGAAGAAGGTCCAGAGTCCCAGGTTAACTTGTGCAAATAAAAGTAGATAACATGATATGTTTTGGACACTAGTTATCATTACTCATAAAAGTTAGTTCAACTGGTGTCCGAAACATGTAAAGAGGGACCCTGCGTGGTCTGATGGCATTTTTTATTATTTTTAACATGGCATTGCAATAAAGATTTTCTTTTATTTGCACAATATAACCTGGTCTTTGGCTATAGTCTGTAAATATAAATTCTAAGCAATGCTAGAACGATTTAAAAAAATATATATTATGGCTGCAATGATGCTACCTGGACCTGATTCATGCTGTCCATGATTTGTGCAGCATGATCCAGGTGGCTAGCTCCCTTTAACCCCTTCCCGATCCTTGAAGTAATACAACGTCAAGGGCCGGGTCCCAGTGTTTCATGTGAGCTCCATTTCGGTGTTCACATCAAACACTCGACATCTCAAGTAATCTCATCAGCTGAGATGTTGGTCTTCCAGCACCGATCAGATACACAATCTGATCGGTGCTGTTAACCCCTTGGATATCGCTGTCATTCACTGACAGAGGGATACAAAATCACGCGGCGGGGAACGTGCTGTTCCCCGCCTTTACCGGAGATCCCGTGATAATATCGCAAGATCTCCCGTGCTGGCATGATAGCCCGGTGTCCTGCCGAGAAAACGGAAGCTATCACGGATCGCTTCCTGTAAGTGGCTGGCAAGCGCTGCCAACCACTAACAGTGCGCTTTTGTGACAGGTCCCAAAGTGCTGCAGCTCATCGGGACCTGTCACAAGTGATCAGCCTGTGCAGCAGTGTGCCTCCCTATGGAGGTCTGTAAAATAAAGAATAAATTAATAAATAAAGTTTTTTCAAACGTGAAAAAAAAAACTAAAAGTTCAATCAAAATAAAAGTATTAAAAAAATTAAAAAAATACACATATTTGGTATCACCGCGTTCAGAAATGCCTGATCTATCAAGATATTAAATCAATTAATAAGAGCCATAAACTGAGTAACAGAAAAAAAAGTCCAAACGCCAAAATTTACGCATTTTGGTCGCCACAACATTGCTATAAAATGCAATAACGAGTGAGCAAAACAGCAGATCGACCCAAAAAGGTATCATTAGAAATGTCAGCTCAAGACGCAAAAAATAAGCTGTCACACTACCCCATATCCCAAAAAATAAGAACGCTATGGGTCGAAGAACATGGAGCAAAATGTGTGATTATTTTGTTTCAAATTTCAGAATTTTTTTTCACCACTTGTATACCAGTAAAAGTATACATGTTTGGTATCAACAAACTCATACCGACCTGAGGCATCACACCGTTATGTCAATTTTACCCTATAGTGAACATGGCGACTAAAAAAAAACAAAAAAAAAACGCATAATTGTATTTTTTTGCAATTTCACTGCACTTGGAATTTCTTTATAGTGTACATTTTCCTATACACTATATGGTAAAATAAATTGCATCTGAACATACAACTCATCCTGAAAAAAACAAGCACTTATATGTCTATATTGATTGAAAAATAAAAAAGTTATGGCTCTTGAAAGCAGGGAAGCAAAAAACGAAAATGAAAATGAAAAACCACCGGATGGTGAAGGGGTTAAACAGCACAATTATTTCTATAAATTGGGCCATGGTGAGTTTGCATCTGTCACTGAAATGCTGCTCCTGATTTGCTTTAGGATAAAATTATGTACTGTAAAAGGCAATTATAGGATACTAGATTAAGGCCCGATGCTATCGCATCGAGAGGGTGGTGATGTGACATTGAGCATGTGTTGTGTGGCACTGTGAGCAGCACACCTTGAGAAGGAGATGTGGTGAACAACCATCCCGCCCATCTCTTTAGCTGTTCACAAAAACTCGGCCCTGTTATAAGAGGAAATAACATATCTCAGCAGCAAATATGATGCTGGAGCTTTACATCCGGGTTCATATCACCAAATGTAAGAATTTTGATGATACACATCTCCCCTCTTATACTTAATGTGTGTTCCACTAATATTGAGTATTATGTATAAATATGTATTTATGTAGGTAGGATGTTTACATAGTGAGGCTCAAGAGGGACAGGATTACTGATGTATGTAAAGTGCTATTGAATTAATAGTGCTATATAAATGAATAAAATTATTAATATTATTATTACTAGATGGTGACCTGATTGTAACGCATCGGGTATTCTAGAATATGTATGTAGTTGACATACTGTGACTGACAGAACTTGTTCAGTCAACATGAGTGAACTATATATATATATATATATATATATATATATATATATAGCAGCGCTATGGTATATGGTGGTACATTACAGCACACGTATAGCAGCACTATAATATATGGAGGTACATTATAGTAAATGTATAGCAGCACTATAGTATATGGTGGTACATTACAGCACATGTATAGCAGCACTATAGTATATGGTGGTACATTACAGGATGGAGCCGGGGGGTGGGATGGAGGCTCAGCGGTCAGCGCAGGATGGAGCACGGCATTTAAGATAGCGTCCGGGAAGTCTCGCGAGACTTCCCGGACGCCATATTGGATCCAGTCCTCTGTGGCGGCGACATACTTCGTCCAAGATAGCGGCCGGGAATTCTCGCAAGACTTTTCGGACGGCATCTGGGATCTCGCGAGAGTTCCCGCACGCCATTTTGGAGGAAATATGTCGCTGGGACGGGAGGAGTAGAGCCAACATGGTGGCGTCGGCAGCGGGGCGAAGATCATTGGCTGGAGGCGGCAGCGGCGGAGAAGACGATGGGCCAGTGGTAAGTATGGCAGGCAGAGTGCATGGAGGTATGAGTGGGGGTATGAGTGTGGAGGTGCTGAGCGAGGAGGGGGGCGCAAAGACAATGGAAGGGGGGGACGTGTGTGTGTGGACGTGGCAACTGAGGGCGAAGGTGTGATGAAAAGTGTAGTGTCAGAGGGTGTGTGGAGGAGTGGGGAGTGTGACCGGAGTGTGTGTGAGGCCGCAGCTTGTACCGATGGCGGGAGTGGAGCTTTGGAAGCCCCTGCTCCCGGCAATGGGCGGCCATATTGGAGCACCTAGGGCGGGTGTACAGGCAACTTCAGTCAGGATGTGACTTACCATACCGTTACATCGTGACGGAAGTTGCCTTAGGGTTTTATTATAATAGATATCTACAGCAGTACCGATGTGCAGCGGTGCAAGTATGCAGCAGTGCCAGACTCCAGGAGGGGACAACAGGCAGGTGCAGTCAGGAGTGGACCGGGGGACAGCGGCCGGGTGGGGGCAGGAGGGGGCCGGGGAAGAGCGGCCAGGTGAGGGCAGGAGGGGGCTGGGGTAGAGTGGCCGGGTGCGGGTAGGAGGGGGTCAGGGAAGAGTGGCCGGGTGCGGGCAGGAGGGGGCCGGGGAAAAGCGGCCGGGTGCGGGCAGGAGAGGGCCGGGAAAGAGCGGCCGGGTGCGAGCAGGAGGGGGCCAGGGAAGAGCGGCCAGGTGCGGGCAGGAGGGGGCCGGGGAAGAGCGGCGGGGTGCGGGCTGGAGGGGGCCAGGAAAGAGCGGCCGGGTAACAGTGGCCAGATGCGGGCAGGAGGGGGCCCTCCTGCCCATACCCGACTGCTGTTCCCCGACCCCTCCTGCCCACAGCATAGTGCTTAGCAGAGTATACGGCAGCTCAGTGGTTAGCACACTTTACGGTGGCTCAGTGGTTAGCAGAGTATACAGCGGCTCAGTGGTTAGCAGAGTATACAGGGGTTCAGTGGTTAGCAGAGTACACGGTGACTCAGTGATTAGCACTGTACTGTGGCTCAGTGGTTAGCACTGTATGGTGGCTCAATGGTTAGCACTGTATGGTGGCTCAGTGTTTAGCACTGCACAGTGGCTCAGTGGTTAGTATTGTACGGTGGCTCAGTGGTTAGCACTGTATGGTGGCTCAGTGGTTAGCAGAGTATACAGGGGCTCAGTGGTTAGCAGAGTACACGGTGACTCAGTGATTAGCACTGTACTGTGGCTCAGTGGTTAGCACTGTATGGTGGCTCAATGGTTAGCACTGTATGGTGGCTCAGTGTTTAGCACTGTACTGTGGCTCAGTGATTAGCACTGTACGGTGGCTCAGTGGTTAGCACTGTATGGTGGCTCAGTGGTTAGCACTGTATGGTTGCTCAGTGGTTAACACTGCACGGTGGCTCAGTGGTTAGCACAGTATGGTGGTTCAGTGGTTAGTATTGCACGGGGGCTCAGTGGTTAGCTCTGCACGGTGGCTCAGTGGTTAGCACAGTATGGTGGTTCAGTGGTTAGTATTGTATGGTGGCTGAGTGTTTAGCAAAGTATGGTGGCTCAGTAATTAGCACAATATATGGTCGCTCAGTGGTTAGCACAGTACGGTGGGTCAGTTTTTAGCACAGTATGGTGGTTCAGTGGTTAGTATTGTACGGTGGCTCTGTGGTTAGCACTGTACAGTGGCTTAGTGGTTAGCAGAGTATACAGGGGCTCAGTGGTTAGCAGAGTATACGGTGGCTCAGTAATTAGCACTGTACGGTGGCTCAGTGGTTAGCATTGAATTGTGGGTCAGTGGTTAGCACTGTATGGTGGCTCAGTGGTTAGCACAGTATGGTGGTTCAGTGGTTAGTATTGTACAGTGGCTCAGTGGTTAGCACTGTACGGTGGCTCAGTGGTTAGAAGACTTTACGGCAGCTCAGTGGTTAGCAGAGTATACAGGAGCTCAGTGGTTAGCAGAGTATACGGTGGCTCAGTGGTTAGCACTGTACGGTGGCTCAGTGGTTAGCACTGCACGGTGGCTTAGTGGTTAGCACAGTATGGTGGTTCAGTGGTTAGTATTGTATGGTGGCTCAGTGTTTAGCAAAGTATGGTGGCTCAGTAGTTAGCACAGTATATGGTCGCTCAGTGGTTAGCACAGTATGGTGGCTCAGTGGTTAGCACTGTACACAGTGACTTAGTGGTTAGCAGTGTATATGGTGGCAGAGTGGTCAGCGCAGAGCAGAGGCAGAGTGGTCAGCGCAGTGTGGAGGCTCAGTGGTCAGTGCAGTGCGGAGGCTCAGTGGTCAGCGCAGTGTGGAGGCTCAGTGGTCAGCACATTGCGGGGGCTCAGTGGTCAGCACAGTGCGGAGGCTCAGTGGTCAGTGCAGTGCAGAGGCTCAGAGGTCAATGCAGTGCGGAGGCTCAGTGGTCAGCGCAGTGCGGAGGCTCAGTGGTCAGCGCAGTGTGGAAGCAGAGTGGTCTGCGCAGTGCGGAGGCAGAGTGGTCAGTGCAGTGCGGAGGCTCATTGGTCAGCGCAGTGCGGAGGCTCAGTGGTCAGCACAATGCGGAGGTTCAGTGGTTAGCGCAGTGCGGAGGCTCAGTGGTCAGCGCAGTGCGAAGGCTCAGTGGTTAGCACAGTGCGGAGGCTCAGTGGTCAGCACAGTGCGGAGGCTCAGTGGTCAGCGCAGTGCAAAGGCAGAGTGGTCAGCGCAGTGCAGAGGCAGAGTGGTCAGCGCAGTGCGGAGGCAGAGTGGTCAGTGCAGTGAGGAGGCAGAGTGATCAGCGCAGTGCGGAGACAGAGTGGTCAGCGCAGTGCGGAGGCAGAGTGGTCAGCGCAGTGCAGAGGCAGAGTGGTCAGCGCAGTGCGGTGGGCAGAGTGGTCAGCGCAGTGCGCAGGCAGAGTGGTCAGCGCAGTGCGGAGGCATAGTGGTCAGCGCAGTGTGGAGGCAGAGTGGTTAGTGCAGTGCGGAGGCAAAGTATTCAGTGCAGTGCGGAGGGAGAGTGGTCAGCGCAGTGCGGTGGGCAGAGTGGTCAGCGCAGTGCGGTGGGCAGAGTGGTCAGCGCAGTGCAGTGGGCATATTGGTCAGCGCAGTGTGGAAGCTCAGTGGTCAGCGCAGTGCGGAGGCAGAGTGGTCAGTGCAGTGAGGTGGGCAGAGTGGTCAGCGCAGTGCGGAGGCATAGTGGTCAGCGCAGTGTGGAGGCAGAGTGGTTAGTGCAGTGCGGAGGCAGAGTGGTCAGCACAGTGCGGAGGCATAGTGGTCAGCGCAGTGCGGTGGGCAGAGTGGTCAGCGCAGTGCGGAGGCAAAGTGGTCAGCGCAGTGTGGAGGGATAGTGGTCTGCGCAGTGCGGTGGGCAGAGTGTTCAGTGCAGTGCGGTGGGCAGAGTGGTCAGCGCAGTGCAGTGAGCAGAGTGGTCAGCGCAGTGCAGTGGCCATATTGCTCAGCGCAGTGCGGAAGCTCGGTGGTCAGCAGAGGATGGAGGCACTCCACCTGCCATACTTACCACCGGGCCATCGTCTTCCCCGCCATCGAATCTTCGCTCCGCCGTCCCCAGTATCTTGGCTCCACGCCGGCGACCTGTTTCTTCCAAAATGGCGTCCGTAACGTCTCGCGAGACTTACCGGTCGCTATATTGGATCCAGTCCTCTGGGGCGGCGACATACTTTGTCCAAGATGGCGTCTTGAAGTAGAAGTGGAGGAAAATGTTCAACAACATAAAATAAATCCACTTCCGGAGGATAATGGTGAAATAGTGAATAATAATAATAGCTTACAACAATCCCTAAGTAAGGAGAGGAGGAGTGTAGAAACAATATTAGAACTTGTTCCCCAAGTTGTGGAGAACATAAGCATGTGCCCTCTTAGTATTAATCCATCAGGAGTAGAAAACAGAGGGGCTTCGCCCCAAACAGCAGGGCCCTTAAAAGAAATAAAAAGGGGGGGCGAACCTGAAAGATGGTAAAATAACTCAGTTTTTTCCATTGGCTCAGGGGCGCCAACCAAAAAGAAAAAGAACAGGAGAGGGTGTAGAGCAAGAGGTGGGATTTGTAGAAGAAACAGAGGAAAATCAAAATACCTCACAGAAAAAACTAAAAGCTGCTCAGATTTAAATAAAGAGATGGGCATATTTAATTTATCTAAATATGCTCTAAATGATAATGAAATATCACTTCTGGGAAAAGGTCTTTCATTTAGCCCATCGTCGACTATAGATAATTTCTCCCTATTTTTGAACTTTAATGAATTTTTTAGAAAACTGACAGTCCAAAGACATTTTATTTTGGAAGAAAAGAGCAAGGCAGGTATTTTAAAAGCATCCACATCCACGGTAGATGAAGGATCTAAAGTGAATAAAGATATGGTACATGTGGACGTAAAAGGTCGAAGTAAATTTTACCCCCTACACCATAAGGGGTCACAAATTGAGGCGTTCCAACAGCTCGTGTTGAAGGAAGTACGAACCATCCTAAATTCCAAAATTGAAAACTAGAAGAAAAGTAGAAAAGCGCACATAGGGTCTTATCCGGGTGTAACCGGGGTGTTGTATTGTGTGCTGTTGCACTAACCTTATGTTGTGAGAGTCACAACAACTATTGAAGCATAAGCCGGCTTGCAGCACTCCGCCCAAGGAAAACCGATTAAAGCATTAGATGAAAGGTGGTAATTCGTGCGCTGCCGTCTGTCCATTGGTTCCAAGAAATCCAAGGAATCACAAGATGTTAAAAGTAATACCTTTAATGTCTAATTCTTTCGTGGTACTTCCGACCACTTCATCAGAGATCCATAAGGTTTACTGTAAACCTTGTGGATCTCTGATGAAGTGGTCTGAAGTACCACGAAACGCGTAAGAATTACACATTAAAGGTATTACTTTTAACATCTTGTGATTCCTTGGATTTCTTGGAACCAACGGACAGACGGCAGCACACGAATTACCACCTTTCATCCAATGCTTTAAATCCCAAAATAAAAGATAATATGAGTAAAGGAGAAAGGGTAGCAATTTCTTCCCTTCGTAAGAATGAGGAAGTGATAATAAAAAATGCAGACAAGGGGGGGGGGTGCTTATGGATAAAGAGTGGTATCTAGAGGAAGGAATGAGGATCTTGAGAGATGAGGAGTATTATGTAAAACTAGAAGACGATCCCTCCATTAGTATATTTTTAAAATACAATGAAATATTAATACTGCATATGAGAAGGGAATTTTAGATAAAAAGAAAAAAAGATTCCTGGACATTCCAAAGTATAGGGTATCCCATTTTTACTTTCTCCCTAAGATTCATAAGAACCCAATACACCCCCCTGGTCGCCCTATTATATCTGGGATAGAGTCAATCACTAGTAATTTATCACATTATATTGATCTTTTTTTGCAAAAATACGTTGGGAAGATGGAGTCATATTTGAATGATTCCACATAGTTAATAAAAGAAGTTACCGTATATACTCGTGTATAAGCCGACCCGTGTATAAGCCGACCCCCCTACTTTTGCCCCCAAAACCTGGGAAAACCTATTGACTCGTGTATAAGCCGAGGGTGGACCCCAGCACAGGTATACAGCCCCCAGCAGTGTGGTATACAGCAGCCACAGAAGTATATACAGCAGCCCCAGTGGTAGTATACAGCAGCAGCCCCAGTAGTTAGTATACAGCAGCCCCAGAGGTATATACAGCAGATCCAGTGGTAGTATACAGCAGCCCCGAGGTGTATACAGCAGCCCCAGTGGTAGTATACAGCAGCCCCAGTGGTATATACAGCCCCAGTGGTAGTATACAGCAGCCCCGAGGTGTATACAGCAGCCCCAGTGGTAGTATACAGCAGCCCCAGTGGTATATACAGCTCCAGTGGTAGTATACAGCAGCCCCAGAGGTATATACAGCCCCAGTGGTAGTATACAGCAGCCCCAGAGGTATATACAGCCCCAGAGGTAGTATACAGCAGCCCCAGAGGTATATACAGCCCCAGTGGTAGTATACAGCAGCCCCAGAGGTAGTATACAGCAGTCCCAGAGGTATATACAGCCCCAGAGGTAGTATACAGCAGACCCAGAGGTATATACAGCCCCAGTGGTAGTATACAGCAGCCCCAGTGGTAGTATACAGCAGCCCCAGAGGTAGTATACAGCAGCCCCAGAGGTAGTGTACAGCAGCCCCAGAGGTATTACAGCCCCAGAGGTAGTATACAGCAGCCCCAGAGGTATATCAGCCCCAGTGGTAGTATACAGCAGCCCCAGTGGTAGTATACAGCAGCCCCAGTGGTAGTATACAGCAGCCCCAGAGGTAGTATACAGCAGTCCCAGAGGTATATACAGCCCCAGAGCTAGTATACAGCAGCCCCAGAGGTATATACAGCCCCAGTGGTAGTATACAGCAGCCCCAGTATACAGCAGCCCCAGTGGTAGTATACAGCAGCCCCAGAGGTGTATACAGCCCCCCTCCATCAGTATACAGGGCCCCCCCTTGGTGCACAATCCTGTAAAGGAAGAGATTAGTATACTTATCACTGTCCCACTACCGCTGTCCCGCCGCCATCATCGCGCTCCTCCGTCTTCATCCAGCGTCTTCCAGCTTCCTCTGGCGCGCAGACAATGACGTCATTGCCTGCGCCGACCGGAGAAAGCCGGAAGAAGACGGATGAAGACGGAGGAGCGTGATGACGGCGGCGGGACAGCGGCAGCGGGACAGTGATAAGTATACCAATCTCTTCCTTTACAGGTTTGTGCAGCAAGGGGGGGCCTGTATACTGATGGGGGAGGGCCTGTATACTGTATACACTGTATACAGTGTATACAGTATACAGTGACTCGCGTATAAGCCGAGGGGGGGACTTTTCAGCCCAATTTTTGGGCTGAAAAACTCGGCTTATACGCGAGTATATACGGTAGGTCATTACCCCCTCTACCAGGATGTTTGTTACTGACCTTAGACGTTACGGCATTGTACAGTAACATGCCCCATCAGAAGGTTCCAACAGTACATGGATCACATGTGATGTGGTCTCATTGTACAACTGCATTCCACATAATCTGGCAATCAGTGCACTGGAACATTGTTTGGGACTTTTTTCATCCCACACGCCTGAAACATGCCAGTTTCGTATAATGAGTGTAGAATACCTTCTCAGTACAAATTTCTTCAAGTTTAATGGTCGGTACTATTTACAATTGCAGGGATGTCCAATGGGGGAGGGTTTTTCACCTTCATTAGCGAACGTCTTCATGAGCTTTTGGGAACATAAGTACATCCATTGTGAGGGAAACCCTTTTGTGAGTGAGCTGCGCTGGTGGGGAAGGTACATTGATGATGTCATAGCCGTCTGGGACAGTAAGGACGGTGTACCCCCCGCCAGCGCCTCATCCTTTTTACAGTTCATTCATTACATCAATTCAAACAACATGAACATTAGGTTTACCCATGAGATACATACTAACAGGGTGGCTTATTTAGACCTAACGCTAATTGGGGATCAGGACACGGGCATTATTCAATCTGAATTGTTTAGAAAGCCCAGTGGGGGCAATGCCATCTTACATGCTGGTAGTTGCCACCCACGGCATGTCACAGTCAATTTGCCTATAGGCGAATTTACAAGAGCAAGGCGCTCTTGTTCCACTGAAACTTCATTTAATAATGAGGTGGGTGTCATAACAGGCCGCCTGGCAAAGAGAGGCTATAGTACCAGCAAACTCAACATGGTGATTGATAAAGTTAAAAACATAGCACGTGTGGATCTGCTAGCGAATAGACCAAGAGTTCCTGATCATGGCCGAGGAAGATGGATGCCCACTTTTTCCACGGCTTATAGTACGGACTACAATGCTATTGTCAAATCTATTCACAAGTGTTTACCAATACTGTATCAGGATGCCACTTTGTCAACCATTTTAAATCAGGGCTTTAGATGTGTGCCTAGAAAACCTATGACACTGGGGAATTTATTGTCGCCATCATTGTTCAAATCCAACATTGGTAAACCAGTTTGGCTATCGAGTAAGGGCAACTATCCATGCAATGGGTCTAGATGTGGGCTGTGTAAATACATGCATGTGAGTAAAGAATTCAGAGATCGCCTTACAGGACGCAACTTTGCTATTCAAATGTACATCAACTGCAATTCTAGTGACGTTGTTTACATGGCATCCTGTAAGATTTGCAAAAAAGATTATGTTGGTTGCACCACCCGGCCCCTCAAAAGGCGTATGGGGGAACACCGGTCAGCGGCTAATCCTGCCAACAGGGCGAGTCGCAGGCAGATGTCAAACCTATCACGTCACTTTCTTGATGTTCATGGAGGAGATACAAGTGCTTTATCAGTAAAAGGCATTGATTGGGTCATGAGAGGTGAGAGGGGCGGAGATATGGGAAGGCTGGTGCTGGAGCAGGAGGCGCGTTGGATTCTTAATCTCCATACTAGGTCACCTGAGGGGTTAAATTTACATACGGATCTATATTATTTTTACTAATTCCCCTATTTTTGCATATTGTGCCCACATACTAGAAGTAATTTCATCCAGCTCATTGCCTACATGGAGTCACTCTGTCTCTCATTGTGTTTGTTTGGTTCTCTTCCGTGCCACACAGTTGTTGACTCGTGTGCTGGGTGAGTCATGGCAGAAAAGAGTTCCCTTAGCCAACATGGGTCCCCTTTTATATAATCACTGTGCACTTTAGTAAATGCTCTGTTTTTACATCGTGGTCATTACTACTGATGATGCACCGGAATCGGGTATGTGCTAGCATTTGGGTTTCTTTATTAGAACTCTGTATGGGTAATTATTTTGTATATTCTTTTTAATTTTGCTTCCAATTCCGTTTTTCTCGTTAAAATTTGCCCCTTATCATGTTTCCACGGTTAAAATTTATACTGGGTGAGTCATGGTGGTTGTATGGGGTATCCCATTCAATATGGATCCCCTGGATATAGTTCATATGTGCTTGAGTTGACTCTTCATGTTTCTATCCACTTGTAATATTGGAGCCATTTTAGGGTTAAACCTTTGCATGAATCTACACTATTGCTATAAGATTCCCCTTCTTTTTACACGTCATGTTTGCTCCCAAATTAGGACACGTTTAGTTTTACGACCATACAGATACAACTTACCGGGTGGAGGTTTGTTTGATCCACCTTCATGCCTCACATCGTGGATTTTGTATGTAGGGCGAGTCATCATAGCTGTCTCGGACACTCTAACTTCGATTAGCATGAAGCTGGGATACTGAGTGTGCATATCCAGATGAGTGTGTTATCCGGGGTATGTTTGTTCGTTCTTTCTCTATGCCTTACACCGTGTAGTTTGTATGTAGGATGAGTCATCATGGGGGTTTCGGACACTTTTAATTAACATGAAGATTGGACACCTTGTGTACACATTCAAATGAGTGTGTGATTTGGTGTTATGTGTGTTCGACTTTCCACTATGTCTCACACCTTATAGCCTGCTTATAGGGTGAGTCATCACGGCCGGTTTGGGCATATTTTGGATAACGCACATTTTTTGATTACTAAATGTGTGTGTCCAGATAAGTGTTATGACAATAGATATCTGCCGCGACACTACTATATATATGAAAATTCAAATTAATGAGTGGCCCTGAAAAGAGAAGATCAAACTGCAATGTGAAAATGTGTAATGCAGAAAACTGCCCTGTGCTAAAGTTGAAAACAGAGGTCTTAGTCTCATCAGCGGCCACTGAGGATCAAGCCTGGCACCCACTTCAAGGGGCCTCCACTGCCAGGTCCTGACACTATGCCCTAGTGAAATGGTGAACTGGTGGAATCTGTGTGGGCTTATATGTCTAAAGATGTAATTAAAAACAGGTGTGTGCTAGGACCTCACACTGGAGTCCATGAGTGGTTACCAGACTATGAAAAGAGGAAAGGGGAAAAATATATAATGGGAGCTCAGTCAAAAAAGACAATATGTAAAATATATAAGACTGGCATCAACCGTATACGTAGATTATATATTTTTCCCCTTTCCTCTTTTCATAGTCTGGTAACCACTCATGGACTCCAGTGTGAGGTCCTAGCACACACCTGTTTTTAATTACATCTTTAGACATGTAAGCCCACACAGATTCCACCAGTTCACCATATCACTAGGGCATAGTGTCAGGACCTGGCAGTAGGAGGCCCCTTGAAGTGGGTGCCAGGCTTGATCCTCAGTGGCCGCTGATGAGACTAAGACCTCTGTTTTCAACTTTAGCACAGGGCAGTTTTCTGCATTACACATTTTCACATTGCAGTTTGATCTTCTCTTTTCAGGGCCACTCATTAATTTGAATTTTCATATATATAGTAGTGTCGCGGCAGATATCTATTGTTGTAAGTATGATTATTTTCTGCCAGCACCTACGTATACGGTTGATGCCAGTCTTATATATTTTACATATTGTCTTTTTTGACTGAGCTCTCATTATATATTTTTCCTCTTTCCTCTTTTCATAGTCTGGTAACCACTCATGGACTCCAGTGTGAGGTCCTAGCACACACCTGTTTTTAATTACATCTTTAGACATTTAAGCCCACACAGATTCCACCAGTTCACCATTTCACTAGGGCGTAGTGTCAGGACCTGGCAGTGGAGGCCCCTTGAAGTGGGTGCCAGGCTTGATCCTCAGTGGCCGCTGATGAGACTAAGGGCCACGTCACACACACAGATATCTGTGCAGATATTGTTCGCAGATCTCTGGTTGCAGTGAAATCATGGACATCTTGCTCCATTTTGTGGCTGTGTACAAATGGAACAATGTGTCCATGATTTCACTGCAACCAGAGATCTGTGAACAATCTCTGCACAGATATCTGTGTGTGTGACGTGGCCCTAAGACCTCTGTTTTCAACTTTAGCACAGGGCAGTTTTCTGCATTACACATTTTCACATTGCAGTTTGATCTTCTCTTTTCAGGGCCACTCATTAATTTGAATATTCATATATATAGTAGTGTCGCGGCAGATATCTATTGTTGTAAGTATGATTATTTTCTGCCAGCACCTACGTATACGGTTGATGCCAGTCTTATATATTTTACAGATAAGTGTTATGTTTCTGCATTATGATTTTTTTCTTTTCAACAGTAAGGTATAATGTGACATAGAGGGAATGAAAGGAAAAAAAAAGAAAAAAAGAAAAAAAATGTAAATAACGTAAATGTAAAAAAAAAAGATGTAAATAACAAACCATACGCCTTTTGAGACCCTTTTGCTGGGATAAGAATTGTCCTGTTCCGTGGTGCATTGTTAGTTTTCATATATTTTGTATTGGAACATATTTGGCCATAAAACCTAAGGCTCATGACACATGCATATGACTGTTATAGTTGCAATACGAGTGCAATATCAGGAATAGGACTAATGCTATCTGTTTACATATGTCTTGAGGTTGGCAAACTTGCTTGTATATACGACTAGGTGGAGCTTCTGTCTTCGGCTCTAATTAATTCTTTATTTCACCTGTGCATTTGATTTAGTTTTTATTGTATTTAAGGACGTGTGGGGGGGGGTCTTTTCTTTATGCTGTTGAAAAAGGATGTAATCTGAAACGCGTCCAGCGTGGGGTCATGTCACCCTTTCAATCGTATGTTCATTTTTAATCTGCACAAATAAATGAACAATTATGAAGATTTGCCAAGTGCTGGAGTTTCCTTGTTTAACTTGAATGGATTACAGACACTCCACTCCTTTGCACTAACCGGCTCTCAGGTAATACCCAGTGGCAGCACCACCCCTTCCCTTCCCTGAGATTCTAGTTAGCACAGTATATGGTCGCTCAGTGGTTAGCACAGTATGGTGGCTCAGTGGTTAGCACTGTACACGGTGACTCAGTGGTTAGCAGTCTATATGGTGGCAGAGTGGTCTGCGCAGTGCGGAGGGCAGAGTGGTCAGCGCAGTGCGGAGGGCAGAGTGGTCAGCGCAGTGCGGTGGGCAGAGTGGTCAGCGCAGTGCGGTGGCAGAGTGGTCAGCGCAGTGCGGTGGGCAGAGTGGTCAGCGCAGTGCGGTGGGCAGAGTGTTCAGCGCAGTGCGGTGGGCAGAGTGGTCAGCGCAGTGCGGTGGGCAGAGTGGTCAGCAGAGGACGGAGGCACTCTGCCTGCCATACTTACCACCGGGCCATCGTCTTCCCCGCTGTCGAATCTTCACTCCGCCGTCCCCAGTATCTTGGCTCCACGCCAGCGACATGTTTCTTCCAAAATGGCATCCGGGAAGTCTCGCGAGACTTCCTGGATGCCATATTGGATGCGGAACGGAGGACTGCGGTCGGTGTCGGAGGCAAGAGGATCCAGGCGGCGGCGGAGAAGACGCAGGGCCGGTGGTAAGTATAGCCGACAGTGCATGAAGGTTTGTGTGTGTGTGTATGTGTGTGGGCGGCCATATTAGAACACCCACAGTGGGTGTACAGGCTACTTTAGCCAGGATGTGACGTAGCATACCGTTACATTCTGACGGAAGTAGCCTTAGGGTTTTATTATAATAGATTATTATTATTATTATTATTACTAGATGGCAGCCCGATTCTAAAGAATCGGGTAGTCTAGAATCCATGTATAGTTTATTTACTAATAGTTAGGGTAGTGCGGTAAAATTAATTGTGTGTATACAGGCGGCTCTGTGGGTAGCAGAGTATATGGTGGCTCACTGGCTAGCACTGCGCGCGGTGAGATTAGTAAGCGCAGCGGCGTGGGCAGAGTGGTCAGCGCAGCGGCGTGGGCAGAGTGGTCAGCGCAGCGGCGTGGGCAGAGTGGTCAGCACATACACACACACATACACACACATACACACACACACACTCCGCTATACTTACCACCGACCCTGCGTCTTCTCCGGCGCCTGGATCCTGAGTCAACATGTGGCCACCCCCGGACGACTGGAGAGGGCAGAGGATGGCTGGAGAGGGCAGGGGACGGCTGGAGAGGGCAGGGGACGGCTGGAGGGGGCAGGGGACGGCTGGAGGGGGCAGGGGAGGGCTGGAGGCTGGAGAGGGCAGAGGAGGGCTGGAGGCTGGAGAGGGCAGAGGAGGGCTGGAGGCTGGAGAGGGCAGAGGACGGCTGCAGGCTGGAGAGGTCAGAGGACGGCTGGAGAGGTCAGAGGATGGCTGGAGGGGGCAGAGGACGGCTGGAGGGGGCAGAGGACGGCTGGAGGCTGGAGGAGTCAGAGGACGGATGGAGGGTGGAGAGGGCAGAGGACGGCTGGAGGCTGGAGAGGTCAGAGGACGGCTGGAGGCTGGAGGGGGAAGAGTACGGCTGGAGGCTGTAGGGGGCAGAAGACGGATGGAGGCTGGAGGGGTCAGAGGACGGCTGGAGGCTGGAGTCGGCAGAGGACGGCTGGAGGGGGCAGAGGAGGGCTGGAGGGGTCAGAGGACGGCTGGAGGGGGCAGAGGATGGCTGGAGGCGGCAGAGGACGGCTGGAGGCTGGAGAGGGCAGAGGACGGCTGGAGGCTGGAGAGGGCAGAGGACGGCTGGAGGCTGGAGAGGGCAGAGGACGGCTGGAGAGGGCAGAGGACGGCTGGAGAGGGCAGAGGACGGCTGGAGAGGGCAGAGGACGGCTGGAGGGGTCAGAGGACGGCTGGAGGGGTCAGAGGTAGGCTGGAGGGGTCAGAGGATGGCTGGAGGGGGAAGAGGACGGCTGTAGGCTGGAGGGGGCAGAGGAGGGCTGTAGGCTGGAGGGGGCAGAGGAGGGCTGGAGGGGGCAGAGGACGGCTGGAGGGGGCAGAGGACGGATGGAGGCTGGAGGGGTCAGAGGACGGATGGAGGCTGGAGTCGGCAGAGGAGGGCTGGAGGGGGCAGAGGATGGCTGGAGGGGGCAGAGGAGGGCTGGAGGGGGCAGAGGACAGCTGAAGGGGGCAGAGGACAGAGGGGGCACACAGGCTGGAGGACAGAGGGGGCACACAGGCTGGAGGGCAGAGCAGCGTGTGGGGCTGCAGACTCACCGCGGGCCGGGCATCAGGTGTACTGTAGGAGGAGAGGAGGGGCGGGCAGAGCTGCAGGAGAGGAAGTCCCGCCCTCCCTCCTCTCTAGGCGCGCGGCAGAGAGCACGGGTACCCCCATGGTGAGTGTGGCCCCCCGAGGTGGCGGGCAATGGGCCCCCCCTGCCCCCTCCGGTATGTGCGCTAGTGTCTGGAGGGCAAAGGGTGGAGGGGAGTGGCTGCAGGGCACACAGAACTTCCGAGATCGGAACGTTCCTGTGCCGCTGCCTGTAGCCGGGCTGGGCGCGGCTACAGTGCACTGGATGACGTCACCAGCCCTGGGCGAAGACCATCACGGAAGTGGGCGTCGCCTTTTCCGTAAGTGGCCTTCGGGTTTTATATATAAGATTATTACCTAAGTTATGTAGGTATGTGTTATCTATGTAGTTGAAAACTATGTATGTGTTCATAATTTTTTTTTCAATCTATATATACCTATACCTAAAGCAGAAAAAACTGCACAGCACTCACAGACACAATGTGAACTGGTGCCAGCAGGGACATAATTTTTTTTTTTCAATCTATATATACCTATACCTATGTATGTTTCTATGCATCTAAATGTGTCTATGACATATATGTGAAAGAGATAATTTTGTGTATGATATATCTATCTGCTTAGAATATCTTTATATATAACACGTATCAAGCTATGTATAGAAGTCTATTATCTATATCTTTATATAATGTAACTATCATTTATATATCTACAGTATATATCTATCCATTCCAGGACCAACCCAAATAGTTTAAAGTAATACATTTTTGTAAACTACATTTCTAGTGAAGATTTTTGGGCTATTAGGTACTAATTTTCCTTGAAGTGGTGTATCCACCACTTTGACCTTAACGTTGCTGCTTTGCTTTACTCTGGAGAATGCAACATACAATTGTCCATGGGCAAATACAGGTTCTGGTAAAAAAATGCCAACTCAATTGAGGGTCTGTCCTTGGGATTTGTTAATGGTCATAGTGTTGTAGGGCTGGTTCTGTTTATCGGTTATTATTGTCGGTTATGACTACAATCACCGATATCCAGAATCTTCCCTTCCTTACCACTTTCTGTTCCTATGCTGATTAACTATATATATATGTAAATACCGATGACTTAATGGAAACAAGTCTGTTCTAATAAATGAATATTTATTAAACACACCCAAAAGTCTACAACAATAATATATATATTCTAGATAGCACAAAAACTAATACACAATCAATACTGTTACAATGATGTAAAATACCCACAGTTACTAATGCCCACGTTACCTCAATATACAACAGGCACACTATATTAATGATCTAACTATCCCTATAGAAGGTAGATAGCAATTCAAGAGTTGATTATAAGAGAGAGAGAGAGAGGGAGAGAGAGAGAGAGAGATAGTGAGAGAGAGTGATAGAGTTATAGGATGATACTTATGCCAGAAGTCGATGTCCTATATCATCGTGCGTCCAGGTAGAAAAGAGAGCGAGCTCTTGTGTCTCAGTCCATTTTAACCTGTCCCTCAGCTGTGCACGTGACGGACACACCTCCTCATCCGTGCACTTCTGACAGGGTTGTAAGGGTGCACGCTCACCATGCACTATATTGAAATGAGGTATCTCCTGCCACTATAGATTGGCAAACAATGGGAACTACTTATCACCCCAGACATCTTGGCTGCTGTGAACTGTTAGAAGAAGGGGTGAGAATAACCCTTTGTGGCAGCAGCCTGTAGATCTTTGATATTTAAATTAAGAGTCTTATCTGATAGCTTCCCACATTAAAATGTAAGAATGGACATCTTCTGATATGGTAATTAACCATGTCGAGCTGGTTCTGTTTATCGGTTATTGTTGTCGGTTATGACTACAATCACCGATATCCAGAATCTTCCCTTCCTTACCACTTTCTGTTCCTATGCTGATTAACTATATATATATATATATATGTATATACCGACTACTTAATGAAAACAAGTCTGTTCTAATAAATGAATATTTATTAAACACACCCAAAAAGTCTACAACAATAATATATAGATTTCTAGATAGCACTATAACTAAGACACAATCAATTACTGTTACAATGATGTAAAACACCCACAGTTACTAATACCCACGTTACCTTAAATATACACACAGGCACACTATATTAATTATCTAACTATCCCTATATTATAAGAGAGAGAGAGAGAGATAGAAAGATATAAATATAGGGAGAGAGAGATATAAATACAGGGAGAGAGAGAGATATGGAGAGAGTGATAGAGTTATAGGATGATACTTATGACCAGATGAGGATGTCCTTCCATCGTGCGTCCAGGTAGAAAAGAGAGCGAGCTCTTGTGTCTCAGTCCATTTTAACCTGTCCCTAAGCTGTGCACGTGACGGACACACCTCCTCATCCGTGCACTTCTGACAGGGTTGTAAGGGTGCACGCTCACCATGCACTATATTGAAATGAGGTATCTCCTGCCACTATAGATTGGCAAACAATGGGAACTACTTATCACCCCAGACATCTTGGCTGCTGTGAACTGTTAGAAGAAGGGGTGAGAATAACCCTTTGTGGCAGCAGCCTGTAGATCTTTGATATTTAAATTAAGAGTCTTATCTGATAGCTTCCCACATTAAAATGCAAGAATGGACATCTTCTGATATGGTAATTAACCATGTCAGAAGATGAACAATTTCCATCAGATACAGCTGAATTGGTCAATGTTATAAGAGACCTATTCCACCAATGTGGGCATAAATATAGATATATACACATACATGCCCACAAAGAGAGATATACATTTATGTGTCATATTAATAATTAATTATGCCATCACTTCCCCCTCAACAGTCCCCCTTTTGTTGGAAAATACGACAATAAAATGAGTGGGAAGTGTGGAATATATTTGCCTACTCAATCCTATCACCAATAACCGTTCAGGATGAAATGAAGTAAAATTTTGCACTTAGGTATCTAGACATCACCCATCGCCATCACCTCTCCCCTGCCGTTCGCCGTAATCCAGTGTCTCCATCCATAGATTACACCATAGTCATCTTTGTGGATCTTCTTGGTCTCTTTGGTTCAGGAATAAAGTTCTCTATTTGTCAGTACACTTCTGATCTTGTCATTGCCAATCTCGAGAAACACGTCTATCCCCAAGTAGTCTTCTTCCAAGCTTGACTGCTTAGACTCTGGAGTTGCTGCACCTTCGTCTCTTGATCGGCCCACAGAGTTTTCCTGTGTTCGCCCCTCTCCCTACCAGATTTTTTTTTTTTTCTCAAGTCTGGTGTGTAGGGAACTGCCGGGGATCACACTCTGTAGCTGGGCCTCACCAGGTGGTTTCTTGGAGCACCTCCTTCTTGGGATTAGATCAATCAGGGGATGGCATTCTTCTTAGCTGAGGCACGACTTTCAACAGAGACTTCTCCTGTAAACTTGATTGAAGCATCTATCGTTAATGTGGTTCTTCCATGGATAGATAGTTGAATCTCTACTAGGCAGGTCAGAGTTTATTGGGTAGGGGATGATATCAGCATACCTAAGTTGACTGTGAGAAGAACGCAGTCCAACCGACCTTCAATCCATCCCTTATGAACGTTTACCGACTCAAGGGTTGAAGTAGCAAATACCTTAGACAATGATGGGGCCTGTCCCTACAGAACCCTACTCTTTCCTCATTCATACAAAAAACAAAAAAAAACAAACCTATATCCCAATGTAAAAATTAAACAGTATATAATGATACCATATTTCCCTCCCCCATCCCTTAACCATAAATCAAAGTAAAAGCCAAACAAAATATACAATGTTATGAGGTTTCAGGGCGGAGTTGACGTAATGTCCTAAACACTCTTATCAAATATAATATCAAGGTTTCAGGACTTTTAGTGCTAAGTCCTGGACCTTCTTCGGCGGTTAAATTCATGAAGTTCTGCCTGGTTCTCTTGTATCTGGTGGGCAAGTCTCTTTACTCTCCTGTAAACTAGGCACAGTCCAATGTACATAACAAGAACAAGAACCAGGAGAACAATCACAGGGTGCATAATGAAATTAAAAACCGATGTAGCTGTCGGACTATAGCCAAATAAACTTTCCCACCAGGACACCTTAGAGTCTGTATCTAAGGCATTGGTAATCCTCGTTATCTTGGTTTTGTCATGCTCAAGCTGAATAGTGGCTTGATTCTCAGCCTCATGAAGATGTCGTCTTCTTTGCTGAAATCTAACAAGAGACGCTTGAGCTCACGACCAAAACCAAGAGGAATCTTTTGCAGTCTCACAGGAGTGTCAGGGCGAATGTCGAGTCTCTTCTCCGGTGTTATCGGGGTCCTCCCCTGCTGATCTGCGACATCTAAACCTAAAACGGGACTAAGGGTACAATATGCTCCTGGGAGGAGTATGCCTCTTTCGGTGCAATTAGTGCCATATAAAGAATACGTTACATTTTTCCCTTGGTACCAACACCAATACCCTTGACCCAAATATTTCAGACGAGAGGAGGGTATTGTGTTAGTCTTCATCTCACATGACCCCTCAGAGTCCCAACACTGGTGCCTAAGCACCCTATCTTGACTCCCTTGACAGAGGATAGCATCCTCTTTCCTCCAACATCCCTCTGTATCAAACAGATAAGGATGGCCTCGCTCATAGGTTAGGATGTCTGAGGTGAGCTGTGGATGAAGCACCATCTGATTGCTAACAACAATTCCTATATTCATGGCACTGTACCCCTTCTTGATATTACCAGATACAGGTGCCAAAGAAGATGCCGTGCAGGTGAGATTATGACACCCATGCCATTGAACCAGCCACCAGTTTGTATGGTTGGCTGCAAACGGGGAGATTAGGGAACTTACTCTTTGTCTGAGGTTGAATGGGAAGTGGCCCTTGTATAGAGAGGACACTATATGCTTTAGGTTGTCAGAGAGTTCACTCTGGACTTGCGTACATGCTAGGGCAAACTGAACTCTGTCTTGCACTTCTACAAGACCTGCAACTAACCTTCTAAACTTCTCTCGTAGAGCTGAAGATAGAGAGGTAGTGGCATCAATGTGCGAATGTTGCAAACCCTCTAAGACATGGTTTACATCAAGCTGAGTTCTGAACCCTTCCCCAGCATGTCGCGCAATGTCCCCGAGCTTACCTCTCAGGACTTCCATATCCATAGTGTTCAGGGCACCTACTCCCAATGCACCTCCACTAATTCCCATCTCTATCAAGTCTCTCCTACTCCTGAATTTCCTGTGTCGGGGATCATCTTTTCTCACTTCTTGCCCCGCCTCTACCCATCCTCTCATCATGTCAATTTGGTTCCTCACAAACTCCTCACATCTGTGATCCCAGTGATCTACTCTGAAGTCATCTACAGAAATTCGCCATGTATATAGGACGAATTTAGTTCCTGTGATGATCTTCCATGGGGATGACAGTTGAGGAGCTATGGGATCTGCCAATTGGTGGGTAGAAACATTGCAAGAATCCAGGTGCGGTTTGACTGGTTGGAGACCTTCAGCCTCATATGGGACCCTTACCACGGTCACACATACTTGTCCTCTACCACTGAACTGGTACCACTGATCGCTATCTCCTGCCTGTAACGCTAGGTTTCCTATTGGTTTGGATTTGGACAGATAGACCCACTGTGTAAATGACCAGCACCCTTCGTCCACCGCCTCACAAAAAGGCCACTTAAATGGACCGTCTATATTGATGTCAAAGTTAATGTCCCTGCCTCTGGGGTCTTTCCAGTCAGAAGACACGTATTTGCTTCGGTATTCCTCAGTCATAGGGGCGCCATCCATCCATACATCCACAATTGGGGTGTCCACCCCATTGCATACTAAGTCCCATCTCCAGGGATTAGTATCCAATTTTACCATCTGTGTATCCGGTTCCCAGTGGGCATAGGTGATGAAATAGTATCCAGTCACCTCCGATACACAGACTTCTCTCATGATCGTAATCATGAAAGACCGTATGGATGGCGACCCCTCTACTCGAGTATACCTCAGATCCTTGGCATCAGTCCGTACCTTTAAAACTGTTGCTCGGTATAAGCCCTCCAGTTTCACTGGACCACTCTGATCGTTCCATAATGCCTGGCCAGAGTTACTGCAGTTTAACTTTAACATCAATACACTAGTCCGTAAGTAATCTGTGGACACATGTCCTTGGGCATATTTGGATTCCCTGGTGATGGTCATCTGGGAATCCCTCAACATACAATATGCCTTAAGGGTGCCTTTTACAAGTACGGGTCTATCAAAGTACGTCCTTACCCTCAACCCATCTTGACTATCCTTCCTAGTGAAGGTAGCCTGTAAGATATACCATCCGCTATACTCTGCTCCAGTGACATCTTCAGGACTCAGAATGCCTCCTTTAGTACACAACACCAAAGTGGAGTTGGCTTCCACTTTGTTATAGGGGTGCAAGTGGGGATCCCTGGACATCCATCTCAAAGACATAATGGGTTTTGGGTCTGAGTCTTGAAAATGTTGGAACTCCTTGAGACAGAGGGCGTGTAAGTCATGTTGTATGGCAGACACATTCTCTACAGGGGTATAATGCTGTGTGACACCATTAGCAAAACCTTCTCTCTGGAACCCATACAGATACCATTGTCCTGGAATGAAGTTAAAATTACTGTACGGTTCTTGGATTTTACCTTCTAGGCATTCTACCATTAAGAGACCTGGTCCCAAAACTGACATATTTGTACCATTATTAAGTTCCCAACGATTCCCTGAAGAGACTGAGCCTGCCATCATCATGCTTACCACTAGCGTCACAAACTGGAGGTGTACCCTGTTCAGGTATTCCCTACTTCTCTGGCCACTTGATATCGTTGTGGCCTGGCGTCCAGTGACCTGTTGAATGATTATAGTGGTTTTACATATATCTGTTATTGTAGATTCATGTATACTATATTTACAATGTTACTTAGGGAGCCACCTCCGATCTATCAACCCCCCCCTTTCACTCAACTCTACTTGTCAACTATGATTGAGTTGGTGAGGCTCGGGTGGCCTTTGCTTGGTCGATGTGGATCCAAAAGGATTCCTGACGTCTAGAGGATCTCTTTTTTGTTGTCATCGGCCTCTGTACCCTTAGCATGGTGTCACCCATTACTTCAAGGACCTGGTAAGGTCCTTCCCAGTTTGCGTCCCATGGTCCGGATCGGCGAAAGATTTTTACCATAACCTTTTCCCCTACAGAAGGCAATGGTGTCTCCCCCTGTAGGTACGGTTTGTGCAACCGTAAAGCTGCATGAGGCAGCAGTTCCTTTAGGTTCATTTGAACCTGTTGCAGGAACATGTCTCTGGCAATGGCATTTTTCATGGGCTCAGACAGTTGGGGCTCGTTGGGTAGACACAGGGGCATTTTGCGTCCAGTCATCAGCTCAAATGGTGTGATACCGGTACTGGTAGCTTCTGTTGCTCGGATACCCATCAGTACCGCCGGAAGGGATATTACCCATGAGGAACCCTTCTCCAGCAGTGCTTTAGAAAGCCGTGATTTGAGGGTGCGATTCATTCGTTCCACAATTCCAGCCGCCTTAGGGTTATAGGCAAAATGGAACCTTTGCTTTACGTCCAAAAGTCCACAAAGCGCTTTCATGACCTTACCCGTGAAATGTGTCCCTCTGTCTGATTCTATCACTCTTGGAAAACCCCATCGTGAGAGAACCTGTTCCCAAAGAACCCGGGCTGTAGTGGAAGCTGAATCATTGACTGTGGGGATGGCTTCTACCCATTTGGAGAAAACATCCACCACCACCAGAGCGTAACGGCAGTTACGACTTCCTGCTGGTAATGGTCCGATGTAATCAATCTGGATTGCGGACCACGGACCCTCTGCTGGTGGAACACGCTGCAGCACTGGCTTCAGGGCTGATGCTCTTGGTTGACCTGAGCACATACCAGACATTGCTGGGTGACTTCCTCTACTGTGTTGGACATTCCAGACCAGTATAATTTGTCTTTCAGGAGGGACAGTAGCTTGTCCCGACCAAGGTGCCCAAACAGTTGGTGGTTTAGTCTCGTCAGTTCTGCCTGTAGATGTTGCGGGACTACTGGTAGAGGAAGTTGTTGGGTACCAGTATCATGACACAGAATTCCCTGACATATTGTCCAGGGATGCTGTGGAGCTGCGATATGTGTCAGTAGAACGGGATCTTTTGCCTGTTCCTCTTCAAATGACACAGGGCCATCTTTTAGTTTGGTTTGCCTCACTGCAATCTGGAATGCAGGGATCTGCTCAGTTCCTGGTTCCCGAAGGACACCAGACACTGCTGCAAACTTGGCCAGTTCGTCGGCCTTGTTATTTCCTATGGTCAAAGGCTGTTCTCCTCTTTGATGTGCTGGGACTTTTATAATGGCTGCCTCCGCTGGATGTGCCATGCCCCAATCCCACAATTCCTTTAGGACTGTAACGTGGGCCAGAGGTTTATTCTGGCTGTCCACAAACCCTCGTTTTTTCCATGTGTTCAGGTGCAGGGTGAGAGATCGAACTGCATATGAACTGTCACTATATATAGTTCGATTCCCTGGAGGTTGAAGGAGGAGAGCCTCCTTGACAGCCTCCAGTTCAGCCCGTTGTGCTGACATGTGACCTGGCAGCCGGACAAGACTCTGGGTGCCTGTGGTCTCATCCAGCACTGCAAATCCGGACACATACGTGCCGTCCAGACAGAAACGAGAGCCGTCAACAAAGATGACCCTGTCTTCTGGATGTCTGTCGGTCCTGAATATTTGTAGTGTACGGGATAGTGATGGTTGACCACAGTCATGTTCGGTCCCTGTCATGTTTAACAACTGGGACAGAACATACTTTGCCTTGTGGTCCACTTTCAGATTCCGGCCACTGAGGTCCATGATCCATTTCCCGAATCTCTGTTGGGAGACTCCAGGGAGTGTATCTCTGAGTAAAAGAACCAAAGGAGAATGTGGTGTCTGTACAGTCAGAGATCTGAAACCTACAATATGCTCAGTGGTTTTAACGGCATAGTGTATGGCAGCCAGTTGTTTGGCACATTCGTCGAACCCTCGTTCGACTGGCGAGAGGAGTCGGGAAAAGTATCCCAGTGGTCTGCTATCATGTCCTATCTGCTGTAGAAGGACAACAGAGATAGACTCAGTCCCAGCATGTGCCTGGATGGCCATTTCTCCATCTGGGTTGGGGGTGGCTAACACAGGTGCAGAGGAGAGGTCTCTTTTCAGAGTTGAAAAGGCCTCATCCTGTGCTTCTGACCAGCCCTGGAGTGAGGGTTCTTGTCCTCTGAGGAGTTCATAAAGGGGTTTCGCTTTGGCAGCAAAATCCTCTATGAATTCCCTCATGAAGTTTGCCACTCCCAGGAACTTCCGTAAGTCCTGTAAAGTGCCAGGCTGAGGTAACTTGACCCTAGCGTCCACTCGGGCTGCCACAATTCCTTTGGCTCCAAAAGAGACCTGCACCCCAAGGAAAGTCACCTCTGTTCTGGCCAAATTTGCCTTGTGAGGACTCAGTTTGAGTCCAGACTGTTTGTTCCCCACTGTGAAAGCAAATTTGTACCTACAGTTTTCTGTGAGTTCAATAGAGAAGAACCCATTGGCGACATCAATGGTCGAGAATATGCGGCTTTTGCCACTTATCTTCGCCATTATGTCAGGAGTTTGTGCAACTACGGGGGCAGACATCGGAGTGTACTTATTAAGGACACGTAGGTCTATGGTGAGACGCCACGCATCAGTGTCCTTTTTCTTCACAGGCCATAGAGGGTTGTTGCACCTTGAATTCCCCTCTATGACCACACCCTTGTTCTCCAATTCCAGGACAGTGTTGACTATCGACTGTGTCGCTTCTGGTGGAAAGCGATATTGACGTTGAGGGGGTGGGTCTGGCCCCTGTATGTCCACCTGGACACCAATCAATCTTCCACAGTCGTTTTTACCCTGGGCCCACAGATCAGGATGTTCATACACAATGGGTTCAAGGTCTATATTATGAGAGACCTCTGGCCATTTGTGTTCGAGCATATCAACTGAATTCTCCATTGCTGGCAAAGGTGGTCCCAGACACTGGTGTTGTATGACACACACCTTGGATTGTCTGGGTCCCTTCCACACAATGCAGTTTGCCAAATCCAGGATCCATCCATTTTGGGTCATTACATCAGTTCCGATGATGTTGTCAGAACCAGGGTAATACCACATTGGGATCTTGAGGGTTAAGTGTTTGGCAATCTGGACAATCACTTCCTCAATTCTGTGGGCCTTCACCCCCCCTTGTTGGTGATCAAATCCGATCACCACACACTGAGGGCTGTTTGGATGCAACTCATGTTTGATATTTGTAATGGAGATTTCCGCACCAGTATCAAGCATAATTTGTGTGTCCTTATCTTTAATTCTGGCTTTTATGTGGGGCCTCCCTGAAGAATCCAGTATGACAGGACATACTGGAGCCAGCTCTTTAGGGATCCCTAATTGTCAATCGATGTTGACAAGATTTCCAGTAGGTACCTGAGAGGTACATACTGCAATTTGGAGATCCTCAACTGTAGTTCTAGTTGTGGAATCAGTAGATTCCACAACCCCTGAACTATCAACTGGGGCATTTACAGTGGCAACACATTTTGGTGTCTGCTCTTGTAAATATCCCCGAGACCCATCAGCCTGTTCCCCCACTGTTCTGGCATAATTAGGTTTCATCTTGAAACCATTATTATTGCCAGATTTTTCAGGGCTGTTTCGGCTCCGTACCCACTGAGGACAATTTTTCTTCATGTGCCCAAATTGCAAACATAGAAAGCATTGAATGCTCCCTGTCCTCTCAAATGGTGGGGCCGTGGGGCGAACAGCTGACTTCTTTCTAGCATGGTGCACACGTTCATCTTGTGATCTAACGTGTACAGGCACATGCTCCCTAACCTTAACCGACTTTTTATTGTGCAGTAGATCTTGTCTACACTGCTCAATAATCATGGCCGCATCAGTGAGCGATGGTTCTCTCGCTGCACTCAACCTAATTGCAGTATCAAGGTATGGGAATTTTTCCACAAACATGCGGATCATGCCTTGTGGAAAACCGATACCTTGATCCATAGTGACCTTCCTGTACATAGCTTCAAACCGACTACACAGCGATAAAGGTTCATCGTGTATAGTTGGTCTGAATTTCATCAGGATTTCTGGAGTCACGTCCCCGTGGCCCGTTGCCAGTGTCATTAGTAAGGAAAGGCGTTCTTCCTTATCATGAAACTGTCCATTACTGGGTTCCGTGCTCCCCATTGCCTCATACCTCTGATTGAGGTGTGTAGGCAACCACAACTTGAATAGCTCCATTCGAAGCTCTGGAGCCACAGAATATTTATTGCAGTGACCTTCAAAGATATCACATGCAGTAAACGCATCTAGACTGGGATCAAATTTTGGGATCTCCTTGCAGATCCGTAACAGAAATTTTATCCTTTCCATACTGTTACGGTTAGGATAAAATTCATCTGACCTTACTGAACGATTTGGCGGATTGGAAGTGGTGTGATCCCTTTCCCACCTACCTCCATATCCCCAACTATCGTCCTGACCCTGGAAGCGGTCGCTACGTGTATACTCCCTTGGTGTTTGAGTGAAATGTAGCGACCGTTCCACCTGTCCCCTGGACTCTATAGCTCCGGATCTCTGATCCATGGGAGACGTGGACCATGTTGCCGTGGTCTCCCCATCCTGTGCAGTACCCGAAAAACAAACCTGTTTCGTGGGCAAAGGCACCATGCTATTTGTACCAGGCCGTGACAGATTAGAGATGACCTGTTGCAAATTCACAATCGTTTGCGACTTTGCAGCCAGATCCTCTCTAAGTGTGCTTACTAGTGCATCCATGGATGCAACTCTACTCTTGAACTGATTTATCTCAGTATACAGACTGAGGAGCTCTCTATCCATGTCAGAATAATAGGTTTCTTTCTCTGATATCCTAGATTCTAACACACAGATTTCCCGGCCCCTGTCGGCTGTACACTGGGCCCTTTCTTCTAGCTCAGTTTCTAGAGTGTGTATACGTTTTATGCTTTCCACACAACAATGGCAGTGTAGGTTATCTGATGTGGAAACTTTGTCTGCCTTTCTTGTGGTAGCAAGTGTTTCCACATGCTCTGGCCTGCAAATGCTGTCCTCAAAAGTATACACTAATTTTGCCAGCATTTGGAGGCGTTTCTTAGTTTTGTGGAAAACACTTTTACTAAGACAAACTCTATCATGTGCGTATGCCTGGTCCAGTAAAGTTGACCAGAGCATCTCTGTGGACTTATATGCGGTGGGCAGTATTGGGTTAAATGTGCTATTTCTACACAGGTGTTTAAGGGTGGAGAAGTTCATACTCACCTGTTCAGAGGCCATGTTGCTTGGTGTCGTCTGTTCCTTCGTCCCTCTTGTGCTGCTTGGAAAAAGGTCCTTTACTCCGGAACGCCTTCTTTCCCGATCAGCTGGACTCCTCAGATGAACCAAACGTTGATGGTGTTTGAACGAAGTGACGTGATGATCTGCCTCGCCGATAGACGTGTGAATCGTGTAAAGGAATCAGAAAAATCGTTAAAATCAGAAAAAGGTTCTCTGATGAGGACTGTGTCCTGTGTCTTACTAAGACTGAAAACTGTGTCACCGTCTGAGCTATCAGGGCACTGAACGCACAGAATAACGGATCACTTCACCGTGCCTCCTGTTATCTGTGTCCACGTTCCTCTGGCCTGATCCGCTCCAGATGATGACCACAGGTTTTCAGTACAAAAGACACTAGAACAACCTCAAACAGTGGGCCTAGGCTCGCCAATTTGTTGTAGGGCTGGTTCTGTTTATCGGTTATTATTGTCGGTTATGACTACAATCACCGATATCCAGAATCTTCCCTTCCTTACCACTTTCTGTTCCTATGCTGATTAACTATATATATATGTAAATACCGATGACTTAATGGAAACAAGTCTGTTCTAATAAATGAATATTTATTAAACACACCCAAAAGTCTACAACAATAATATATATATTCTAGATAGCACAAAAACTAATACACAATCAATACTGTTACAATGATGTAAAATACCCACAGTTACTAATGCCCACGTTACCTCAATATACAACAGGCACACTATATTAATGATCTAACTATCCCTATAGAAGGTAGATAGCAATTCAAGAGTTGATTATAAGAGAGAGAGAGAGGGAGAGAGAGAGAGAGAGATAGTGAGAGTGAGAGAGAGTGATAGAGTTATAGGATGATACTTATGCCAGAAGTCGATGTCCTATATCATCGTGCGTCCAGGTAGAAAAGAGAGCGAGCTCTTGTGTCTCAGTCCATTTTAACCTGTCCCTCAGCTGTGCACGTGACGGACACACCTCCTCACCCGTGCACTTCTGACAGGGTTGTAAGGGTGCACGCTCACCATGCACTATATTGAAATGAGGTATCTCCTGCCACTATAGATTGGCAAACAATGGGAACTACTTATCACCCCAGACATCTTGGCTGCTGTGAACTGTTAGAAGAAGGGGTGAGAATAACCCTTTGTGGCAGCAGCCTGTAGATCTTTGATATTTAAATTAAGAGTCTTATCTGATAGCTTCCCACATTAAAATGCAAGAATGGACATCTTCTGATATGGTAATTAACCATGTCAGAAGATGAACAATTTCCATCAGATACAGCTGAATTGGTCAATGTTATAAGAGACCTATTCCACCAATGTGGGCATAAATATAGATATATACACATACATGCCCACAAAGAGAGATATACATTTATGTGTCATATTAATAATTAATTATGCCATGACTTCCCCCTCAACACATAGCAAAAGCAGATTTTACAGGAAACTGTCAACGTTTTAATTTAAAAGGTAACCCAGTCTCTGAAGGACACAAATCGATGCTTAGAATAAATACAATGCCTCCTTCAGCTGAGCCAGTAATCACTTTAGCCTGTATGATGTTGCGGAGTAAGGCAGTGACAATGATCCGAGTGCCATTGCAGATATCTTTCTTGGTGTTTAGGTTTCTTAATAGCATGACAATGGTGCCAATTTTAAGTTGTAAGAGATGTGATGACATTCCTGATGGTGTAAGTGAGTTTAAAAATTCAACTGGGTAGTTTTCACATTCCTCTGCTTCATCAGCATCGACAGAATCATCGCTGGTATATACAGTATAATCGCCACTCATTCGATACATTACTCTAGAGTTCAGAAAATCTATGTCATCATTTTTTGGACATAGTATAGCATGTGATGCAGCAGTGTTTACGCTGTGTTTGTCATGAACATCAATGCAAATATGGTCTCCAAAGATCTCGGTTACTATAGAGCCAGTGCAAAGCATGTCTGGAGGAATTTCAATGACATCTTCTCCAAGGTTATGTTCATTAGACAGCTCACCATTTCCAAGTTTAATCAACCAACTGCTGTATTCAGGATCAGTGGAGCGCATGTTGTTGAATAGCGGTAGTCTACTAAAATGTTGCCAATGTTGTGAATATTTAATACAGGAATCTACAATATCTGTTCTTGTCCCATGAGCGATGATGGTAAGACATTGTCTGAAGTCTCCTCAAAGAACAATAACTTTACCTCCAAACGGTGTTTTATTTTTTTCAGCAACATTTGTTGTCATGATGTCTCATAGAAGTCTATCTATGACATTCAATGCATGTTTTTGGACCATAGTGCACTCTTCAATAACAAAATGTTTTGAACTCTGGAAATGTTTTCCTGCATTTGTATCGTTTTTAATCCTGGAAACGGATGTTTCATTGATCGGAATAGGTATGCCATATAGAGAGTGGATTGTTCGGCCTCCTTGTAGCAAGTTAGCCGCTATTCCTGAAGTGGCTGCAGGTGATACAATGTCTCCTTGTCCCCTTAGATGATGTGTAAGTAGATGGTAGAGGTAGGTCTTTCCACTGCCACCAGGTCCGTCAAGAAAAAAAGCACTTTGGTGTTAAACTGCTGTTTTGTAAAGCTTGGGTAATGACATCGTATGCAAAAAGTTGATCCTGATTAAGATTTTCTTCCATCTCTGCAGCTTTTGTTAACTCCTGGTCCTTATCATACTGTTCAAGGAGGTGTGTTTTATTTTTTGCTAGGCGTGGTAAATTGAAATCAGCAAACGTTTTTCCATGGACTATGAGTACATCTTGGACATCTTTCACAGCATATCCTTCACAATCATTACACTCTTCAGTGTTGCTGTGGCATGTATGACAGTAGTCTTGTAAAACATGTTCCTTAAATTCATTCCACAATTCAGGTGGATTAGTGGGGAAGGGGGGCAAAAATACAGATGTAAGCAAACATGTCTTGAAGTTGGGAAGGCATGTTAAGAATACAGGCATCTATTAAAATATTTCTCCAGACGCTATCATCGAATAATAATCCGAGAGCTAATGCAGCATCCTTAAACGTTTGATGCGTAACTCCATTGACAGTTTTAATGCTGTCAAAGCTTGTAGCAGCTTTTACATGCAATAAAAACAAACGTAAATAATAGCGTTCTTGGTCTTTCATACTAACAGTATACATTCTTCCAATAACTGTGAGACCCCCTCGTTTTCTGCGTTCCCATGTGCCTTGTTTCCAAACGTAGTATTGGGGAATTTTGCGGTAAAAATAGTTATGTGCATTGTGGTCGATCTTATTAAGGTTGAAATACGCCATAAGTGTTAAATTGGTATTGAGCTTGTGTTGGATGTTGTCTGCAGAGTCATCCTCATGAATCTATAGTGGTTGAGAATTAGGCAGATGGACCACTAGGCGAATGATGGCATGAGATTGTTTATGCATAGGAAAAGCAAATATTCATCACGCAGCTTCAGGTGCACTAACATATATGGAATCCACAAATTGGTGTGTTTCATCATGTTTGATGTTATTTTGGGAAATTTCAAGATTGGCTTTGTCATGTCCTTTGTAAACATGTTTAAATAAATATTTTACACTTTAAATGGAAGCACATATTTCTACATTAATATGGCACTTGTATTTGGTGAGTAAAAATGGGTTATATGGAACTACCCATGAATTGTCAATAGTCTTAGATTGGCATTCATATGCTTTGCCAATGGGTCTGCGATAAGAGGGATAGCCGTCCTTTTCTTTGATGGTATATTGTTGGTGTTGTTTCGGGAAACCTTTGCTACACTTTCCAAGATCCATACAGGGAGAATTAGGATTGTGTTCTCCACAGGGACCATGAATCATGTGTTGAAGAACAATGTTATGGAGCTGAAGGTAGTATGTAGCATCTGGAATTTCAGCCCACACTATGTTGTCTATGTCCTCCTCAGTCCGTAATTAGGGAGGCTATCAAGAATAATTAAAATATGAGCGTTTGGGAGACCACGCTTTTGAAATTCAATGACATGGACCATTGCGGTAATGTTTCCAAATAATCCACTACTAATGTCTTTTCAGAGGGAATCCAGTTTAATTTTAAAGACGCGTGCAACCAAGTCTGGTCTGTGTTCAACATGCTGCCATGGTTCTATATTTGTAGTAATCTCACTCCACTTTGGATTACACGTCATGGTGATAAAAAGATCAGGTCGACCATACTTATTAACAATAGCCATAGCATCCTGGTAGCGCTGTTGCATGTTTCTGGGACTGCCTTCAAAAGAAGATGGTAAAATGACAGTTTTTCCAATAGGGATGCCCTTTTGAATAGATTTTTTGAGTAAATGTTCTTGAAGTAGGCAGTAATCCTCGACTTTTAAATCTTTTTGGTGCTTTCGGATGTAATGTAGACAATTAGCCTCGATTTTGACATAAGCATCTACTAAGTAATGCTGTGATAGTTTACCACCATTGAGGAGTGGATTAAAGTAATTTCTGACAGATAATATATAGCAATAGTATTGAAGTTGTGTGATCCGACGTGGAGTATTGCCTTGTTGTTTGAGTCCATCATGCCATCCTTGGTCTCCATAAGGGATAAATGTCGGATAGAGGATGGCATCCAAATTGCTATGGAGAATACCAATTTGTTGTGTTTTTGGAGTAAAAGGCTGTGGAGATCAGGTTTTAATTGAATTAATATGTCTCTATTAAAGGGAGGCTCCCCATTGTCATTTTGAAACACGATGGTGACTTCACTGACAGTGGGATTATTGTAGCGTCGAGGGTCTTGAGTACGATCTTGTTTAATAGCCATGGTGATGTTTGGCATGACAGTTCCATTTTGTAGAGCTTTAATTTGTTCTTGTTCTTCCACATCGCGTAACATTTGATAAGCTGCCACAAGAGCATTGATAGTTTGTATTTGAAGGGCAATAATGTTCATCAATGTAGGATGGCATATTTTATTTTTTTTACATTGTAAATATTGTTCGTTTGCGCTAGCGGTATCGAGAATATAAAGTTGGGCAAATGCTGGGAGTTGGTCGTCAGAGGGATGTAGTGTTCCAGTTCGATGATAGGTCTGTCCATGTATGCGGAAACAGTATGGGCCATATCCAGGGGATGGGGAAATATTGGCACCCATAGAGGCAAAAGCAAACAAACTGTTAATGCTTCTAATGTTGTCCATGAAATTTTTGTTAAATTCACTTTGTCCTTTGAGCAAACGTGTAAAGACATCAAGATATTGTAATATGGGTACATGGACTTTACCCTTATGACAGCAGAGGGTAAAATTGTTATCAATAGGTGTCTCAGTGATAAAATGCAAAGCTTGGCAATGTTGACATACATGGTTCACTGCACCACAGCTGTGTTCTATAATAGAACTTTCATCATGATTGAAAGCTTTAGCATGTAGTGGAAGAGGATGTGCTAATGGTGCAATGGGGCTATTGTGGAGACCGATGAATATTAGTCGTGTGTGTGGTGGTGGGACTTGAGTGTGGCTTACAGGAAGAGCTTAAGTGTACAGAAAGTGGGAGTCTGTACTAAGTGAAAGTGGTATCAAAAGGGCGGAAAGAGAGTGTTCTGGATGGATAATGGTGAGCGAGAAGGCATTCGACTGGGTGAGGTGGAGCTTCCTAAACTCGGCACTTCGGCAGATAGGACTGGTGGAGAAATTTATTCGCAATGTAGCCGCATTGTACACTGAACCGTCTGCCACAATTAAAATCAACGGATTGCTATCTGACTCTTTCCCGATAAAAAATGGGACTCGACAGGCATGCCCCCTTTCGCCCCTATTGTATGCAATAGCAATGGAACACCTGGCTGTGGCGGTGAGGCAAAATTATGATATACGGGGTGTGGAGATCAGAAAACATCATTACAAAGCCTCACTCTATGCAGATTACTGTATATCTCGCAACCCCATATCACTATCCATGCAATAATGTTAGTATTTAAAAAGTACAGTGAGGTCAGTAATTTTAAAATATATTATACTAAAAACGAGGCTCTCAACATCACATTGCCGGTAGGGGAGGTGGAGAGGGCCAGGGATAACTTCCCATTTAAGTGGCAGCCGACTGCTCTTAAATATTATGGGTATCCAAGTTCCTTCAGACTTGAGTAAATGATATACCTTAAACTATAAGACCTTATTGACCAAGACTTTGAGGGACCTCAAAAAATACAACCAGAAAATGATATCGTGGTTTGGACGTTGTGGTGATGTGGTTCCTGGCCGGGTGCATCACACGGGGTATCAGTGCAGGTCTCTGTTCACATGAGCCGGTCTTCCTGTGTGTGTGCTGTGTGAAACCTGTCCGGTGTACAGTGGGTTAACAGCTGAAGGGTTTTCATGAGCTGAGTAAAACGGCTGAGTGTGAGTGCTGAAGATCTGCGAGATTCATGAGCCTAATGAGCGGCTGAACCTGTGTGTGTGAGTGCTTTGCTGGGCTAAACCTGAATGGTGCACAGCGGGTTAATCACATCTCAGGTCTGTATGTGAATGAGATGTGCTGATTGACTCACTGTGTTGCAGCTGTGGGTGAGGCAGCCTGGATAAAGAACCTGCCAGGTGTCTGAATGAGAGAAGACGATGGGAATCAGAGCAGTTCAGACCACTGCCATGTGGGATATGCTGGAAGTGATCTGTCCCCAGTGGGGGAAGTGAAGGGAGCCTGCCAGCTCCATGCCGGTGGCACAAAGATGCTAACATGCCAGCCAGTGTCCAAGACCGAGGACGGCTCAAGGGCCAGGCGGTCAGATGTGCGGTGTGATGAGGACCGAGGACGGCTCAAGGGCCAGGCGGTCAGATGTGCGGTGTGAGAGACCGAGTACGGCTCAAGGGTCAGGCGGTCACAGCCAACTTTTGGACTGACTGAGTAAGTCATGATATGGTCCCATTGATCCAGATGTTAGTGTCCCAGATCCCAGTGGATCCGTAGTGGTCTTGTGTGTACTGAGTGACAGGGTTCCTGTTACTATTGTGGGCGCTGAGTATGTAGCATATTGGTATATGTAAAAATGCCATGAATGCTGTGTCATGCGTGAGTCATAATGGTTCATGAAAAAGTGCCATGTGTGATGACTCGTGTACAATAGGATGGGGAATGATCCCTGTCAGGGTGTTAGACGGAGGTAACCGCCATTGAGACCGACAATAAGTCATGATATGGTCCCGTTGATTCTCATGCGAATGTCCTGTAATGTAATATAATGTCATGTGATGTACTAATGTGGAAGTTATGTCATATGAAAATGTAAATATGGTGTTTTATGTTATGAAAGCGGTTTATGACAGAAATTAATAAATCCGCTGGTTATGTTGCGTTGAAATGTAGTCGCTAATGTCCTTTTCCCCATGCTGAGCGGGTTCCCCTGGGGCGCTACCTCAAAACGTATTAATACGTTCAAGATGGATGTGCTCCCTCGGTTTCTCTGTCTTCCAGGCAGTTCCTCTTTCACCCCATAGAGCTTATTTAAGACCATACCCTCGGCATTAATCCGTTATGTGTGGTGACAGTCCAGACCTAGATTGAAATACCAAATCTTGACGAGATCTAAGAAGCACAGAGGTGCTAGACTTCCAGACCTACGGACATATCACCAGGCCTCCCAGTTATTTCATCTGTTTGACTGTCATTATCGAGTGGACACCAAGCAGTGGTTGGGATTGGAGCAGGAGGGATATTTGGTCCCACTACGAAATTTGCCATGGATCATGACTAGAGACAGAGGGAAGATAGGGTTGGGGTGCCCTGGAGGGGTGGCCGGCGAGATCATAAAAACATGGGATACTGTGAAACGGAGGAAAGGTCTGATGGGCGCATGTAACTCATTGTCTCTCATATTCATTAACCCTGGCTTCCCTCCGAGTTTTCAACATGAATGTTTTTTGGGATGGAGGAGGGAATCGAATCCGAGGATACCCCAGTTGATTATAAGTCAGGGATTACCTTCCCTCGCTAATTAGCAGGACACATCTCCCTTACATCCCCTGTCGTGGCTGGAATATGAACAGCTGAAATCATTTCTTCCGCGAACTACAGGAGGATTATGTTATCCGCCCCCTCTGACTCAGTTTGAGAGGGTGCTTACCCAACAGTCCGCGCCCTCACACCAGATTTCCCTTATGTATGTGACTCACGGTGGCCGGTGGACTCCGGTTTAGACAGGCTGTAGCTCCTTCCTCCTTGTCACGGCAGGGTAGTGAGGCCCGGTTGAGTGCAGATCAAAAGTTGAAGACGTCTTGTAGGAACAGATTAAAGGGGTTAATTTATTCGTGACGCCACCGATGAGTAGTTCGGTAATCGTTACCGAAGCTGCGGAACCTCCGGGGGATGGACAGCAGCAAGATGGAACGCTCCCCACAGGCTGAGCGGTGATCCCCGGAGGCTGGAGCTGCTTAAAGCGAACCTGTCACCCCCTCCAGGCATCTAAAGATAACATAGCCACCTTCTGCAGCACTAAGGCTGCAGTCTCAGAAGGTGTCTATAGCATTTATGCTCCTTGATTCACTGAAATAAAGACTTTTATAAAATCTGTTTCAAACCAGATCCAAGACTGGGAGGCGGGTTTTCAAGTGTCTATCTCCCTCCTCTGTGGTGTCAGTCATCCCTCTCTGCTCTCTGTGCAGCGCCTCCAGGGCCATCTCCCTGCATTACAGAGCTTTGTCAGCTCTGCTACAACATAGAGCTGCTGGTATAGGAGACCCCACAGTAGTAAATCTAGCAGGAGGATACTGCCTGCTACGTAGCAGCCCTTGAGCTGAGCAGTTTTCACTTTCAGTTTCTTGTACCCAGCAGCATTGCTCCGTCCTCAGCCCCTGAGCTAAAGCACAAACTCAACTCTGCTGCACTGCTGACAGCTCAGCTCAAGGCTGCTATGTAGCAGGCAGTGCTTTCTCTGCTCAGGGTCCTCCTGCTAGATTTACTACTGTGGGGTCTCCTATAACAGCAGCTCTATGTTGTAGCAGAGCTGACAAAGCTCTGTAATGGAGGGAGATGGCCCTGGAGGCTGTGCACAGAGAGCAGAGAGGGATGACTGACACCACAGAGGAGGGCGATAGACACTTGAAAACCCGCCTCCGGGTCTTGGGTATGGTCTGAAACAGATTTTATATAAGTCTTTATTTCAGTGAATCAAGGGAGCATAAATGCTATAGACACCTTGTCAGAATGCAGCCTTTGTGCTGCAGAAGGTGGCTATGTTATCTTTAGGTGCCTGGGGGGGGTGACAGGTTCGCTTTAAGATGTTGTGCGGCAGCTGCGGTTACCTTGTGCGCTGACGGATTCAATCATAAGGAAGCACGGACACTGAAAGTCTCTGTAACGGGTCTTTACTGTAACCAGCAGGCAGTACATGGTATACAGTTTACGGGTAGTGGACCGGGTGGACTCAGCAGTTATAGGTGTCCCTCAGAGATCCGTAGTGTGCCTCCATTCTAGCTAAGTAGTTGCCATTGTCGCCCAGGAGTACCAGGTCGGGTACGGGGAGGCTGCTTCAATGCCCTATTCAAGATGTACGTTATGGATGTTTTGGGGAGCCTTGGGTCCCTCGGTGGGTACACCGCTGGTTGGACGACTGGAAGTTGGCTGGTGGTGGGGTGCTCCTGTAAAGCTGCTCCTCCACGCTTCTGGTTCGCGTAGCAGAGGTGAACTGCTTCGGTACCAGTGAACCGCTGTGAGTTGGGCACGGGGGTATTTTGGAACCCGTGGTTGGTGATGCCCGATCCCGGTTGTTGAGGCCTCAGGTGCTAACACCCGACCGGTGACGGCCCGGGGGCTGCACGAGGTGCAGAGCCCCTGCTCCTACTCCAAGTTCAAGTCTGTGTGTCCTCTGTCTAGACTCACTCCCAGACTCTCTCAGACTAACTAGTCTAAGTGTCTGTACTTCTCCTACACTACCCTTTCACTCCACCCACCAGGACCTTGGATTGGCCCTCTATGTTAAGTGATGCATGCAGGGTTTTGGATCTCTAAGTTAACCGGATAACTGCTGTGTCAGAGAATATTGCGGCTGCATCTATGGCTGCAATACCCTCCTGTGACGCACTCGTTGCGGGGCGCCACATTTGGGATGCTACAAGGGGGGACCTCGGCAACAGTCCCAACTGATGTGAGAGCATGGGAGGTTGAAATGGACTGCATATTCGAGGAGGGGGATATTGGGGCGTCTTTCCTTTAAACTCACAAGATGTCCCCAGCTGGTTGTGCACATGAAAATAATTTTAAAATTCTCACCCGATGGTATCAGTACCCTATATGGTTACATGCCATCTTCCCCTCGGTGTCGGACAGGTGCTGGCAGTGTGGAAGTGCCAAGGGCACCATGATTCACATATGGTGGCAGTGTCTGGATGTAAGGAGCTTCTGGAAAAAGGTATTCTTGGCATATAATACCATTACTGGGGACAGGGTGCTTCCCACACCCCAAATAGCCATTCTATCTTTGCTGCCTGGTTCCATAGCGAGCCAAAAACGCAGTTTTCTTAGATTCTGCCTGACGGTGGCTCGTATGGTTATATCCAGACACTGGCTAACGACGGTGGTTCCAACCATGGCCGAATGGCTGACTGAATTCTCCCATGTTCATCATATGGAGGAATTATTGGCCCAGGTCTCAGGAGACAATTCTAGGTTTGTTAGGACCTGGCAGTCCTGGATCGTGTTCAGGGATTCTGAGGACTTTGGGGAGTTGACTGAAAGCTGGGAAAGACCATAATTCTGGCTGGCCTTTCCTTCCCTGGAGTGAGGTACGGCGGCAGCTCTTTTCCATCTTCTCCTTCTTCATCTTCTTTCATATCCTTTTCTTTACATCTACTTTTCATTACTTCTGGTATTTTCTCTTTACTTTCCTCCTTTCTCTAAGTAGGCTCTTGTGCCTGTTAACATGTTTTTGATTTATGAGTCTCATAGACATAACTGAGCTAGGACGAGCAGACACGTTGAATGGAGATGGTACGTGACTGGTAATGTCAGCTGTCCAACCTGGATAGTACTCGATTGTAGAACAGCAAGTACATGTGCCATTGTTATAACACGATATTGATAGGAATATTTGTTATTCGTGTATGCTATATACAGTTCCCAAAGAAGATATGTTGGTGTATTTTTTTATACTGAATGTTACTGATGCATATTATGTATGTATGTTCTTGTTTTTTTGGGGGGGGGGGCTGAAGCCTAAATAAAAATAGATTAAACATAATTAGAGGGATTCTTTTTTGTTTTCATGATTTATCACCAATCTTTTTAAATGTGTTTTTATTTTTAATTGATTTAATAAAGAATAGTTTTAAAATATTTGTGGCTATAAACTCTCTTTTTGGATAGGTTGTCATTTTTAAGTATCATAGAACATGTTTCTTTCTCATCTAATATTGGCCCTTATGAGGAATATAATAAATTGCAGACTTTATTCAGTTATTGGAAAATACGAAGTGCTAATTCCAAAAGTAAGAAGCATTTGCTGAATCAAATTCTGTAAATCTGTAATTTATTATACTGAGATTTCCTACCCATGGTTAAATGGTGAAATTTGTAGATTTTAATTTGAAGTAATATCAACACTAAAACCTAAACTGAGATTAGTGCGGCAATTTCATTTTCCTTCAGCCTCACTGCTGAATATTTTATACCTATCCGATTCTATCTCACAATTATTTTTTTGTTTGTTTTGTTATTGCATTAACTTGGATGTAAATCAATACCTATTGCGATAAGTGGAATGCAGCAAAATCTTTGCAGGGGAAGCAGCAGGGAAGAATTTCACAATATCTGCCGTTGAAAGTACAGTTTTATTATACCATTTCTCAAACAGAAAAAAATCTTATAGTTTCAATTTCTGTTTTCCAGTGTGCCAGATGGCTACAGACGTGCCATGTCTCTGCAAGGGAAACATTCTCATCTCCAGCCTTAGTTTGACATTTTCCTGTGCTCTATTGGAATTCTTCAGACCTAATAAATAGCTCTATTCAGTGCTGCCCCCAGGAGGATTCTAAAAATCGTATCAAAAGTGCACATGATCTTGATTCTTTGTCTACTGAGTGGCATTATCCCAGCCAATATTCACATATTCGTTGAAGCAAATAGAGAAAGCTATATTATAGGAAATCAATCTTTAGTTACCCATTCAACCAATCTTTTTAATGTGTTTTCTGTATCGGCCTTTTAGACAAACTTACGTAAAATAGAACAATCAAGTTTGCACAATTAGATGAAGACATATACAGCACAATTTTTACACACCCACAGACACTCCATATACCTCTACATGGTTCCTTTATCGAACATTAGATTTCTACGTGAGAAGAATAATCCTAATGATGGACGCAACAATTTATTTTTGGTGTAATAAAACCCCTTGTGCCTCCAAATAATATAGTTATAAACAGGGCTATGAAAAGTCATTTTGTTACCCCAGACAGAAAAAGCTGATGGTGCCCACTCCTCTTGATGAATCTTCAGCCCCCATGTAAAGCAATGGGTCATAGACTAAACTATGAAGAACCCTAATGCACCCCATACCCCCTCCGATGGGTAAGGAATCAAGATTGAATCTCGATCCCAACTTCCACTAGAATTGTCACCTTTTTCACAAAGGAACAGGAAAAGTAAACAAAAGTGATGTATTTTAGGTATGAAGTAAAATTTGCAAGAAAAAGACATGGCATAAATGAAACCGGGAGTACACGATGTGTAGAAAAGAATATATACAGAATTTTATTTAACACATATACACAGACAATTACAATTAAAACCAATTAAAATAAGTTATCAGGGGTTCCTGACCCATTCAGAGGTTGACAATACTCATTAGTACAACCACACACCGCAAAAGTACACTGTTGTTTGAAGAGATAATACGGCTTTCAATCAATAATAAGTATAATACACAGAGAAGGAAAGACCTGATAAGGTCAACTCAAATCATAGTACAACATAAATAAAATTCTGTATATATTCTTTTCTACACATCGTGTGCTCCCGGTTTCATTTATGCCATGTCTTTTTCTTGCAAATTGACTTCATTGATCCGTGGCATGGTGAGCACTCACTATTTTCTATACTAAATATTGTGGTGCTCCTCTGTACCTATTTTTCCTCGTATTTTAGGTATGAGGCTCAACAAAAAACATTTTCAGTTTAGTTATGGTGTGACCTGGGTCCCAACCATAACAAAAACAGATACAGCAAGGGCATAGTACTGACAAAAAGTCTGACATGACAGAGTTACTACTTACTGGAATAACTGCAAAAGAGTGGTCAGACAATCCAGGTCAGTTCAAGGAAGTGGGCTACAGTAAGAACAAAGAGGCCAGAGATGTAGTTCAAAACACGAGATGAGGTCATGTATACCAGTAAGGCAATACAGTTAAAGAGAAAAAGCAAAAGCGTAAACAGGTCACAGGCAATGGGACTGAAAATGAGGCAAACAGAAACTAAGGTCAGACCAGGTCAAATAGCAGAGTTAGGCTGGTTTCACACTACAGTTTTTTCCCTGATCAGGTTCGATCAGGTTTGGGTGTCAAAACCAGGAGTGTCTCCAAAACTCAGAACAGCTGTCAATCTCTCAAATAAGCTAGGGTCACAATTGTTAAGGCAATTGCGGTTGCCACATCCGGATCCGGATGCGGTAACCGCAATTGCCTTCACACACATGTGTGGTGGAAACCGCAATCCAGTAACCGGATTGCTCCGGATGTGTAATCCAGAGCAATGCGGTTACCTGACGCAGGGATGAACAAAGTGTTAACTGTGTAATAAAACATAAAATATTAATATTAGCTGTGGGCAACATGTCTCTAGGGGGTGCCCACCTCTCCTAGAGACATGCTGCCCACTCCTGTGGGCTGTCAGGGGTTAATAACCCATTTACAGTATAGCCAGCTTTTGTCGGCTTTGTAAAATTTTATCAATGAAGCCGCGGCTCCTGACAGTTGCGCAGATACTGTACGTAATGTAAGTATAATATCTGCCGCTGTCCTTGCTCTTGAACCCTATAACAGTAGGTCTATGCCCAGCGCACCACCATAGACCTAATGTTAATGGGTACAGGACCCTGGACAGTGGCAGATACTATTCGTACATTACGTACAGTATCTGCGCAACTGTCAGGAGCAGTGGCTTCATTGATAAAATTGTACAAAGCTGACAAAATTGGGGGTGGCATGGGGGGTGGGGTTAGAACAGTCAATATAGTAGGAAGGAATAGAGGTAAAGAGAGATGCATAAAGTGCATGTACACTAATGCCAGAAGCCTCACCAACAAAATGGAAGAATTAGGATTGATTTTGTTGGAAAATAATTATGACATGCTGGGGATTTCGGAGACATGGCTGGATGAGAGCCATGACTGGGCTGTTAATTTACAGGGCTATAGTCTTTTCAGAAATGTCCGTACAAATAAGCAAAGAGGAGGTGTATGTTTATATGTAAAATCATCCTTAAAACCCATCCTTCGTGATAATATAGGTGAATCTAATGGAAATGTAGAGTCCCTGTGGGTGGAGATAAGGGGAGGGGGAAAAATAATAAATTACTGATAGGAGTTTGTTATAAGTCTCCAACAATAATGGAAGTGGAGGAGAATATCCTCATAAAGCAAATAGATGAAGCAGCGACTCAGGGAGAAGTCATTATTATGGGGGACTTGAACTACCCTGAAATACATTGGGGATCAGGAACCTACAGTTCCAGCAAAGGTAATAGGTTTTTGAAAACTATGAGAGACAATTACCTTTCACAACTGGTTCAGGACCCAACAAGAAGGGGGGCACTGTTAGACCTAATATTAACCAAAAGGCCGGACCGCATATCAAATATACGGGTTGGAGGTGACTTGGGTAATAGTGATCATAACATAATAAGTTTTCAAGTATCCTTTACTAAGATGTTTAGTAGAGGGACTACAAGGACACTAAACTTCAGGAAGTCAAATTTCCAACAGTTGAGAGATGATCTTAGTGCAATAAACTGGGACGATGTCCTAAGACATAAAAGTACACAAAGGAAAATTGGAGATGTTTATTAGCATCCTGAATAGGACCTGTGCACAATATATACCCTATGGGAATAAGCAGGCTAGAAATAGGAGGAAACCACTATGGCTAAATTTAAGTGGTAAGAGGCGCAATAAGTGACAAAAACAAAGTATTTAGGGAATTAAAGCAAGTAGATAGTGATGACGCATTAAATAAATGCAGAAAATTAAATAACATCTGTAAAAAGCAAATCAAGGCAGCAAAGATTGAGACAGAGAGACTTATTGCCAGAGAAAGTAAAAATAATCCCAAAATGTTTTTTAACTACATAAATGGTAAGAAACTAAAAAATGATTGTGTTGGCCCCTTTAAAAATAGTCTGGGTGAAATGGTGGATGAGGATGAGGAAAAAGCCAATATGCTAAATGACTTTTTTTCAACAGTATTTACACAAGAAAATCCCATGACAGACAATATGATCAGTGATAACAAAAATTCTCAATTAAATGTAAGAGAACCAGATAATAGGCCACTATGGTTAACAGGCAAACTCTGAGTAAGCACAACCTATATAACAATGAGTTATCAGCCCAAATTATGGTATAAACTGAATTTATTTTTATTGGTACATAGTTGAATTAAACAAAGACTTTATAAATAATACATCAACAAGTAAAAACACCACGATAAGAATGCATCAAATTATTCCAGATTATTGCGGATCTAAAAACAGGGTAGGGGCCACAAAAAATGTTAACACGCATTAATCTATGAGAGTTTGTACATCCCGTATACATGGATCAGACACCTGCATAATTCAATTAATGTACATCAATGAACGTTCCTTGAGTGATGTGCTGGTACCACCCCGGGCAGCCAGATCTATCTTCAAAACCCAACAACCAGCTATATATAGTCAAGAAAAAGGAAGAGGGGGGCTCAATGTGAGGGAATACTCAGTGCCAAAATTAATATAATGAATTCACCTTATTCATAAATTTATATAAATTTATATAGTGCCACATCATTACCAAACATCAAAAAATTAATAAAAAATTAATAAAACCAGTGTGATACAATTGACAGGGAGCTATCACACAAATTAATTCACAAAACTAAAGAAAAGGTCTGTGATAGCAACTTAATACTGCAAGAATGTGTGTGTTTTTTGTACAAAAAAAGGGTGATTACATTATATAAATAATATAAAAAATATATAAAGTGCACTATAATCCAAAACCAAAGAAAAACACAATAAAATGAGCCTCTCAATTTTAGACCATTATATAGATGGGGTGTTCAGAGACTGCTCTGACCCTAGGGGTCAACCTTCAATTCTCCCCAGGTGGATAGAGTATTAATTCCACTATGGTGGGCAATTCCCTCCTATATCACAGAAGAAAACATGTACTTCTCTTGTGTCAGAATATATACATAAAGAGCTGCAGGGGTCCAACAAAGATCCAGTTACTCTCTCATAGGTAAACCAACTGTATAGATAAAAAGCTGCCACCTATTATCTTCCTGTGCTGAGGTCGGACAATGTCCAGTATATTCTAATCCCCTCAGTAGCGGTATAGTTACCTGTCCAGCTATGATGCACCGTCACCCTGACGCGTTTCGCCCTGCGGCTTCTTCCAGAGGGTCCCTCTATACAGTTGGTTTACCTATGAGAGAGTAACTGGATCTTTGTTGGACCCCTGCAGCTCTTTATGTATATATTCTGACACAAGAGAAGTACATGTTTTCTTCTGTGATATAGGAGGGAATTGCCCACCATAGTGGAATTAATACTCTATCCACCTGGGGAGAATTGAAGGTTGACCCCTAGGGTCAGAGCAGTCTCTGAACACCCCATCTATATAATGGTCTAAAATTGAGAGGCTCATTTTATTGTGTTTTTCTTTGGTTTTGGATTATAGTGCACTTTATATATTTTTTATATTATTTATATAATGTAATCACCCTTTTTATGTACAAAAAACACACACATTCTTGCAGTATTAAGTTGCTATCACAGACCTTTTCTTTAGTTTTGTGAATTAATTTGTGTGATAGCTCCCTGTCAATTGTATCACACTGGTTTTATTAATTTTTTATTAATTTTTTGATGTTTGGTAATGATGTGGCACTATATAAATTTATATAAATTTATGAATAAGGTGAATTCATTATATTAATTTTGGCACTGAGTATTCCCTCACATTGAGCCCCCCTCTTCCTTTTTCTTGACTATATATAGCTGGTTGTTGGGTTTTGAAGATAGATCTGGCTGCCCGGGGTGGTACCAGCACATCACTCAAGGAACGTTCATTGATGTACATTAATTGAATTATGCAGGTGTCTGATCCATGTATACGGGATGTACAAACTCTCATAGATTAATGCTTGTTAACATTTTTTGTGGCCCCTACCCTGTTTTTAGATCCGCAATAATCTGGAATAATTTGATGCATTCTTATCGTGGTGTTTTTACTTGTTGATGTATTATTTATAAAGTCTTTGTTTAATTCAACTATGTACCAATAAAAATAAATTCAGTTTATACCATAATTTGGGCTGATAACTCATTGTTATATAGGTTATCATTAAATGTAACCTGCTTAACCCAGCAGGAAGTACAACATCGTCTAAAAATCACTAAAATTGACAAATCCCCGGGCCCGGATTGGATACACCCCAGAGTGCTGCAGGAATTAAGTACTGTCATAGATAGACCATTATTTTTAATATTTAAAGATTCCATAATAACAGGGTCTGTACCACAGGACTGGAGTATAGCAAATGTGGTGCCAATATTCAATAAGGGGACAAAAACTGAACTTGGAAATTATAGGCCAGTAAGCTTAACCTCTACTGTGGGTAAAATCCTAGAGGGTTTTCTAAGAGATGCTATACTGGAGTATCTGAAGAAAAATAACCTCATGACCCAATATCAACATGGTTTTACGAGGGACCGTTCCTGTCAAACTAATCTGATAAGCTTCTATGAAGAGGTAAGTTCTGGACTGGACCAAAGAAATGCAGTGGATGTGGTGTATATGGACTTTTCAAAAGCTTTTGATACGGTGCCACACAAAAGGTTGATACATAAAATGAGGGCAATGAGGATAGGGGAAAATATGTGTAAGTGGGTTAAGAACTAACTTAGTGATAGGAAACAAAGGGTGGTCATTAATGGAACACATTCAGAATGGGTCACAATTAACAGTGGGGTACCACAGGGGTCAGTGTTGGGCCCGCTTCTTTTTAATATATTTATTAATGACCTTGTAGGGGGCATACAGAGTAGAATTTCAATATTTGCAGATGACACTAAACTCTGCAGGGTAATCAATACACAGGAGGACAATTTTATATTACAGGAGGATTTATGTAAACTAGAAGCTTGGGCTGATAAACGGCAAATGAGCTTTAATGGGGATAAATGTAAAGTCATGCACTTGGGCAGAAGAAACAAAAGGTATAATTATGTGCTTAATTGTAAAACACTGGGCAAAACTATCAATGAAAATGACCTGGGTGTATGGGTAGATGACAAACTCACATTTAGTGGCCAGTGTCAGGCAGCTGCTGCAAAGGCAAATAAAATAATGGGATGCATTAAAAGAGGCATAGATGCTCATGAGGAGAACATAATTTTACCTCTATAAAAGTCACTAGTGCGACCAGACTTAGAATACTGTGTACAATTCTGGTCTCCTGTGTATAAGAAAGACATAGCTGAACTAGAGCGGGTCCAGAGAAGAGTGACAAAAGTCATTAGAGGACTAAGGGGTCTGCAATACCAAGACAGGTTATTAAACTTGGGGTTATTTAGCTTGGAAAAACGAAAGCTTAGGGGTGATCTTATAATAATGTAGAAATATATGAGGGGACAGTACAGAGACCTTTTTAATGATCTTTTTACTATTAGGCCTGAGACTGGGACAAGGGGGCATCCTCTACATCTGGAGGAAAGAAGGTTTAATCATAATCACAGACGCGGATTCTTTACTGTAAGAGCAATGAGACTATGGAACACTCTGCCACATGATGTTGTAATGAGTGACTCACTACTAACATTTAAGAAGGGCCTGGATGCCTTCTTGAAAATTATGATATTACCAGTTATATATACTAGATTCTTTGATAGGGCGTTGATCCAGGGATCTAGTCTGATTGCCATATCTGGAGTCAGGAAGGAATTTTTTCCCCTAATGTGGAGCTTAGTGTTGCCGCATGGTTTTTTTTTTGCCTTCCTCTGGATCAACATGATAGGCTATGGGTTGAACTAGATGGACTTAAGGTTTTCCTTCAACCTTGAAAAAAACTATGTAAAAGCCAGTTATACTGTAAATGGGTTATTAATCCCTGACATGCCCACAGGAGTGGGCAGCATGTCTCTGGGGGGGGGGCACCCACTAGAGACATATTGCCCACAGCTAATATTAATATTTAATGTTTTATTAAACAGTTAACACTTTGCTCATCCCTGCGTCAGCAGAGATGAACAAAGTAGACGGTAACCGCATTGCTCAGGATTACACATCATGAGCAATGCAGTTACCGCATTGTGGGTCACAGATCCGTTCTGAAAACTGCAGCCTGCATGATTTTTAGCGCAGGCTGCAGATCCGGAGTCGGTAACCGGATTGTATGTAGTGCAATCCGGTTACCATAATGGGCTCCTATGGGGAGCGGTTCCTGCTCCGATTTTGAGCTTTTTGAAAGCTCAAAACCAGATCAGGTTTCAAAAATAGAAACGCATATGTGACCCTAGCCTTATAGTTTTTTCTGCAAGTTCCTCTCCTGGTTCCTCTCCTGGTTTTGACACACAAGCCTGATCAGGGAAAAAACTGCAGTGTTAAACCAGACATAGGAAGCACCACACACCACATTCAAGTGCATGCAAGTGTACGATTGACACCAAGATGAAGAAACTGCATACTTAAATAGCAGACTAATCACTGGGGAGTAGGTATACCCGTGAATCACCACCGCCGACCCAGCATGGAGTATAATACAGGCAACAAAGACTGACAGCTCAACCACACCCAGAAACCAGGCATAGTAACATACAAAAAAAAAACCAAAGCATAGCAGTGTGCAGATCGCAAAAGTACTCCCTCTTCAATGGAGACCTCTTGTGAAAGACCCTGATTAACTTATCATCCCTCAAAGAATAAACCGAAACCTAGGATCTCTCTTCAAATCCATTTCTCTTCCAATGTATCAGGTATTGAAGAGAATTCCAGACCTCCTGGGCATGAATGATTTCAGCACTTCATATTCTAAGGCTGGCTTCACACCAAGGTTTTGTTCCTGCCCATAAGGATCCTGTTTTTTGCACGGACAGGAATGGACAGGTCTATATTGTAAACTTCTAATGCAATTTCTGTGTCCAGATCCGTGATTTTGATCCGGACACTGAAAGAGCTGGGGAAAGCCAAGCCAGGCAAGTGGTGTCGGTGCTGTTACACTGCTAAAGTTAAATTAACCCCTTAAGGGTCAAGACCTGAATGTTCCTGTGTCTACCGTGCGCAGTGTCATCAAGAGGTTTAAAGCCCATGGCACTGTGGCTGATCTCCCTAAATGTGGATGGAAAAGAAAAATTGACAAGAGATTTCAATGTAAGATTGTGCGGATGGTGGATAAAGAACCTCGACTAACATGCAAACAAGTTCAAGCTGCCCTGCAGTCCGAGGGTACAACAGTGTCAACCCGTACTATCCATCGGCGTCTGAATGAAAAGTGACTGTATGGTAGGAGACCAAGGAAGACCCCACTTCTTACCCCGAGACATAAAAAAGCCAGGCTGGAGTTTGCCAAAACGTACCTGAGAAAGCCTAAAATGTTTTGGAAGAATGTTCTCTCTTTTTGGGCAAAGGCATCAACATAGAGTTTACAGGAGAAAAAAAGAGGCATTCAAAGAAAAGAACAGTCAAACATGGCGGAGGTTCCCTGATGTTTTGGGGTTGCTTTGCTGCCTCTGGTACTGGACTGCTTGACCGTGTGCATGGCATTATGAAGTCTGAAGACTATCAATAATTTTTGCAGCATAATGTAGGGCCCAGTGTGAGAAAGCTGGGTCTCCCTCAGAGGTCATGGGTCTTCCAGCAGGACAATAACTCAAAACACACTTCAAAAAGCACTAGAAAATGGTTTGAGAGAAAGCACTAGAGACTTCTAAGGTGGCCAGCAATGAGTTCAGACCTGAATCCCATAGAACATCTGTGGAGAGATCTAAAAATGGCAGTTTGGAGAAGGTACCCTTCAAATATCAGGGACCTGGAGCAGTTTGCCAAAGAAGAATGGTCTAAAATTCCAGGAGAGCATTGTAAGAAACTCACTCGTGGCTACCGTAAGCGGTTGATCGCAGTTATTTTGGCTAGAGGTTGTGCAACCAAGTATTAGGCTGAGGGTGCCAATACTTTTGTCTGGCCCATTTTTGGAGTTTTGTGTGAAATGATCAATGTTTTGCTTTTTGCTTCATTCTCTTTGGTGTTTTTTCATTGAAGACAAATTAAATGAAGATAATAATACCAAAGAATTTGTGATTGCAATCATTTTCAGGAAGAAACTGAGTATTATCTGACAGAATTGCAGGGGTGTCAATACTTTTGGCCACAACTGTATGTACACATGTTGGGCAAATATGCTTTCCTGACTTTTCTGGGATTGTGTGCTGTGGCAACCATGTTCACATAATGTTTCCACATATGTTGTCTAGATGTCGTTTGACTCATATTCCACGGAGATGGTGACCCTGGAGGGCTCGATATCCGCATCATCCTCTTCTGTGAGTTGCTATCACTCAGACCTATATTTCCTTTACACTGTTGTCATACAAATTGAGGCTGAAACATGTTGTGGTTCACATGTGTAGGCGTACACGTCACTCATGTGTGCAACACATCTCTACACTGTGTGTGTGTAATTGGCCTTTGCTGCATCACTCCATCTGTACCTGCCCATGAAACATGGCTCATGACTCCTGCTCCCTGACCCATGGGCGTACCTAGCGTGGGGCAGGGGGGGGCTGGTGCCCCCCCCAAGAAGGGAGCAAGAAAGCCACCACATGGCTAATTAGTATGCGATGCTCTCCTGCAGAGCATCGCTTATCTGCTTTCTGTGCTGACACTGCTGAGAGAGGAGAGGGGGGCTAGAGTGCAGGGGGAAGTGGGGGATGGGCTGCTCTGCCTGGCATTACATGTGCCCAGCCACATTACACATGGAAGACAATCCTGCGGTCTCCTGTGGAGTTACACAGCTGCCCTGCACTTTCCTTCCTTCCAGACTCAGACAGGATCATCACTGGTAAGGAAAGAACAAAACACTGCTAATGTGTGTGTGTGTGCATATGTGTAAGTCTGTGCTTATATGTCTATATGTGTATATATGTGTGTGTGCAGTGTGTATATGTATATATGTGTGTGTGTACATTGTGTATGTGTGTATATATATGTGTACAGTGTGTATATGTGTGTATTTATATATGTGTGAGGTGTGTGTGTACAGTGTGTATATAAATGTGTGCCTCTGTGTATATATGTGTGTATATATAGGTGTGTACAGTATGTATACGTGTATATAAATGTGTGTCTGTGTATATATGTATATATATGTGTGTGGATGTGTGTACAGTGTGTATTTGTGTGTGTATATATATGTGTGGATGTGTACAGTATGTATATGTGAATATATGTGTGTGTGTGCACAGTGTGTATATATGTGTGTGTGTGTCTGTGTATATATGTGTGTGCGGGTGTGTGTGTACAGTGTGCATATGTGTATATAAATGTGTGTCTGTGTATACATGTGTGGGTATATATGTGTGTCTGTGTGTGTGGCCTGTGCATGTGTTTGGCATTTATCTGTGTGCTGTGTGTGTGTGCGTGGATTGTGTGTGTGGCTTGTGTCTCTGTGTCTGTGCCTTGTGTCTCTGTGTCTGTGGCTTGTGTCTCTGTGGCATGTGTCTCTGTGTCTGTGGAATGTATCTCTGTATCTGTGGCATGTGTCTCTGTGTCTGTGGCATGTGTCTCTGTGTCTGTGGCATGTGTCTCTGTGTCTGTGGCATGTGTCTCTGTGTCTGTGGCATGTGTCTCTGTGTCTGTGGCTTGTGTCTGTGTCTGTGGCCTGTGCATGTGTTTGGCATTTATTTGTGTGTTGTGTGTGTGCGTGGATTGTGTGTCTGTGGCTTTTGTCTGTGTGTGTGGCTTTTGTCTGTGTGTGTGGCTTGTGTCTGTTTGTGTGGCCTGTGTATGTGTCTGTGTGTGGCATTTGTCTGTGTGTTGTGTGTCTGTGTGTGCGTGGCTTATGTGTGGATTGTGTGTATGGCTTGTCTCTGTGTGTGTGGCTTGTGTGTGTGGCTTGTGCCTGTGGATTGTGTGTATGTGGCTTGTGTCTCTGTGTTGTGTTGGCTTGTGTCTGTATGTGGGGTTGTGCCTGTGTGTGGGCTTGTGTCTGTGTGTGGCGTGTGTGCGGCTTGTGTCTGTGTGGCGTGTGTGTGTGTGGATTGTGTGTATGTGGCTTGTGTCTCTGTGTGTGTTGGCTTGTTTCTGTGTGTGGGCTTGTGTGTGGGGTTGTGCCTGTGTGGGCTTGTGTCTGTGTGTGGCGTGTGTGTGTGGCTTGTGTCTGTGTGTAGCTTGTGGCTTGCCTGTGTGTGGATTTTGTCTGTCTGTGTGTATGTGGCTTGTGTCTCTGTGTGTGTTTATCTTTTGTCTGTGTATATGTGTGTGGCTTGTGTCTCTGTGTAAAAAACATGTATGATGTGTATGTAATGAGCACATGTTGTCCAGTATAGGTTCCCTTTAAAGGGCATCAGCGTTCCTTCTGTTGTTTCCACCTCTTTTTGAAACTCCCGTCTCCTGTGGTACTCTGACGCGCCGGCCAGAACGTCATATCCAGTCCTGTGCATTGTGGGGGTTTATGACATATACGGGCAGCTTCAATATGTGCACTGGGCATGCGCTGGAGCTCGGCCAAACATGTGATCAGCCCCCACAATGCACCGGGCCAGATATGACGTTCAGGCTGGTGTGACAGAGTACCATAGGAGGCGGTAACGACCATGGCTTGCCCCCCCTAGTTTTGATCCTGGGTACGCCAATGCCCTTACCCCCTACCTAATTGTCTTGTCATTTGCGTGTGTTCTGAAGTGGCGCATAATTTGTGTTCCATAAAATGTAAGCCACTTCTGATAATGTGTTATGTAGCTGCAGGCATGTGCACAGAGTCATAAAGTGAAGGTCTGTTATTTTGGACACACTATCCTATTTGGTGTGTGCATGTGTTTGGCCATCAAGCAGCTGTCATGTGCCTTCAAACACGTAGCTCCCGATGTCCTTACTTCAGCATTGTGGGCCATATCTTCATATCAAATGATGTGGCCACCTTGGGTGACTTGAGCGAGCCCTAAGGGTTCCTTTACACACGGCTACATTTGTAGCTTGTCACCAGGTAACTTACTGGTTGCGGGGAAATCATGGATACATGATTCCATTTGTACACAGCAACAAGATAGAGCCATGTATCCATGATTTCACTGCAACCAGTAAGTTACCTGGTGACAAGCTACAAATGTAGCCGTGTGTAAAGGTACCCTTAAGGGCCCTTTACACGCCGCGACGGCAGGCTGGATACATCCCGCTACAGGCTACAAATGTAGCTTGTAGCGCCAATGTAGCCCGTCGTAGCGACGTCTGAAGACGTGACGATACAGCCGGCAACAGATACATCTGTTTCCTAGCTCTGCTCGAAAACTGATGGCTACATCGCCGATGGTAGCGAGCTGTATCGGCATGTAAAGAAGCAACGGAAGGGAACTCGGGACAGCCTGCGATGTAGCTGCAATGTAGCTAAGGCGTGACCCTGGCTCCGTGTTACCGCGCCCCATGTGCGATCATTGGTGGAAGCTGCTGCATGACGATTGGTAGTCGCTGCATAGGGAGGCATATTTAAGGAGCTGACGAGTCACACTACACAATCGCTCGAGCGTGCTGTATTACTCAGCCTCCTGCGATGCCTGCCCAATCAGGATGTTATTGCTTCGTCCTATCAGCGTACGGACGGCTCGTAATCCACAATTGTGGCACGCCTATGTGCTGTCCCTGCTGCACCAGGTTCGCCCATAGTAGCTGGTTATAGCGGTGTGTAAATGAGCTACAGCTGGCTACTTGAGACACCCGGCGATGTAGCTAGCTATAGATGTAGCGTGGCGTAGCGCATCTTGTCGCGGCGTGTAAAGGTGATGCGTTGACCGTTTGTAACCGTTTGAGCGTGCTCGTGCACGTGAAGTAGCGGGATGTATCCAGCCTGCCGTCGCGGCGTGTAAAGGTACCTTTACTGATAGTGTTTGTGCATATGTCAGTTGTTCCCCCTAGCCTTATGTGTCCTCAAGTGTTCTAACGCATATGTCACCATGTGTATGTAATGTTGCAACATATTCCTTTTTTTGGCAGAGCTCCTCATCAAGCTCGCCTTCTTCTGAGCCCCCCGCCAAACGTGTGAGTGAAATGTGCAAAATGTACTGTATTGGTTTTGTTTTAGGGGTACAAATGCCAATGTCTTACTGAAATGTAGGGGACAACATTACATGCGTGCATGTGTTCCGAACGTGACATGTCCTGCCTCATATCTGTCCCTGGACACATGGTGACATGTGCAGGGCATCATGTTTGTCACGCAACATTGCAACTTTCAAGCCCTTCTTTGTGTAATCTTCCATTCCCTTAGTGGTCACATTATGTCTGACATGTTTTTTTTTGTAGTTTACCTTTTCTACTGTGTTGTGTTTTGTATTTATATTTTGTCACATTCACAGTTTGTAGCGGACCAAGTCTGTGCCAATGGCCAAAAAGGCAGCGAAAAAAACAAAGAGAAAGAAAAAAAAAAAGACCAAACACGCCCGTCATAAGGTAGGCAGCTACATGGTGACTCATGTGTGTCATGTTGTGCTGTTTAACAAACATGGACATGTCACACACATTTCTGTGTTGACACTGTTCCCTGATCTGTGCTTGGCCATAAAACATGGGCACTTTGTACCGTGTTTTTGATGTTTCCATGAAACGATATATATGTGTTCTCTAAAGAACTGAAAACACACATCTGTCAACAGTGTGGGTACAGATATCTGTCTGTGTGATGGCCCCATAACCCTGTACGCACACGCCACAAACATTTATTATCTCTCTGCAGACTGTAGTCCCCTCAACACCCACTAGAGCCCGACCAATAAGTGGCAGGACCAGTGTGGCAGCAGCTCATAAGGTGGGTATACTGATGTGAAACATCATCACCATCTAAATACCAAGTGTGTAATGGCCACTACATGTGGGCAAAGTTGCTGATTGGAGCATTTCACCCCTGTTGTCATATTGGTTGTTGTAGTGCCTCATGCCATAATGCACGCATGTGATCTGTGTGAGTTAAATGTGTGTGGAATGTGTTTATGTTCCTTTCATGTAGTTGTTGGCAACAAATGGAAGGACTCAGGACAAGGCCCAATCTACATGAAAAAAAATAGACAATGATGGTCTAATAAACATCATGCAGCACCATAAGGTCCTGTGGGACCCCTCTCATCCCCAGCATGATGATGCAATCAAACAGAGACAGGCATGGGCCCACATCTATCCCCAGTTGTGTCCAGAGTACCCTGATCTGTCCTGTCAGGAGCAGGATCAGCTAGGTCGGTGTCCACAACACATTTTACATGACATACATGTTACTGTTCATGTGTAAACACTACTGTGGTGTAGGAATGGCTGCCAAGATAATGTAAGGGTACGATGGTGGTCTATCAAAGATGCACACTTCAAAGACCACCGCCAAATGTCTCTGTATCGGAGTGACGCGGGGGCGAAGCCCACCCATACATACAAGTACACCCCCATGTTGGGCTTCCTTGAGCGCGTTGCCCAGGAGCGAATGTACATGATTTTTTGTGTTACTGTCCATGTGTAGCTGATGAATGTGCAAACCACTTTGCATTAATTTTCTTGTGTTTTTTTGGAACCATAGGACGCACTGCAGTGCACCACCTCCTGAAATGGAGGCTCACCTCAGCAGTGGGGAGGAGGTTGTACAACTGGAGCCCAACCATGGCCAGGATTATACAGAGTTAGTGCAAACGCAACCACCATCTGGGCCAAGCATCCCAGACCCTGCCAATTTGGGCATGGTTCAACCTCTGCCCCAATTACCCGCCCTCAGACAAGACGAAGAACAAACGCCCAGATTGCGGAGCATGCTGCTATGATCCTGGATGCTGTACATCGGCTAGAGCAAAATGTAATCAGAAGCCAAGCCATGGTCACACATCAAATGGAGCTGTGTCGGCCCCAGCCTGCCCCACCAGACCCAGGCGACGTTTGTGAGTGGAGTCAGTTTCTACTCTCATTTGTGGGTGACCTCCGCACCTTAAATATTGGAGACAGGGTCGCCTTCAAAATTGAAATGGCACAATTAATGTCCAAGTATGTTGTCAAAATTCCCTTGGAGTTAACGATGGTACTGTCTGAGGAGGATGGTGAGGTGCAATGATGTATTTTGTTGAATTTTCCACAATGATTATATGTTTGCGTACATACCAGAGTAACCGGTGTTATGGCCTTTAGGCGTTTGCCTGATTGCGTTGTGTTGTTTTTTGTACACATAAAGGATTTTGCACAATACTGGCTTTTTGATTTTGATGTGTAATATTTAGGTGTGTGTTTTCAGAGGAGGAGGATGTTCATGTCATGGGGTTGGATTCTTTTGGCCGCAACATCAGTTTGTTTTATTTGTCAACAACTTGCAAGCAAACAAACACCTTCTGGGGCTGGGACAGACATCAATATTGCTTAGGCCAACAATGAAGCCCATGATGTTGTAGCCATCTTGGCATGTGGCCCTGGGTGTTTTGTGTGTGTTTGTGTGCCAGGTACTCCTGATTGTATTTCAACTTTAGAACCAGCACAAACAGGTAGTGTTGCAGGGAACCCACAATTACAATGTAACAGGTCCTAATTTTGGGTAACACATTATCCTACCTATGGGTCTTCCTCGTGTACACTGACACAACATACGTCATGCATAGCTGAACAATATAAGAGCAGAAGCGCCCAATGTAGGTTTACACACCGTTCAAGTAAAAGAGACACATGTAATAAAATACAAAAACTGGCAATGTATTTAGTCCAGAAAAATGTATAATTCCAACCCAAAAAAATCACACAGCTGTGGTTAAATGATACATAATGGCAATGTTGCACCTTCTACCAAAATTAAACATTACACGTGACATGACCGAGGATGTAACTGTCCGTCTGGCATCATGAAATAATCTGCAAAAGAATTACGTACTTCCATGGCCGAGTTAGGAGAACGTATGGTTTGTGGCTGGATGGCAACAAGCTCACAGTCCCAGTCAGAGGGCACAACAACTTCCGAATCATTTATCAACACATAGTTGTGTAGGCACACACATGCCTTAACCACACTGTCCACATTACGCGGAATTAATTGGATAGTGGATAAAAGCACACGCCATTTTGTAGACAGTATTCCAAATGAACATTCTACATATTCACGGGCTCGACTCAGGTGCATGTTGAAATTGCTCCTTGTGTTGTTGAGGTCGGTGGCTGCTGTAGGGCTTAACATGCATCTGAAACGCCTCATCACCTATGAGCACGTGTGGAGCGGTCATATCTGTGGTGCCTGGTAATGGTGATGTTGGGGGTATATGGAATTGTCCCTGGTACAAGGCTTTCCCCATGTTGCTGGCCTTGAAGACACAGGAATCATTGGCGCGTCCATAGGCCCCAATGTGGACTGCAACAAAACGTGCCTGTGCGTTTGCTATGGCCATCAGCAATATGGAGTGGAAGCGCTTGTATTTAAAATAGTGCGAACCACCATGGGGAGGCTTTCTAATTCGTATATGCTTTCCATCAACTGCGCCTACGCAATTCAGGAATTGAGCCAATTCCTGGAACTGTCGAGCATTATCACGCCAAATTTGCTCTGTGGGTGGCGGCATCACAATAGGCTTCAGTTTTGCCCACAAAATCTCACATGTCTTGGGAACTATGCCACAAATGGTTGACCTACCAATTCGGAATTGGTAATGCAATGAGGCATAGCTCTCACCGGTGGCCAGGTACGTGGAAAAAAAAAACCAAAACCAAAATTAGGTATGCACACACACATCTCACCAGGTGCTGCATGCAAAAAGCTGCATTTGACCAGATGGACACAAGGACATAACTACTAAGACACAGTTTACAAAACACTCAGCATATGAGGAGGGCAAATGATGCACCATGGTGATGTGCAACTGTACACAACAAGATCAATACAACAGGTAACACTACACAGGATGAGGGCAGCCTGCATGCAGGGGTAACAAGGCCACAACCAACACCCAGAGGTTAAGGCCTAACAACCACACATGTGGGTTCAAGGGCCACTGGTATCTGTGCAGGCAATGTGTGTGTGTGTGTGGTGCATGCAGCCTCAGTGAGTGTGCTAAGTAGCTTCTGTGTCTGTGGACCACACTGGGACATGTTAGATGCCACAATGTGTCCATAATATCAGTAATGGTCTGGGGTCCCAATCCTCCAGTGTCCAGCTCCCCGTGATCAAGTGCCAGTTATTACAGAAGCAGGGAGGCTAAACAGCTGTGACTTGCCTATTAGGCATGCCATGGCAAACCAATGGGGATTGTGTTTACCAGTCACACTGCTTGCATCACAGGGTGCGTTTACACACAGCAGACACAGCAACACTGCAGCCAGCTTTTCCCTGTCCACATGCCTTGAGGCAAGAATGGCACACACTAGGTGTGTGTGGTATGCACAATCAACATTGGGTTGCCAGGGAGCGCCAGACAACCACACACCAGACATGATGTGTTCCCCATACATGAAGTGTGACCCTGGCAAACATAATGTGCCATGACTGTATGCATGGAACCCACAGCACAATATCACATCCCCACTCGAAATAGGAGCAGTCCACCCAGTCAACAGCTGAAAACATATATGTATGATGTGGGGACATGATATTCCCCAGCAGAGCAACAACACATACCTCAGTGTGATAACGAGGCACTGAGCAGGTGAGGGTGTCCTGGCGACTCAGCTCTCCACTCACGAGGTCCAGGAGGGCATCAAAGATGGTGATTGACATCCTCAGATAGCGCTGGAACTTGTGAGGGAAGCTCCGGAGCTGGTTGTAGAGCACATGGAATACTCCATGCTGAGGTTGCAACAGATTGACCTGATGGACCCACAATCGAGTGCGTCACTGACGTCTCAACTGGCGACGTCGCAGAATCAGAAATTCAATCTCAAACACCATGGCCTCCATCACTAGCTTAGAGCAGACACAGATCAAACCTGAGACAACAGCTATCTCTGTGGCAATGGGCAACACCCCCATTTTTACTCCCCTTTTTATTGGGTGGGGGGGTGTTTTTGTGATTTGTACCATTCAAAATCTACATGTGACATCCCACATATGTTTCTAGGCAAAAACGCATGCGTTTTTGCATGGTCTACATGAGACACATGCGTTTTTGCATGCGTTTTTGGGATCACTCACAAGAGTCTGATGAATTTAAAACCACCTATTTGGCACCCATAAAAACGCATGTGAAATTGCATGCGTTGTTTTAAGACACCAAAAAAACGCATGGCAAGTGTGACCCTAGCCTAATCCACAGTCAGCAAGTGTAGGGAGATGTGCTGCTGAGCTAAGGATAGATGTGTGTCTTAGGTAGTGTAGGTACTGGGTAGTGTACACAACACAATCCATGTAAACAACAAGTCCTTTTCAGGACTAATCCAGCTGTATACGGGCAGTGTACATAGGCAGGAAGGGTATATAGCAGACTGCGGTGCGATAAGCACAGGATGCTCCAATACAGTCACGTCTGCTGCTGCTGTAGCCTGTTACACATATTCATCTATAGGGGGCCCTTTACACACGGCTACATTTGTAGATTGTCACCAGGTAATTTACTGGTTGCAGTGAAATCATGGATACATGGTTCTATCTTGTTGCTGTGTACAAATGGAATCATGTATCCATGATTTCACTGCAACCAGTAAGTTACCTGGTGACAAGCTACAAATGTAGCTGTGTGTAAAGGTACCCTAAAAGTCTTTTTCAGGACTAATTCAGCTGCATACCTATCATTTCAGGCAGTGTATATAGGCAGGCAGGGTATATAGCAGACTGTGGTGCATATAGCACAGGAGGCTCCATTACAGTCAAGTCTGCTGCTGCTGTAGCCTGTTACACATCTGTAAACATAGCCCCAGGTATCGAGGGGCAGAAATTTTTTTTTGTGATCGTGAACCTCATTAAAAAGCAATCCACATAACTCTGTTTATCTGCGCCATTTCTTTGTTGGCACTGCAGAATACAAGGGGGTCCTTTCCATATAATAGGGATGAGGAACTGTATGTGATGGTGCATGCAGAGGCCGAGGCCGTGGGTGAGCTACAATTGTGCTAAAACAAACACCCAAATCATATCGCCTAACCTTCCTGTCCCAATTCTCAGGTGACCGCAGCACATAACTATTAAACCCAGAGCAGTGTCAAAAGGTTGTTGGTTGGATAGCGGATAATGCTTCCAGTCAGTTTGCCACCACCACAAAAACCCTGTCTTCCACACAGTCAAGTACCAGTAGTCATGAGTCTGGACCGCATATTCCTCACCCTGATCCTCCTTACTCCCACCATGCCGAGTGTCCGGAAAAAACTGATCCCACACTTGGACACTCTGAAGAGCTGTTCACTTCTCCTTTTATAGATTCGGGCCTCTCGCCCACTCCACTTGAAGGGGGGCAAGAGGAGATCGCATGTAGCGATGCCTAAATATTTGAGCAGCATTGGCCGCACGAAGGTGACGGTGGGAAAGTGTCACAAGAGGTGGACGATGAAGAGACACAATTGCCAAAAAGTCAGGAGGAGGACCAGCGTGCGGAAGTGGAAGATGATGTGGTGGATGATATAGTAACTGATTCAACCTGGCAGGAGGACATGCAGAGCGACGACAGCAGAGCACAGGGAGGGAGGCGTAGCATTCCAACAGGCAGAAAAAAAGCAGTGTGGTGGTCACAGACAGAAGGCGGGCAACCATTCCCCGTAACACCAACACAATGGAATTTGTCAGTGCAACTGTTAGATCTTCCCGAGTCTGGCTGTTTTTTAAGGATTCTGCCAATAATTCCTAAAAGGTAATTTGCACCACCTGCCATGCCAGCATCAGCAGGAGTAGCAAAACTACCAGCCTGACCACCACTAGCATGATCAGGCACATGGTAGCAAAGCACCCAACTTTGTGGGCAAAAACTCAGGGTCCAGGAACAATGTCTAAGGGTGACACTACTGCTTCTTCCACTGTTGTGCATGTAAGCCAATCTTCTGTCCATAGTGCATGCAAAGTTTCCTCCTTTCCTGCACCGGTCGTTGCACAATCTGAAATAGCACCATCAGCAACTATGTCCACGTTCTTGTCCCAGTTATTTCTCTATATTGGAGGTTTTTGTGGATAAAACCTTGTTTCCTGGCTATCCTGCTGTTAGCCTTATTCTAATCCTCCTACCCCTTCTCAAGAAAAGTCTCTATGTGTCTATTTGACACACGTTGTAATGTTCCCCCTTTTTTGATATTTACCACTGCCTTCTGTATTGTTGTTCTGTCAGCTTGCCATTTTAACTTACGTGTGGTTTTTAATTTTTTTCACTTTAGTCACTATCACACATCAGAAGCCCTGCCTATATGGATTATTGAAGATCTGTGAACATGCTTGGAGTTATTGCTCCCTTGGGATGGTTGGACTGGTACAAGTGGATACTATGTGGATTGAAACTGACTATAAAATTGTTATTCATTAGTGACCACTTTATAATATCTTATATAATCCCAACCATGGTGTTTTCTGGCTATAAATAAGTTTTTCTGCCTTCTAAGTTCATTATGTTCTAAACAGATTCCCTCCATGAGCAAGTGTTTGAATCTCACATATCTTTCTGAGCAGAAGGAGTTAATTCCCCTTCTCAGCAATCTGACCATCTCACAGCGCTGAGACTAAGCCCTCTCCTGTTGCCAGTGCGCATGCGCGGTAGTCCCGTGGTCACATGACGGTGACGCGGTCTAATGGAGGCGGTGCCCCGGATCACATGACGTCTATGGAGGATTTCCTCCTTCTGGGACACTGTCAGTGACCGCAGCAACCACCACAGCTGATTGGCGGTGTCTCTAACTGTGCATGTGCTATAATTGGCTGGGAAGTCTGGAGTACCCATATAAAGCAGGCCCTGATTTCCCCACACTGCACCACAGCCCCTGAGGAACACTGGAAACACGTGTCGGGGCTCCTCCCTGACACTAAGGGCACAACTATATGCAAATGGTATGATTATGACTACATGGTTCTCCATTTAAATGAGGTTGTTATATGCAATTAACTGTGTGGTGCTGGAGGGACTCAGTCTGTAGGATTGATTACTGACCTATACTTTCTGTCTCTAGACATAGGTGCCTTATGTACTGAGTTAGTAATTGTTATGCAATTCTCCTGGAAATGTTCTATGGATGCACTATGTAAATGTTATCTATACCCATAGCCTGTAGTTATATTTTTGCCCTTGGTGTCTTTTGTCTCCTTGCACCTTCAGCTGCACCTTTAAATGCCACCAGTCATCTCCCTGACAGCATGGCCGGACGCTGGTGCCACAACCGCCCCCACTGTGGGTTGCAGGTGACTGAGTACCGGTATACAGACACCTGTGTTGCCTCTCAGAGGAGCTGGCAGCTGCTGCTAGGTGCAATGGGTATTTACCTGGCAATTTTTAGGTGAGTTTTTCTCTGGTTTTATGTCCTATTTCGGTGAACCACAGAATATTAGATTTACATATGGCGACAAGCATATGGTTAGGACTTGTAAGCATGGGGGCCCTTGACGGTGGGTTACAAGATTACGTATTTTGGCCAAAATACCCACAAACACCCCACATTTTCATCTTTAGTGTTTTATTGCACTTTTTTTATCTGCAGTTTGAAGCTGGGCCCTCTGGGGGGCGCCTGTCATTGTGTGAGGCATGTAATCAGTGCGGAGCAGCCCGCCTGATCTAATAGAAGGGCGTGACCAATAGGCTGGTCTGACACTATGCCTTGCATGCACCATGAGTGGCAGAGCCCTTTGGTAACCTTGTGTCTTTAAATGCCACCAGTCATCTCCCTGACAGCATGGCCGGACGCTGGTGCCACAACCGCCCCCACTGTGGGTTGCAGGTGACTGAGTACCGGTGTACAGACACCTGTGTTGCCTCTCAGAGGAGCTGGCAGCTGCTGCTAGGTGCAATGGGTATTTACCTGGCAATTTTTTGGTGAGTTTTTCTCTGTTTTTATGTCCTATTTCGGTGAACCACTTAATGATGTTTTAACAATGTATGGATCCCTTGTTTCATGTGATAAACTGTATTAAACTTTTATATTTTTGCATGAGAACTCTGGTCTCCTTCCATGTGTTAATTTGGTACATTAAACACAAAGTGTTTTCGCCGGTTAAATAATTTCCTGCACCTGTCGTTGCACAATCTGAAATAGCACCTTCAGCAACTATGTCCACGTCCTTGTCCCAGGGCAGCATTAAGTTGTCCATACCTCAGTCCTTGGAACGCAAGTGGAAATACGCAGCCAACGCCCCACAGGCCACAGTACTGAATTCACACATTTTGCAACTGCTTGCGCTTGAAATGTTGCCTTTTAGGCTAGTGGAGATGAAAGCATTCAACAACCTGATGGCGGCAGAAGTCCCTTGTTACTCGGTCCCTAGCCACCACTATTTTTCCTGGGGTGCAGTCCCCATATTACACAAGCACGTGTCCTCAAACATTAGCCGTGCCCTCAACAACGCAGTTACCGGGAAAGTCCACCTAACAGATGGACAAATGCTTGTGGTCAGGGATAGTACATCTCACTGACGGCATACTGGGTTAACATAGTGGACTCCGGGACCCAGTCGGAACTGGGGATGGAACATGTCCTCTTGACTCCAAGGATTGCGGGCCCTAATTCAATCAGGGTTGCCCCCACAGTCTACAGGTCCTGCATGTCATCGTCCTCAGCTCCTCCTCCTCTTCAGCCTCTACATTGGTCACAAGCTGGAAGCACTGCAGCACTGCATCGGCCAAGCAGCAACAGGCTGTGCTGAAGCTAATATGTGTAGGTGACAAACCACACAATGCTGAAGAGTTGTGGACAGCTCTAAAAGAGCATGGAGATCTGTGGCTCACACAGCTGAACCTACAGCCAGGCATGGTCATGTGTGACAAAGGCCGGAACCTGGTGACGGCTCCGAGGTGAGGCGAGCTCACACATGTGCCATGCCCGGCCAATGTGCTCAACCTTGTGGCTCAGCAGTTTCTTAAATCCTACCCGGAGCTGTCGGATTTGCTCGTCAAAGTATGCCCATTTTAGAAAGTCACCTACTGCTTCGGCCTTTGCCGGGTTTCAGCAGTGTTTGCAGCTTCCAGCTCACAGACTGGATTTGTGGTCTGGATTTGTGAGCAGAAGAGGGCAGTTGTTGACTACCAACATCAACAAGGCTGTCGGTATACGGTTCAGACTCCACACATAAGACCTCAGGAGTGAACTTGGATGTCCTCCAAAACTTTGAGGAGTCCACCAAGACAGTGAGCGGTGATGGCACCATCATTAGCATCACCATCCCACTTCTCTGTTTTCTGAAATGCTCTCTACTTACAATCAAAGAGGATGCATTGCAGACAGAGCACGATGAGATGGAGCAAGGTACCATACAGGGTGATTACAACAAGCCCAGCCTCATCTCATCCCAAGGTGGATTGGGGGACAATGAGGAGGAGGAGAAAGAAGAACAGGAGCTAGTTTCATGCACTATAGACTGTATTACCTACGCAACTGTCATACCGTCTGTTCAGCGTGGATGGCCAGATGACAGGGAAGAGGAGGAAGATGAGAGAGCATGTTCAGTCGTCCTCTTGGTGAGGACATGGAAGTCTTGCATGTTACCATGTTACCAGTCTGGCGTGCATAGCTGAGTTTATGTTATGCTGCGTTTCCTGTGACCCTCGTGTTTTCAAAATTTTGGGTGACAGTGATTACTGGTTTTGACACTTTTAGACCCACGCTACAAGTCGAACTTTATATCTCGTATTCCCGAAGCTTAGAGGTCTACAAAAATGGGGCAGTACCAGAAGGTCCTTTTTGCAAAATTATTAAAAATTTTCGATCTGAAAACGCTGGCTGCAGGGGTCACAGTTTGGTGGACAACCAAGGAGTACAAGTGAGAGAGACACAACTCCAATCCAGCAGAGGAAGGGGAACACTGTCAAATTTCTGGGAGAGTTTTCTCAGCCCCTCCCATGGCACAGGCTCTGAGGTGCGGGGTACTCTTACAAGGAGTGCAAAGTTTAGGAAGATGCTGAAGGAGTACCTTGCCAACCGTACCAAAGTCCTCCGTGATTCCTCTGTGCCTTATAATTATTGGGTATCCAAACTATACACATGGCATGAACTGGCACTCTACGCCTTGGAAGTCCTGCCTGCCCTGTCGCTAGCGTTTTGTCAGAGCAGACTTTTAGTGCCGCAGGGAGAATTATAACTGATAAGTGCACCAGCCTGTCAACTGAAAATGCTGACAGGCTGACTCTTATCAACATGAACAAGGGCTGGATTGGGCCAGACTTCTCAACAACACCAAATGATAGCAGCATAATATAAACTCAAAGCCCGTGTCTTTTTCAGGGAGGTATATTCCCATGCTCCTCTTCACCCCCACACATGGGTATAGGCTTCCTGATTTTGGCTATTTGCTCTAGTCCTTCTCCTTCTCCTCATCCACCACCACCATATCACCAGGGTGACCGTGCTGCGTGATGCAACACCCACATAATATTTTTAAAGGGTTGTTAAGATGCTCGTAAGAAATAAAAAGTTATAGAGTATATTCATGTATACCCCCCAGGGGTAAATGTTTGTCAGTCCATACTTAGTGCGTGGGCATTACAAGTATAGGAGACCCGCTCCTTTGTAATGGGAACGTCATTTTTATAAGGCCCTCCTCCACATCTATTCCAAGGGGCATTAGAGTGCCTCCAAATTTTTGGCAGCCCTGGCACTCACTGCATATGCAATAACAGTATATCAGACCAACTGTTCAATAATGGGACCCACAAAGCATAGCCGGCTGATGGCTCTCTAAGGATAGTATAGGCCGCCTATATATATGCTGTGCATGTCAGCTTATAATGCCAGTTGACATCAAGCCCAGATTAGTAATGGAGACGCATCTATAAGACGTCCCCATTATTAACCCCATAGTCAAAAAGTGAAATAAGAGACTGACACCCAGTAAAAAGTATTTTATTTGAAATAATGACAGTATTTGTCCCACCCTAGGGCCCGGGGTACCTGGTCCTGGGCTTGCAGTAGTTCATGGATTGGGGATGTGTCACAGGCGACCGATACCTGGTTCCGTGCCCTGGAGCAGCTTTTAAAAAGGGGTTAATAGATTGTGGAAAAATAAAATGTCTCATGATGCCACCTACAGTTCCCGGTAACAATACTGGTGCTGCTTGCAGACCTCCTGGGTGATGGCGATACAGCAAGATGACTACGTAGGTGTGCCATCACTGGGAGCGTGGGGAAATTCTCCCACACTCAGCGCTGGCAAATAATGTCTGCACCTGTGTGCTGGGGATCTGAAAGCCTGCCATCTCAGCTGATGAGATCAGCTGAGATGTCAGGGAAATTATTTGAGCTCCACGCCGGAGCTAACATCAAACCCTGGTAACTGGCCCATGACGTCTTCCTAAGTCATGGGTCGGGAAGGGGCTAAGAGCAATGGTACCAAATAGTAATGAAATATATGTAAACTTGTGAATGCAAAAAGTAATAAAAATGCTTTAAAACATTCTATCTCTTTCATTATTCTGGCATTTGGCAGATATTAACCCCTTCACCCCCAGAGTGTTTTAACACTAATGACCAGATAAACCAAGTTTACAGTTAACTAAACTACTGTTTGGAGTACTGCCTTTTTCTTTATTCCGTATGTACCTAGCAAGTGGAAAGTTGCTAAGCTAGACATAGCACCCGGGACCTGGTTCATTTTCTTACACATTGCTTTAGTCTGTGGTGATGCGGTGTAGTTCTTATCTTTTTACACCCATACACAGCGCCGGACTGGGGTGTCTGGGGCCCACCAGGAAAATTGACTCCAGGGGCCCACCCACCTGGACCCACGCGGGCCCACCCATTCTTCAGCTAAATACAAGTTCCTGTTATCGGTTATACCTATTATAGTCTAGCGTGGATTGTAAAGCCCAGGCAGCTCCTGCACATCACTCTGCTCTCACCATTACTGTGATGTACAATTACTGGAGTTTGCATTAAAGGAATATTTTGGTGAAAACAAGTTCTCAGCGATGCACGGGTTAGGAAGGATCACTTATTTATTGGTGGAATCCGCACCATCAGAAGAATGTGGAGCTTTGAGCATTTGATGAGGTTTTTCCCTCAGTATTTGTAAGACAAAACCAGGAGTGGAGCAATCAGAGGTCATGTTTTCTGAATTTCTCACCCTTTCCTGGTTTTGTCTTAGGCCGGCTTCAGACTGAGTCTGAGATCCGATCCGTAGCTGTCCGCTTGAGGCAGACAGCCACGGACCGGATCAGCACACAGGACTGGGGGGCTATTATGCCCTCCGATCCTGTGTGCAGCCGCACGCAGTTCCTGCTGCTGATAGGTGACCTGTCAGCGCCTGCAGCTGTGCGCGGCTGCACACAGGATCGGAGGGCATAATAGCCCCCAGTCCTGTGTGCTGATCCGGTCTGCGGCTGTCTGCCTCAAGCGGACAGCTACGGATCGGATCTCAGACGCAGTCTGAAGCCGGCCTTATAAATACTGAGGTGAAAATCTCACCAAATGCTCAACTTGCTTTCTCTGGCGAACCTCAGTAACTGCATCTCTGCTGCTGTGTCACAGGACAGGGAGGGGTTAAACATCCAAGTATTTAATATCTATTGGAAATAAATAAGTTTCCCCTTAGTGATATCAGATAAAAGAAATGTCTGACCACAATCCACTCTACCAAGACCAATAATAATACATAGAAGGCAGAAATACCACCACACCGTGACCAGATCACATATTACCATGATATAGTGCCCAAATAATGCCACATACAATACACAAATACCGCCACACCATGACCAAAGCACATAATACCACCACATAGTGATCAAATGCTACCACATATAAGGTATAAATACTGCCACAACATGAGACCACATATTGCCACCACATAGTGACTGAATAATACTACATACAAGGGACAAATACCGTCATGTCATGACCAAAGCACATAATGCCACCACATAGTGACAAATAATACTAAAATAATAAAATTGTAAAAAAGCCCTGTATATAGTGTCAGTGTACAGGTAATGCAATGATCACCATTGACATTATACACAGTAGCTCAGTATATAGTGTCAGTGTGTGTATAAGTAATGCACATACTCACCAGTGATGTCTCTAGGTGAAGAATGATATCACGTCTTCTATGCAGGACTTATCTCTGCAGAAAATAACATAGTTAGCTATACCTGACTCACTTCCAGAGCACAATCCACACTTTTCTCAAGATTTCTACACTAATTGAAATGACAAAAAAAGAAACATAGTGCCGCACTACACAGTAACAGTGCTAAAGTGTCATTCTGTGCCTGCTTATCCTTGTTGACAGACATATTTGTCTGATGGCAAAGATGTAGCAGAGCTGAAGACAAAAGACCTGTGGATTTCGTCGGAACAAGGATTTTTTTTTAATTAAAGATGGAGTCCCTAAATGTGTTTTGTGTTTTATTTTTAATAAAAAAAAATTCTGTTTTTTTTTTCTGTTTACTAGAAATTCATGGTGGCCATGTCTAATTTGGCATGACACCATGACATTTGGGCTAAGTACCAGCTGATAATACAAAGCTGGCCTGGTACTAACCCTTTTATTACCCAAGGTGCCACTCACCACCAGAGCCACTGGAAGAGCCAGCTAAAGTGCCTGGAAATGGTGCTATAAAGAATGCGCCTTTTTTAGGGGTGGCAGCGGGCTGCGATTTTCAGTGTTGGGAGCCAAGAACGCTTGGGCCCTACCATGCTGAGAATCCCAGCCCCCAGCTGCCTTGTTTTTGCTGGCTGGCCATCAACATATGGAGGGAGCCCACGTATTTTTAAAAAAATATATATTTTACATAAGTTTAAAACAAATATTAGGCTTCTCTGTCTTTTGATCCCCAGCCAAGGTAAAGCCAGGTAGCTGGGGGTGGCAGGCCGTAGCTGTCTGCTTTATCTGCGGAGAGAATCAAAAAGTCTGTGGAGCGCTAAATCATGTTTTTAAAAATGATTTTTCACACTTCTATATGTGACAGACCCAACAGCCAATCACAGATGCTGTCAAAGAGGATGGGCATCTGTGATTGGCAGTTTGAGCAATCTACAATCAGCCCATACATTCTAGTATGGTACTATGTTTGGGCTGCTTTCAGGTTACTCAAGCAGCCAATCACAGACGCCCATTCTCTGTGTCAGTGTCTGTGATTAGCTGTTGGGTCTGTCACACACACAGAAGTGTGGAAAAAAATAATTAATAAAAAAAAAAATGACATAGCGCTCCATGGAATTTTTGATTATTAGCGCAGATAAAGCAGACAGCTACAGCCTGCCACCTCCAGCTGCCTGGCTTTACCTTGGCTGGGGATCAAAAGTCAGGAAAGCCCAATGTTTTTTAAAAATTATTTAAAAAAAAAAAAAATGCATGAGCTCCCGCCATATTTTGATTGCCAGCCAGTTAAAACTAGGCAGCTGGGGGCTTGGATTCTCAGCATGGTAAGGTCCAAGCATTCTGGGCCCCCACTCTGAAAATGGCAGCCCGCAGCCACCCCTGGAATTGGCGCATTCATCATAGCGCCATTTCCAGGTGTTTTATCCAGCTCTTTCAGCGGCCCTGGTGCGGGGTGGCACGCTGGGTAATAATGGGGTTAGTACCAGCTTTATATTATCAACTTGTACTAAGCCTGAAATTCATGGCGTCACGCCAAACTAGACATGGCCACCGAATTTCTAGTAAACAGAAAAAAAACAACATAGAGAAAAACATTTTTTAAGAAAAATCAAACACAAAACACATTTAGAGACTCAATCTTCAATAAAAAAAAAATCCTCGCTCCGACATAATCCACAGATCTTCTGTCTTCAGCTCTGCTACATCATTGCCATCAGACAAATATGTCTGCTGACAGAGATAAGCAGGCACAGAATAAAGGCCCTGTTACATGCTGCGATGTTCCAGCGATCCGACCTGGCCGGGATCGCTGGAACATCGCTGTGTGGTCGCTGGTGAGCTGTCAAACAGGCAGACTCACCAGCGAGCAGCGATAACACTGGTAACCAAGGTACACATCGGGTAACTAAGCACAGCGCTGTGCCTTGTTACCCGATGTGTGCCTTGATTACCAGCCTGCTCCCACTTACCCAGCCTGTCAGAATGAACATCGCTGGTCATTGGACCCTGTCACACATGCCGATGCATGCGTGACAGCGGCAGACCAACGCCCGAAAAATGGTCCCGGCCATTCCGCAACGATCAGCTAGCTGATCGCCAGTCGTTGCAGCATGTCACACACAGCGATATCACTGCGAGGTCGCTGCAGCGTCACAAAACCAGTAACGTTGCAAGGATATCGTTAGCGATATCGTTGTGTGTAACGGTGCCTTTACACTAGAACACAGCTGTTAGAGAAGTGCTTAGCTGGCCTCCACCCGGCGACCATGTTTTCCTGTGCATTGCAAATAATGCATACTTTCAAACACATGCCTATTTTTGCAAGCGTTAGTATGCATTTTTGCAATGCAAGTCTACAGTACATTGCATTTGTGCTGATTTACAACGGATCCGTTGTAACAACAGCATAAGTGCAATGTTAACTCAGCCTAACAGCAGCGAGGAAGGGAAACGGAGCCCTGGAGACTGCCTAGTCAGTCTACTGGTGGTACTATTATGCCCATTGCCCAGAATGTCCTCCCAGCCTTTGTGGTACTATTATGCCCATTGCCCAGTATGTACTACCAGCCTCTGTGGTACTATCATGCTAGTACTACCACCAAATGCTGTTAGGACATGCTGGGTGGGCATGATAGTACCGCAGACGCTGGCAGGACATACTAAGCAATGGGCATGCATGATAGTACCAACCGAGGCAGGCATGACATATGCCGGCCAATGGGCATGATAATCATGCTCATTGCCCAGTAGTATGTCCTGCCAGCCTCAGTCAAGGGTCCCAGAAAGTTACCTCCTCATCCGTCCTGCTGCTGGCTCGGAGTCCTGTACAGTGCAGCATGTAGTGTGAATGCCACACTATGGAGATGCTGCTTCTACTACTGCCAAGTGGAGGTGAGGGCCACATAGAGATTACAGGGGCCCCATTAGGGGCGGACATAGAGATCATGGGGCCAATCAGGGAAGTATATAGGGATCAGGGGCGTACATAGAGATCATGGGGCCCCATCAGGGGCATACATAGAGATCATGGGGCCCCATCATGGGTGTATATAAGGATGAGGGGCGTACAGAGAGATCATGGGGCCTCATCAGGGGCATACATAAAGATCATGAGGCCCCATCAGAGGCGTGCATAGAGATCATGGGGCCCACTCAGGGACGTGCATAAAAATCATGGGGCTCACTCAGAGGCATACATAGAGATCACGGGGCCCACACAGAGGTGCACATAGAGATCATGGGGCCCACTCAGATGCGTACATAGAGATTATGGGGCCCACACAGAGGCGCACATACAGATTACGGGGCCCACACAGAGGCGCACATACAGATTACGGGCCCACACAGAGGCGCACATACAGATTACGGGGCCCACACAGAGGCGCACATACAGATTACGGGGCCCACTCAGATGCGTACATAGAGATCATCATGGGGCCCACACATAGGCGTACATAGAGATCATGGGGCCCACACATAAGCGCACATAGAGATCATGGGGCCCACACATAGGCGTACATAGAGATCATCATTGGGCTCACTCAGAGGCGTACATAGAGATTATGGGGCCCACACAAAGGTGCACATAGAGATCATGGGGCCCACTCAGAGGCATACATAGAGATCATCATGGGGCCCACACATAGGCGCACATAGAGATCATCATTGGGCCCACTCAGAGGCGTACATAGAGATTATGAAGCGTACATAGAGATTATGAGGCCCACACAAAGGTGCACATAGAGATCATGGGGCCCACACATAAGCGCACATAGAGATCATGGGGCCCACACATAGGAGTAAATAGAAATCATGGGGCCCACTCAGATGCGTACATAGAGATCATCATGGGGCCCACACATAAGCGCACATAGAGATCATGGGGCCCACACATAGGCGTACATAGAGATCATGGGGCCCACACATAGGCGCACATAGAGATCATGGGGCCCACACATAGGCGCACATAGAGATCATGGGGCCCACACATAGGCGCACATAGAGATCATCGTGGGGCACACTCAGAGGCGTACATACAGATTACGGGGCCCACTTAGGGGCGTGCATAGAGATCATCATGGGGGCCACTCAAAGGCATACAAAGAGATTACAGGGCCCACTCAGGGGTGTACATAGAGATCATGGGGTCCAGTCAGGGATTGTAGATAGAGATCATGGGGCTCCGTGAGGTTAGGCTCTCACTGCACCCCAGTATGGTGCCATCAGGGAGCTCCCACAGTGTTTGCTTCATACTAAGGCGGCCTGTAAAGCCCTGTGGGACCTCCCAGAGGGCACCATGCTGGGGGCAGTAGTAGAAGCAGCAGCAGCAGCAGCAATCTCCTCACACTAAATGCTGCACAGCAATACAGGCCCCCAGCAGGTGAGACTGGATGGTGGAGGCTGGAGCACATTCTGGCACCCCCAGGCTGATGGCTGAGGAGCCCATCTATTATGGCAGAATGGGCTCCTCAGTTACCAGGACGACCCCCCCCCCCCCTCCCCTCTCACCCAAGCCTCCTTCTCCTGCCCCCCGCCTTTATAGTCACCCTGGCCGGGGCCTGACTGTCTTCTGAGTTGCTGGGCTGCTGGGGCGACGGCGGGTCCCTCTCCTCAGCGACGCTGCCGGCACCTGCACAGTGAGTGTGCACACAGCCTGGATGGAGGCAGTCATGGCAGGCTGAGACTGTCTCCATCTGCGCACGCGCCGGCAGTGTCGCGCTGCGCAGAGGAGGCTGGGCGGCACCACAACAGCAGGCAAAGCACGGAGAGCTCTCTCCGTGCTTTGCTGCTGCAAGACAAGAAATAATCACTAATCATATCGGCAGTGCGCCGATATGATTAGTGATAGTACAGGGGGGGGGCCTCACACATCTCCCTGCAGGGCCCGGGGGGGGAAGGGGGGGGGGTATGGGGGCGGGGCTAAGTGGGCGGGGCGAAAAAGTGTCGGGGCCCCCCGGGGGATCTCCCGATCTCCCGCCGGGCCAGTCCGCCCCTGCCCATACATGTTACAAAATTCTTGGAATATCTCCGCTTCAAATGCTGGGACTTGATCTGTTAACACCTGTTCAGATTAATCATGGGGTCTGCAAAAATGGGCTTGGAAGGCTTTGGCCGCTGTTTTGGCTGTAAGGTCCTTGACTGGTACTACTACCAGGAAATGAGAGTAGTGATCTACAATGGTAAACGTGTAGACGTAGCCTGACCGACTCAGTCAATTTCACATGATCTAAAGCCACAAGTTCAAGTGGATGCCTGGTGATGATTGGCTGAAGTGGGGCTTTCTGGCTATCGATCATTCCTTCTCAGGTTGGATGGGCCAGTGTCTGCACCTATTTTCAATGGCTTTCCTGATGCCAACCCAGAAGAGTCTTTCTCTCAGCACAACCTCCAAATGTCCTGCTCCATCGTGGTACACCTCTAGGACCATCTGGCATCTGTCCTTGGGACTACTATCTGACAGACAAGCTCGTGGGTTTGTGGATTAGTGTAACATCTGCACAGTTTACCTCCATAAATGAATAATTTACTTTTCTCTTTCCACAGTTCTTGTGTTTCCCGTGGAGCATTTGGATCAGGATGTGAATCTGCTTCTTTCAACAACTCCCTTACTAATCGAACAGCTGGGTCGCTGTCTTGCGTTTCTGCCCATCCATGGTGGGGTAACGGATTTAACGTGGCTTCTTGACGCTTGTCTTTTACACAATGAGAACACTGGGACACATGGGGGTGGTGAAAAGCCGGTAGCTCTATCTCTTCCAGCTCCTCCGGGTCTTCTCCTGCATCTTGCAAATGGGGCACCCTGGACAATGCATCCACGTTGGCGTTCTTGTGGCCTGCCCATACTTGATACTAAAGTTGTAATTGGACAATTGGGCCATCCATCGCTGTTCTAACGCACCCAGCTTCACTGTCTGCAAGTGAGTTAATGGATTGTTGTCCGTGAAGATGGTAAATTTTGCGGCAGCCAGGTAATGTTTGAAACATTCTGTGACCGGCCAGACTATGGCCAGGAACACTATCTTAAACAAGCTGTCATTTTCTGGGTTCCTTTCTGTAGGACAGAGCTTCCTGCTGGCATAGGCAATCACTCGTACTCTGCCTCTTTGCACCTGAGACAATACGGCTCCCAATCCCACATTGCTGGCATCTGTATACAACACAAATGGCTGACCATAGTCAGGGTAGGCTAAGATTTCCTCCCCCGTCAGGGCCCACTTCAACTGATTGAAAGAGTTTTCCTCTCTGCTGTCCCACTCGAATGGAGGATTTGGGTTTTTAGCCTTCTTGGACTTGCCTACCAGGAAGTCTTGTACGGGTGCTGCCATCTTCGTTAACCCCTTAATAAACCTCCGGTAGCACCCTACCAGCCCCAGGAACTGCCTCCCTTCTTTGATCGTGGTTGGTCTTGGCCAGTCCCTTATGACAGTGACTTTCTCAGGGTCTGGTGCTACACCTTCAGTACTGGCAACATGACCTATGTACTGTACCTTAGACTTCAACAGGTGGGCACTTGGATGGCTTCACATTCATGCCGTAACTGGACAATGCTTCAAACACTTCAGCCAAGTGCTCCAGATGGTCTTCATATGTCTTGAAGTAGAATATGACATCATCTAAGTACAGTAATACCATTTCAAAGTTCTTGTACCCCAGGCAGCACTCCATCAACCTCTGGAATGTTCCCGGTGCATTATAAAGTCCGAATGCCATGCAGTTAAACTCACAGAGGCCCCTTGGCTTGGAAAACGCTGACTTCCCCCGGTCTGCTACAGGAACCTACCAATACCCACTGGTGAGATCTAAGGTTGAAAAGTAGTTAGCAGTTCTCAATGCAGCCAGTGACTTCTCAATTCTGGGTAGTGTGTAAGCATCCTTATGTGTAATGTTAATTTGCCTGTAATCAACACACATACTCATTGTACCATCCTTCTATCTTACTAGGACTAAAGGAGTTGTTCAGGGACTACAACTATCTGTGATCACCCCAACCTCCTTCATCTCCCATAACATCTCTTTGGCACATTGATAGTGAGCTGGAGGTGCAGGCCAGTACCTCTCTTTAATGGGCAGATGGTCACCTGTAGGGATATTATGTTGAACCCCTTTTTACCTGCCAATAGTCTGAAGGATGTTTACTAAAGACCCCTTCATACTCGTGCTCTACCCGGTAGACTCCATGCTTTTGGTGTGAAAGGGTAGAGTCAGTGCCTACATGTAACTTCTGGCATTAATTTTCCAGTCTTCCCTCCAAACCATTGTCCTCCGCCTTTTCTGATGGAATCAAGGGTTCCACTGCCTTTATAGTGCTGTTGTTGACAGTGTACAACTTAGCAATGGTAGCATACCTAGGCAGCTTGACCTCTTCTTCACCACAGTTTAAGACACACAGGTACCCTCCACTTGTGGACAACAACTACCCCTCTGGCTGCCAGGACAGTGGGCCTACTATCTTTCTGCAGGACTCGTTGCTGCCCGAGGTTGGCATTTTCGGCAACCTGTTGTAGCAAAACAATAATCTCCACTAGACAATTCTCAATAACATTAGTGCCTAAGGTTATCATTGGATTACTTTCTCGTCGATCAACAACAACAATTATCAATCCCTGGGCTTTCAATTCCACCCACCCCACCTTTATTGTCTTCTCTTAGAACCTGTAGCACAGTCTGACCATTACTAGCACATATAGTAACACTTTCATCTGGGCGGTGTAGGATGTCAGAGTCTGCCCAGTATCTCTGGTAAAGCTTATATGGTATTGATGTCACCTGCAAGCCGGTGTCCAGTAAAGCATATATGGGGATACCATCCAGCATGAAAGGCAGGACTGGAAGTGCTCCCACGTACCTGTCATGCCAGTTCGGTGGGCCAGGTTGTCTTATTCCTGAGGGGTGGCCTGCTGCCCCAAGTTACTCTTATTTAAAGTACAAAATCGGGCAATATGGCCCGCCTTGGCATAGCGGCGGCAGATGGGCTTCCCTTCAGGGACATGGCGATCACTGGGTCTTCCTCTGGTCGGTGGGGTCCTTCTTTGTCGCATCCACTAGACGTCATCTCGACTGGAAGCCAACTCGTTCTTCTTTGCCAGTTTGGATCCTTGCATCGCTTGCATAGCTTTGGCCATCTCAGCCATGCCCTTACTGTCTGGACCTGTAAATATAGGGCTTGAAGAGTTATAGTTTCAAGAGTCTGTGCACTGGCTCCAACTGTGGCCAGTGGGGTTTGCGCCCCCTCCTGGTGGTATGTTATTGCTAGGTCTTGCGCAGGCTCTGGTCTACTGGTTGTTGTATCCTGCAGTATCCAGATGGCCCTGTTCTTAAATTGCACAAAGTCTAGGTCAGGGTTCTGTATGGCCATCATACGTAACTGACTTCTGTGAGCAGGGGACAGAAGACCCTCAATAAACTGTTCAGTTAACAACTTGTTCTCTTTTGGTACACCGTTAGGGTCTGGTTTGTTTCATTGCCCTCAGTGCTTCCTGGAGGTTCAAAGCAAAGTCTTTTATGCTGTCCTGCACCCTCTGTTTACACCCAAAGAATCTCACTTTTATTTCTGCAGCAGTACGGTAGTCAAAGCTGACTTTCAGTCTGGCCATTAGGTGTTCAACAGTGTCTTTATAAGTGTCCGGCCAGGACTTCACCTCCCGCTGGGCTGCACCAGTTAATTGTCCAATTAATATACTAACTCATTATTCTTCCGTCAGGGGGTACACTTTATAGAAACTGTCCAATCTCTCCCTGAAGTCTGTCAGGGTATGTGTGTGCCACCCCACCATTGTGTCTCTGCTCTTCAGGTGCTGGGATAGTGAAGTTGAGGCAAAAACACACACACACACACAAACACACAACCCATAGGCCCCTGGGCAGTGGGTGGACCCAGAGGGAGGACCCAGGCTCTAAAAGGGGGACAGCGAAGTGTAGTCAGGGAGGAGAGGAGAGGCCATCATGAAAGTAGTGGAGTGGAAGTCGGGAGTGTAGGGGCAGTCTCGTGACGACTCCCATGGTCTGGAGCACGACCATGCTCGCCCCGGGAGGGAAAGACCGAGAGGTGTGAAGGAAGAAGGGAGCCCTTGGGGTATGGAAGGAGACATAAATCCCCGTACGCCCGTATCTGGCGAGATAGAGGGGTTGGTGGATGACACAGGGACCCGGCGCAGATGCTTCATGACTGAAGCGTCGAACCGGAGGCCCCAGACTTCTAACGGGAGTTGAGGCTGAACACCCGACACAACTTGGGGAAGGTGGACGAACTAGGGAGCAGTGCCTGGGAGGGGTAAAAAAGCACCCATGGCTGTCGGTACTTGAGCTCTGTGCTGTGGAGGCGCTATGTAAGGAGCGGCGAGACAAGCTTGTAGCACGAGGGAACCACCAGAGAAGGAAACACCTAGTGAGATGGAAAGGGGCACCAACCGAGGCTCGACTGCATTAACTCGGTTCTGGAGACAACGATGAACCAGAGGCTGGCAAGGGACGTACCCAGCGGCCATGCGAAACCACCAAGTAAAGTAACAGAACTCCAGCTGTGGTGTGTGAGACTTTCTTTAGCGGCGACCACCGGCCGCAGAGGCCACATGAGACATCGGGTTAGTGATGACCCAGTGAACATCTGCGAAGGTACAAACTGACTCCTCCATCCCACTGTCCTGTGAACCGTGCTCCATCTGTGGGGAGCGGAACCATCTAAGCAGCCGGTCACCATCCCCAGAGGTTCTGAAGCATGCCCTGGTCGCATACCGCAGGTGGCATCACAAATACCCCTTTCCCTAATCATCCCGTCATCTATCCCCGTTTATTAAAATGACACTGCCAGGGTCACGGGACCAGGTCTTGGCCCCCATCTGTCCCCGTGAAGAGAACCAAGAAATGAAGAACAACTGCTGCCTGGTTCCTGAGTCTTCCCCCGGAGTGGGCATGTCATGTGATTCCCCTGAGTATTGCGACAACCACGTCACCCCTGGTTTATACGGCATCAGGAATGACATAACCGGGGCTATGGCTGGTACGGCGGTGGCTTGGGCTCCAGCTGCTGCAGGGGCTGCGACCGCCCCTTATGCTAGTTCCTCTCCACCCGCCTCCAACATTTTCCTCCCCACCTAGTGAACCTTAGTCTTCGGGTCCTTCACTTCAGTGGGGATTATCAGTTTTTGGTTCCGTCGGTGAAACAGTATTTCCGGTCCCCACCAAATGTCATCAGAGCATAGGTTGGGCTTCTCTTCGTGCCCTTTGTAGGGTGCTGCCCATGATGATATGACCCTTTGGCTTCCCGCGCGCCTTGCATTACAATAATGGTGACAGTCAAACACACAGTTCAATACTGGGCTATGAGATCCTGTTCGTGATATCAGGAAATGACTCACCCCCAGGGCCGTGGGGTACTCAGAATCGGGCTGGTTCGGTCTTTTGGGAGACACATGGGGGCTGAGACCCAGCTCTGTGGCCCTGCGGAGTCACTTAAAAATGTGGCGGAAATGTTGTAGGGATAATGGATCGTGACGCCACACTTAGTTTGCAGCTATGGGTAGCTGGCGCTGCTGCAGAGCCATCATTGATGTTCCCTGAGGAAGGAGCTCGGTAGGAGGCTCCGAAACGCATCGGAAAATAAAGGCTTGAGCTGATCCAGACATTCCTGTGTCTGTGTTTCTTTGGTCTTAGAGCAGCAGCGCGGACACTGGGGCACTTTGTCTAAGAATTTGCTCCTAGGAACTGAACTCCCTAACTCCGCCCCAGGCCAGAATTTATACACCCTGAACCCGGGTGTAGAGATCGCCCTTCAGGCCTGAAAGCAGAAAGGTGTTGTGTGCTTGGCTCACCTGCTGTGGATACCCTCTGTTGCTCTCAGGTATGACACTGCTCCCCGAGAGTGGCAATGACATTGTGGCATCCGGACTCTGGGTGCCACACAAGGCTGATCATGTCTCTGAAGGGAGGTGAAGCAGGGACACTGCACATTAAGATGAGTATCCATAGCGTCCAAGTGAGGTTTTCCCATGATCTCAATAATTTGATTAAACACTTTGATGTTGAGGCTCCAGTCTGCTGGCAGTACTTGATTGCAGCTGAGTGTCACGTTTAGAGTGTAAGGGAACCAGGAAACCAGATGGTGAGGTAGGTGAAGGGGTTCAGGGGGAGCTAATCTGATGCTTATAATAGGGGTCCCTGCCTTGCTCTGCTCTGGGAGGTACCTTTAAAGATGAGGAGGTCTGAGTTACCACCTCTTTTCCTAAGCTCCTGAAAAGCCCTAGACTGAGAGCCCTTACCTCCACCCACGGATAAGGAATCCCCACTACTCCCAAGGAAAGGAAACACCAGGAAGGACTTCAGCAGGACAGCACATGCGTCTTCACAGCTCTGTGACCAGGAAGAGTCTAACTCTAAAGGCATCTAATGGAGAAAAGGGAAGGCTATTTAAAGATCAGTGGGAGGAGATTCCAGTTACAGTAAGTCACACCTAAGCTTCACATCATGCTGCAGCTGAGTGCAGCTCACAGATAAACTGACATTAACTCATGCAGTTCCTGACGTACTTCACACATATTCAATTACAGAAGCATCCAACATAGACTACAGAGAGTCAGTGCAAATCAGCGCGTGACACTGAGCCAATCAGCCATGGTGTTGAAGAGTCCTGGTATGTGGATTGCTGTCAGACTGTGAAAAATGCTCTCTGCCCAAACAAATATATTGTGGCACCCTGAAGCAAGTGAACGACTCCTCATCCCACCTTGTTTGTTGAGGTAGAACATTGTCACAAAGTTGTTTGATTGGACTATCACTGCTTGCCGTAACATCAGCTTTTGGAAGTGACGAAAAGTGAGACCTATCGCCCTCAGTTCCCTGAGATTGGGCGACATCTAAGCTTCCAACATCGCCAGGGTCTTTGGACTCAGGGTTCTCCTACATGAGCACCCCATGCCTGTTCTGAGGTACCCGTCATCAGAGTGACCATTTCATGTTGCTCAAGCAACTTGCCTAAACTCAGATGAGCTGGAACCAGCCACCAAAGTAGGTTCTGCTTGGTGACCTGATGTATAGATATTAGAGATGTTAGTGGCCAATGGATTTGACATGATGTTAGAATGATATTTGGCCCATGAAAATGCTTCTATGGTTGTAGTGAGCTTCCCCAAGACACTCATTGCCATTCTGATTGATATGCTAGAAACTCTGATAAGATGAGATACGCTGGCTTGAAGACTTCGGATTCTCTCGCTGGGAGTTGAACAAGCATCCAAGAAATTTATTCTCTCTGGAAGGTGATAGCCATGATTCCCTCTGTTGATCAGGAACCGTGGGAGATCAGCAAAGTCAGGGTCTCCTGTAGATGATCCAATAACTCAGCATTGGAGGAGTCTCTCAGTAACCAATTATCTAGGTAGGGCACGATGTAAATGCCCTGATGTGGGCAGCTACCAGGAATACTGCTGCCTTGGCAAAGATACTTGCGTCCACCGAGATCACAAACGGTAGACAAGAGAATTGAAAATGGTGAAGTGACCACCTTGCGACTCATAGGAACCTGAAAGGAGACGTAAGAATTGGAATATGCAAATAAGTATTTTGCAGATCTATGGTTGTCAACCAGCTGCCTCTGCACAGAATCGACAGGACAGATTCAGACTCTCAATTTGAATTTCTTCTTCTTTTGGAGGAAGGTGTTCAGGTAAGTGATATCTATTACTAGACATCATCTTCCTCCAGACTTTGGGACTGGAGATAGAGGTAGCACACTCATAGCCCTCTTTGATGAGATGGCACCTCTTCTTGTGCCCTTCCTATAGGAATTCTTGCACTAGATTCAAACTGTCGTATTCCTGTCCTGATTCGTCACCAGAGATTAAGGATATCTCATAGTTGGGAACTGAAGAAACTTTAAGGATGAAATGGTGGACTGCAGAAATGCATCATCACTGGCCCATAATTCGATCCATAGCGCCTTTCAGGAGGTGGTTTTAGTGACCAGAGAGTTAGCCACCTTTCAGTGTAATAAGCGAGGCATCACATAAAAATGCATTATGTCTTAGGATATGTTCAGACATTTTTTCTGCAGTTACGCTTTCTTACGTGGTTTAACGGCAAAAAGTGCAACTGCTTTCACGCATTGTGCTTTTGTGCGTTTTTTTCTGCGAGCCTAGCTACATCCAGATACACCTGTGGTGGGTGTTTCCAGGTCTGGATTTGTGAAGTATCAATCCAATAAACAGTTCTGAGTCTGGATCTCAGATCTGGGATCTTGTCAGATCCACACCACCTTTCTGCAGACATTTATTCAGCAGCAGGTGCACTGAGAGTGCCTTCTCTTTAAAGGAACAGAATAAGCGTTCTCTTTCTACTTCTAACTTTATTAGGCAGGCTGCGCAGACAAAACAACCATGTGTCAAGAGAAGATTCTTCCCTGTAACTCCTGGAACATGGCTGACATCTGCCCTTTAACAAGTTAGGAGGGCTGCAGCCTCTTAATGCAGAACAGGATCCATCTGTACAGGAATACATCCTGCAGGCATTCATTAGAGAACACCTGCATGCAAGTGGACTCAGTGTATTTGTGTGTACTCAGTGTATTTCAAATATGGCGCCATGGCGCGCGCCGCTATTCTGATTGGTCGGCGCTGAACGCGTCGACCAATCAAAGGAGCGGCATTCAAACCGCATGCCGCTTCTCTCATTGGTCGCCGCGTTCAGCGTCGACCAATCAGAATAGTGGCGTGCGCAATGGCGCCATATTTCAAATACACTGATTACAGTGAATTTGAAATATGGCGCCATGGCGCACGCCGCTATCCTGATTGGTAGGCGCTGAACGCGGCGACCAATGAGAGAAGCTGCATTCAAACCGCGCACCAAGCCGCAGTACTCTTCTGATTGGTCGCCGCAGCGACTAATCAGAGAAGTAGCGCGGGTTGGCGCGCGGTTTGAATTCCGCGTCTCTGATTGGTCGCCGTGGTCGACCAATCAGAGGAGCGGAATTCAAACCGCGCGCCAAGCCGCGCTACTTCTCTGATTGGTCACCACGGCCGCGGCGACCAATCAGAAGAGTACTGCGGCTTGGTGCGCGTTTTGAATGTAAACCCCATCCTTGCAGCCTCCTTCATCCCCTCAGCCTCCTCCATCCTCACAGCCTCTTCCATCCCCTCAGCTTACCCATCCTCACAGCCTCCTCCATCCTCACAGCTTCCTCCATCCCCTCAGCCTCCTCCATCCTCACAGCCTACTCCATTCCCTCAGCCTTCCCATCCCCTCAGCCTCCTCCATCCTCACTGCCTCCTCCATCCTCACAGCCTCCCCATCCTCACAGCCTCCTCCATTCTTACAGCCTCCTCCATTCTCACAGCCTCCTCCATTCTCACAGCCTCCTTCATTCTCACAGCCTCCCCATCTTCACAGCCTCTTCCATCCTCAGAGCCTCCTCCAACCCCTCAGCCTCCCCATCCTCACAGCCTCCCCATCTTTACGGCCTCCTCCACCCTCGCAGCCTCCCCATCCTCACAGCCTCCCCATCCTTTAATCCTCCTCCATCCCCTCAGCCTCCTCCATCCTCAGTCTCCTCCAACCCCTCAGCCCCCCCATCCTCACAGTCTCCTCCATCTTAACAGCCTCCCCATTCTCACAGCCTCCTCATTCTCACTCCTTACTCCTGTCTATTAGGTCTGTCATTCAGTGTGACACAGTTTACTCCTGTCTACTAGGTCTGTCAGTCAGTGTGATGAACTTCACTCCTGTCTATAAGGCTGTCAGTCAGTGTCACGTACTTCACTCCTGTATACAAAGCTGTCAGTCAGTGTGACACAGTTCACTCCTGTCTTCAAGGCTGTCAGTCAGTGTCACAAACTTCACTCCTCTCTACAAGGCTGTCAGTCAGTGTGACAAACTTTACTCCTGTCTATAAGGCTGTCAGTCAGTGTGATGCACTTCACTCCTGTATATAAGGCTGTCAGTCAGTGTGATGTACTTCACTCCTGTCTACAAGGCTGTCAGTCAGTGTGATGCACTTCACTCCTGTCTCCAAGGCTGTCAGTCAGTGTGACGCAGTTAACTCCTGTCTATAAGGCTGTCAGTCAGTGTCACGAACTCTACTCCTGTCTACAAGGCTGTCAGTCAGTGTGACGAAGTTCACTCCTGTCTACAAGGCTGTCAGTCAGTGTGACGAAAATCACTCCTGTCTACAAGGCTGTTAGTCAGTGTGACGAACTTCTCTCCTGTCTACAACGCTGTCAGTCAGTGTGACGCATTTCACTCCTGTTTACAAGGTATTATAGAATACCCGATGTGTTAGAATCGGGCCACCATCTGTTATATAAATATATATACAGAACTCAGCCGACGCATAAGAGAAAGTACTCGGGGGACTGGGGTACTCTGGTATCAGGCTCGTTGGATGTTTCACGGGGATGTCACGGGTGGCAGCGCCTGAGTCCGTGGCCTGGGTGACACTTCAATAAGGGGTTATGTACAGGGGATAAGAGTTTATTGTTGTCATGTCGATGGTACGACACCAGGGCTGCCACAGTCCTCCGGACGTCGATGGTAATGCGGCTGAGATGGCAAAGCTCCCTACAGGTGGAGCTGGTCCTCCGGGGCAGCGTTCCTGTAAGCAAACAGGCTGAATTCTGCATCACAAAGACACAGAAGCAACGTCAATCTCCTGGGTACTTTACTGTAAACAGTCATCAGCATACAAGTTCACAGTTCAGCAAAAGTTGTTAATGAAACAGGTAGCTCTACGGGTGGCTGCAAGTGGATGCCAGGTGGTATGGTGGTACCCGTGGTGTACCTTAGTTGATGAACCCGTGTCCTTTCTTCCCTGCCTAGGATGAAACTATACCCAATGGATCCTTGTAGGTAGATTTGGGTCTCCCCTCCCTCGTGGTGAGGAAGCAGGCAGACCCCTCAATCTGGCAGGGTGCGCAGCCGGTAAACAGACCGCAGCAGCTGGTTGACAACTTCAAAGGTGGAATCTGGCCATTTCCTTGCATCCGGCATTCCCGTGGTGTACTGGGGAATTCCCTGGAGTATGGTCGCTCCACGCTCAGGTTCCCCCTTTCTCTCTAGAGCCCAGACTCCCTCATCAGGCACCCTCTCTCAGGATTCACTCGGAGACAAATCGGATCCTCTCTCATCTTCCCTCTGGATCAGCCTGGAGCTGTCCGGGTTAACCACCCGCCTCACTTCACACTCCTCCTCGACTCCTCTCCAACTCCTCTCCAACTCCGACTAGTACCAACTCTTTAACTACTCCCCCTAGAGGTGAAATATATCTCCCTCCCAGGAGTAAACTCCCACCACTACTCTAATGTGGGAGTGCAGGAATGGGTCCCACCCACCAACCTAGGATCCACTTGCAGCTGGGGAAAATTACACCACTTTTACGGGAGCAATACCACACTGTGACGCCTAATCATGTGGGGCGCCACACAAGCAGCTGTCATTTCCCAACCAGAGAGAGAGAAGCCATGCATGTGACACAAATTAGCCATGTGCTGGCTCCGGGAGCAGGGGAGCTTCCTCCTCCTCTGACGACTGCAGCAGCATGATGAGTCATCTCCCTGTGACCTCATCACGCTGATGCAGCCATACAGGAAGGAAGCACAGACCGGAGGAAGCATCTGAGGAGGACACAGCCCCGGGAAAGCGGAAGGAAGGTGAGTATGATTAATTATTTTTTTTACTGTGTGCAGCACAATAGGGATTATATATACCAAGATGTAGCCAGGGGACAGATGTAGCAGGAGAACCACCATATTATGCATTATCTGGAGGCGGTTCTGGGCTGTGGAGGCTGCTGTGGACTATAGAGGCTGTTCTGGGCTATGGAAGCTGCTTCTGGTCTATAGAGGCGGCTTCTGGCTTTGGAGGCTGCTTCAGGACTGTGGAGGCTGCTTCTGGACTATATGGAAGTTGCTGCAGCTGTGGAGGTTGTGATGAGCTATATGGAGGCTGCCGCGGGGTATGGAGGTTGTTCTGGGCTATAAAGGCTGCTTCTGGGCTGTGGAGGCTATTGCTGGACTATATGGAGGCTCTGCTGAGCCATTTGGAGGCTGTTGCTGGCTATAGTGGCTGCTTCTGAGCTTTGGAGGCTGCTGGTGCACTTTATGGAGGCTGCTGTGGGCTAAAAAGGCTGCTCTAGGCTATAGAAGCTGCTGCTGGGCTATGGAGGCTGCTGCTGGGCTATAGAGGCTGTTGTTCGCTATGGAGTCAGCTTATGGGCTGTGGATTCTGCTGCTGGATTATATGGAGGCTACTGCAGGCTATGGAGGCTGGGCGGAGCTGTATGGAGGCTGCTGCAGGCTATGGAGGCTGTTATGGGCTATAGAGGCTGCTGTTGGGCTATATGGAGACTGTGCTAGGCTATATGGACGCAGTGCTAGGCTATACAGAGGTTGCTTATGGGTTTTGGAGGCTGCTGCTGGGCTTTATGGAGGCTGCTGGGCTATATGGAGGCTGCAGCTGCAGGGCTATATGGAGGCCATGCTTGGCTATGGAGGCTGTGCTGTATATATTATTTGCAGGATGTGATGCGTATATAAAATTGAGGCTGTGCTATATATATTATTTGGAGACTGAGCTATATATATTACTTGGAGGCTATGCTATATATATAAAATGGAGGCTGTGCTATATATATTATTTGGAGGCTGTGATTTATATATAAAATGGAGGCTGTACTGTATATATTATTTGGAGGCTGTGCTGGGCTATACATATATATTTATCTGAATACTGTTGCTGTGCTGTATATAGTATTTGGATGTTGTGCTTTATATATAATATGAAGGATGTGCTTGGCTATATTTATTATTTGGAGGCTGTGATGGACTGTATATATTATTTGGAGGCTGTTGCTGGGCTGCCACTGCTTCCAAATAATATATACAGCCCAGGAAAGGCTCTAAATATATACAGCCCACAGTATCTATATTATATGCACAGCCCAGCAGCCTTATATTATATATACAGTCTTGCAATTTCCATATTATATACATAGCCCATCAGCCTACATATTTTACATATGCAGCCCTGCACAGGCTCAATATTATATATACAGCAAACCCAGGAACCTCTATATTATATATCCACAGCTCGCAGCTTTTATATTAAATTCATGAATCGTGGAATGTGTTAAAGAAGCCCAAGGAGACTGTTTTGCCCAACAAAAACCTTGAGCCGGCCATGAATGTAGCCTTAATGTTAAGGATATTGTGTTGTATTATGTGAAAATATCCCAACAGGAGTAAACTAGCAGTATTGTAAGCTTATTTCATAGATTATATATATTCAAAAGCACAAAATAAAAAGGTTAATAAGATAAATGAAAAAGAACACTGATAAAAATTAGAGAACGATTTTAGATACCTGCAAATTATTGGCGTTAATCTGGCACCTTGTTCTAATTTCCTGAAAACGCCAGTCAACTGTCAGCCTAACTTTCCAGTTTGCAAAAATGGTGTGCTGTCCCAAAGTGACTGAATCCCTCTGGCAGTAGGTTGTGCAGATGAAGGCTAAAGGGTTTGTGGCTCCCCTGCAAATCCAGTCACCACAGAGATACTGCACCCCTGTTAGGGCGTAGTATCCCACTCACTGGTAAGAGGGGTAGAGACCGGTGCCGGGACACCCAGATCACACTAGGAATGATTGTAGTGGGGTTGGGTTATGAAGGATGTAGTTAGAGGGAGCACTTGGGGAGGAGTGAGGTCAGGAGGAATACACGTAGATGATGTGGGACACATGACAAGGGGTATAAAATGAGTAAGAAACATCTAGAACGCAGGAAAAGAGACAGTTGAACAGAGGAAGAGAGTGACCAGTTGAGGAAAGGTGGTAGAACAGCTGAGGAAAGGCCATTGAACACCAAGGTCGAGTCGGAGGGAAGCTAGAGAACGTACGCCTGAGAAGTGTCCAAAGGACTGGAGCAAGTGGGAGCTCATCTTAAGGCCGAACCCTAGAGCAGAACATTATCTAAGTGGCTCCAGGAGGAAGAGGGGGTCCCAGAGGCATGGGAAGTGAGCAATCCACCTGTGGGGCTCGTATCCATTGTCAGGCGCAGGCAAGTAGAGGGACTAGGCTGCAAGGGGCACTATGAACCTAAAAGACTAGTGGAGAAGACCAGGCTCAGGTAACAACCAGGAGGCTGTGGCACTTTCATGGTGACTCAGCTGACAACTGCACACATTTGCTGAAAAGGTGGCAACCATAGGGCTAAGGGGAGACACTGCAGGGAAACCCCTAAGGAAAGCCCACAGTCACTGATTTGGAGCTTCATGTGGCGAGGCTCAAGGCAGGACGGGTGAGGCAAGCGCTGTGTAAGATGACCTGGAAAGGACAGAGAAGGGGTGTCAGTTACATACTATCCTTTTACTAGGGAGTAGCTGGATCCCTGCCTCCGAGAACCCAATGCTCAGCGGGCTGCTGCACAAAGACTGTGAGTAAAAGAACTGAAGACTGCAGCCCACTGTGTCTGAACTTTCTTAACGCGTCTAAAGCACCAGAAACACGACTACCAACTCACTCAGGTAACTTTGGCCTCCTTTGGGGTCAGCCCTACCCACAGAGGGCTTAAGAACATTGCTGCCTCCCAACCAACGGTCCCTAGGAAGACTGTCGAGCAGCGGCGGCCATCTATAGCCGCAAATTTCGGGTGGTGTCACATATCAATTAATAAGTATCCCCAGGTCCAGTCATTCCTGCCCAGAATGAACCCTCCACGCCAGATCCCTATCCCTAACAGAGAGAGAGACATCCACACTGAACTTTTAATGACACCACCAAGGTCACGGAGCTGGGTTTCGATCCCTGTGATCCCCTTTATTAAAGCCTCAAGAAAATCCGGTTCCGAGTATCCAAAGGCCCTGGAAGGGCGTGTCAACTTGACATCACGAACAGGATCCACCTGACCGATGCAGTGGGCTTTGTGCACCTTACTAACGGTGTTTGAGAACTTTGAACTGTGCCCAGCAAAAAGAACAAGCTCCATGATTAAAAAGGAGGGAGTGCTACGGCCTCCCTTCTTGGGCCGTTTCACAGAAAAGCACGAAAGGGGTGCCCACCACCAAAGGAACTCTTGTGCAACAGAACTTGCCAGTCAGTTAAAAAGACCCACCCAGAGCCTCAAGAAAGCTTGATTCTGAGTATCCTAAGGCCCTGGAGGGGCATATCAGGATCAACCCATTTAACCATAGCAACAGACGTTGGTCATTCCAAGCCTGTGATTTCTAGAATATTGTATCTTTACAACATCACAAACTCTTTCAAGTATGCCAAGAAAGCTGGTCACCTTCGAAAGACAAAATGCAAGAGAGGACAGATTAATGCCAAGAATCTCCATGGACAATCGTTTCAATAACACTGCAACTGAAATAGGTCACCAGTTCAGCACTGAACAGAGTAAGGATGTGCCTCGGCAATTAGTGTCACAATGTTTAAGAAATGACAATTTACAATGTTTAAGACCATTTGTACTGAACCCCACTGTGCAGTGACCAAAACTCTAGCAGAAAGAGTCAAAAGGCTTAACTCAGCTTTGGTGAGGAGCATGTTGTGTGGACAGAGGAGAAGTGGTCCACAGTTCATTTTAGTGATGAAAGCAAGATTAATTTATTTTGATCTGATGTAAAATATTATGTTCATCGAGAGGCTGGGGAAACACTGAACCCAAAGTGTGTAAAGAAGTCAGTGAAAGGTGGTCAAGAAAGTGTCATGGTTTGGGGAATATTTTCTGCTGCAGGTGTTGGACCTCTCATACAGCTACATGATAGGGTGAATGCAAGTGTGTCAGAACCTTCTTCAACAACATGTGGTTCTTTTCTTGCGCTTAGCACTCAATCAGCCAGAAATTTTCATGCAGGACAAATGCCCTCTGTCACACAGCAAAAAGGGTAAAGCCAGCCCTTGAAACAGAAAACAATGAAGCAATGAAATGGCAACCCAGAGTCCTGGTCTAAACGCTATAAAAAAAATCCTCCGGAAAATCCTTGGTGACAAAGTTATGGCCACAAAACCTACAACAGTCAGAGAACTGCGGAAGAGACTGGAAGAATAGTGGACCAAAATCACACCAGAGCAGTGTGAGAGACTATTGATGTCCTGTGGCCGCAGATGTCTTTAAGTCATTAACTTTTTACTGATTGGAGATTCTTGTAACATTCACAAAATGTTTAGTTTTAATCTTTGTCTGTGCTTCAGTCATTGTTTTTCTCTAGTTATGATCAAGTTATATGTAAAATAAAGGATTTAAGTTGATAAATCTTGGTTATTTTGGAAAACACTGCTCTAATGGCAAGGTGTACCTACACAAAAACCTTCAAATGTTGATCAATGTAGATTATATTCAGTCTGAAAAAATGAAGTGATCATACATTGTTCTTTAATTTTGATTGCCAGTGTATATATATATACTTTTTTTTACTGCTACAATTGTATAATTTGAATAAATAAAGTTTGCTATTTTTGTTATTTATGCTATTTTTGGTATGCTCTACTTGAATTGGGTTTTGGGTTCGAGACCAAGTTAAAGTCCGAGGTTCACTAGTTCATAATGAATTACAAGATAAAAAAATTATGTTCAGTTTTCAAGGTTGTGAATATCCATGATTTATGTATTGTAGACTATAGAGTCGTATAAAAAAAATGTAATGCAGATCCTTACAGATTGCTATATATACCATATGACTTCTCGATGGGTGATGCAATATTCTTAATTATTCTGCTACAGATATGGATTATATCTGTTTAAACTATTGTTATTTTAAACTCCTGATAAGAAGAAATAATGAAAAGTCTGTCGTACATGGTAGAAATATCTATTGATTATATCAAGAAAAAAGGAAGTCTGCATAAAAAACAAACTCCTTCTGCTACTTTCTTTCATCAAGAGTCCTTACTTCACACACAACTTCCACTCTAGCATTCATCAATGCCCAAGGGGTATGTAAAGACTGTCAGAAACCTAGACACACCTCACTTCATTTGTAAAGTAACTCCTTTAATGAAGGAGCAGGTGTTTTATGGAATTTACTTCTCTTAAATACTACATATTTTATCCTTTACAGTTTACACTATCTTTCATTTTTGCTTTCATTAATACATGTTTTTAATTTACTACACTGTCCTTATAACCAGATGCTATATGAAGCAGCTAGTGAAGGAGAAGAAAACAATGTACCAATACAAAGAAACTAATATATGTTCACATTTACATTCCTTTGGATCTTTATATAAATCTATCTCATATGGATAAAGGACAACATTATTGATCACTGTAGTTTTAATAAAGTGCCTAAATTAATATTACAAGCAAATAGAAAAAACATTCATATATATCAAATATCTTACTGGAAAAATATTACATATGAGCAATCTTTAGAAATTCAAATTCAACAGATATTATTTTTTTAAACTTTATTTGGAATTGGGGTTGAGCGAATAGTGAAATATCCGGACTCGCTGGAATCGTAACGAGTAGTTTCTAATACTACATATTCGTTTATGAGTGCAAGTCAGTGGGAAATGCGAGTACGATTCTGCTGGACCCTACAAAGTGGTTCGAGTGGGGAAGCAAAGGACCGGACGGGGAGCAAAAGATCGGGCGGGGAGCAATTAATCAGCTGATGATTTAAAAAAGCCTTGACAGTCGAGGGAGGATTTCCCGGTCGCTAAAAGACCACACTCCATCTGAAATATCCCGCCATTATTTAAATAACGACACAACACTGCTAGTAACTGGGTTAAACAATTTTGGCCACAGCAGCCTTTATTGCCTATTGTTTACAGACTAAGAAGAACCAACAGATACACCGTCCAACGGGCGTCCCAACTTAAACAATACACACCCCACATATCACACATGGATAGGTCCAGTCCAGAAGCCTCCTAAACTTTGTCCCTTGCCACAACACACTGACCCCAGGGGAGAGGTATTGATTACCGAGAATCAATACCCCAACCTTGCAGAACCCTGTGCCTGCAAGGTACTTGTAGCCGGAACCACTATACCTTTCAAGTGTAAACAATAGCATCAATATAACCAAACAAGGCGGAACAATGTTCCAGCTCCTTTTCCCCCACTACGCTTGCCAAAATAGCAACCAATTAGCAAACGTTCGCAGTATAAGGTCATAACGCTGCTTCTCCTTCTTCTCCTTCTTAGAGTCACTAGGCTTAATCCAAGTTACACTTTTCGAAAGGAAGCAGCGAAAAAAATTGTGACATACTCCCCTTTCCATATCTTTTCCCTCTTTCTTAAGGTGAGCCCCCACAGGCTTTCAAAACAGACATACACCTCACTCTTGGCCCTATCATCCAATCTCACCACCTCATTCTCCTTTTCTTTATACGCCCCAGTTGCATCAATTGCCGCTTCCAGCATCGTCACTGCTTGACCCGCACTACCAACATCTTGCTGCACCACAGCCTCAACCGCACTATCCATCACGATGTGGCCAGACCCACCCACGCTCCTGCTGGAGACCCCGGCAGGCTACTCACTCCCCTGCCTGACACTAAGCTCTGCAGCAAACCTAATAACTGACCTACAACATCCCCACCGACGGACACCCCAGAACCATCGGCATCGACACCCCTCATACTGCCCCACCTAAACCCGACATATATGCATTATTAATGGAAGTATTCTCACCAGGCTGCCTCGATGCAGCTGCAACAAAGTCCTCTGCCGTCCGTCCCGGTGATGATGATCCATTCGATAATTCTCCTTCCTCCTTGCTCTCGCCGTCCGTACCAACCAGGGGTGCCACTGCTTCTTGGAGGACCTTCCCTGGGCCCCCCGGGTCCTACTGGTCACCAATCACCCTCGTGACCTCTTCTGACCGGAGCCCTACAATGGGACCCCGGCCCCAAGCCCACCCTGCCGACTTCAGGAGGGCTGCTCCAAAGCCGGGCAATGCTGGGTGCGACCCCCACCGGACCTGTACACCGATGCTGGTGATGGCCAGATCCCCCACCCCGTGCTCCGGGGACTCAGAATGGTGCTGCTCCTCCCTGGTCACCGGACGTGACCGCAGATTGCGCCCAGCTGCTGTATGTGCTGCCGTGTGCCCACTGGTGTTGTAGGCCCCTCCCCACCAGAAGGCCACTCCGGCCCCGCCGACTGCGGGGTGTGTGGCCCGTGTCAGCCAACCAGAGCTGTCTCATTTTCGCCTGCCTGGGAGATGCCGCCATACTCCGGGCCCCGGAACGCGGACGGAAGTAGGCCACAGCTGGCCCCACCCACTTCCGGAGCACCACGACCTGTCGCGGATTCCTACTGCCGGCCAGCATGGGCCCCTGGCTGAATGGGCACCCACACTGCAGAGCAGGGTCCCCACCGGGGCTCCTAGAATGAGCCCGCCTCCCCCCCTTGCCTCCGGAGAGTAGCGCTCCAGTGGCCTGGATCGGCGGCCACACGATGCAGGATTGGAGGGGGCAGGTGCCGATGGGAACACACAGGCAGCCGAACGGAGGCCTGCACTGCCTGTGCCCCATGCACAGCTGCAGCAGCCAGGATCAGAACCAACAGAGAACACAGATCCGCCATGCTAGTAAGTCCTATACCTAAACACTGTCACTAAACTGTCCTGGCTTGCCCAGAAATGGAGTGAGGGGTTACTTTCCCCCCTCCACCCTATAAAGCCCCCTTTAAACTCCCCTCTTCCTACCCTAATCAAACCCCCCAATGAATAGGCACCCTCTGCCTTTCACACCTTTTCTTAACCTCTACCTTCCCCCTATTAACTCCCTCCCTCCCCGAATGTCAATGGGTCTGTCCACCTTAGGGGTTCCCTGGCCTTTCTTGACTGGTCTCCCTGAGATCAATGATTGTTTTATGACATTTAAAAATACCGCCCGGCTTTTAAACAATCATGTATCTATTTCAGCCTTTTCCTCAGGCCCCCAGACTGCTTTGTAGGGTCCAGCAGAATAGCACTCACAAAATTTACATTGACTTGCATTGTACTTGCTACCTGTAACGAGTAAACTCGCTGAGTAACGTGTATCCCGAATAATGTACTATTCTGTGAGTAGCAAATAGTAACGAGTATACTCACTCATCTCTATTTGCAATTAATCAATTTTCTGAGAATAGCAAATACCGCAAAGCCTCCAATTGCCTTGAAAATACATACTGTATGTAGCATTCTGATATCTCCTAGGACTGTATCCAACTCCTTTTCAAGCTCTTTAATGCAAACTTAAACATATGCCAAAGTCATCTCACCATATCGTCATGGCCAAATGTAGGTACTCTTAAAATTGTTTCTGAATATGAACAATATCCTCCAGAAAATTATTGCAATTAATGTTTTGTCATATACATATTTTATTTCCTTTGTATGTATTGGGATAACTCAAAAAATGAAAAAATTTCACAGGAAAGTCCCAAAATTGGCCAGACAAAATTGTTGGCACCTTTTCAAAATTGTGGGTGAACAACTTTGTTTCAAGCATGTTCATTCAAACTCAACTGTGGCAAGTTACAAGTGTGGGCAATATGAAAATCACACCATAACCCAGATATAAAAAGAAGTTAACTAAATCTTTACATTTTGTGTCTGTGTGCACCACACTAAAGGCCGGGTTACACATAGCGATGTTTCAGCGACCTGATCAACGATCGGAGCCCTGGAACATCGCTATGTGATCGCTGGTGAGATGCCACACAGGCATACTTACCAGCGATCACCCAGCGATACACCCGACGGTCCCTTGGATCGTTCAGGGTCTCAGGCGCAGATTGGGGATCGCTGGTGGTTGCCCCTGTCACACATGCCTGATGCATGCGTGACAGCGGCAGACCAGCGACCAAAAAAGGGTCCTAGTCGTTCCCCAGCTATTAGTGATCAGCGAGCTCACCTGCTCGCATTCAATCGGATTGGGGGCCTAATAAATCGTGCCTGAGCATAGCTATAACAGGGCCTTAAGGCTGCTTTCACATCAGCATTTTTGCTGAATTGCGTCAGATCCTGCAGATTTACCGCATCTGCCATGTAACGGCCATCTTGCGGCAAGCCTCCATTCATTCTCTATGGGACTTGCTGCAAGTGTGGTAAATGCAGTTTTGCCGTGATCCAGCAAATCCAGCACTTGCAGCAAGTAAAAAAAATGCAGTTAGCTGCGGCTTTTTGACTTGCTGCAAGTGCCGGATTTGCCAGATCGCGGCAAAAACCGCACCTGCCAGAAATCCCATAGAGAATTAATGGGGATTTGTCGCAAGTAGGCCGTTACGTGGCAGATGTGGTATATCTGCTGGATCTGCTGTGATTCAGCAAAAACACTGATGTGAAAGGGCCCTAAGTATGGATAAAAGAAAGCAGAGAAAAAAACTAACTTGAAAATGTCAACAATTTCACAGTTACAAATCAATCTCCAGATATCTTGATGTTTCTTTTTCTAGAGTGTGCAACATAATCAAGAAGTTTACAACTCATGGCACTATAGCTAATCTCCCTGGCATGTGGACAACAGAGAAAAATTCTTAAAAGGTTGCAGAGCAGGATAATCGGGATGGTGAACAAGCAGCCCCAATTAAGTTTCATAGAAATTCAAGATCTCCTGCAGGCTCAGGCTGCATAAATGCAGTGCAAACTATTCATTGCCATTTGAATTAAATGAAATAGTATGGATAGAGATGAGCAAACCTTTGGAATTTCAAGTTTGGTTTGGTTCGCTGAACGGATAATGTTAAACAAACAGTTTGCGAACATCTGAACCCCATTAAAATCAAGGAGAGACAAAATCAAGAGCCTAGAAAACACCTTCAAAGGGGTCCAAAAGCTTCCAAATAGAGCTCAAACCATTTTAAAGTGGAGCCCCAATGTTTTGGCACAGACATTACCTTCCTACAATATTACTTAGCAAGCTTCAGCGCGCTGTCACACTCACCATGCTTGTGAGTGAGCTTATGAGCCTCAACATCCTCATGACTTTCCTGAGGTTGTCTCAAGTTACACAGCAGGTAACACACAGTAGAGAATCTTGCTGTGTGACCTGAGATAACCTCAGCTTGTAACACTATCTGTCTCGCGAGAGCTGTGATATCATGCGAGACATAACGGATACATATCGGTATCGTGAGACAGAGCTTATGAGGAGTGGTGACATCAGGGAGTGCAGCGCAGTTCAAACTTGCTGGATATCCCCTGTGTGACCTTTTGAATCTGAAGTGCAGTACAGTTTGTGATGGCACCATTTGTCACACGATCACGTGTGCCTGTTCTCACAGCAAATGGGGGATGTTTTCTGTGAACATGACTCCCCATATTGTTGTACGCTCCATGCCCATGGTAATTGTTTGATGCTTCTTTTGAAGCAGAGTTTTAGAATCTGCATCAAAATCTGCATGTCAATTCTGAAGCCAGCAAAGTCTATAGTTCAAAAGTGCTGTGCCAATGTGTATTTTTTCCTTGCGGATTTGGTGCAGATTTCGGGGCAGAAAAAAGAAATCTGAACCACATGTGCAAGGAAACAATGTGAGCACAGCTCTTCTGACCTGTCATAGGCTTTTTTGGTGCAGATTCTCAAAATTTGTGTCTCGGGCAGACTGGTTGTGGTCATTAGCCTTAGGCCCATGCAACCAGTCCTGGGCAAAGGCAACTGGCTTGCGGTTAGGTGCAGTAATTATTGAAACGTGATATCTTTGTATAAGACATATTGATGAAAACAAATAAATTTTTTCAGGTGACGATCACCATTCACTACCAATTTATCTGGAATGCCTAATAAGCTTCCTGAACTTCCCAGCTGCTGCACAGTCTGGAACTGTTTCCAAAATGCAGACCCTTCAGGTCTCAAGAACACCTGCAAACTCCAGGAAGCTTAAAAAAAAATATTTTAAAGCTTCAAATAATTCTACAGCTTTTTACAAGCCAGTAGTTCCGGTGGCTGACGACACTCCTAACCATATGGTTATATGTTGTCTCCAGCCAGCGGGTCTTCCCACCAGCGTTTTGGCACCAAACAAACATATAAAGTTTCAGGGTCATTTTAAAATCAGAACCTATTTTCCAAACATAGCCGTGTTCATTGAATTTTGGGGAAAGTGTTTGGGTTTCCCCAAGCCGGAACGGCCATGTTCAGCTGAATTTGAAATTCGCATACATGTTTGTGGAAGGTTCGTTCATCTCTATCTATGGCAGGAGACCCAGGAGGACCCCACTGCTTACACACAAACATTAAAAAGCTAGAATGCAGTTTGCCAAAATGTACATTAATAAGGCCAAAATCCTTCTGGGAAAACATCTCGTGGACAGATGAAACCAAAATTGAGCTTTTTGGCCATTGCAATGTTTGCCAAAAATTGAAAGAGGCCTACAAAAAGAAAAAACACAGTACATAGTCAAATATGATGGAGGTTTAAAGATATTTTTTTTCTTTTGCAGTCTCTGGCACTGGGTGCCTTGACTGTGTGCAAAGCATCAAGAACTTTGAAGGTTATCAAATAATATTTGGTTGAAATATATGCAAAATTATGTCCAATTCATCGCGTTGCAAGTTGAAGTTGACGAGCAGCCATGGAATATGATATTTCATGCAAGGTTTAGACACTTTACTTTTGTGATAAGAGACATATTCATTTAGTAGGAGGTGGAGGAGGTGAATAAGCATTGCCTGTTGTGGAGTTCACCATTAAAACCCTGGTTCACTTGCAGGTATGCATCACCACCATTCAAAACATTAACTTAATGGGCCACAAAATACATGTAAAGTTGACGTCTGTAACAATACTTTATTTTGCACCTGTCTTAGCTTCTGTATTGGGCTCCACTCTTCCCACTGCCACCCTTTATTTTTTTTACATTATGGTAGCTTTACATGTTTCCGATTGTACTTCAGTGACATTAACATGATTATTTGTTAAGAAGGTTGATGCTGCTGTAATCATTGACAGTGGCATCAAAGGGGTTAAACACCTGAGATCAGTGCAATAAATGTATTACGGGCGTAACTGTAGGGTGTCAGTTATGATTCATACATTTATAGCAGATGTTGTGAATGGGTTAAAGGGATTTTCTATTACCGTATATACTCGTGTATAAGCCGACCCGTGTATAAGCCGACCCCCCTACTTTTGCCCCCAAAACCTGGGAAAACCTATTGACTCGTGTATAAGCCGAGGGTGGACCCCAGCACAGGTATACAGCCCCCAGCAGTGTAGTATACAGCAGCCTCCCCAGTGGTAATATACAGCAGTCTCCCCCTGTGGTAGTATACAGCAGTCTCCCCCTGTGGTAGTATACAGCAGTCTCCCCCTGTGGTAGTATACAGCAGTCTACCCCTGTGGTAGTATACAGCAGTCTCCCTCTGCGGTAGTATACAGCAGCCTCCCTCTGCGGTAGTATACAGCAGCCTCCCCCTGTGGTAGTAAACAGCAGCCTCCCCTGTGGTAGTATACAGCAGTCTCCCCCTGTGGTAGTATACAGCAGCCTTCCCCTGTGGTAGTATACAGCAGCCTCCCCCTGTGGTAGTATATAGCAGTCTCCCCCTGTGGTAGTGTACAGCAGTCTACCCCTGTGGTAGTATACAGCAGTCTCCCTCTGCGGTAGTATACAGCAGCCTCCCCCTGTGGTAGTAAACAGCAGCCTCCCCCTGTGGTAGTATACAGCAGCCTTCCCCTGTGGTAGTATACAGCAGCCTCCCCCTGTGGTAGTATACAGCAGCCTCCCCCTGTGGTAGTATACAGCAGCCTCCCCCTGTGGTAGTATACAGCAGCCTCCCCAGTGGTAGTATACAGCAGCCTCCCCTGTGGTAGTATACAGCAGCCTCCCCCTGTGGTAGTATACAGCAGCCTCCCCCTGTGGTAGTATACAGCAGTCTCCCCCTGTGGTAGTATACAGCAGTCTACCCCTGTGGTAGTATACAGCAGTCTCCCTCTGCGGTAGTATACAGCAGTCTCCCTCTGCGGTAGTATACAGCAGCCTCCCCCTGTGGTAGTAAACAGCAGCCTCCCCCTGTGGTAGTATACAGCAGCCTCCCCCTGTGGTAGTATACAGCAGCTCCCCCTGTGGTAGTATACAGCAGCCTCCCCCTGTGGTAGTATACAGCAGCCTCCCCAGTGGTAGTATACAGCAGCCTCCCCTGTGGTAGTATACAGCAGCCTCCCCCTGTGGTAGTATACAGCAGCCTCCCCCTGTGGTAGTATACAGCAGCCTCCCCCTGTGGTAGTATACAGCAGCCTCCCCAGTGGTAGTATACAGCAGCCTCCCCTGTGGTAGTATACAGCAGCCTCCCTAGTGGTTTATACAGGCCCCTGCTCTCCCCCCCCATGGTATATACAGACCCCCGCTCCCCCCCCCGATGTATATACAGACCCCCGCTCCCCCCCTCGTGGTATATACAGGCCCCCACTCCCCCCAGTAGTATATACAGGCCCCCACTCCCCCCAGTAGTATATAACAGGCCCCCACTCCCCCCCTCGTGGTATATACATGCCCCCACTCCCCCAGTAGTATATACAGGCCCCCCGCAGTAAATACAGGCCCCCCGCTCCCCCCCTCGTGGTATATACAGGCCCCCACTCCCCCAGTAATATATACAGGCCCCCCGCGGTAAATACAGGCCCCCCCGCTCCCCCCCTCGTGGTATATACAGGCCCCCACTCCCCCAGTAGTATATACAGGCCCCCCGCGGTAAATACAGGCCCCCCCCGTTTCCCCCCCGTGGTATATACATGCCCCGGTAGATGCCGCACACCTGTAAAAGAATCGCTTTCATACTTACCCTCCTCACTGTCATCGCGCGTCCTCCATCCAGTCTCCTTCCTGCTTCTACCCGGTCATGTGACCGCGCAGAAACAATGACGTCATTGTGGATGCGCCGGCCGCCTGGTAGAAGCGGGAATGAGACCGGAGGAGCGCGATGACAGGTGTGTGGCATCTACCGGGGGCATGTATATACCACGGGGGGAAACGGGGGGGGCCTGTATTTACCGCGGGGGGCCTGTATATACTACTGGGGGAGTGGGGGCCTGTATATTCCATGAGGGGGGGAGCGGGGGTCTTTATATACAACGGGGGGAGAGCGGGGATCTGTATATACCACGGGGGGGGAGCGGGGGCCTGTATTTACCACGGGGGGGGAGCGGGGGCCTGTATTTACCACGGCGGGAGGGCAATGTAATATGCACAGCTCCCCCTGCCGCTGATGGACAGGGGGATGCAGTGCATATTGCATTGCACTAATGAGCGGGCCCACGTGACCGGGCGCTCATATTACAGCCTCCCCCCCGCCTGCTCCAGCCCCCGGACACCGGCCCCCCCACACTCAGCCGTATAGTGACTCGTGTATAAGCCGAGGGGGGGACTTTTCAGCACATTTTTTGTGCTGAAAAACTCGGCTTATACACGAGTATATACGGCAATAACTTTTCATTTTAAAAATGTATCTCCATACAACCCTAAGCGACTTTGTAATTTATACTCTATTATTGCTTATTGCTACTAGCTAGGTTCTGTTCCTGCCTCAAATAACGGTATGGTGGACCCATGATTATTGAAAACATATTCCGTGTCTGCTTTATTGCTACCGCAAGGAGCAAGTCGTGAGTTTAGATGGAACATTTGTATATTGCTTGCCTGTAGCCCTGTTTTACATCAGCGCATGTGAGTTATCATTTTGTGCATGTGCTGCTGTGAAGGAAAGCTAGAGGCGGACAGTGAATGTAATGTTAAAGTGTACCTGTTACCAGATTTTTGTAAACTAAAAGCACCACCTTCTGCAGCATCTAGGCTGCATTCTATGAAGGCGTTCTCCCTGTACTTCAAATAAATAACTTAGAAAAATATCCCATCCTGTATTATAATGGCCTTGTTTTGGTTTGATGGGCTTGATTGGCCTTTCCCTCCTTTCCACGCAATCTGACCTCCTCTACTTCTGGTTGATGTGGATAAGGCCTCCTGAATTATCCACATCACACTTTGAGTTTTCTGCACAGGCTCAAGATTTATCTAGCTATATTGATGATGCAGAAGATGTCATTCTGAGAGCCGGGGTCAAATCTTGCACCTGTGCAAAGACCTCAGCAGTTTTCACATGCGTGTATGTGTTTTAGGGTAGGGTCAGACTCGCGTCTGCCCTCAGACTGGCCAATACATTAGAAACGTAGCTTCTGGCTGGAGCAGCACATACCGTTACCAGCATGTAACACTATGCGCCGCCTGGCTATTGATTGCTGTGGCAACCAGATGCTTACCGCGCCTGCCGGCTCCACAGCGAATCCCCGGATATGCGCTATTGCAGAGCGCACAGGAAAACGCTGCAGACAGTGTTTTCTGTGCGCTCTGCAATAATGCATATCGGGGATTCGCTGTGGAGCTGGCAGGCACGGTAAGCATCTGGTTGCCATAGCAATCAATAGCCAGGCGGCGCATAGTGTTACATGCTGGTAATGCTATGTGCTAAGCCTGCCAGAGGCTAAGGTTTTGACTGATGCAGAAGACGCAGGTCTGACCCTAGCCTTAGCCTCTTCCCGCAATAGGGTGAAGCACAGTGTGCCTGCACAAAGCGTAGAAGCCTATTCTTAGGAGCAAGATTTCAAAGTGTGATGTGGGTAATGCAGGAGGTGTTATCCACATCAATCAGAAGAACAAAAGGTCGGATAGCATAGAGAGGCAGGATGGACCACGCTGCAATCAAGCCCAATGGACAAACTAGGTAAATATAATACATGTGATTTTTAGAAGTTTTGTATTGGATGTACAGGGAGAGTTACAGCATGATAGGCACCCTCATAGAATGCCACATAGTTACTGAAGGTGGCACTCTTAGTTTACAAACCAAAAATATGACGACACGTTGACTTTAACTACAACACATTCACTTTAGTCCACCAGACAAGAACCAAAGCAAGTTTGTGAGGGTCATGTGACTGGGATAAAAACATTGGCAGAGATAAGCAATTTTAATATCATTTTATCTACGAAATGCATAGTGATATGTAAAAACGCAAAAGCACAATATCATAAACCTTTGTTTCATTAAACTTCCTTGCAATCTGAAAAAAAGACAATGTCTTAACATGACTAAAATGCAGATGCCACTTATTTTTTCTTGTTTGTTCTCAATTATGAAAAGATGCAAATAATCAGAGAAGAATTTCAATGAAAAGAAAAACCTAGAAATATTCTGTGATAAACCATTCTTTTTAATATTTCCAATGCTCAAAAGGCAAAACTTCAGAAGACAGAAAGCCATCAAAAAAATTCAAATGAACTTGAACACTTCTAAGACTCAGCAATAAGCAGTGTTTCTGTACTGGGATCTTTTAGGTTTGATATATGTTTTGCAAAAAATATGCACTGCATGTCTTTGCCGTTCATTGATCAAACTTTTATTGTGCCAGCTGTACTTCACAGACTTTAAAAAGAAACACGAGCAAAACAAAAGAGAATACAAAAACATGACTTGAATGGCTCCAATTCCCAAAGAGATGCTGTTATTTTAGCTTCATTCCGGTGAGATGGGGACTTGGCTGTACAGATAATAATATTCAATCTGATAAGGTTACTCTAGGCAAATACTATTATTATTAATTAACAGATCATGATTTTCTACTCAATTTGTGACTTTCTGTTATAGGACAAGTGATTATTTAAAGCACCACTCCAGCATTTTTTCAGCACTGGAGTGGTGTTTTAACCTAATATCACTGCACCCAGCCTTAGGGTACCTTTACACGCAGCTACATTTCTAGGGTGGCTACAGGTAACTTACTGGTTGCAGTGAAATCATGGAGACAAGGTTCTATCTTGTTGCTGTGTACAAATGGAATAATCTCTCCATGATTTCACTGCAACCAGTAAGTTACCTGTAGCCACCCTAGAAATGTAGCCGAGTGTAAAGGTACCCTAAGGCTACATTCACACACAGTGTTTTTGCTGCGGTTTTTGAGGATCCGTATCTTGCAGTGACATGCAGTGGTCAATGCATTTCAAAATTTAACGTTCAGACTAGGGATGGGCGAATACCTTACTATTCGGAATCGCTATACCCGCAACGAGTAAGTAGCGGTACTCGCTACTCGTTGCGAGTATAGTGATTCTGAATACTTTTGCAGTGTATCAGTAGATACACTGCAAAAGTCCTGTAAAAGAGAGAAAAAGTGGTTAAAAAATAAAACAATCGGATACTCACCTTAACCGACGGCTGTACCGGGACCGGCAGATGCACATCTATTCATGTAAAAGGACCTTTCCCTCTCTCAGCCAATCAGATGGCTGGGAGAGATCTGGCCAATCAGAGGCCGCCACGTCACAATGACGTAATCGCTAGCGGCCACCTGATTGGCCAGATGGAAAGGTCCTCGGGGTACCTGAGAGGACCTTTCCATCTGGCCAATCAGTTGGCTGCTAGCGATCACGTGATTGTGACGTGGCGGCCTCTGATTGGCCAGATCTCTCCCAGCCATCTGATTGGCTGAGAGAGGGAAAGGTCCTTTTCCATGAATAGATGTGCATCGGCTGGTCCCGGTACAGCCGTCCGTTAAGGTGAGTATCCGATTTTTTTATTTTTTAACCACATTTTCTCTCTTCTACAGGACTTTGCAGTGTATCTACTGATACACTGCAAAAGTATTCGGTACTTGCTACTCCCGAGTAATCCTAATTTGCTCGGCGAGTAGCGAGTACACAAATACCGCTACTATTCGGCGAGTGCCGAATAGTAGCGAGTATACTCGCCCATCTCTAGTTCAGACATATCATTTTGTGAAGATATATTTTTGGGCTCAAAAACGGATCCTCACATACAATTTGCATGTCAGTTTGTGTGGCATTTTTCTAATCTGCTTTTCCCATAGGGAACCATTGTATATGGAGAAAAAACGCAAAACCTAAAAAACAGATCAAAAATGCTGTGTGTGAATAGGTGATCCATTTTTTTTGAAAAGCTAAGGTTGTTTCACATCAGCATTTTACGCTGATCGCGGCAGTTGCGATTAAAAAAACGCAACTGCAGCGATTACCGCATAACGGCCGTGATCACGGCACACTTACGGCAAGCCCCATACAATGTCTATGGGGCTTGCGGCAGGTGCGGCAAGTGCGGTTTCGGCACTTGCGACAGGTGCGGCCACGAAAAAAACATGGCATACCGGTTTTTTTTTGCGGCCGCACCTGCCGCAAGTGCCGAAACCGCACTTGCCGCACCTGCCGCACACTTACCGCAAGCCCCATAGACAATGTATGGGGCTTGCCGCAAGTGTGCCACGATCGTGCCCGTTATGCGGTAATCGTGGCAGTTGTGTTTTTTCACTGCAACTCCCGAGATCAGCGTAAAACGCTCTTGTGAAATGACCCTAATCCATTTTTGTAGCAGAAAAGCTGATCCTCAAAAAACACAGCAAAAAAGCTATGTGTGAATGGCCAGGGTCAGACTATCGTTTTTAGCAGATGTCACGGACATCCGCTAAAAACAGTCAGTTTTTTCAGCAGGGCATATGCGCCAGTCATCGTGGCTGCAGCTCAACGCTGTCCCTGATGGTACCTTTACACGCCGCGACGGCAGGCTGGATACATCCCGCTACAGGCTACAAATGTAGCTTGTAGCGTCAATGTAGCCCGTCGTAGCGGCGTCTGAAGACGCGACGCTACAGCCGGCGACAGATACATCTGTTTATGGGCTCTGCTCGAAAACTGATGGCTACATCGCCGATGGTAGCGAGCTGTATCGGCGTGTAAAGAAGCACCGGAAGGGAACTCTGGACACCCTGCGATGTAGCTGCAATGTAGCTAAGGCGTGACCCAGGCTCCGGGATACCCCGCCCCATCACCGATCATTGGAGGAAGCTCCTGCATGACGATTGGTAGTCGCTGCCTAGGGCGGCATATTTAAGGAGCTGACCAGTCACACTACACAATCGCTCGAGCGTGCTGTATTACTCAGCCTCCTGCGATGCCTGGCCAATCATGATGATATTGCGATGTCCTATCATCGTACGGACGGCTCGTAATCCAAGATTGTGGCACGCCTATGTGCTGTCCCTGCTGCACCAGGTCCTCCCATAGTAGCTGGTTGTAGCGGTGTGTACATGAGCTACAGCTGGCTACTTGAGACACCGGCGATGTAGCTAGCTACAGATGTAGCGTGGCGTAGCGCACCTTATGGCGGCGTGTAAAGAGGGTGCGTTGACCGTTTGTAGCCCTTTGAGCGTGCTCGTGCACGTGAAGTAGCGGGATGTATCCAGCCTGCCGTCGCGGCGTGTAAAGGTACCTTGAGCGTTGAGGCTGGGCATACACTGTGCAAACCTGTGTGAACGGCGCCCTATGTGAATCCCATTCTGATTGCAGGACAACCAGTGGTTACTCCATCTGTGAGAAAGAAGGTTGCTAGTGATTGGGGTTGGTGTCCTGCATTTATGATGCCTTCCTTTATAACCTGGATAAAGCTGCACACAGCACTGAGTGTAATGGTCGTCTTACCTGAATCTGCTATGGTAAGGAAAGTAATTTTCTATTTGTGTCCTAGGCTTACTTTAGATATTAATTTAGTGGATAGGACTTGTGAGATGTGGGGAGCTGTGTAGTGGCTCACAAGCTTAAGTGTTTTGGACCAAAAGACAAACCAATACCCCACAATGTGTTATATGTCAACGCTGTCCCTGGTTACCCCGATGTTGATCTTGGTAACCGCCCACACATCCAGCTGAATAGCGTCCGCTTAAGCAGAGCGGGCAGGGAAACGCTGCATGCATCGTTCACGCCGGACAGAGCCGGATCAAAAAAATTGTGGTGTTTCAACTTCAGCACTATGGAAAGCAATTACAGCTGAATTCAAACACCGCTGCAGTTTAAATGTCCGAGCTTTCCATTGTCCTGAAGTTGAAACTTCAGCACCTTGGAAAGCAATTACTGCACGATTTAACCAATCAGCTTTCACTGCTGCTGTCACAGCGGTGAAAGCTGATTGGATACTGTGCCGGTAACCCCACAATTTCGAACACCGCTGCTTTGACAGCGGTGATGTTTAAATATGCCGGTAACACCACATTAACTAAGGCCCTCGACTTAACCGCCCCCCTCACATACCATGCTCCACGCACTAACAGGCAACCCTAGCACACCACCATCACTAAAGACCTGAGAGGGACATCCAGGGTCGCCAAGGGGAGATGGAAAAAATCTCACTCCACTGTGCGTTGTTCAAACAGTCCCTCACCGACATCAAGGCTGCACTTGCTGCTGCCAAACAAGCCTTCTTCTCCTCTCTAATAACCACCCTGTCCCACAATCCAAAACAGTTTTTTAAAACTTTAAATTCCTTACTCCGCCTGCCTGCTCCTCCTCCCTCTCCTCTTATCTCTGCTGAAGACTTTGCCTCCTTCTTCAAAGAAAAAATTGACAGAATCAGAGACAGCTTTGACCCACGGTCCCCACAACCTCCCCTCTCACCTGCACTGCCCTATTCTTCCATCAGCTGCTTCCCCCCCCCCATAACTGAAGATCAGCTCTCCTCCCTCCTGTCGAATTCACACCTCAGCACCAGCGCCGATGACCCGTTCCCATCCCACCTCATTCCCAACCTCATCTCTGTTATCATCTCAGCCCTAACCCATCTTTTCAACCTATCACTTACCACTGGCACCTTCCCCTCAAACATCAAACATGCCTTCATGAAACCCATCTTCAAAAAAACCCTCCCTAGACCCAACATCTGTCTCTAACTATCACCCCATATCTCTTCTCCCTTTCGCCTCTAACCTACTTGAACAGCACGTGCACTCAGAGCTGTCCTCTCACCTCTCTTCCTGCTCCCTCTTCGGCAGCCTGCAATCTGTCTTCCGACCCGCCACTACACTGAAACAGCCCTGACCAAAGTCACCAACGACCTACTGACTGCCAAGAGCAAACGCCACTACTCTATCTTCCTCCTCCTTGACCTATCCGCTGCCTTCGACACTGTTGACCACTCCCTTCTACTTCAGATCCTGGAATCTCTTGGCGTCACGGACCTTGCCCTCTCCTGGATTTCCTCATACCTAATGGACCAGACCTTCAGCGTCACCTACTTCCACACCTCCTCTTCGTCCTACCCTCTATCTGTCAGGGTCCCCCAGGGCTCAGTTCTGGGACCGCTACTCTTCTCAATCTACACCCTCGGCCCTGGGCACCTCATTGAGTCCCATGGCCTCCAGTACCACCTCTATGCCGATGACACCCAAATCTACCTTTCTGAACCTGACATCACTTCCTTACTATCCAAAATTTCACAATTCCTGTCCGCCATCTCATTCTTCTTCTCTGCTCGCTTCCTTAAGCTGAACATGGACAAAACTGAGTTCATCGTCTTCCCCCCCTAGCCGCTCCCCCCCACTATCTGACCTATACATCCTCGTCACCGAGGGCTCTCTCTCCCCAGTCCCCCACGCCAAGTGCCTCGGGATAATCCTTCACTCTTTCCTCTCCTTCAAGCCCCACATCCAGGCCCTTGCACCTCCTGCTGACTCCAGCTGAAAAACATCTCACGGGTCCGCACTTTTTTTGACCACGACACTGCTAAAACCGTTATACATGCTCTCATCATCTCCTGCCTCAACTACTGCAACCTCCTGCTCATCGGCCTCCCTGTTACCTCCTTCGCACCTCTCCAATCTATCCTAAATTCCGCTGCCCGTCTAATCCATCTGTCTTCCCACTGCTCCCCTGTCTCCCCCCTCTGCCAAGCCATTCATTGGCTCCCCGCTTCCCAGAGATCCCAGTTTCAAACACTAACCATGACATTCAAGGCCATCCACAACCTGTCCCCTCCATACATCTCTGACATGGTCTCCCGATACCTACTCTCACGCAACCTGCGATCCTCCCAAGAGCTCCTTCTCTACTCCCCCGTCATCCCCTCTTCTCATAACCGCATACAAATGAAAGAAAAAGGGGGAAGGGGAACAAGAGGCGCAATAGTGCCTTATCACTTAGACACTGACAATCCGGTGGTATAAAGGAACCACTCACCTATTTCAGTTGTGCGACCCACAACTGGTATGCAGACATGTAGTGTTTTATCCGGATGGCTGCTGCTGGACTCCCACCGACCACTTGCACGTGGAATCACACAGTAAAAAAATGGGAAAGGAAACGGTGTTCACCAGTCCGCGCTGCCAGGATCCACTTATCCCAGGGAAGAAACTCACGATCAGATGTGATGTGATCAAAACCTTTTATTGCATCCAACGCGTTTCAACGCCTTTCCTGGCGTCTTCCTCAGGAAATCCCATTTTTTTACTGCATAACCGCATACAGGACTTCTCCCGCGCCTCTCCCATACTCTGGAACTCCCTCCCCCACCACATCAGACATTCTCCTACCCTGGGTACCTTGAAAAGAAGCCTGAAGACCCACCTCTTTTGTCATGCCTACAACCTGCATTGAGACCCGGTCCACCACACCACCTCACGACTGGCACCGTCCCCTCCTACTGTATCCCAACCCGCCCCTCGTAGACTGTAAGCCATCGCAGACAGGATCTTCTCCCCTCCTGTATCTGTATGACCTGATTGTCCACACTTATTGTACTTGTCCTAGTCTGTCCTTTCAGCATGTAAAGCACTATGGAATATTATGGCGCTATGTAAATAAATAATTATAAAAATAATATCGTCATGCACACACACCCACACATGCACCCAACTCACATTAAATACGTACAGCACTCGCATCACTGTCATGCATCAAAAACGCTCTGTTTTTGATGCATGACAGTGTGCCTCCACCCTTATTTCACATCTAATGTTGTTTGCGTTTCAAATGCATCCATTTAACGGATGTGCCAAACGCATGTGTTTTTAGCATGCGTTTTTGTGATTTAACCTTTTTATTCAGTCCTGTCATGTTGACTGGATATACTGTGGGTAATGAAAAGTATTCAGACCCCTTTAAACTTTTCACTGTTCGTTTCATTGCAGCCATTTGGTAAATTCAAAAAAGTTAATTTTTTTCTCATTAATGTACACTCTGCAACCCATCTTGACTTAAAAAAACAGAAATGTAGAAATGTTTGCAAATTCATTAAAATGAAAAACTGTAAAATCACATGGTCATGAGTATTCAAACCCTTTGCTCAGTATTGAGTAGAAGCACGCTTTTGAGCTAGTACAGCCATGAGTCTTCTTAGGATTGATGCAAGAAGTTTTTTACACCTGAATTTGAGGACTTTCTGCCATTTTTTTCTTGCAGATCCTTTCCAGTTCCATCAGGTTGGATGAGGAATGTTGGTGGACAGCCATTTTCAAGCCTTCCAGAGATGCTTAATTAGGTTTAGGTTAGGGCTCTGTCATGACCAGTCAAGAATAGTTAAAGAGTTGTTCTGAAGCCACTCCTTTGTTATTTTGGCTGTGTGTTTAGGGTCATTGTCTCGTTGGAAGCTGACCCTTCAACCAAGTCTGAGGTCTAGAGCACTCTTCAGCTGAAAAACACCCCCATATCATGTTTCTGCCGCCCCCATGTTTCACTGTTGGGATTGTATTGGGCAGGTGATGAGCAGTGCCTTGTTTTCTCCACACATACAACTTAGAATTATCACCAAAAAGTCTATCTTTGTCTCATCAGACCAGAGAATCTTATTTTTCATAGTCTGAGAGTCCTTCATGTGTTTTTTTGCAGACTTTACGCAGGCTTTCATATTTTCCCTGTGCGCTCGGCATAAGCGGTCACTAGGCAGCCTGCTGTATGAACTGGTTACCACAATACACATCGGGTAACCAGGGGCTGCGTTTCAAGGAAGCGCCGGCACACACGCACCTACACTTCTCTCACAAAACCTAAGTATTTAGCGCAGAACCGCTAAATACTTTGAGCGCAGGTGTGTAGACATGGCCATAAGCATTAGGTAGTAGGTGGCCTCATCTTGTCGAATGCTAGCATCTGTCTATCCATTTGATATTATGTAGGCAACTAGCTGCTGTATTTATGTTAAGATATTGTATGCATTGGTGGCTATAAACAGCTCATTTACATGTCTTTTTTAGACCATGATTCATTATTTTGCTGTATTAGGTAGTAGATAGACTCACCTTAGTGAAAGTTAGGATCTATCTATCCATTTGATATTATTAATAGGCAGCTAGCTGCTATATTTACGTTTAGGATACTATATGCATTGATGACTATAGACTGCTTATTTACACAACTTTTTAGACCATCAAATTAATTATGTTGCTGTTATTTGTGAGCTCAAACTCTGTTTTATATATTATAGATTTAACTTAGGCGGCCGTCACACGCTTCAATTTAATGCACGATATCGCTTAAGCGATCTGCTTTTTGATCGCTTAAGTGATATCGTTTGTGCATCGCTGCGTGCAATCAGGCGATTTTACAATGTAAAATCGCTTGATTGTGAATCGCAGATATGGGAGCCGGAGCTCATATCAAGCGATAAACGCTTGTTCAATCTGCTTCATCGTGGTGTGTGACACCACGATGAACGATCTCCCAGCGGCAGAGCCTATGCTGGGAGATGGTATCTATGGTAAATGTCGGGTTACTAAGCGCCGCGCGGCGCCTAGTAACCCGATGTGTACCATAGTTACCAGCGATCTTGCTGGTCCACATCGCTGGTGAGTCTGTCCTGTGTGACATCTCACCAGCGATGTGAGCGATATTGTTAGCGATCGCGCGTGCACGTGATCGCTAACAATATCGCTATCAATATTGAAGCGTGTGACGGCCCCTTAGTTGGATGTAGGATTCTCTGTGTCCCTTATTGGAGGCACTGTACTTGTAATTTTAAATATTGCCTTTCATATGCTTTTTATGTATTTTAATTAGTAAAGAATACATTTTTATATTATTTATGCCCACTTTTTGTTTCTTTCTGGGCTGAACAATGTGGTGCATGGAATAATGGTGCTGATGTATTGATTCTAGCTACTTTTAATAAAATAGTTTCTTATGGTAAATTACCATGTTGATAGTGCACATAATCCTGTGTCTGATTGTATAACATTTTCTTTCAGAAGTGAAAAATTCTTTGATTCTTTCGATATTTGAACATGTGTCAAGCCCACTGGGACGGGGTACTCGGTACCAGACGGGTCTGCTACTGGGGAAGTCATGGGTGGTCCTGGTCCGGACCGTGTCCCGGGCCCTGGCAATAATAAGGGGATATTTACAGGGGATATGTCAGTCGTGACGCCACCCACTGTGTGCGGCCAGTAGTGGGGCCGCCGCTGCTGCAGAACCTCCGGGGATGATGTAATGGCAGCGTAGATAGAGTAGTTCCCATGGGCAGAACTGTGTTCCCCGGGGCAGTGATGATTAAAGTCTATTGTGTGGTGTGCAGGCCTGGTGCTGAGTGCAGTACACTTACTGTCCAGATGCTGCAGGAATCCTCCTTCAGTGTTGGAGCCTGCACGCTGTGGCTCTCCAGTTGTAGGGCTGCTGCAAACCTGTATGGAAGGAGTAGTATTCAGGCAGAGACATACAAGGGAGTCATATTCATGGTTCACCGTGTTTACTTCTCAAGTTCTCAAGTTCAGGTTACAGTTCAGTACAGTTCTTACAGTTCAGTTCAGTACACGGGCACACTTTCCCCTCCGGGTTTCCTTTACTCTCTGCAGCCAGGTCTCTCCTCTCTGTGATCCCTCACTCTGTCTCTGCGTCCTTCCCAGGCTGTTGACTCTCTCTCTCTTTGTTCACTTGGTTGTGTGTGACTCCGGACAGTATGGCGGTGGCTCGGACTCCTGTGAGCCCTCCGGGTTGCCACTGAGCTGCCTGTCCTTTGGGGTAGGGACCCTAACGTGTAGCTGTGGTCCCCCGTCGGTTGTCTGGGGATGCCGGGTGAAACTGCGGTCCCCTCTAGAGCTGACACTCTACTCAGCCTGCCTCCAGCAGTCCTCCCATGTAGGCTCTACCAGGCTCTCTCTACTGTGTCTTCAAGTATCATAGGAGGGCTACTCCGCCTGCAGTCTGGTCGTCTCGGCTGTAGTTCTAGGGCCTGGTATCACCGTCCCTCTCTTCCCTCACACTCCTGGGGTGCTGGCTTCGGACGTGCTTTCTCTCTGCGGCTCACACTGGCTCTGTTCAGATTCTGCGCTCCTACACCCCACTTTGCCAGGATGCGTGATCTCAGTCTTTTCATCTCAGCCTACCTTGGCCTACTGACTCCCTCCTCCTCCCCTTCACTATTTCTACTGTCTGTCACCTGACTACGTGTTTGCCCACCCACTGCTCTAAACTCACCACCCCTCGCCTGCTTAGAGTCCTAGGCTCCAGGTTGGGTGCTGCCCTCTACTGTATGTGGGTTGTGTGGGCTGTGAGGGTGTTGATGTGCAACTGTCGTCCTACCTGCCTGGCTGCAGTTCACTTTGTAGCCTCCTGGACGCAGGAGCGCCACACATGCTACACATGAACCATGTGGGGAACAACCCCAGTACCATTAATCATCTATAGGTGCAGAGAGTGGTTGAATTGCAGGCTTGTAATAACTCCTCACAAGATGATTATGTAAGTTATCGCATCTTCTTCCTGTAAATCCTAGTGCCAGGGGGAGATAATGCTTCAGTGTAGAATATGTCAATACAATAGGCCAGTGTCGTCTCATAATTTTGGTCATGACACCCCACTGGGAAAGGTACTGTGTAATTAGCCTTACTATTTGCGCTTCACATGATTGTTGTGTTTGTTCAATCTGCCAAATCCTGTCAGCAGGAATTCCTGGCTCTGTTATAGCCATGTTTGATACTCCTACTATAACAATGATCAAGAAACCTTTGCTTTAAATATTCAACACAACTTTCAAAAATCGCATTTGTGGAGCATATCCATCTTAATTGCTGAAATTGTCTGGTAAGAACCACGTAGACCATGTGAGTAGGATGTGCCGATGATGCATGTCAAACTATTTTAAAAAATGTTCCTTATGGAAGATATCTGGTTGAAGGAAACTTTCTTCATCTTTCTTCACCAGGACATCTAAAATCACTAAATAATCATATCTTTATGCAAGTGGATATTTTTTGTTTGAGTTTAGTTTATGAAAAAAAAGGATGCACAATTTTTCTCCTAATCCCATAAGGGCTGCAATCAATATTGATTTTGGGGGTTAAAACAGGCAAGGACGTTACAGTGACTTGCTCCCCTCACCCTCCACTGACAGCATAAGGCTGTGGGAGGAGTCACTTTAGGTCACACTGCCCCCTCTGCATACTGATTGGAGGATTGCGCATCTATGGACCATGTACCATGTAACCATAGACTTCTCTGGGGCACTGAAGGATTTCCCACAGCGAGTAAACGACTTTCACCCAACACCTTCCACCCCAGGCCTGTAGTGGGGGCCCAACTGGTTGCCTTAACCCAGTTCCCCTATAAATACAGGTACTGGGGGCAGAGTCAAACACAGTGTGCAGACGCTAGAAGAGCTGCAGGAGCTCAGAGACTAGGGAGCTGGACTAGTACTGGAGCCATGCTAGGCCTAAACCAGTACACACCAGAGTCAGTGGAGGACCTGCAGAGTAGGGATCGAAGGCAAAGGCGAGAAACACCTTACTGGAGGCAGAGGAGCCATACCGGGTCACCCCATCAGAGTTCCGGTCACTGGAGCCCGAGTCTGCAGGGACAGAGGAGACAGACCCAGCAGAGAAACCAGCATCCAAGGAGGCTTAGCTTCCCGGACACCCGCAGCACCAACAAATGAGAGCCAGGGACTGTGGAGAGAGATGGCGGTGACCCAAGAGAGAGCCCTCAGTGAAGCAACCTGGGTGTGGAGAGAGAGAGAAGAAATGGTCCTGTTAGGTTCCATACCTGCCAGGCTTAGAGCACGAAAGCTAAATAAGGAGGCCTACAAAACTACTTGCTGTGGAGATCCCAAGCTGTTTTCCTTCACTTCGGACATGTGTACCTGTATCCAGTCATCGGTAAAGGTACCAAAAGACTTTAATGTGTGCGTATCCCTCCTTCTACTCATCCCGCACCCCACCGACTATGCTCCCCTACTCCAACCTTGTACAGAAAAGACTGTGCTGCCCTATTCTACCATCACAGCCCTTAGTCCCGGGGACCCCGTTCCTCCTGTATGGAACTACTCCATCTTGCTGCCGCCCATCACCCCGGAGGCCCAAGCAGCGCCGGTGCCATCACCGGAATCTACAGGTGGCTTCACAAATAAACATTTTTATTATTTTCTTTTTCCAAATTTTTCCTTGACCACCAGGGCCACAGCCTCAAGCACCGCTACTTGACTTCCAAACCGCGCCTGAGATCTGAGTCCCCTGGGCCTGGTGGGTCACAACACAGCACAATCACTCTAATCAGGGCTGGAGGGGGATGATCATGCAGACTCTTAGCTCCAGCCTATGATCGGATCTGTTAGAGCGACGATTATACCTTGAACTCAGCTATGCTTGAATCATTGAAATTACTGTAATTTGCTGTTCAGAATTGAACAGCAAATCACAGCGATCATGGTTGTAGGGGGTTTGAGCAGGCACCTTCACTGGTTCGCCATTTTTTTGGCTACAGAGATGGATTTTCAGCAGGAAATACCATTACATCCAAGGTCATTGAGCACCACCGACATTAGATGTAATGGTATGTCCAAGGTTATGAAAGGGTTAAAGGAAGCAGTTGTTGCCTGATTGACCACTAGCCAATAATATAGAAAAAAGAGGAAGAACATTGTTGCTGATTGTAAGGGAACATATGCCTCCACTTATACACCCTCTTTTGATGAAAGTCCCGTAAGAGTTTTTGCTACATGTGTTTCATCTTCGCCCACTCATCTGCAAAGGAATATATAAAAATGCACAACATTATAATTATAAGTGCTTGCAGAAAACACCAAAAAAGTAAGTACATGGGCCTAAAAGGCCCACATTATGAATTATACATTAGGGAAAACAGTATCTAGTCAGCCACCAATTGTATAAGTTCTCTCACTTAAAAACATGGGAGGGGCCTGTAATTGACATCATAGATAGACCTCAACTATGAGAGACAAAATGAGAAAACAAATCCTGAAAATCAAATTGTCTGATTTTGAAATAATTTTTTTTCACATTTTGGTAGGTAATAAGTATTTGGTCAATAATAAAAGTTAATCTCAATACTTTGCTATATATCTTTTGTTGACAATGATAGAGGTCAAAGGTTTTCTGTAAGTCTGCAGAAGGTTGACACACACTGTTGTGGGTATGTTGGCCCATTCCTCCATGTAGATCTAGAGCAGTTTCCTTTTGGGGCTGTTGCACGGCAACACAGACTTTCAACTCCCTCCAAAGGTTTTCTATAGGGTTTAGATCTAGAGATTGGCTAGGCCACTCCAAGACCTAAAAATGCTTCTTATGAAGCCACTCCTTTGTTGCCCTGTTGGTGTGCTTTGGATCATTGTCATGTTGAAAGACCCAGCCACGTTTCATCTTCAATTCCCCTTGTTGATGGAAGGAGGTTTGCACTCAAAATATCACGATATATGGCTCCAGTCATTCTTTCATGTACACGGATCAATTGTCCTGGTCCCTTGGCAGATAAACAGCCCCAAGCAGTGGCGTAACTAGAGTCTGGTGGGCCCCGGTGCGAAATTCAGACCTGGGCCCCCCCCTTCCCCCCGGGCCAGACTGGGACCAAAAAGCAGCCTTGGAAAACAAGCCCAACAGCCCACACACTATATCACCCACCAGCCGTAAATCTTGCTTTTACCTGTTGTGGCCCTAGCCACTTTCTTAAAGAAGTTATTTGAAGAGCCACATGTGAATGGTGCAGCAGAGGGAATAATCAACCACAGCTCCATTTACATGGTGCTCTTCAAAGCTCTGTTTCTCAGGATTGTGGGGTTACAGTGGTTAGACACACAGCCAGCCACATACAAACAGCCAGCCACAGCCAGCCACACACAGAGCCACAGTCAGCCAGCCACACAGACACAGCCAGCCACACACACAAAGCCAGCCACACACACAAAGCCAGCCACACACACAAAGCCAGCCACACACACATACACACACAGCTAGCCACATAGACAGCCACGAGCCACACACAGACACAGCCAGCCACACATATACAGCCACACACAAACAGCCAGCCACATAGGCAGCCACCAGCCAGCTACACACAGATGCAGCCAGCCAAACACATACACAGCCACACACATACACAGCCACATACAAACTGCCAGCCACAGACAGCTACCGGCCAGCCACACAGACAGCCACACAGACAGCCACAGACACACAGCCACACACACACAGCCACACACACACACACAGCCACACACACAGCCACACACAGACAGCCACACACAGGTGCAGCCAGCCACATAGACAGCCACAGCCAACCACACATCCAACCAGCCACACACAGCCAGCCACACACACAGCCATACAGTCAGCCACACACAGCCAAGCAGCCCCAGCCACACACAGCTCCAGTCACACACAGAAACAGTCTGCCACACACAGCCAGCCACAGCCACACACAGTCAGCCACGCAGCCTCAGCCACACAGACATATAGTCAGCCACACAGCACAGCCACACAGTCCCAGCCATACACAGACACAGTCAGCCACACAGCCAGCCACACAGCCCAGCTACACACAGTCAGCCACACAGCCAGGCACGCACAGTCAGCCACAGCCATACAGCCTCAGCCACACACAGATACACAGTCAGCCACACAGCCAGCCCCAGCCACACAGTCAGCTACAGCCACACAGCCCCAGCCACACACAGTCAGCTACAGCCACGCAGCCCCAGCCATACATAGACACACAGCCAGCCACAGCCACGCAGCCCTGCCACACAGTCAGCTACAGCTATACAGCCCAGCCACACACAGACATAGTCAGAAGCCACACAGCTAGACACTGCTACACAGAGACACAGTCAGCCACACACACAGTCTGTCACACACAGGCAGCCACAGCCATGCAGCCCCAGGCACACACAGCCAGCCACAGCCACATACAGACACATAGACAGCCAGCTCCCAGTCCCTGCTATGCCGGCAGGTGGTGGCTGCAAAGTGATTTAAAGCCAACCTGCGGCCCGCTGAGCAGGTGCTGTGGCCCCACCCACTCGACAACTACCGGCCCATAGGGAAAAGTCCTGCCTCTCCCAATGGTCAGTCCGGGCCTGCCCCCCACACACACACACACGTTGGTCTGATGTATGGGCCCTGTGTAATTTTCTACATACTTTCAAGATTCACAGATTGACCCCTCTCCCCTTCTTTATGTATTACTGTCCTCATACTGCTATATATGGTCCTCCTCCTGGAATGTGGCCCTTATTGTGGTATATATCCCTCATCATGGTTTATATGGTCTTCCTTCTCCCGCCACCATATAATGCATCAGTGTATGAGGCGCTCAGACTTATATACAGCATCCGACATGAGGCACAGGTATCAGGCACATTCCATCAGTAATGTACAATGAGACACAGGGCACATTATAGGGAACAGCCTGGTTCTATATAGTGCAGCACACATGGACCATTATGGGGTACAGTGCTTGGTTCTCTGACCTGGCATTGGTGCAGTCCTGTTATGGGGTTTCGGTGCCACTTTTATACTATATGAAGCACAGGACACACTGTGGGGCACAGTAGTGGGCAGAATTACAAAACATTTCAGGTGTGAGCTGGTGTTGGTGCAGTCCTGTTATGGGGCACAGTGTGGGGCGCCATAAAGCACTCAGTACAGGGCACTAATGCATAACATTTTGAGAATAAGCTAGTGTTGGTGAAGTCCTATTATGGAGACAGTGTGAGGCACAGTATAGGACACAGTATGGGGGCACACAGTGGGGAGGGGGGCACGCGCAGAACATTTGAGTTTGACCTGGCGTTGGTGAAGTCTTGTTATGGGGCACACAGTATAGAGGTGGGCGGCACAGTGTGGGGGAGGAATCAGTATAAGGGTGGGGGGCTCGCACAGTATTGGAGAGGGCACAGTATGGGGGGCACACAGTATAAGGGGGTGGGCGCACACATGCACAGTATGGGTAGGGGGCACAGTATAAGGGGTGGCCGTGCACACACAGTATGGGTAGGTGGGCACAGAGTATATGGGGCACACAGTATAAGAAGGAGGCACAGTATATGGGAGGGCATAGTAGATGGGGAGGCACAGTATGGGAAGGGGGCACACAGTATATGGGGCACACAATATAGGGGGGGACAGTATATGGGTGGGCACGCACACTACATGAGGTGGGCACGCAAAGTATGGGGAGCGGGCACAAAGTATATGGGGAGGGCACAGTACAGTGGGAGGAGGGGGCACACAGTATATGGGGCACACAATATAGGGGGTACAGTATATGGGGTGGGCACACACAGTATGGGTAGGTGGGCACAGAGTATATGGGGCATACAGTATAAGAGGGGGCACAGTAAATGGGAGGGCATAGTAGATGGGGAGGCATAGTATGGGAAGGGGGCACACAGTATATGGGGCACACAATATAGGGGGGGAAAGTATATGGGGTGGGCACGCACACTACATGAGGTGGGCACGCAAAGTATGGGGAGGGGGCACAAAGTATATGGGGAGGGCACAGTACAGTGGGAGAGGGCACACAATACAGACTCTGACCTGGCGTTGGTGCAGTCCAGGTACAGAGTCTGGAAGTCTCTCCTGGGGATCAGCTTGCTGAGTGAGGTTGATCCCGGCTGGATGGCCCCCCGCCCCCGCAGACAGATGAGCTCCTGTCACCGCGCCGCCGTGCGCGGTTTCACTTTCCCGCGGTCTGCAGTGAGGAGGAGAGGGAGGGCGGGCACAGCAGCGGGAAGTATGCTTTCTCTCACTTCCCGTCCTCTCCTCCTCTCCGGCCGGCGCTATCGCGGTCGCGGCGGCCGGCTGTCAGCACGGGTCACGGTGCCCCCGGGGGGGTTGCGGGGGGGAGTGCGGGCCCCCCCCGGGGGCGGGCCCAGTCGCAGTCACGACCGCTGCGACCGCGGTAGTTACGCCACTGGCCCCAAGGCATGATGTTGCCACTCCCATTCTTCACAGTAAGTATAGTGTTCTTTGGATAAAACTCAGCATTCTTTCTCCTCCAAATACGGCGAGTTGTGTTTCTACCAATCAGTTCTACTTTGGTTTCATCTGACCATATGACATTCTCCCAATACTCTTCTGGATCATAGCAAACTTCAGATGGGCCCACACATGTGCTGGCTTAAGCAGGGGGACAGGTCTAGCAGTGCAGGATCTGAGTCCTTGATGGCGTAATGTGTTACTGATTGCAGCCTGGATGACATTTGTCCCAATTCTGTGCAGGTCATTCATTAGGTCTTCTGGTATGGTTCTGGGATTTTTTTCTCACAGTTTTTAAGATCATTTTGACCCCATGGTGTGAGATTTTACATGAAGCCCCAGATAGAGGGAGATTATCAGTGGTCTTGTATGTCTTCCATTTTCAAATTATTTCTTCCACAGTTGATTTCTTCAAACAAAGCTGCTTGCCTATTGCAGATTCAGTCTTCCCAGCCTGGTGCAGAGCTACAATTTTGTTTCTGGTGTCCTTCGACAGCTCCTTGGTCTTCACCATAGTGGAGTTTGGAGTGTGACTGTTTGAGGTTGCGGACAGGTGTCTTTTATACTGATAAGTTTAAACAGGTGCCATTACTACAGGTAATCAGTGAAGGACAGAGGAGCCTGTTATAAAAGAAGTGACAGGTCTGTGAGAGCCAGAAATCTTGCTTGCTTGTAGGTGACCAAATACTTATTTTCCACCAAATTTGAAAAAAAAATTCTTTCCAAATCAGACAATGTGATTTTCAGGATTTGTTTTCTCATTTTATCTCTCACAGTTGAGGACTACCTATGGTGTCAGTTACTGGCCTCTCACCTCTTTTTAAGTGGGAGAACTTGCACAATTGGTGGCTGACTAGATACTTTTTTTCCCAACAGTATGTCATGAATCCTTTTTATTATTTAACTTTTTTTTTTCATATTTAAACAAAGATATGAAAAACATACAAATTAGGGTATAAAAAATGTTGATGTAAACTAGCTGCAGCTACATTTCTTTTCCAACTTTTCAATTTTATTGATCTCTCGCACAATTTACACGTGTTTTTTCTGAAGAATGTTATTTACAGACATTTTCTCCAGAAATGGTAAAGTAATGCTCAGTTTTCTTGTCTTTTGTTTGTTGGACAAATAAAACAAAGCTCTTGTTTTCTTTCTTCTGGCTCTGGAATTGCCTGACAACATACGCCACACCATTTCATTATTTCTCTAGTTCCCACAGCTCCTTGCGCTTCTCTCACAATATTATGTATTGGGCCTTTGTTCAAGTACTGAAGGAGTATTGTCCTAAAACACATTAGTTTTAGATGTTCTATTTATCAATTCCTCTAGATCCACTTCATCATCATTGGAAGAGGAAGCAGAGTGATTAGCTGGTGGCAGGTACTCTTCATCAGACAAAGAAAGTTAATTTTCATCATCACTTTCAAACATTACTGCTTCAATCTCTTGGTCAGTCAAATTCTTGTAAGAAAACTATGCCATTGTTAACTTAGATGTCAGCAAACTTCAAAGTACAATACAAAATAATATTGTGGTACCGTGTTAGCCAGAGAAATCGATGTAAAAACTTAAGTTCCAAAAAAAGAGTGATACCTTTATTGGCTAACTAGAAAAAATATATTTGTAAGCTTTCAAATCTCCAAGGCTCCTTTATCAGTCTCTTCAGGAGTCTAATGAAGGAGCCACGTGAGCTTTGAAAGCTTACAAATATAATTTTTCTTTTTAGCCAATAAAGGTATGACTCCTACAATGCTTTTCTCAACTTTTTTTGGGACGTAAGAATTTACATCAATGTCAGCAAACTAAAAGGAAAACAATGAGTACAATCAGGGTTGTCCACTCTTTCCTAGTGTGTGACATAAGGGTAAAGTGCTTCCCTCCTCCTTCTTCTTTCACCCTCAGCCCTGTTACCTTTTACACTTTTTTATAGGTGATGTACAATATTCTGGATTTTTGTGGCTCAGAAGGTATACACTTTGCTATGTTCTTCTAGAAACAAAAAGACTGGGAAAGAGGCTGAATCCTTCCTCCCAAAATCACATGGCATCATCACAGGTCCTTCAGCTATTAGCTCACAGTATATGCTGGCCTCCTGATACTCATTACTGTGTTCAGAAGGACCTGCAATAATGTCATGGCCTTATGTCATTGGGAGGAGGAGTCAGTCTCCTTTCCAAGATCACATGGCCATTACATTATGACAGGTCTTTCAACACACAGGCATAATCCACACCCCCTCCCAAGTAACCCTGACTACAATAACACAGTAACTTGAGCCACAAACACTGATGAGTACATAATGAACATAAAGTTTCAAAAATTCTGACTAAAGTAATTTTGCATAAAATAGGAAAAAGGTAATCTGGCAGGCCCAAAAGGCCCAGGTTATGCATTCTAGGGTTAAGAGTAAAAGGCATTAATGTGATTAAGACACAATTACATCGGGCGAGATTAGAAGGTTTCTTGCCCAGAAAGAAATCAGATTCATCTGGACATTGAGGACCCTACAACCTACAGGTTGAATGATGCTTTCAATTAACTTCCTTTCTCTGAATTTGCCTTTGAATTGTTCATTTTTCATGTTTCTGGCATACTGGTTTTAAGTTTTATTTTTTAATTCTTTGATTTTAAATGTTGTTCATTTCTTTTCCTATACTGATGTCTTCCATACTCTCATTTCCAATAGCACCTTATGACAACTACCATGGATAACGGGCATTTGGAACAACTATCAAGATATTTGTTTACGGCTTTATGTAAAAAACATTTTTTTTTTGGGGGGGGCGGGGTAATTCATGGATGTAAAATAAATTCCTTCTCTTTATCATTTTCACACAATCATATAATAAATACCATATATACTCGTGTATAAGCCGACCCGTGTATAAGCTGACCCTCCTACTTTTGCCCCCAAAACCTGGGAAAACCTATTGACTCGTGTATAAGCCGAGGGTGGACCTCAGCACAGGTATACAGCCCCCAGCAGTGTGGTATACAGGCCCCCCCAGTGGTACACAGGCCTCCCCAGTGGTAGTATACAGCAGCCTCCCCAGTGGTATATACAGGCCCCAGCAGTATATACAGCAGCCCCAGCTGTATACAGCCCCCCCCATCAGTGGTATACAGGGCCCCATCTGTATACAGCAGCCCCATCTGTATACAGCCTTCCCCCCCCATCAGTGGTATACAGGGCCCCAGCTGTATAAAGCAGCCCCAGCTGTATACAGCCATCCCCCCCCATCAGTGGTATACAGGGCCCCAGCTGTATACAGCAGCCCCAGCTGTATACAGCCCTCCCCCCCCATCAGTGGTATACAGGGCCCCAGCTGTATACAGTAGCCCCAGCTGTATACAGCCCTCCCCCCCATCAGTGGTATACAGGGCCCCAGCTGTATACAGCAGCCCCAGCTGTATACAGCCCCCCCGTGGTATCCAGGGCCCCCTTGCTGCTGCACACCTGTAAAGTAAGATGTCAGTATACTTATCGCTGTCGCTGCAGCCGCCGCCGCTGCCGCTGCTCGGTCACCGCGCTCCTCCGGGTCTTCATGCTTCCTTCTCGAACAATGACGTCATTTCCTGTGCGCCGGAGAAGGAAGCATGAAGACCCGGAGGAGAGCGGTGACCGAGCTGCGACAGCGGCGGCGGCAGCGACAGCGATAAGTATACTGACATCTTACTTTACAGGTGTGCAACAGCAAGGGGGGCCCTGGATACCACGGGGGGGCTGTATACAGCTGGGGCTACCGTATATACTCGTGTATAAGCCGAGGGGGGACTCGGCTTATACACGAGTATATACGGTAATGTTTATATTTATATTGTTTGTTCTATTGTACATTTTAGTGTTCTGTATTGTTGTTTCTTTGTATATTTATATTAATTGCGCAGTCACATGCATCTTATATTATTAATGTCTTAACTGTTATATTCATTTTTTTCTTATTCAATAGGTATGTTTAACATTTTTATTTTTCATTAGTTAATATTTGTAATATATTACTTTTTTATCTTTGTTCTATGGCTATTATAATTATAACAAATTTTTTGCTTATGCATTTATAATATAGATTGCCACTTTTTATATATTGTCATATTTTCACATATTATTCATAATGTCTCTTTTTGACAGTCTGTTAATCATGGCACATTTTGCTGTTGTACAGATTGGTTGTACTATTTGATGTGCCTATTGAGTGTGACACTTTTTTTTTTATAAACAATCTATTATCATTATTCTTCATTTTATTATTATTGTACACATTATTCATATTTTTTCTTTTATTAGTTTAGATTTTTTTTTACATATTCATATTTTTGTAACTTAGGCTAGGGTCACACTTGCATTTTTCTTTTTTAAAAAAAACCTGATCCGGTTTTGAGCTTTGAAAAAGCTCAAAACCGGATCAGGAAACGCTCCTCATAGGAGCCCAATATAAAAACCGGATTGCTTTACAAGCAATCCGGTTACCGCCTCCAGCTCTGTAGCCTGCGTGAAATATCATGCAGGCTGCAGTTTTCGGAGCGGTTCTAACCTCCGCAATGCTGGATTGCTCAGGATTAGTGATGAGCGAGCATGCTCGGCGCTATTCATTACTCGCACGAGTATCCCGGTACTCGGGGTGCTCGCCGAGCGCCGAGTACCACCGAGATGCTCGGATTCTTCACTATTAATTATCGATCTGACACAAAAACACAGCTCCCTTCAGTGCACACAGTGAGCTGGCACCTCACAGAGAGCTGATTGATTGTTAGGGTCCCTCTGGGGGCCACAGCAAGGTGTTGTATGTTGCGACGATTTGAAAAACCCCACCCTCCCGCCCTTTCCCAGAAACACTCGTTTTATAGCCGGAAGTCTGTGGGCGGAACCTGTCACTAATTAACTTACATTGGGCTCAGTGCTCGGGCCGAGTACACGAGTATCTTGGGATGCTTGGCCAGAGCATCGTGCACCCGAGCATTTTAGTACTCGCTTATCTCTACCCAGGATGTGTAATCCTGAGCAATCCGGTTACCGTATATACTTTGCTTATCCCAGCTGCTGCCGGGATAAGCAAAGTGATATCAGTGTTTAAGAAGAATAAATATTATTAAAAATTGTGGCCATAATGTCACTAGGGCATATAATGAGTTAATTGCAGATGTACAGTAATCCGACTCCTGTCGGCTCTGTACATTTTTATGAATGAAGTCGCCGCCTCCCCTGTGAGCAGCGCTCATACTACACTGTGTTCCAAATTATTATGCAAATGTTCTTTTTCTCTGATTTTCCTAAATAGTCAGTGCAAATGACAGTCAGTGTAATAAAAGTCATTACTCCTTAGAGTATACATCGAATTTTATTGAAGAAACCTCTCAATGATAACAGTATAATCTTAAAAATTAAAAAACTCTAAATGCACTGTTCCAAATTATTAGGCACAGTAGAGTTTCTAAACATTTGATATGTTTTAAAGAACTGAAAATGCTTTTTTGTTGACTTTGCAGCATTAGGAGGTCACATTCACTGAAATAAAAAGCTATTTAACTCCAAAACATCCTAACAGGCCAAGTTACATGTTAATATAGCCTTCTTACCTTCATAACCTTCATAGCCTTCATAACCTTCTTTGATCTCACCTTCACAATTCTAGCATCCATTGAACTTGTGAGTTTCTGGAGAGTTTCTGCTTTTATTTCTTTGCATGATGTCAGAATAGCCTCCCAGAGTTGCTGTTTTGATGTGAACTGCCTCCCACCCTCATAGATCTTTTGCTTGATTATACTCCAAAGGTTCTCTATAGGGTTGATGTCAGGGGAAGAAGGTGGCCACACAATGAGTTTATCTCCTTTTATGCCCATAGCAGCCAATGACACAGAGGTATTGTTTGCAGCACGAGATAGTGCATTGTTATGCATGAAGATGATTTTGCTCCTGAAGGCACGTTTTTGCTTTTTGTACCATGGAAGAAAGTTCTCGGTCAGAAACTCTATATACTTTGCAGAGATCATTTTCACACCTTCAGGAACCTTAAAGGGGCCTACCAGCTGTTTCCCCATGATTCCAACCCAAAACATGACTCCTCCGCCTCCTTGCTGACGTCGCAGCCTTGTTGGGACATGGTGGCCATCCACCAACCATCCACTACTCCATCCATCTGGACCTTCCAGGGTTGCTCGGCACTCATCAGTAAACAAGACTGGTTGAAAATTAGTCTTCATGTATGACTGGATCCACTGCAACCGATTCTGCTTGTGAGCACTGTTTAGGGGTGGCCGAATAGTAGGTTTATGCAACACAGCAAGCCTTTAAAGGATTCTACACCTTGAGGTTCAAGGGACTCCAGAGGCACCAGCAGCTTCAAATATCTGTTTGCTGGTTTGTAAGGCTTTTTTAGCAGCTGCTCTCTTAATCCGATGAATTTGCCTGGCATTCTGCCTTTATCTGCACGACCACGTCTGTGCTCAGAATCAGCCACAAAAAATCTCTTCACAGTACGATGATCACGCTTACGTTTTCGTGAAATATCTAATGTTTTCATCCCTTGGTCAAGGCATTGCACTATTTGTTGCTTTTCGGCAGCAGAGAGATCCTTTTCTTTCCCATGTTACTTGAAAACTGTGGCCTGCGTAATATTGTGGAACACCCAGTTTTCCTTTTATTAAGCTCACTTGCCAAACTAATTATCACAGGTATCTGAGATTGATTTCAGTGATCCAAAGAACTCTGAGACACAATCCCATCAATGGGTTTCATTAAAAAAAAAAAAAAAACAACCCTATGACACTTAAAACCAATTTGCATAATAATTTGAAACACAGTGTATACGTAATGTACGTATAGTATGTGCGCTGTCCAGGGTCCTGTAGGCATTTACAGTAGATCTATGGGCTGCGCAGCACCATGTAATGTATATGGAACTTGCAGTTAGCTTGCAGTAAATACGGCAAGCACAGCTTCGACAGGTTCACTAAATGCAACCATTAAAAATCAGAGGTAACTGCGATTTTGGCGGTTGAAACTGTCGAAACCACATGTGCCGCAACTGCCGCAAGTAAACCACAAATTCCATATACATGTCATGCAACTTACAGCAAGAGTGCTGTAGGTCACCATTAGGCAGCAAGTGGCAAAATTGCCTTGTTTCCACTATAAATTCCACAAATAGCAGAAGAATTCAGATTTAAAATCAAAATGTCTATTCTTTCCCTATGTGTCTAAATATGTACCTATGTGTCTAAATATGTACCTATATGTATGTATGTACTTATATGTACAGAAGACACTTCAAGATAGAGATGTGTGTGAACAGCCGTCCCACCCGTCTCTTAGCTGTTCACAAAAACCTCACTCTGTGTAAAAAGAAAATTAAATCTTTCAGCAGCTATACTGCTGAAGCTTCAGGTTTTTATCACTAAATGCAAGCATTTAGATGATAGACATCTACAATCTACTACAAAATGTGTGTTTATATACATATACTATGAAATATAAAAATAAAGTTTTTAAGCTAAAAAACTAACGACTATATATCTTAAATGACTATTTTATATCTAATAACTAATTATAATATCTTTATCTATAACTAAACTAATTTTTTTGGTATTTTTGTTTTTTTCTATTTCTATACATCTATGGCTAAACTAATTTTTTTGTATTTATTTTTTTTTTATTCCTATACATCTATGGCTAAACTAATTTATTGTAATATTTGTGTTTAATTAGAAAGTAACTATGTATCTAAATCTAATATGTATCTAAAGAATTTAAAGTAAAATATTTTTATGCACTATATTTTTAGTGAAAACTTTGTCACAATTTTCCACTATTTTCCCTTGAACTGGTGTATCAATGACTTGAACGTTTACATTACAGCGTTGCCTCACTCTAGAAAAAGCCACGTAGAGTTGACCATGGCCAAATGCTGGTTCAGGTAGAAAAATACCAACTCAATGAAGTGTTTGGCCTTGCGATTTGTTAATGGTCATGGCAAATGCTGGCTTCACAGGAAACTGGCGACGTCTCAATTTAAAAGGTAATCCTGTGTCAGATGGACATAAGTCAATACGTGGAATAAAAACAACATTTCCAGCAGCTGACCCAGTAATTACTTTGGCTTCTATGATGTTAGGAATCAAAGCAGTAACAATCAAGCGAGTACCGTTGCACAGACCTTTTTTGGTGTTGAGGTTGCGTAAGAGCATGATAATAGTACCACTTTTCAGTTTTAGCCGATGTGAATGCATTCCAGTTGGTGTAAGTGAATGTAAGAATTCTACTGGATATTGGTCAGGGTCATCACATTCATCAGCATCTATGGAATGATGACTGATATATTCTGTGTAGTCACCATTCAGACGATCCATGATATTGGAGTTAACATTATCCACATCCTCATTTTTAGGGCATAGAATTGCATGTGATGCAGCAATATTGATGCTCTCATTGTTGTTAATATCAATAGAAATGTTGTCTCCAAAGATATCACGTATTAAGCAGCCAGTGGAAAGCATGTCTGAAGGTATTTCAATGACATCATCTCCAAGGTTGAAATCATTGGAAAGTTCACCATTTCTCAGTAGAAGCAACCAAGTACTGTATTGTTGGTCAATGGAGCGCATGTTGTTAATAAGTGGTAGTCTAACGAAATTTTGCCTGTGTTTGGAATACTTAATGCAGCTCTCTACAATATCAGTTCTGGTTCCGTGAGTGATGACAGGAAGGCATTGTCTAAAGTCTCCTCCCAGAACAATAACTTTACTTCCAAACGGTGTTTGCTGTTTCTTGGAGACATGTGTTGTCATGACATCCCGTAAAAGTCTATCAATGACATGCAATGCATATTTAGAGAGCATTGTGCACTCATCAATGATACATAGTTTAGTATTCTTTAACCGTGTGGCTGGCTCTGTATCAGTTTTAATCCTTGAAACCGAAGTTTCATTGACAGGAATTGGAATGCCATAAAGAGAATGGATTGTGCGTCCTCCTTCGAGTAAGTTAGCTGCGATTCCTGTTGTGGCAGCTGCTGACACAATGTGTCCTTCTCCCCTTAGCTGATGTAGCAGTAGATGATATAAGTAGGTCTTACCACTACCACCAGGACCGTCAATGAAAAAGCACTTTGTGCTATCAGTAGAGTCTTGTAAAGCTTGACTGATAGTATTATAGGCCAAGAGTTGTTCGTCATTTAGAGTAGCTTTCATGTCCGCAGCTATTTGTAGCTCAACATCCTTATCATACAGTGGGAGAAGATGTGGTTTATTTACAGGTCGTGGTAAATGAAAATCCATATAACTTTTGCCATGACTTTTTAGAAAATCAGTCATAGCATAGCCTTCACAGTGTATACAGGCCTCAGTATTGGAGTGGTATGCATGGCAATAGTCCTGTACAAAGTGTTCCTTGAATTCATCCCATAACTGCAGAGGATTAGCTGGATGGCCAAAAATGCAGATATAGGCAAACATGTCCCGAAGCTGTGCTGGCATGTTAAGAATACAGGCATCTTGTAGCGTATTTTCCATAGACTATCATCAAATAGTAAGCCAAGGGCTAATGCTGCCTCTTTGAAGGTTTCATACGTTACTCCGTTGACCATTTTAGTACTGTCAAAACTTGTTGCACCTTTGATGTGTAATAGCAACAATCGCAAGTAGTAGCGTTCTTGATCTTTGACACTGACGGTGTACATCCTTCCAATAACAGAGCCACCTCCTCGCTTTCTAAGTTCCCAAGAGCCTTCCTGCCAAACATAGTACTCTGGAATTTGCCGGTATAAAAAGTTATGCGCATGTTGGTCATTTATATTAAGCTCAAAGTAGGCCATAAGAGTAGAATTCCGATGAAGTTTTTGTTGGATGTTAGCAATGGAGTCATCCTCATGAAAATAGAGCAACTGAGAATGAGGCAGATGTACGGCAAGGCGAATGATGCTATGCAATTGCTTATGCATAGGATAAGCAAAAATGCGCCAAGCTGCCTCTGGTGCACTGACATATCTGGAATCCATAAATTGATGTGTTTCATCATGGTCAATGTGAGTTTGGCAAATGTCAGGATTTGCTTTATCATGGCCTTTGTAGACATATCTATTTATATAATCCGCAGTTTGAAATTCGGGCACTGTAGCCGAATCCCACAATGCATTGCGCCACTGCGAGCGATGATGCGTAGCGTCATCGCGAGCAGTGTCCGCTGCCCACCCGCCGCCACAACTCTCCTATCAGCCCAGTGGCGTAGCGTGGGGTGGGCCGTCCGCCCCAGCCGGCACGTGTGGGGGGGGCCGCAGCAGCCTCAGGTGACTGACCTCAGCGTCAGGGCTGTATTACCTTGCCCAGCACAAGAGATTATATGGAGCACCAGGACCTGCGATGATGTCACAGGCATGTGACCCGGGTGGGCGGAGCCATGGAATATACCCAGCGTGAAGGAGATATACAAGAAGCTGGAGAGAAGATGGGACCAAATAAAGAAAGGAACAAGAGGTGTGTGAAAGAGCCCCCTGTATACTCTGCACAGCCCCCTGTATACTCTGCACAGCCCCCTGTATACTCTGCCCACAGCCCCCTGTATACTCTGCACAGCCCCCTGTATACTCTGCACAGCCCCCTGTATACTCTGCACAGCCCCCTGTATACTCTGCACAGCCCCTGTATACTCTGCACAGCCCCCTGTATACTCTGCACAGCCCCCTGTATACTCTGCACAGCCCCCTGCATACTCTGCACAGCCCCCTGCATACTCTGCTCCCCACACAGCCGCCTGCATACTCTGCTCCCCGCACAGCCGCCTGCATACTCTGCTCCCCGCACAGCCGCCTGCATACTCTGCTCCCCGCACAGCCGCCTGTATACTCTGCTCCCCGCACAGCCGTCTGCATACTCTGCTCCCCACACAGCCGCCTGTATACTCTGCTCCCAGCACAGCCGCCTGCATACTCTGCTCCCCGCACAGCCGCCTGCATACTCTGCTCCCCGCACAGCCGCCTGCATACTCTGCTCCCCGCACAGCCGCCTGCATACTCTGTTCCCCGCACAGCCGTCTGCATACTCTGCTCCCCTCAGAGCCGCCTCTATACTCTGCTACCTGCAGATCCGTCTGTATACTCTGCTACCCGCAGAGCCGTCTGTATACTCTGCTACCCACTGACCCACCTGTATACACACTATTCGTTTCACCGCGCTCCCGATGCAATTGCATCGGGCCTTTTTACTAGTTTAAACAAATATTTGACACTTTGAATTGAACCACAAACTTCCACATTGATATGGCACATGTATTTCAACAGTAGGAATGGATTGTACGGAACTACCCAAGAATTGTCAATTGTTTTAGAGTGGTGTTGAATAGAAGGGCCAGAGCTTCTATGATAAATGGGATAGGCATCTTTAGCTATAATGGTAGAGGTTTGAAAATCTTTAGGGAAACCTTTTGTACATTTGCCGAGATCCATACAGGGCGAATTGGGGTTGTGTTCTCCACAGGGCCCATGAATCATATGTTGCAAAACAATGCCATGAAGGTGAGGGTAGGAGTTAGCATCAGGAATTTCGGCTCAGACAATGTTATCAACATCCTCCTTAGTTCTTAATTTAGAGTTGGTATCCAAAATGATCAAAATGTGTGCGTGTGGTAGACCACATTTTTGAAATTCTATTACATGCACCATAGCACAAACTTTTCCAAACAATCCTTTTCTAATGTCTTGTAATAGAGCTTCTAACTTGATTTTGAACACACGTGCTACTAAATCAGGTCTGTGTTCCACACGCTGCCATGGCTGCAAATTAGTTGTAATATCGCTCCATTTAGGATTGCAGGTCATAGTGATGAACAAATCAGGGCGACTGTACTTGGTGACAATAGCCATAGCATCCTGATACCGTTGCTGCATGTTCCTCGGACTACCCTCAAAGGAGGAAGGTAAAATTACGGTCTTGCCAATGGGGATGCCTTTTTGGATGGAGTTTTGTAATAAATGCTCTTGCAATAGACAGTAGTCCTCTACTTTCAAATCCTTTTGATGTTTGCGGATAAAATGTAGGCGATTGGCCTCAATTTTCACATACGCGTCAACAATGTACTGTTGGGTGAGTTTGCCACCATTCATTACCGGATTAAAGTAATCTCTAATGGTACCTTTACACGCCGCCACTGCAGGATGCATACAACCCACTACAGGCTACAAATGTAGCTTGTCGCGCCAATATCGCCCGTAGTAGCGGCGTCTGAAGACGGGACGACACAGCCGGCTACAGATACCTCTGTATCCGTGCACTGCCCATAAACAGATGGCTACATCGCCGATTGTAGCGAGCTGTATCGGCGTGTAAAGAAGGAACAGAAGGGTTTTTCCTACACCATGCTATGTAGCTGGGGCGTGACACAGGCTCCGGGTTTCCGCGCCCCCTTCAGCGATCATTGGAGGAAGCTCCTGCGTTGCGATTGGTTGTCACCACACAGGGCGGCATATTTAAGGAGCTGACGAGTCACACTACACAATTGCTCGAGCGTCAAGTATTAATCAGCCTCCTGCGATGCCTGGCCAATCATGGTATTATTGCTTTGTCCTATCAGTGTACGGACGTCTCGTAATCCACAATTGTGGCACGCCTATGTGCTGTCCCTGCTGCACCAGGTCCGCCCATATTAGCTGGTTGTAGCGGTGTGTAAATGACGTACGATGGGCTACAGATGGCTACTTGAGACACCCGGTGATGTAGCTAGCTGTAGATGTAGCGTAGCGTAGCGCACCTTGTGGCGGCGTGTAAAGAGGGTGCGTTTACCGTTTGTAACCGTTTGGGCGTGCTCGTGCACGTGAAGTAGCCGTTGGTATCCATCCTGTTGTGGCGGCGTGTAAAGGTACCATAAGGGCCCCTTTACACGCGGCTACATTTCTTGGGTGGCTACAGGTAACTTACTGGTTGCAGTGAAATCATGGAGACAAGGTTCTATCTTGTAGCTGTGTACAAATGGAATAATCTCTCCATGATTTCACTGCAACCAGTAAGTTACCTGTAGCCACCCAAGAAATGTAGCCGCGTGTAAAGGGGCCCTTAGGGTACCTTTACACGCGGCTACATTTCTAGGGTGGCTACAGGTAACTTACTGGTTGCAGTGAAATCATGGAGACATGGTTCTATCTTGTTGCTGTGTACAAATGGAATAATCTCTCCATGATTTCACTGCAACCAGTAAATTACCTGTAGCCACCCTAGAAATGTAACCGCGTGTAAAGGTACCCTTACAGATAGCATGTAGCAATAATATTGCAGCTGTGTTATTCTACGCTTACTTGGAGCTTGTTGTTTCATGTCATCATGTCAACCTTGTTCTCTGTACGGAAAAAACAATGGATACAGGAGGGCATCTAAGTTACTGTGTAGAATGCTGATAGGTTTGGTTTTTGGTGCCAAAGGGTTGTTTGGGTCAGGTTTTAGGTGAATTAAGATATCACGATTGAATGGTGGCTCGCCATTGTCATTTTCAAAAACAACGGCAACCTCATTGACAGTAGGGTTATTGTAGCGTCGAGGGTCTTGTGTGCGATCCTGTTTTAGGGCCATGATTATATTAGGCATGACAGTACCATTTGCAAGAGCTTTAAGATGTTTCTCCTGTTCTACAATCCCTTAACATTTTGCACGCCGCAACAAATGGATTGATGTTATCTAATTGAAGAGCAATCATACTCATCAAAGTAGGATGACAATTTTGATTGTGTTGACATTGCAAACGTTGTTGATTAGCAGTCTGGGTATCTAAGATGTAAAGCTGGGCATACACTGGAACTTCATGAGATGGATGTAAGGTTCCAGTACGATGATATATTTGCCCATGTATGCGGAAGCAATATGGACCATATCCAGGAGGTGGAGAAATATTGGCACCCATGGAGGCAAACGCAAAGGAACTGTTGATGCTACGGATGTTTTCCATCAGATTTTTACTGAACTCACTTTGTCCTGTGAGCAAACGTGTGAAGAGGTAGGGATATTGGGGTCTAGGTACATGGACCTTACCCTTGTGACAACAAAGAGTGAACTTTTTATCTGATGGTATCTCAGCATTAAAATGCAATGCTTGACAATCTTCACAAACATAGTTCATAGGACCACAGGAGTGTTGTACAACGGAACAGTCATCATCAGTGAAACCTTTAGGAAGTATAGCTAAAGATTGTGGTAATGGACGATTAGACTGGTGCTGGAAGCCAAGATATATAAAGCGTGGAGCTGGTAGAGGATCTTCACTGTCCACAGATGCAATGACGGAAGAGGTGGAAGGTGTATCGTCAACAGAGTCTATGAGTGCAGAGGTCAAAGGAGTATTGCTGCGCTGTTCACGGCATGCAGCAGCAGCATTTATTACTGGATTAATTATTGGCATAGAAGAGTAATGTGTGAAGGATTTTGTGACAGCAGACTCCACGGTGTTGAGGCGACGACGTTTGTGTTCAAAATTGTGGGTAGCACACTGTTTCCGCTTACGTTCAGAATTAGACACAAATACAGTAGGCTGAGGGTCAGGACATTGTATGGCAGTAGGAGATGATGGGAGAACAGGTGTAACATGGTCCGCGCTGCTCCAATGTAAAAACTCACCCAAAGAGTTTTTTTGCTTTATTGTATGGCAGTAGACATAGAAGGTATATTGTGCTTAGAATCAAAGACTGGAGAGATGGCATTAATATTTTTGGAACGTTGACGGCGAGCAGCAGCAGCCTGATTACTTAACCGAAGTGCTTTTTGCTCAGCAGACTCATTAGTAATGCGTTTTTTTCTATTTTCGCTGTTTTTGTCCAGGCGCTGGCGTCTCTCTTCTTGAGTCTCGTTAGCACGCTGTTGACGCATATATGCGGCTTTGGCAGCTTTTCGTTCATTGTCATTAGTATACTTGGTATCTCTCCTAATCTTACGTGCGGCATTGGCAGCTGTTCGCCCAGTGTCATAAGTACACGTGTTTTCAGAGCACATGTTGTTTATTATAAACAGCTATAGCTGTGTTGGTGGCAAATGAGGGGTTAATGAGAGGCAGAGTATCTGAGTGCAATTGCCAGTGAGTAATCAGCTGGCAATTGAGGGGTTATTAACAGGCAGAATCTCTCAGTGCAATACTCAGTGAAAAAAGGTCTGGCAAATGAGGGGTTAATAAGAGGCAGAGTCTCTCAGTGCAATACTCAGTCAGTAATTAGCAGGCAAATGAGGGGTTAATAGCACACAGAGTCTCTCAGTGCAATACTCAGTGTAAAAGCAGCTGGCAAATAAGGGGTTAATAGCAGGCAAAATCGCAGAGTGCAATAGTGAATGAGTAATGAGGTGGCAAATGAAGAGTTAATAGCAGGCAAAATCGCAGAGTGCAATAGTGAATGAGTAATGAGGTGGCAAATGAAGGGTTAATAGCAGGCAGAGTCTCTCAGTAGAATAGTGAGTAATTAATTGCCAGTATACAGCTAAATAACCACATAGGACGTTAATATAAATGTCAAAATGTAACAGAAGCACTTCAAAACTAAATAAATTTAGTTTTGATAAAGGGTCTTATCTCTTTTGAAGAGAAATTCAGGGGGAGCTTGGAGTCTGACGTCACTGGCACCGCCTCCACGCAGTAGAAATTCGCTCTGAGGTGAAAAATTAAAAAAAAGGCGCCTTAAAATGGCGGCGGGACGTGTTGCAGTGCACCGCGATGCTGATTAGTCGCTCGGGGCAGGCGACGACCAATCAGCTTCGCGGCGCGTGGCAAGGCGCGAAAAGTGTGAACCTGAAGTCCAAATTTAGATTTTAAAGATGGCGCCATTCCGCACAGCGCTATGTTGATTGGTCGCCGCGAGCCGCGAGCGACCAATCAAAATAGCGGGGCGTGTCACGGCGCCATTTGTGTTTCATACTTGTCGACGTGGCGTGAGGCATGAACCTGATTGGTCGCTGGCAGCCGCGTACAGCCGCGAGTGACCAATCAGGAGAGCGCCTACCACGACGGCAAAATCCAGCATAGATTTAAATTAGTAAATATGGTGCCATGTTTCGCGGCGGTCCTCTGATTGGTCGCCACCCGGCGCGAGCGACCAATCAGAAGAGCGGGGCGTGTCACGGCGCCATTTCATTTTCATATTTGGCGCTATAAAGAGCGGCGCTATTCTGATTGGTCGGCGCCACACGAACGGCGACCAATCAGAATAGCGCCACTCAGCACGTATTATGATTGGTCGGCGCTCGCGGCGAGCGACCAATCAGAGGGGCGGCTCGCGCACGCCGCCAAATGGAAGTTAACATGGGCCCCTACGGTGGCGGAGCTCCAGGGAGTGGATCGCTCGACCAATCAGAGGGGCGGCTTGCGCACACCGCTAAATGGAAGTTAACATGGGCCCCTACGGTGGCGGAGCTCCAGGGAGTGGATCGCTTGGCGGGCTCGCCTCGGAGCTCCATACTGGGCCGCGCCGCTGCTGAGCTCCGGGCAGCAAGGAGCCAGCTGGGAGACGATCGGCTAAGGCCGGTCGTCTCCCGGTGTTCTTGCCGCGGACCTACGTGCCGGAGTTACCACGGCTGCAACGACTCGCCACCCGGGAGACGACCGCATAGGGCGTCCATCTTTGAAACTCAAAGTCCTCCATTATATCTAAATGGGAAGTAAGGCGCTATTCTGATTGGTCGGTGTGTGCTGGCGCCGACCAATGAGAATAGCGCCTCACTTACAGCGGTAAATTTGAAACTCAAAGTCCTCCATTATATCTCAATAGGAAGTGAGGCGCTATTCTCATTGGTCGCTGTGTGCTGGCGCCGACCAATGAGAATAGCGCCTCACTTACAGCGGTAAATTTGAAACTCAAAATCCTCCATTATATCTCAATGGGAAGTGAGGCGCTATTCTCATTGGTCGCTGTGTGCTGGCGCCGACCAATGAGAATAGCACCTTACTTACAGCGGTAAATTTGAAACTCTAAGTCCTCCATTATATCTCAATGGGAAGTGAGGCGCTATTCTCATTGGTCGCTGTGTGCTGGCGCCGACCAATGAGAATAGCGCCTCACTTACAGTGGTAAATTTGAAACTCAAAGTCCTCCATTATATCTCTATGGGAAGTGAGGCGCTCTTCTCATTGGTCGCTGTGTGCTGGCGCCGACCAATGAGCATAGCGCCTCACTTCCCATTGAGATACACAGCGGTCTTTAGAGCTGTGCATGGCCGGGACCTTGGTTCTATTTTCGGCCACGGCGCTCGGCTCTCGGCGGTCGTCGCCGGGGCATGAAACTCGCAATGGACCTACGTGCCGGAGTTACCGCGGCTGCAACGACTCGCCACCCGGTCGTCTCCCGGCTGGCTCGCCGCGATCCTCCCGCATAGGGCGGCCATCTTGGTCCACCCTGTGCGGGTGGAGCTGGCCGAATATCCGACCACAACACTACGGAAGTGGCTTCGGGTTTGGCTGGAAGTGGCTTCGGGCTTTATATAATAGATAATGTTCCCATGCAGTTTGAGAACTTTCTCATCCATCTCTACTTTTTTAAAGCCCTCCCACACCTCTTCGTCGGGTCCAGCAGAAAATTACTCGCATTTCCCATTGACTTACATTTTACTCGCTATTCGGAACGAATATGTTAGCATTACAAAGTACTCGTTACAAATGTAACAATTACAAATATTTTGGTACTCGGTCACCACTAGCTGTCACCTTCACATGTTCATGTTAAAGATAATGATCACAATTAATGTTTTCTAATATCTATTTATATGTTAATTCAAAACGTTGTTTTTTATCATTTTATTTTATATTTTTGTGTCATTATAGCAGATTATATTTTTATATTTTATTCTTGTTATTTTTTATGTCATTCTATGGGTTATTGTTCTGCCCATTTAGACTCAGTATAAATAAAAGAGAAAGGAAGCGCACATAGAGTAGTACCTTCTATTATACAGGTCCCTCAGACCCCAAATGGTTAAACTCACCTGATGTAGTTGTGAGTGTCACAACTACAATAAAAGCACACAGGAGGTCGCTGCAAGTGTGCTGAAAAGCCGCGATTTCAAACAGCCAATATCGTCCTATGGGAAAACAGGTAGTAGGGGTTCTTGTCGATGTAACAAACGAGGGTGCAAGTGTTGTTGTTCTATAAGTAACAATATAGACAGTTTTATGTCTTTTAAAAATGAAAGTAAAGTGTTTGATATTAAGTTTAGAATGACTTGTCAGACAGATTATGTAATTTATTTAATCCAATGTGTTTGCGGTAAGCAATATGTGGGAAGGACTTCTCAACCTTTACACAAACGTGTAAACTCCCACAGATATAACATCCTAAGAGGCTATTTAAAGCACGGTTTGTCTAGGCATTGCACCGAGGTTCATCATGGAGATGTCAAATTGTCCATTACCCCTATTCATCACGTACCGGAAAATATACCTAGGAGATTGGAGGCGTTAAGTAAGAGAGAGACGTACTGGATTTTTAAACTTGGTACACTGCGGCCAGGAGGGCTCAATGAGGTGAGTGATCTTTTTTAAGTGGATATTTTAATATATAAACATAATTGTGCGCTTACAATATGCTTACCTTTTAACACCATTAACAGTGAGGAGACCTTTCTTGAGATCCTCCAAATAACCTCATTGTGGCTGAGGCCTATTTAAGGTAGAATTGATTCCAGTTTTGAGGTCCTATTTTTGTAATGTTGCTTACCCTTTAGATTATTGAATGTCTTAGTGGCCTAGTGGTCTGGTGTGTTATTTCAAATGAGATTGAAGTTTTAGATTTTGGAACAGAGCAGGTTCAAATCTGGAATAATATCAGCTGTGATTTTATCAATTAAATTTTATTGATTTTTTTATTATCATGAAGAGGACATAGACTTTTTTTAATAATTAGGATACAGTGTTCCCTTTCTTATGTGCTTTCTCCTATTTGGTATACACCTAGATGACTAATGAAATAGATGTTTGATTGGAGTGAACTAGAGTTGTGAGATCTTGGCTAAAAAGAGCTCCTTATCTCCTATACACTAGATGGCTTGGTGGGTTAATGCATGTGTTTGAGTCATAATGGTTTAGTTTAGATTGATGACATAGTAGGTTCAAATCCTGGATGAACCTTATATATCATAAATGTTTTATTTTTTATAATTAACAATTTAATGTTTTACATATGTGTGATTTGATGTTTTATAAACTTCTGGTATGTTTTGAATGTATTTTAATTGATTTAATCTGTGTTTTAGATGTATATGTTTTTGCTTAGTAAAAGTGGGTGTTTTCACAGGAAGTCCTGTGGTGGGAGGGCGGGATACAAACAGTATGACACTATCTTGTGTGTGTATATATATCCTTGATTGTTTTAAGATCTTGATGCCCTGAGGAAGTGGCTATAAGCCATGAAACACGTGTAGGCAAAATAAACAGAGTGTGTGATTAACTCTGTGTTTATCTTTGTAGTCAGCGCGGCATTTCATCCCAGCTCTTTTCACTCTTATCTGCATCATTTAGACTCAGTAGGAGAAAGCAATACTAAGTTTGCCACTTTGAGATGCTAGTCACCAAATGGACAAGAAGAAGTAGAATAGTCAAACATTCTGGCCAGATACTAGGAGAGCATGTCAAGACAGAGGGGATAAATAGAGGCGTAGTTAAGTTATGGTCTGAGGTCAGTTACCTGGAGAGTATGGACTGGTCAAACAGCACCCATAGGGCATAACAAGGGTTTCTATTAACCCCAATTGTAGAGCATGTCACCGCTTAGGTGTCTACTTGACATCAGGAAAACATAAAAGAATAAGGACGGGTTGGTGATTCAAAATACTTCCTTTATTCCACCTGGAAGAAAAGATGTATTTTGAATCACCAATCTGTGAGTCGCTGCCCTTACTCTTCTATAGTTACCTGGAAAGTAGCGTATAAAAATAGAGGGCAGAGACGAAAGAATGATGAAAAACAGCCAAAGAAAAGTACCCAGGGCACAGATTCAGGAGACCAATTTAGCACTTATCATGGCGTGGACTAGGGAGTGTCCAGAAACAGTGCGTGACAGTGGCATATAGACCAACGGTGTCTGACGCACTAGACAAAACTACAGACTGGGGAAGTACAGGGGGGACATATACAATGGGGACCCAGCTTGTAAGGAAAGGGAAAAAGGACACCTCCTGCACTCACGTGTGACAGTGCCCTGATCTCCCTACTATCCCAATACAGGTTTTTTCACCCAGTTGCTGAGCAGGATAAATAGTCCCTAACTGGAACTGATGTTTAAGGGAACCTGTCAACTCATTCTACCCCCCTAACCTATCTCTACCGGTCCTTGCACCTTGGTAGCTGATCCCTATCCATCCCTGTCTGAGCTAAACATGCCCTATAGAGTTTAAGAAAAATGCTTTATAACTTACAAACAGTCTCCATCTGGAGACTGGAAAGGCAGACTCAGGGGCTCCATTATCCCCTCCTCACTGGCTCATAGCACTCCCCGCTGGGCATCCTCATTCCTTGTGCTGTGCCACCTCTTTTTGAAATTCCCACCTCCTATGTAACTATGATGCGCCGGGCCAGATATTGTCAAATCCGGCCTGTTGCATTTTGGGGGCTGATCATGTGTGCGACCTGGCTCCGGCGCACGCACAGTGCATATATTGAAGCAGAGCCAGAGACATCATAAGCCCCCACAATGCCCCTAATATGACGTACCAGCCCAGCACATCATACATTAGTTGCAAAGGAGAATTAAAAAAAGAGGTGGCACAGCACAAGGACTGATGATACCCAGCAGGGCATGCTAGGAGCCAGTGAGGAGGGGAGAATGGAGCCTCGGAGCCCATCTTTCCAGTCTCCAGATGGAGACTGCTTGTAAGTTAGAAAGCATTTTTCTTAAACTTTATAGGGCACATTTAGCTCAGACAGGAATGGTTAGGGATCAGCTACCAAAGTGCAGGAATAGGTAGTGATAGGTTAGGGGGTAGAATGAGCTGACAGGTTCCCTTTAACCCTCAATAGGGAGATGGCCCTTGAGAGCACTAGTCCCAACCACGGCAATTAAATGAACAAGAGGGGAAGGAAAGGCTGACAGGGAAATGAAAAAACAACTTCACACCTGCTGCCACACTGCTAGGCCGCAGACAGCTTGACAATGATCAGCTTCCCCAGAGTAGCTCCTTCACCAAAAGTAGACAGGCCAGGAATGAAGTTCAATTACCAGCAAGGAATGCTGGGACATGTAACTAAATAAAGGAGATGGGAGTGATCACAATGTTGCCACATCTGGGAAAAGAACTAAGGAGCTTGCTAGTAACAGAAACTGATATTAAAGGAGTTGTCCGGGCTTGTGACATATTCTCAGTGTATATCCAGCCTGCCTAATGCTGACAATCACTCATGTACTTTGTGTCAGTATTTTTCAGTGTTCCTGAGATAACAGTAATCTGCTTCTGAAGAGAACGACCAGAGGGTGTGTGCTGCCATGATAATGTTATCTGGTAGTGTCATCCTACTCTACTCCAAGTCTGCCCTCCATAGAAACAACCCCGCCCACCATAGCAACAGGCCCTCCCCGTCCACATGATCGAGCCCTCCCCACACATTACCAAATCCTCCCCCTATGACAAGCTGCTTCAATCAGTATTCACACTGTTACACTGCACCAAATTTGCCCCTGTGTGAAGACATGAACTGTCTCATTCACTCAGCAGTACTTTGTTTCAGTGTGCCAGTGTGATTGCCAACCCCTGTGAAGATGAGAAGCTACAGGCAGCCATCACTGGCTTGCACAGTCGCTCCACAGTGAGGGAAGGAGTCACTGATAACACCTCTTGAAATCAAACAGCAGCCCTGCCTGCAGGAGGATTATTCCTCGTCACTGCAGACTCTCCTTACTTCACTCGTATGTGGCTGGGAGGAGGAGCAGCTAAGCAGGTCTGCTCTCTGCATTGGGATCTATGGCTCAGACTGCTGCTGTAGGGTGAGGATTTGGTAATGTGTGGGGAGGGCTCGATCATGTGGACGGGGAGGGCCTGTTGCTATGGTGGGCGGGGTTGTTTCTATGGAGGGCAGACTTGGAGTAGAGTAGGATGACACTACCAGATAACATTATCATGGCAGCACACACCCTCTGGTCGTTCTCTTCAGAAGCAGTTACTGTTATCTCAGGAACACTGCAAAATACTGACACAAAGTACATGAGTGATTATCAGCATTTGGCAGGCTGGATATACACTGAGAATATGTCACAAGCCCGGACAACCCCTTTAACTCATACACTGCCAAAGGAAACACATTTAAAATAAAGTCTCAATACAGGAATGAAACACAGGTTCTAAACCTGTTACAAGTCTCCAAAGTAAGATAGAAAATCATGACAGCATTTCAGAGCAGAAACTAAAGGTACCATCACATGCGGCAATATTGCTTTCAATTTCCCTGGCAATTTGCTGGTTGCAATGAAATCATGGACACATTGTTCTATTTTGTTGCCGTGTACAAATGTTACAATGTGTCCATCATTTCACAGCAACCAGCAAATTGCCCGTGAAATTGCTAGCAATATTGCGTCGTGTAACGGTACCTTAAAACTGGCAGTGCTCTGGAAGATACTGCAGAGCTAAAAGGCTGATCAATTAAATGAGACAAGGAGCATCTGCAGAATCTCAGCAGAAGCTAGAAAGAGAATGGGTGACTGAGCTGTCAATAGAAAACCAACAGCCCAGCGCATCCCAGCTCCAGATAGTATAACTAAGGGCTCGGACAAACTTATCCGAGTTTGACAGACGAGTTTCAGAAAAGGCTGGAGCAGTCACCCTTAACGGCCTCTCCCTGTCAGGATTGGGAGTGTGGAGCTGCACAAAAACACAAGCAGCCAACAGCCCTGTCCAGAGAGAGAGAAGCCATTCAGGGTCACTGCTCCAGCCCTTTCCGAGACTCATCCAAGATACTCGGATATAACTAGGAGAGTGTATCCCTCCCCTAAGACTGGTTTCACACTGAAGATTTTTCCCTGATCAAGTTCAATCAGGTTTGTGTGCCAAAACCAGGAGAGGAACTTGCAGAGAAAAAGTATAATTGAAAGATTGACACCTGTTCTGAGTTTTGGAGACACTCCTGGTTTTGACACACAAGTCTGATCAAACCTGATCAGGGAAAAAAACTGCAATGTGAAACCAGCCTAAGGCTGGCATCACACCACGGCAGCGTCCGATCCGGGGCTGTCCGGTGTAAACCAGACAGCCCTGGACCGGATTTTGGCCCCATAGTATCCTATGAAGCCGGATGGCAGCTATCTGCCATCCGGTTTCCATCTCTCCGGAAGAATCCAGATTTTTCTCCCTGACACAAAAACATTGCTTGCAACGTTTTTGTGTCCAGGGAGCAAAATCTCCCCAAATTGCCATCTCCTGGATCCACCTGGACTCCCCCGGATCCTCCCGGATCCAGTGCAAGCCGGCGCTACCTAACATGGGAGCCTATGGGGCCGGATTGCCCCGGTCCGGGAGGATATGGGACCGGACACCTGCGGCTGCACGCTGCTGTTATTTCAGGACCGCAGCTAGCTCCCCGTGAGCTGCGGTCCTGATACATTGGCAGCTGCGTTCGGCTGCACACTGGACCGGAGGACATATTAGCCCTCCGGTTCTGTGTGCTGATCCGATCATCCCTGACAGCCCCGGATCAGATATCGCCGTGGTGTGAAACCACTCTAAGCTGTCAATCACCCAGCCCAGCAAACCATGAATGCAGAGCAGAGGAATTGTGACACACTTGTTATGTGTAATGTGACATGTTTTCTTGTTGAGTTGTGTCATGTGACTATCACCATCTGAAAGTATTACCAGCATTACATATACAGTTGTGGCCAAAAGTATTGACACCCCTGCAATTCTGTCAGATAATACTCAGTTTCTTCCTATACACACTCTTTACATTTCAACTGATAGAGTTCATCTTTGATTTTTCCTTTTGCTAGTGTGTGACCCTCCTTTGAGATGATGCAGCTATCGTGCTTAAACGTAACTTCATTCCTTTGTTTTGTAAGCTTTTTCACGGATAATAGATTGCTTTCAAGACTAGGCACATATAGCACATCCTTTACATGAATCCTTTTGCCTTGTGTTGCAGATATGTTACAATCAATATAACCATCTCCTATGCCTTCTGAGTTCATACACTGACCATTCGCCATTATCACTTTCTCTGACTTGCTTTGGTTAAGCTTAGTAAAGAAGTCTCTGTCATTGGTCATGTGACTGGTTGCACCAGAATCTATACACCACGCATGCTTTGATTTAAATGCATTGACTAATGTGAATGCAGCCTCAGTATTTACATGATCATTATTTTCAAATACAGCGCTCTTAACTCTTTGTTGACTGTTTTGCTTCTTCAGCTGATTCATTTTTGCTTTCCAGACTCTGCATTCAGCTTTTAAATGACCTGGCTTCTTGCATACAAAACATTGGGTGGTTTCTGGTGGTGGGCACGTCCTGTGTTTGTAAAGCAGTTTCCTTGTTGCATATTTTGCTGCTCACACTTTCTGCCTTTCTCTTATACTCATCTACAAGCTTTCCTTTGACGTACTCCAATGTAAGCTCATCATCTGGGTGTGCATCTAGTGCAGTTACAAGCGTGTCATAGCTTTCTGGGAGACCACTAAGTAGTAGTGCTGCTACATGGAAGTCCTTCATATCTTCCCCAATGCCCCGCAGGCGCTCTACGGTCTCTAGAGTGCTTCTAATGTAGTCCTACATGTCCTGGTCACTGTGTAACTTAGACTGATATAGCTTTCTCATTAGATAGAGTTTGTTACTTAGATTTATCCTCTCATGTACTTTCTGCAGCTGCTCCCACATTTCCTTTGCAGATTCACACTTACACACATGCACGATCTGATCATCCTCTATGCTGAGTGATATGGTGCTCTGTATTTTCTGATCCATCTCTAGACAGTCCTGTGGTACTGGGTCAAGCTTGGGCTCCTGAGTGTATTTCCACGTACCTTCTCTTATCAGCAGCATCTTCACCTTGAATTTCCAGGATTGGTAGTTCTGGTTATTCAGGCTTGGCACTGTAAACTTTGCTGTGCTGCTGGTGGTGGCCATCTTTACTTTTTCTCAGTCTGCTGTTGTCTTTCTATCTCTGTGCTCTGGAGGTTTGGGACTTCTGTGACTCCTGGGCCCATAACCTGTTAGCAGCGCGTTAATCAGCGTGATTTCCACAGTGAGCAACAGAGAATGTTCATTTATTGAGAATTAAGAACATGCAGCTTACAACATGAGAATAGGATCAATCTGGTTTCTGGGAGAGGTAGAGAGAAATCTGCTGCGACCTTCAGCTTCCAGTTCCACACTAGAATGTACATGCTGGGAGCAGGAGGAGGAACATCCTGTATCTGAATGAGGACCTTTTTTTTTTTTTTTTTTTTTAACTTTGTTGACATCTGAACAATATGCATGCAGACATAAAATTACACCATATTAAACAAACAATAGTTGTTGCAATACATACAGATCAATATGCATTAGGCCAACACTTAGAAAAAGGAGAATTGCTGCAACACTAAACATAATATGAGTGTGAATAAGCTAATGACTATTGGCAAACAATGAAAAGCAGGGCAAATGTGTACAGCTAAAATGTATTTGGTAAAGGAACACAGTGAATACTGTACTAGGAAAAAAGAGTGGACTGTGCACCCTTCCTCCGCCCTGTAGCTTCACTGTTCATTGTTTGCCATTAGCTTATTCACACTCATATTATGTTTAGTGTTGCAGCAATTCTCTTTTTTCTAAGTACATTGATTTTTCTTGCTTGCACATTTACATTAGGTGATGCCAGTCCTTTTCCTCTATATGTAATGTATTACTTATTTTGGACTGTGCACCCTTCCCCCGCCCTGCAGCTTCACCTATCCCTCCATTTTACCGTAGCCCTGGTCCTGGGACATACCATCCCAGCTGGTTTTAATTGCATTCCTAGGCATATAACCCACTCAAGCAATAGTACACATCAATCAGTGTCAGAGTAGGACCCGGTATAATGAGAGCACTTTGGCATAGTTACCGGGCTCTTCGCAGTGGTGCCAGTGTTGAAGCTAAAGGTACCGTCACACGTGGCAATATTGCTAGGCAATTTCACTGGCAATTTGCTGGTTGCAGTGAAATCATTGATACATTGTTCCATTTGTACACAGCAACAAAATAGAACATTGTGTCCATGATTTCACTGCAACCAGCAAATTGCCAGTGAAATTGCCTAGCAATATTGCTGCGTGTGATGGTACCTTAAGTCTCACACTTCTTTTTTCCTAGTACAGTATTCACTGTGTTCCTTTTCCATATACATTTTTAGCTGTACCCATATGCCCCGTTTTCATTGTTTGCCATTAGCCATTAGCTTATTCACACTGATATTATGTTTAGTGTTGCAGCAATTCTTTTTTCTAAGTATTACCTGTATATCAAGGTGTCTTCTTCTTTAAGAACCCCAGTGCATTGTTGGTCAGCCCTCAGCTCTCCTGTGTAAGCTGCAGCAATTTTTAGTCAGAATAAGACAGGATTTCACACAGGCACAAATGTGTTCATCTAGCTCCCGTATGCTTTTGGAAATCGCATCATCCTTCCATAAGTATATCTAGTGAGAGTTTAACTCCTGTCTGTGTATATCGAATACTGTAAAGTCTGTTAGTTTATATAGCAATAGTTTTTACATAGGGACTATATCTGTTAGGGTACCTTTACATGCCACCACTGTGCCTAGCAACAGGTATCCACGTGCACACGCACATTTTTAACGGTGGTTACCGATCGCTAATGCCGCATATAGACAGCGCCATTGCGTTTTCCACTGAAGGTATCTGTGTTCCCCGGAAGTGCCGACAGATCCTGCAGCTTACTTCCTGTTGAATACCCTCCCTGCTTTACACGCCGCTACCACAATGGAATATGGGCGTACATCTTTTGCGCCGCAAGTACATAGGCGTGACAGAGTTGTGTATTCCGTGACGCTCGTACGCTGATTGGATAACGCAATAGCATCATGATTGGCCAGCCTGCGCAGGAAGGCTGGCTTTTACATGACGCCATTGCCATTGTGTAGTGTGAATGGTCAGCTCTTTAAATATGGCTCCTTGTGCAGGGACAGCCAATGGTAACACAGTAGCCCCCACCAATGATCGCTGATGGGGTGTGGTATCCATGACGTTGTGGCACGCCCCCCGGGAAATCACTAGGCGACGCAACATCCATGCCTGTGCCCCGTTTAGATGCCACTACCATGGCAATTGTGCCTTTTGGTTGCCTTTGGTTTTTGAGCACGGCTCAGCAACAAGTATCTGAGTCAACTGCAGGGCACAGGAAGGAATTTCCCTATTTACACGCCGCCATTTCGTAGCAATTTCATGGCAACAGGCATAAATATCGCCAATGCCAGGCAGTTGCCACCTTTCAGTGGTGGCGTGTAAAGGTACCTTTAGGAATGTATATGTTTACATTTAATTCTCCATTTTAGTGTAAGATCTTTTGTACTTTATACTGTCATAGCTGTTTATATGATATACTAGATGGTGGCCCGATTCTAACGCATCGGGTATTCTAGAATATGTATGTAATTTATTTATGAAGATTTAAGAACAATGCAATGAATACACAATATCTATCTATCATCTACCTATGCGTCTATCGTGTCTATTGAATATTCTCCTGGGCTTGCCTTAGTTGGTAGAGCATTCGTGTTGTATGAATGGCGTGAACATGTTGTTGTCTGTTTGCCCTGTCTTCTGGAGATTCAGTCAGCCAACACTGTCTATGAGATTTGGCATCTTGAGCTTGTCTGGCAGCAGTTTGTTGTGGTGTCTCTTGGTGTCGACGTTGTCGTCGCCTTGCTGCTTCTGCAGCTTTTCTGTCATCATCATTGGTGTATTTGGGCTTACGACCAATTAAATCCATTGAATAAACGTGACTGAAGTAGTTCAGACTGTCACTGTCACAACGTGTGAAGTAAATGTTACTGAAGAACACCACACTATGAGTGGCAGACCTTGTAAACAGGATTGAAGTGTGTCACACTGTGACTGACAGATCTTGTAAACAGGAGTGAAGTGCGTCACACTATGACTAACAGCCTTATAAACAGGAGTGAAGTGCGTCACACTATGACTGACAGCCTTGTAAACAGGAGTGAAGTGCGTCACACTATGACTGACAGCCTTGTAAACAGGAGTGAAGTGTGTCACACTATGACTGACAGCCCTGAAAACAGGAGTGAAGTGCGTCACACTATGAGCGGCAGTTCAAATTGCGCGCCAAGCTGTGCTCTGCTTCACTGATTGGTTCCGCCAGCCGCGGCGACCAATCAGCGCACTTGGCGTGTGTTTTAAAACATGCTTCGCTGATTGGTCATCGCCAGCCACAGGGACCAATCAGCAAAGCGGAGCACGCCTTGGCAGGGGTTTTGAATCCCATACCGCTGATTGGTCGCCACTGAGAGTGCTCTTGGCACGTGTTTTAAAACACGTTTCGCTGATTGGTCGCCGTAGCTGGCTGGCAACTTAGTTATATTAGCCTGCAATCTGATCTTATATATTTGTATGTTTCATAAAATGCAGTTTTATGGTATAATAATAATAATAATAATAATAATAATAATATATCATAAACTGCATTTTATGAAACATACAAATATATAAGAACAAATTGCAGGCTAATATAACTAAGTTGCTACTAATTCCTAATTTATGCATACTGTATATAATAATAATAATAATAATAATAATCTGGGGTTCACTTATTTACTATCTCCCTATATACATGTTTATTTATGCTCCCCTTGTGTTGGTGACCTTATTTTGATATATTTCATATATTCCCTGCTCTATTTTCCCATATCAGTCACCAAGGTGCAGCTGCACAATTCTGTGCTGCTGTCTGCTCTGTAGTGTGCAGTCTATCCTAGTGTGAGCAGCAGCATAATGGTGCCCATGTGTGCTGGCCCTGTGGAGTTTGGTGATCTGACGATATCTATCTGGGAGCTCAGGGATACAGATTGCTTGGATGACTTTTACATGCATATTTCCTTATGTAGTTCATTATTTTCTGAACTTAGATACAAAAATGCCACTCCTCTTTAAAGAAGGCACAGCCAAAACACATGTTGGAGGGAGGGCTCTAGCTGGTCCAGAGGTATGCATTGTTATTAGTGCAGTATTTGTCTTTTTTTGTCTTCTGACCATCTAGTCTACAGTATTAGTGCTCTTTTTGATTTATGTAATATACAGTGTTGGCCAAAAGTATTGACACCCCTGCAATTCTGTCAGATAATACTCAGTTTCTTCCTGAATATGATTGCAATCACAAATTCATTTAATTTGTCTTCAATGAAAAAACACAAAAGATAATGAAGCAAAAAGCAAAACATTGATCATTTCACACAAAACTCCAAAAATGGGCCAGACAAAAGTATTGGCACCCTCAGCCTAATACTTGGTTGCACAACCTTTAGCCAAAATAACTGCGATCAACCGCTTCCGGTAACCATCAATGAGTTTCTTACAATGCTCTGCTGGAATTTTAGACCATCCTTCTTTGGCAAACTGCTCCAGGTCCCTGATATTTGAAGGGTGCCTTCTCCAAACTGCCATTTATAGATCTCTCCACAGGTGTTCTATGGGATTCAGGTCTGGACTCATTTCTGGCCACCTTAGAGGCCTCCAGTGCTTTCTCTCAAACCATTTTCTAGTGCTTTTTGAAGTGTGTTTTGGGTCATTGTCCTGCTGGAAGACCCATGACCTCTGAGGGAGATTCAGCTTTCTCACACTGGGCCCTACATTATTCTGCAAAATTTGTTGGTAGTTTTCAGACTTCATAATGACATGCACACGGTCAAGCAGTCCAGTGCCAGAGGCAGCAAAGCAACCTCAAAACATCAGGGAACCTCCGCCATGTTTGACTGTAGGGACCGTGTTCTTTTCTTTGAATGCCTCTTTTTTTCTCCTGTAAACTCTATGTTGATGCATTTGCCCAAAAAGAGAGAACATTCTTCCAAAACGTTTTAGACTTTCTCAGGTATGTTTTGGCACACTCCAGCCTGGCTTTTTTAGGTCTCGGGGTAAGAAGTGGGGTCTTCCTGAGTCTCCTACCATACAGTCCCTTTTCATTCAGACGCCGACGGATAGTACGGGTTGACACTGTTGTACCCTCAGACTGCAGGGCAGCTTGAACTTGTTTGAATGTTAGTCGAGGTTCTTTATCCACCATCCGCACAATCTTGCGTTGAAATCTCTTGTCAATTTTTCTTTTCCGTCCACATCTAGGCAAGTTAGTCACAGTGCCTAGTGGGCTTTAAACTTCTTGATGACACTGCGCACGGTAGACACAGGAACATTCAGGTCTTTGGAGATGGACTTGTAGCCTTGGGATTGCTCATGCTTCCTCACAATTTGGTTTCTCAAGTCCTCAGACAGTTCTTTTGTCTTCTTTCTTTTCTCTACGCTCAATGTGGTACACACAAGGACACAGGACAGAGGTTGAGTTAACTTTGATCCATGTCAACTGGCTGCAAGTGTGATTTAGTTATTGCCAACACGTTAGGTGCCACAGGTAAGTTACAGGTGCTGTTAATTACACAAATTAGAGAAGCATCACATGATTTTTCTAAGAGTTCCAATACTTTTGTCCACCCCCTTTTTTTATGTTTGGTGTGGAACTATATCCAATTTGGCTTTAGGACAATTCTTTTTGTGTTTTTTTCATTGAAGACAAATTAAATGAATACCAAATAATACCAAAGAATTTGTGATTGCAATCATTTTCAGGAATAAACTGAGTATTATCTGACAGAATTGCAGGGGTGTCAACACTTTTGGCCAACACTGTATGTATTAGTCTCTTATCCTGCCTCTAAATAGTAACACCTATCTGTGGTAGGTTGATACCAACTATTGGCCAATTATTTACACTGCTACTTTACATTTTTCTTTTCAATATATTTTTTATGTGAATGCTTTTAATATATCGCTAATAAAATATTGTATTTGTATCATATACTAAGTAGTATGCTGTTTTTTATGTATATACAACCCCTGGCAAAAATTATGGAATCATCTGGCTAGGAGGATGTTCATTCAGTTGTTTAATGTTGTAAAATAAAAGCAGAACACAGACATAGCACAAATATCAACTTTATTGCTTTAAGAAACACTAAAAGAAATTAAGATAATAATTGTGCTAGTCAGTAAGGGTACCGTTTTTCAGACCAAGCAGAGGGAAAAAATTATGGAATCGCCCTGTAAATTTTCATTCCCAAAAGTAACACCTACATCAAATAAGATCTGCTCGTTAGTCTGCATCTAAAAAGGAGTGATCAGACCTTGGAGAGCTGTTGCACCAAGTGGACTGACATGAATCATGGCTTCAACATGAGAGATGTCAATTGAAACAAAGGAGAGGATTATCAAACTCTTAAAACAGGGTAAATCATCACGCAAGGTTGCAAGGATGTTGGTTGTTTACAATCAGCTGTGTCTAAAATCTGGACAAAATACAAACAATATGGGAAGGTTGTTAAAGGGAAACATACTGGTAGACCAAGGAAGACATCAAAGCGTCAAGACCGGAAACTTAAAGCAATATGTCTCCAAAACAGGAAATGCACAACAAAACAAATGAGGAACAAATAGGAGGAAACTAGAGTCAATGTCTGTGACCAAACTGTAAGAAACCGCCTAAAGGAACTGGGATTTACATACAGAAAAACTAAACATAAGCCATCATTAACACTTAAACAGAAAAAAACAAGGTTACAGTGGGCTAAGGAAAGCAATCGTGGACTGTGTATGACTGGATGAAAGTCATATTAAGTGATGAATCGCGAATCTGCATTGGGCAAAGTGATGATGCTGGAACTTTTGTTTGGTGTCGTTCCAATGAGGTTTATAAAGATGACTGCCTGAAGAAAACATGTAAATTTCCAGTCATTGATGATATGGGGCTCCATGTCAGGTAAAGGCACTGGGGAGATGACTGTCATTACATCTTCAATAAATGCCCAAGTTTACATTGATATTTTGGACAGTTTTCTTATCCCATCAATTGAAAGGATGTTTGGGGATGATTAAATCATTTTTCAAGATAATGCAACCTGCCATAGAGCAAAAAACGTGAAAACATTCCTTGAAAGGAGACACATAAGGTCAATGTCATGGCCTGCAAATAGTCCAGATCTCAATCCAATTGAAAATTTGGTAGAAGTTGAAGAAAATGGTCCATGACAAGGCTCCAACCTGCAAAGCTGATGTGGCAACAGCAATCAGAGAAAGTTGGAGCCAGACTGATGAAGAGTACTGTTTGTCACTCATTACGTCCATGTCTCAGAGACTGCAAGCTGTTATAAAAGCCAGAGCTGGTGCAGCTAAATACTAGTAATGTATTTGAGTGTTCTTTTTTGTGTTTGTTTGTCTTGATTTCATAATTTGTTCCTCAGAATTGAGTGATTTCTTAATTTTTTCTCTCTGCTTAGTCTGAAAAAAATTACCCTTACTGACTACCACATTTTTTATCTTGATTTCTGTTAGTGTTTCTTCAAGGCAGAGAGTTGCCATTTGAAATGACTTTAGTTTTGTGCCATGTCTGTGATCTTCGTTTTTTCTACAACATTAAACAACTGAATGAACATCCTCTGAGCATGGTGATTGCATAATTTTTGCCAGGGTTGTAATCATACCCATTGTGCTGACCTATTCACTTTTTATTAGATTCTACAATATCCCCCATTTACACCCTATGTGGTATTCATCATTTGTTTAGGGTTACTCAGTGAGTTTTTGAATAATTAATGTTTTGTTTCGGCACCGTGACAAATGCTATATGTATTTACAGATGACAAAATGATGGCAAAGTTATCAAAAACACTGATGACACTGGTGCTATTTTTCACGTACAAATTTAAACATGGAATCGGGAACCTAACAAATATGCAATAAAAGAGGCATATACGGTAGATATTTTTTTCAACTATTCTATGTAAGTAACATTTAAAAAAAAAATACAATATGCTGCAGCATACATTGCTTCACACCCAGTTAATTGCATAATATAGATACCCATATTTCAAAATGGAATTGACAAAAGTTTAAACACAAGTGATAAGTTAGCTTTTTAATTAAATATTGAAATGAATGTACAGTATTTATAGCTTTTCTTCTAGCATGTCCAAATGACTGACATTTTAGAGAATTAATTAACCACACAACAGTTGTCATAGCAACTCCCAGCAAATGATTTTGACAGATAGTAAGTAATACATATGTATATAAATATGTCTACTTAACAGTACATATGTTGCCAAGAATAGTAGAAAAGGGGCCAGATTTAATGATGTAGTTTGACCCACATAAACATTGTTTTGCTTCAAGAATATTCTAGATTATGTGAGAAATGTTTTTCTTCACCTTATTTGATAATTAGAGATAAAAAGCCATAACAAAACATTTGAAAACCACCGTTTTTGCTTTGGTCTTGTGGTCCCTTTTTCAGCTGAAGAACTAATCCCTTTTCCAAAAAATGCAGCATGCATTCACACTGTGTGTTTTTGCATTCATTTTTTCTGCTGCTTTATTTCCTATTTAGAACAGTGCTTTATAGGAAAAATGGAGGAGAAAAACACCACTAAAACTAAGCTTAGGGTCACACTTTAAAATCAAATTGAGTTCACCGCATCCCGATCCGGATGCGGTGAACGTAATTGTGGTCCCACACATTTTTCCACAAAAATGTGTGGAGGGAACCGCAATGCGGTAACCAGATTGCTCAGGATGTGTAATCCTGAGCAATCCGATTACCGCATATACTTTGCTTATCCCGGCTACCGCCGGGATAAGCAAAGTTTTATTATTGTTTCAAAAGATGACATTTTATTAATAAATGTGGCTATAATTTCTCTAGGGGTGCCCACCCCCCTAGAGACATAACACCCACTCAGGTGGGCATATAATGATGTAATTCCTGATGTACATTAGCCGGCTCCTGTCAGCTACTGTACATTTTTATGAATGAAGCCGCCGCCTCCTCTGTGCGCAGCGCGCATACAATACCTGATGTGGGTATAGTATGTGCGCTGTCCAGGGTCCTGCAGGCATTTACAGTAGATCTATGGGGTTTCTTCATCGCCGCCTCCTCCATTTGGAATCTCCCGCCTGCTTTACACCTATCATGTTGTGGTGATGCGACCTCGATGTGTCCCCTGCCTGGGACACAGCATATGGGAGATTGTATCTTCTGCTCGGTAGCAGCACACACAGGGTGAGCTGCTACTGGAGCTGAGTGCTGATTGAAAGCACTGACGCACAGGTGTGCAGGTGAATAGGAGATGATATGAGCTGCCCTGGTCTGTGGGGAGGGGGTGGAGTGTGTCAGGACAGCAGCAGGAGCTGCTGTGTAGAGAGCTGTTTGAAGATTTAACAGAGCCTGTGAGCTCTCTCAGAGTGGATGTTCATGAGGCTAATGAGCGGACGGTGAGAAGAGAAAGGTTGTGTGCTGACCTAACACAGCCTAACCGGGGGAAGATACAGAGCTTTTATATCAGCTGTTGGGATTGTATGAGGTTGTACTCGGCTGCGCCCCGGAACCTGCAGGTCTGTGAATACCTGAACTGTGCCATTAAACTGTGTTCTGTGTGAGTAAATACCTGAGTCACTGCCTTCTGTCGTGCTGATCCTAACCGCTACCTTACAGTGTAAAGCGGGTGGGAGATTCCAAATGGAGGTGGCGATGAAGAAAGAATAACGCCGCTGAGGAGGGGCAGAATGGAGCCTGGGGCTGCCTTTTCAGTCCCCAGCCTCAGGGACTTCTGTAAGTTATAAGTTATTTTTCTGCTGTTTTATAGGGCGGATTTAGCTCAGAGAGGGATAGATAGGGATCAGCTAGGAACGTGCAGGGACAGGTAGTGATAGTGTAGGGGCTTAGATCCAGGTGACAGGTTCCCTTTAAAGAACATTTCCTCCTAGCCATGAGAAAGCTAAGCGCATGAATTTCACCATCTGCAAGCTGTTGGCTACAGAAATGCTGCCTTTCCGCCTGGTGGGCACAGAGGATTTTCGAGACCTTATGTGCGTCGTAGTGCTCCAGTACCAGATGCCCAGTCGCCACTACTTCTCCAAGAAAGGTGTGCCTGCCCTACACCAGCAGTTTGCAAACAACATCACCGATTCCTTGAGAAACTCTGTGTGACAGCGTGCATGTCACCACAGACACTTGGACCAGTAAGCATAGACAGGGGTGTTACATGTCACTGACTGGGCACTGGTTAACTATTGTGAGAGCTGGAAAAGGGTCTGCTGTCAAAATCTTGCTGCCCCCATGATTTGTGCGTTCATCCTCTGTAGGTAGAAGTTCCTCCACTGCTTCTGCCTCCTCAACCTTTTCTCAGTCCTCCACCTCCGCCCAAAGCCTGTCAGGTAATGCCACTCACGTTGTAACTGCACAGAAGGAATCCTCCACATCTCCTTACTATGCTGGCAGTAGGGCTCAATGCCATCAGGCGGTCTTTAGCTTGAAATGCCTGGGAAATGTGAGTCACACAGCTGAGAAGTTAAATGAGCTCTGGCGATTGAGTTTCAGCAATGGTAGTCTCCACTCAACCTGCAGCCAGGGAAGGCTGTGGGCGACAATGCTGCAAACCTGGGTGCGGCCCTTCACTGGGGTAATATCACACACGTACCTTGTATGGCTCACGTGTTGGATCTGGTTGTCAAGCAATTTTTGATACACTATCCCGGCCTAGATGGGCTTCTGCAGAGGGCACGGTTGCTGTGTGCTCACTTCCGACGTTCACATCCCGCAGCTCAACGACTTGCTTTGCTCCAGAAGTCTTTCAACTTGCCCGTTCACTGGTTGAAATGTGATGTGCCGACACGCTGGAATTGTACTTTGCCGAGCCCTGGTGCAATATGTTATGACGTATATCCTGGGCCAACGAGATCCAGAGGTGGGGCAGATCACGCTTCAGGAGTGGTCTCAGATCAAGGAACTATGCACCGTTCTGCACTGTTTTGAGATGGCGACGAAGATGTTTAGTGCTGACGATGCCATTATCAGCATGACTATTCCGGTCATCTACATGCTGGAGCACACTCTAAACAATATTCGGAGTCAGGTGGTGGGACAAGAGGAGGTGGAGGAGGTACAGGAGGAGTCCTATGCGGAAGGGCTGGCAACATCTCCAAGGTCCTTATGGTCGGCAGCACCATGACGGCAGGCATTGGGGGGTGGTGGGGAGGGATTAATGAGGGCGCATGGTAGCAACCAAACTGTTGAGGAAGGTGCAGGAGCCCAGAAAGAAATGGAGGATGAACTGGCGATGGGCATGGAAGAGTCAGCAGATGAGGGAGACCTTGATGACATTTCTGATGTGCTAAATTGGGGGGAGAGGGCAGAGGAGGGAAACATGATTCTCACTTCCCCCACCACCAACACAACAAGGACTTGGTCCTCCTGGATGCGCAAGACACATGAGCGCCTTCTTTCTGCACTACTTGCAACATGACCCTCGGATTGTCCAAATTAGAAGTAATGATGACTACTGGATTGCCACACTCTTAGATCCCCGGTACATGACCAAATTTGCTGAAATAATTCCTGCCATACAAAGGGACGCACGCATGCAAGAGTAACAGCAGAAGCTGATACATAATCTCAGATCGGCTTTTCCACAAAACACCAGTGGTACACAGAATGAATCTTACAGTTCTAAATTGTCAACCGTGGGACTGTCGAGTCATTATCACTCACACCGTACCAGTAACACCGTATCTGGTGGTGGTAACAGCAATTTTGTGGCCTCGTTTCACTATTTCTTTAGACCATTATTTGCAAGGCCTGAAGACACGAGAAGTCTGACACATAGTCAACGCCTGGAGCGGATGGTACACGTGTATCTACAACTTAATATCGATGCCATGACTGGGGAACTGGAGCCTTGCTCATTTTGGGCTTCCAATCTGGAAAAATGGCCTGAGCTCGAAACCACACCTTGGAGATCTTGTCATGCCCCGCAGCCAGCGTTCTCTCAGAATGTGTCTTCAGCGCTTATGATCGTGTGCTGACAGAAAAGCGCACTCATCTGTCCACCCAGAATGTGGACAGACTAACGTTCACAAATGGTGACACCTATACTGATCCTTGACCTATGCTTCTTTAAAAAAGAGGTGTGTCCAGACTGTAAATTTGATAAGTACATATTAAGGCCATGTTAAACACACACATGACACCTTGGCCCACATATGTTTAACCTGTGACACATAAAATGTAGCCACACAATGATGACACAACTGAACACTAATTACTACATGTACACTATGTGTAGGCAGCCATGGGGCAAACACCAGTTGCTTACTGGCATATCTTAATTTCAAAACACAAGCACCTACCATGGCAAGGCAGGTTTTTTTGAAAAACAAAAATATGTGGCCACTGTTGTTGGACTCCTGTCACAAACCATAGCGGCCCCTATCCACAGTATATGCGTACAACATGACCTTGTACACTATCTGTCATGCTGCAACAACATAGTAAAACACACACAAGGTGTCTTCCCTATGTTGTGTCCCTTTTTTCTAAAAGCTGTCTCATTCTGTTTGATTTTACAGATGAGGAGGAATCGTTGTCTGGGGAGGGACCCAAATCCCCAACGGCACCTGGGCCACCCACACCACCAGTCCCAGAGGGCCCAGCCCCACCATCAACACCCGGGACTCCACTATCCCCAGGGCCAGAAGGTGAGGACTTGCCCTTGCCAGGCGGGACAACACCATCACCAGGGCCACAAGGTGACGAAATGCCCTCACCACTTGTGGCCGAAGGCTTGGCTGCAGGCAGCCCAGGACCCCTGGGCGCACACACCCCCAGCCCAGGAGCAACACCACCTCCCAGTATTTCTAGCTCAGTGGCAAGCCCTGGTGTCGTGATGTCCCCACACCCTCAAATGGAGCCTGCAGATGTTGCCTATGGTGGTAAATGTCTGCTGGCGCATACGACCTTGACAATGTCATTAGTGTTGTGTGCTTCTGGCACCAGTATGTGGTATTGTTAATATGGTGTTTTTTTTAATTTATTGCAGACGGACAACGTGCACGTGCGGCTGGATGGACTCTCAGCCTATCACCATCTCCTCCTCATGAGAACCGTGATGGTGATGTTGAGCATACGTAGGATCATTTAATTTGTGACAAATAATCACCTCCAACAAATTTCAAAAAATAATTTGTGGCTAATTCCCCCTACAGGTGTACCAACTATTGATGAGCTGATCGAGGCTCACCAGGAGGCCCAGCAGCTGATGGAGAGGGCACACCAACAAGGGCAACAACAACTTGCCCGGTTGGGTGCCATGATCGGCGCCCTCCAGAGAGCCCATGGCCGCATGGGCCCAAACCCATCAGACCAACCACAATAATGGGACCACATGGCCATAAACTGTCTTTTCCATGTTGGACATTTGTTTGTCCCCTGTTGCCCTGTTGGCACCTTTTTTGTTTTAAGGCCACGTTGGCCTCTTTTCTTATAGTGTCCCACATTGGGACAGTGTGTAGTGTGTCATGGCTACTCCTAACCTAAACCAACCTTGTGGTGCATGATGCCAATGTTTTTCACACATGGTGTTCGTGAATAAAATGTGGACAACACACTCCTGTGTGATCCTTTGTGACAACACTCACAGGTTAATTTTTTAGCCTTTTAAATGAGCCAAACACACTGGGCCATGTTGGAACCACAGATATATATCGTCCCATATTAAACATGTCACCATACTGTACCATAACTACCGCCATGGGCCACAATGTGTAATGAATGTACCCTATATGAAACCCACATCCCTCCCCTCTCCACACACTTGTGTAGGTAACACAGATATGGACATAGTGTTGTTTAACAGAAACATTTATTTTTCTTTTTTTGCTATTTTTTGATTGGAAAAATTTTGGGTGGAAAAAAGGAAACAACCCACACAAGGGCAATACAATGCTAGAGTCAATTTTAAGAGCCAAGGTTGTGCATTGGCTAATAGTGATCTCTGTCTTCCTCATCCTCTGCTGGATCAGACAATGGGGCCTCCCCCACCTCCTCTTCGTACAGCCATCGGCCCTGGGAGGCAGAAGCTCTTGGGGGAGGTGGAGTATCACGAGCTTGTGGCGTCCTCACCATGCGTCTGGCGGGCGCAGTGGGCCATGCGGTGGTCATCCGGGGGAGCGGCAACGACGCCCCCCATCGCAGCGACCCATTCACGCCCACCTCCAGGACATGAAGCATGGCCCACTCTGCGATGTTCAGCTGCTCTGGCTCCATCCGGGTCAGCATTTCGCTGGCGATGTATCCGAAACCAGAGTCGGGGATCCTCTCTCGGTTGATGAGTACCTGTTTTGCCCAGGTACCCAGCTCCATATTGGGTGGGGCTGGTGGACGTTGGTGACGAATCTCAGAGCTGGGCCCTGGGCCCGGCCCCCCACCACTGGTCCCGGGCACTGGCTCTCCCGCAAATGTAGATGGGAGAGCCTCACCAGCTGCTGACTCCTCTTCACTGGAGCCAGATGCCAGAGGGGCCTGAAAAAGAAAGAAATAAAAAATCAACATCAACTACATGAAGCACTATCATTGATCACAATAGCACCCAAATATAGTCAATCAAACAGAGTGCAAAACACACCATGGAGAAAACCAAAAAACACAGGAGAAGAGCTGAGAGCACCAAAAGGACAACAACTTCACTAGTGCCGTATACTCACCTGAGGCGCCACATAGCTAGGTGAAGTGATCATAAACAAGAGCAACATTTAGAAAAACAATAAAAAGAAAAGAGGCATTTTAATCAACAGTGAAAGTCAAAGGTGAAGCAGATGGGCAAGGGTGACGAAGAAATGCATGCAAAAATTCACACCTGTGGTGAAAACATGGTGGTAAAGTCAAACACACCAACACAATTACCCACCTCCTGCGACGGGGCAGGGTCTTGGGCTGGGCCTACTGATGGTTGCGGACGGCGCATGCTACACTGTGTTCCACGCGGTCCCTCTTGGCCCATGGTGAAGGTGAGGAGGCCATAGTACCACAGAGTGGGCCTTGGGACCTCCTCAGCTCCAGCCCTGGACCATGCATCCATCCATTTCTTGTGGGCGCGCTGGAACACGGTGCGCAGGCCTTTGATCTTATCCACAACCATCACCAAATTCCATTTTTTATGGGGTTGGAGCCGATTAGCCAGCTCCACCAGAGGTTTGTAGGCCGCAGCCCGCACTGCCAGATCATGATGGGCAGGCAGGGACACCCACCACAGGCATTCGTGCTCCTGGTATAACGTTAGGAGTTGGGTCACAAACTCGTGATACTCGGCCATCTGAGAACAATTGTCACATATCAAAATGCATGCTATCAAACACCAGGTCAGCATACATCACACACTACTCTGTGTTTACATCCCCTCTGGTGGCACACAAAAAACATGTGTGGAGCTTGTACGTTTGCATGTGGGCAACCCTTGTTGAAGGAGGCTACATTATGCTATGGTGTAAATATAGTAGAGCCTATGTGAAGGGTTAATATTACAAATTGCTGTAATGATGGTCCCTAAAATAGGATCAACACACAGCTCACACACACTTTGAGTTAAACACAACCAAGTTCTGCATTAAACATTGTCACGGCAAGATAACCACATTATAATGTGTAGTACAGGACAAAGCTTCTCATTATGCTGAATCCACAACGCTAACTACACTTCTACATGACGCTACCGGAAGTCTCTTGGAATGCGCACAAGCAGCATGAAAAACATGATTACTTAAAAACACTAAACAATGAGGACGTCAATAATATACCCATGTGAGCACACGTACTGTCTGTTCAACAAAGACACTACTAGCTCAATGCACATTCCAGTCGGGGCAGGGGCTAGCCAGCAACAGGGATTATTTAACCAGACATTAACCAATCATAAAACACCAATTAGGCACATTACTTTGCAACACCTGCGTACACCCATGCTTCTGCTGATTACGTGACGACGCAGCGTTGTGATTGGTTACTTCACATATAAATGATCTCATGGCGGATGTCTGACATGCTTGCTGCTCAGAGTCATTAAGTAGTGATGTTCAAACATGAATGTTCATGCGTGTTTTTAGGTTCTCCCAATAAGAACATTTGATAACGCAATAGTGTAGTGTATGTGACGCCCAAGTGATGGAAGTAATGTTGCAGAATGAGGTTCACATACACTATTGTGTGCTGCCAAATGCCTGTTTGCTAGTTACTTTGAACCAAACACTTTTATAATTTAATTTTGTTGTTTCCATTTGCCATACAGGATCATGTTTGCAGGACGGTTGTGTCTTTATTAGCGGGGATTTAAATATTTGCGGACACATAATACTGTTGGTGAACAACACACACTGGGACGTACATGGCTAGTATCAGGCATGGATTTAGCCTTGTGGCATCAGCAAATGTATGGCTGTTGACATCACACCTTGACAACACATCTGGGGCTTGGCCACAACATGATGAATCATGAATACTCTTCTTCGTGGCATCACATATTAATCATCACCCACAAAGGCAGTGGTACGTGTTTAATTACATAGTGCTGATGTGTATTAATATGCGATTGTAAATAATTTCACATACATGTAGGGATGTGTCTTGTGCTGACACATGTACATTGTTGCCCCAGATATGGACTTACGTTTATTACGTTTGGCGTCAAGAAAGGGATCAAGGATGGCCAGGGCTGATCAGTGAGCATGCTTCCTTTTGTTTCAGGCCAATGTGGTTTGTGCCCTTGGAAAGGGTAATTATCTGTGCGTGCGAAGCTCACCACTGTTGGGATATGCTTTGGGCAAGTGGGCAGCAGATGTATCGTGCGCATTACTTTTTAGGTAAACATGTGGTTCCATTTGAGATAGTACTTATATGTTATGTTTCTCATATACAGGTGCTAATACGTGATATGATGTTTGACCCTGATGGAGATGTTATCGTGGCTCTTGCCTTAGTAGAATAGCAATTGTGGCTGGAGGATTGATATGAGAGGTTGCGGGCCCGCAGACAATGCCGTGTGTGGAGTCGGGATTGGCTTCACCTCCGGGAGACCCGAAGCCACATGCAGCTGTTACGTGAGCTGGGGGATCGTAGTCCGCATGATTTCAGAAACTACCACCGTATGTCCGAGAACTCTTTCACCTTCCTTTTGGAACGCGTACGGCCAATGATAGCCCGTCAGGACACTGTCATGCGTCGATCTGTATCAGCTGAGGAGCGTTTGGCAGTTACTTTGCGGTTCCTGGCTACAGGCCGGTCAAGGACCGACCTGTAATACACTTCACGTGTATCACTGTCCCTGCTGAGCCGCCTGATCCCTGAGACGTGTGAGACCATCTGGAGAGCTCTGCTGCCATCCTATATGCAGTTGCCAGAAACACCCGCTCAATGGATCGAAGTAGCCTGAGGCTTTGATAGCCGGTGGCAATTTCCAAACTGCAGTGGGGTATTGGATGGTAAACACGTGAGGATAACTAAACCCCCAAACTCGGGGTCTTTGTATTACAATTGCAAAGGTTATTTTAGTATAGTCCTCATGGCCCTGGTGGATGCGAACTATGAGTTCCCCTACGTAGACGTTGGAATGAACGGGCGAATCTCAGATGGGGGTGTGTTCACACACTGCTCCTTGTCACAAGAACTAAGGAGCGGTGGGCTGAACTTGCCCTCAAATGAAGAGACAAGCCATCATCTCAACTTTGCGTTTGTGGGGGATGAAGCATTCCCACTTCAGGCACACTTACTACGGCCATATACCCAGAGGACCCTTACTTCTGAGCAGCGCATTTTCAATTACCGGCTATCCCGGGCCCGTCGTGTGGTTGAAAATGCGTTCGAGATCATGGCCAATACATTCCGGGCTTTTCATACACGTAAACATATGAAACTGGAATCTATTGATGTGGTAGTGCTGGCCTGCAGTGTGCTGCATAACCTCCTGCGTCATAGGGATTGGTCATCATACACACCGGCAAGTTATGTGGATTCAGTGGACCCCACATCAGGGAAGGTCCGTCCAGGGGCTTGGCGTGAGACCGACCATGGCGTGGCACCACTCCAGCAGATGACACATGGTCGGACTCAGCAGGATGCCAGGAACAGTAGAGACGCAGACTGCTCCTATTTTAATGGCCCTGGGGCAGTGGGCTTGCGGCACCAGCAGGTGTAGTGAGGCTGGTGCTGTCAGGGCTGCACATGGTGGGCATTTTGTAGTCAGCAGGGTGGCTGCAACATGTATTGTTTCTTTTGATGTTATTGTGTGCACATGTTTTAGTTAGTTAGGTAGTTGCGGTATATTTCATTTTTTGGGGGTGGTGCACACTTTAACATCTTTTATTTCCTTTATTCTGAATTTGTGTGTCAATGTGTTTGTTGCGTGGTTAAAATTTAACCTGATGGCTTAATGTAAATTGTCTATTTTTATTTTTTATGGTTTTTGCAATTTGAAAAATAATAAGAAATTCTGTTTGGATCCAAATTACAACGTGTGAGACTCATTACTTGGGAAGGAGGGCAGGTTAACCAAGCTTTAGGGTGTACACAGTGCTTTATCACTCATTGTCACCTATGGATGGGTACGAGACACATTCTGTGTTGATATGCATGACCCAGGTTAAGCAATTTGTTCAACAGTGTATGTGGCAAATGTGTGTACATATACATTGTGGTGTGGTGTGGGCAGAGGGACACCTGGACACAACACATTCATCCAGCCCATGTTATTGTGGGGCATGTAGGTTGACTCAATTTGTGCTACACATGTGCACACACACATAGTCGAGTGGTGCAATGGCAGCTGGACAATGGCATGGACAAATGTAGGCACCTATGTTACAAGTATTTTGGGTATATTCTCACCTTCAGCTACAGACGCACACATAGCAAACCACATAGTATGGTAAGCCACAGACTGTGTAGCTCCAAACCGCTCCTGTGTGACGCGTGAGCATCTCCAAAGTGGATTTAAGCACACTTATCCACGACACAAGCGTATATTCCGTGTGAAAAGGCAACAAAATTGTGTCACGTATTAGCCAGCCTTCCTGCGCACCCTGCCCAATCAGGGCGCTATTGCGTTGTCCAATGATTGCATTTTGGGCGCGGTGTAGCGAAGTTTGGCATGCCTATGTGTTTGAGCCGCGGCACAGGTACACCCACATTCCATTAGTGATTGTGGCATGTGAAGCGTCGTCAGGAGGCAACCGGATGTTTCCCACAGGTTCTGTGGCAACTTCCGGGGAGCCACGTTCCCTTAGGTTGAGGGCACAATTGCTGTGTGTACATTCTGCATCAGCGTTCGGTAGCAGCCATCAAAAACGTGCATGCGCTCGTTCAGTTGTCTCCGATCGCCGGTGATAGTTGTGGCGTGTAAAGGTACCCTTACACATACTGAAGTAAGACTCACCAAATACTCATTGTGTGCATGAGGCCTTACAAATACTGGACCAAAACAGGATTTTAGATGGGCATAATATGCCTATATCTGTGTCTCCTCCTCCTTTTACTCATCCATCTCTTTTCATTTAGCATTTTTACATGTACTTGTGACTTTTCCATGTGTTTCAATATAGCGAGAAAAGACAAAACGGCAGCACTCACCAGCTTGTGACGTTTCTTTTATTCAAGGTCCAAAAGCAAAGGATCCATGAACATGTGTGGGGGAGGGAGGGGTGGAGGACATCAGACGACGGCTTGCCGTTTCGAGAGCAAAGACACGTGGAAGTGGCAACTGCCACGAAACGGCAAGACGTCGTCTGATGTCCTCCACGCCTCCCTCCCCCAAGCATGTTCATGGATCCTTTGCTTTTGGACCTTGAATAAAAGAAACGTCACAAGCTGGTGAGTGCTGCCGTTTTGTCTTTTCTCGCTATATTGCTATACATTGCTGCTATACGGACTGTGCACCACCGACGTGATTACTGCCGCTGGATTAACCCTGCATACACCTGATTAAGCTGCTAGCACTTGGATAGTGCCCAGTGTTTATCTATTGTAAACTGTTTTCCATGTGTTTGTTGTATCTTCTGAGTAGTTTGTCACCTTTTGGACAACTTAGAAGGTGTTTTCTATTTGTGTTTGTGTTTGCCAGCCATTGTTTTCAATGGTGTTCGACGTTGTTCGATGAACATTCAACGAACATTTGACAAACACACCCCCAATTCGATGAATCGAATCGAATTCGAACACTAGGGTGGTGGCTCATCTCTACTCATAAAAAGCCTTTTAGGGGGAACCATAAAGATTTGGCAATGACTTGTATGAGGCCAATAAAAACCTTTTAGGGGTACCACAAAGATTTGGCCATCACTTTGGAAGTACACTGAGCTGTAGGTTGATTTTCTGCTAAGGGGGAAAAAAAATAAATCTTTAAATCTTCTTTCTTAGCAAGTGTGACACGAGCTGAGTGTGACCGGGAGCGCAAGTGCAGACGAAAGTAACTGTGTGACTTGTGATTCAGTGACTTTGGATTCATGGAGTTTGGAAGGGAGGACTTACTGAATTGCTGGTTGTATTTTATTAATACTTTGCATTTCCTTTTACTTATCATTTCTGTCTGGTGCAATCCCCATTAGGAAATGAGCTCCATAATTGACAATGCCATCCAGTGTACATATTGCCACATGTATGCAATCCTTGAACAGCCGGTCGAGGGTACATACTGCTGTGTGAGATGTGAGCATGTTGTGCATTTGGAATCCCAGATACTGGATCTAAATGAACAACTGGCAATGCTGAGATCAATAGACAATATGGAAAGGAGTCTGCTGCTCACTGAGCAGCTGCTCAATGGGATAGATGTGGGGGAGGATGGTAGAATGGAGATGCAGGACAGTGAGGCAGCTAGCTGGGTGACAGTTAGAAGGCGGGGTAGAGGGAAGAGTACCAGGGAGGCTAGCCCTGATCTGGCACACCCCAATAAATTTGAAAAGTTAGCAGATGAGAGGGGTGTCAGTACAGGGATAGCACTGCTGCAGCAGGGCATGTCCTCTGAAAGCCGGAGGAGTGTCAGCTCCAGTAAGGGGGAAAACAGGAGAGAAGGGCAGGCCAGACAGGTGCTGGTAGTAGTAGTGGACAGGTAGTGGTAGTCAATTATTAGGGGAACAGATAGTGCAATCTGTCACAAAGACAGGGATCGTCGAACAGTGTGCTGCCTACCTGGCGCTCGAGTCCGGCACATCGCTGATCGGGTTGACAGATTACTGGGAGGGGCTGGTGAGGACCCAGCGGTCATGGTGCACAATGACAAATTTAGAGGTAGGTGGAAGGTCCTTAAAGATGATTTCAGGGAATTAGGCTGCAAGCTTAAGGCAAGGACCTCCAAGGTAGTATTCTCTGAATAACTGCCTGCACCACGTGCCACACCAAATAGGCAACAGGAGATTAGGGAGATAAATAAGTGGCTCAGTAACTGGTGTGGGAAGGAGGGGTTTGGGTTCCTGAAGAACTGGGCCGACTTCTCTGTTGGCTACAGGTTCTATGCTAAGGACGGGCTGCATCTCAATGGGGAGGGTGCAGCTGTGCTAGGGGAGAAAATGGCTAGAAGGTTGGAGGAGTGTTTAAACTAGGGATTTGGGGAAGGGTATTCATTGTACAGGAGGGGAAGATAGTGTAAATAGTAACCTGAGCACAAGTAATAAAATTGGGGGTGGCATGGGGGGTGCGGTTAGAACCGTCAATATAGTAGGAAGGAATAGAGGTAAAGAGAGATGCATAAAGTACATGTACACTAATGCCAGAAACCTCACCAACAAAATGGAGGAATTAGAATTGATTTTGTTGGAAAATAATTATGACATGGTGGGGATATCGGAGACATGGCTGGATGAGAGCCATGACTGGGCTGTTAATTTACAGGGCTATAGTCTGTTCAGAAATGACCGTACAAATAGGGGAGGGGGACGGTACACTATAAAAATGGGTGAGGGAGAGGTGTCTGTTTATACGTAAAATCATCCTTAACCTCTTAGTGATGGAGCCAATTTCCACCTTAATGACCAGACCGTTTGTTTGCAATTCTGACCAGTGTCCATTTATTAGGTAATAACTCTGGAACGCTTCAACGGATCCTAGCGATTCTGAGATTGTTTTTTTTGAGACATATTGAACTTCCTGTTAGAGGTAAATTTAGGTCGATAATTTTGAGTTTATTTGTGAAAAAAATAAAAAATTTGGCGAAAATTTTGAATATTTTGCAATTTTCTAATTTTTAATTTTTATTCTGTTAAACCAGGGAGTTATGTGACACAAAATAGTTCATACATAACATTTCCCACATGACTACTTCACATTAGCACAATTTTGGAAAAAAAAATTTTTGGGTTAGGAAGTTATAAGGGTTGAAAGTACATCTGCAATTTCTCAATTTTCCAGCAAAATTTACAAAACCATTTTTTTAGTGACCACATCAAATTTGACGTCCCTTTGAGTGACATACATAACAGAAAACACCCAAAAGGGACACCATTCCAAAAACTGCACCCCTCCAGCTACTCAAAACTACATTCAAGAAGATTATTCACCTTTTAGGTGCTTCACAGGAACTAAAGCAAAGTGGAAACAAAAAAATGGACATTTTAACACAGGTGGTTAACTTCAGATCATCATCCCTGTGTGGTCATAAGGGGTTAAGTTCATATCATCATCCCTGTGTGGACACAAGGGATTAACTGCAGATCAGGTAACCCCTTCTGACCACACAGGGGGTTAACTGTAGATCACCCGTGTGGTCATTCAGGGGTTAACTCTGCCTCTGTCCCGGCACATGCAGAGCAGCGGCGCCGGGACAGAGGCAGAGAGAAGACGGCGATGCTGCAGGACAGGACGGCCGGCATCGGAGGTTGGAAAGTATGAGAGGCAGGGAAGGGGAATTAGAGGGAGGCCGGAGGGCTGTGGATCAGAGGGGGGCAGGGGGAGGGGGGGATGACCGGAGGGGTGATGCCCTTGGGGGAAGGTGGGGGATGACTGGAGGGGTGCGGACCAGGAAGAAGGGGCGGGGAGTTACAGGATGGATGATGACATGGGGGGGATGACCAGAGGGGTGAGAACCTTGGGAGGCAGGGAATGACATTTGATCAGATCAGATGGAGTTATGAGGAGGCACCGGGAGCTGGGGAGCGGAGAAGGGAGGAGGGGGAGCGGAGATCATGGAGATCAGTGGTGGCAAACTGGGTAATAAGGGGTTAATGCCAGCTTTTTGGCAGCTGGCACTAAGCCTGAGATTCATAACGTCTGGCCAATACTAGACCGGGCCATTGGGAATCTCTAGTAAACTGTAAAGAAAACGCAACACAGAAAAAAATATTTTTATTGGAAAAAAAACACAAACACATATTTAGACCCCATCTTTATTACTGTGACGTCCAATGTAGTCCAGTGGGATGGTCTGACGTAGTCCAGTGGGAAGGTCCAACATAGTCCAGTGGGAGGTCCCGCAATGATTCTCATTCAGATGATGATCTGAATTTAACCCCCTATATGGTCTCAAAGAGGTTAACTGCAGATCAGGTAACCCCTTGTGACCCCACAGAGATGATGATCTGATGTTAACCCCCTGTATGGTCACAAGGGGTTAACTGCAGATCATCATCTCTGTGTGATCACAAGGGGTTACCTGATCCGCACTTAATCCCTTGTGACCACACAGGGATGATGATCTGCAGATAACCCCTTGTGACCACACAGGGATGATGATTTGAAGTTAACCCCATGTGACCACACAAGGGGTTAACTTCAGATCATCATCCCTGTGTGGTCACAAGGGGTTAACTGTAGATCAGGTAACCCATTGTGACCACACAGGGGGTTAACTGCAGATCACCCCTGTGTTGTCATTCAGGGGTTAACTCTGCCCCTGTTCCGGCGCATGCAGAGCACCGGCGCCGGGACAAAGGCAGAGAGAAGATGGCGACGCTGCAGGACGGGACGGCCGACACCAGAGGTTGGTAAGTATGAGAGGCAGGGAAGGGGGGCTGGGGGAGGCCGGAGGGGTGCGGATTGGAGGGGAGGTTGGGGGGAACCAGGGGATGACCGGTGGGGTGATGCCCTGGGGGGAAGGTGGGGGATGACCGGAGGGGTGCGGACAGGGGGAGATTCGGGAGTTACAGGAGGGGAGATGACCTGGGGGGAGGATGACCAGAGGGGTGAGAAACTGGGGGGGCAGGGAATGACAGGAAAAACTCCATCCGATCTGACGTTTGATCAGATCGGATGGAGTTATGAGGAGGCACCAGGAGCTGGGGAGTGGAGAAGGGAGGAGGGGGAGCGGAGATCATGGGTGAGGTGGGAGCGACATTGTGGGGCCATTGAGGGGACCCGCAGGAATGGCATCCCTATGCGATCTGACATGTCAGATCACATAGAGATGCAGCGGAGGCGGCAGGTTTTACCACTGGCCGCCGCCATTTTGAGATGGTCAGGGGGAGGGATGGGGGTGGGGGGGATGATCACCGGTACTGGGGGTCTCAGTGGAGTTAAAGGTTAATGCTTTCACTGTGGAGTGCCCGGTGACCAACTCAGTCAAATAATATACACATGTAAGTTAATAGGGTGAATGACTGGCATCAACCTGAAAGTGTAGGTGCAAACAGAAAAAATACTCTATAGGAAAGGTTATTTGATGCGACTATAGGGTGAATGACTGGCATCAACCTCAAAGTGTAGGTGCAAACAGAAAAATACACTCCACAGTGGCCACTGTTGAAACTAAGTCTTCCATTTTGCATTTTATCTAGAGCAGTGAAAGCTATAATCCATATGCATTGTATCTGTATTAGCTGTGCAGTCCAGCCACTCTATGCACTCATGAATGTGCACACATAGTGTTTAGTATCGCATCAGATAACCTTTCCTATAGAGTATTTTTTCTGTTTGCACCTACACTTTGAGGTTGATGCCAGTCATTCACCCTATTAACTTACATGCGTATATTATTTGACTGAGCTCCCTCCTTATTCCCCTCCCCCCGCCCTGAGACCAGCTGAGGTCTCCATCTTGTTGGAGTCCAACATACACTTTTCCTGTTTTTAATTATAAATAGAGGCATATAAACCCATACACACTTCATACCTTCATTAGTCATAGAGCTAGGACCCAGTGAGATGGAAGCACCTTGGCGTTGGTCACCGGGCACTCCACAATGGCCACTGTTGAAGCTATGTCTTCCATTTTGCATTTTATCTAGAGCAGTGAAAGCTATGATCCATTTGCATTGTATCTGTATTAGCTGTGCAGTCCAGCCACTCTATGCACTCATGAATGTGCACACATAGTGTTTAGTGTCGCATCAGATAATCTTTCCTTTAGAGTATTTTTTCTGTTTGCACCTACACTTTGAGGTTGATGCCACTCATTCACCCTATTAACTTACATGTACCACAGGACTGGTGTATAGCAAATGTGGTACCAATATTCAAAAAGGGGACTAAAACTAAACTTGGAAATTATAGGCCAGTAAGCCTAACCTCTACTGTGGGTAAAATCCTAGAGGGTTTTCTAAGAGATGCTATATTGGAGTACCTGAAGAAAAATAACCTCATGACCCAATATCAACATGGGTTTACAAGGGACCATTCCTGTCAAACTAATTTGATAAGCTTCTATGAAGAGGTAAGTTCTGGACTGGACCAAAGAAATGCAGTGAACGTGGTGTATATGGACTTTTCAAAAGCTTTTGATACGGTGCCACACAAAAGGTTGATACATAAAATGATAGCAATGAGGATAGAGGAAAATATGTGTAAGTGGGTTAAGAACTGGCTTAGTGATAGGAAACAAAGGGTGGTCATTATTGGAACACACTCAGAATGGGTCAAAGTTAACAGTGGGGTACCACAGGGCTCAGTGTTGGGCCCGCTTCTTTTTAACATATTTATTAATGACCTTGTAGTGGGCATACAGAGTAGAATCTCAATATTTGCAGATGACACTAAACTCTGTAGGGTAATGAATACAGAGGAGGACAATGTTATATTACAGGAGGATTTATGTAAACTACAAGCTTGGACTGATCAATGGCAAATGAGCTTTAATGGGGATAAATATAAGGTCATGCATTTGGGCAGAGGAAATAAAATGTATAATAATGTGCTTAATTGTAAAACACTGGGCAAAACTATCATTGAAAAAGACCTGGGTGTATGGGTAGATGACAAACTCACATTTAGTGGCCAGTGTCAGGCAAATAAAATAATGGGATGCATTAAAAGAGGCATAGATGCTCATGAGGAGAACATAATTTTACCTCTATACAAGTCACTAGTGTGACCACACTTAGAATACTGTGTACAATTCTGGTCTTCAGTGTATAAGAAAGACATAGCTGAACTAGAGTGAGTCCATAGAAGAATGACAAAAGTCATTAGAGGACTGAGGGGTCTGCAATACCAAGACAGGTTATTAAACTTGGGGTTATTTAGCTTGGAGAAACGAAGGCTTAGGGGTGATCTTATAATAATGTATAAATATATGAGGGGACAGTACAGAGACCTTTTTAATGATCTCTTTACTCTTAGGCCTGAGACAGGGACAAGGGGGCATCCTCTATGTCTGGAGGAAAAAAGGTTTAATCATAATCACAGATTCTTTACTGTAAGAGCAGTGAGACTATGGAACTCTCTGCCATATGATGTTGTAATGAGTGAGTCACTACTAAAATTTAAGAAGGGACTAGATGCCTTTCTTGAAAAATATAATATTACCAGTTATATATACTAGATTCTTTGACAGGGCGTTGATCCAGGGAATTGGTCTGATTGTTGTATCTGGAGTCAGGAAGGAATTTTTTTCCCCATTGAGGAACTTAGTGTTGCCACATGGTTTTTTTTTGCCTTCCTCTGGATCAACATGTTAGGCTATGGGTTGAACTAAAAAGTCTTCCTTCAACCTTAAAAACTATGTTACTATTTATGTTACTTGTTTGAGGCAAAAAAAAAGCCTTTTAGGGGAACCACAAAAATTTGGTAATCACTTTTTCTACGCAAAACACACAGCTTTAGCAATGCACACAGATTTCTTAATCACTTGTTCCCAGAAAAAAGATGCCTATGTCCGGAAGGACCCTCTCGTCCTCCTGTTCTATCTAAAAGAAAAATTGAGTAGTACATCCACACAGTAAGTGTTGGGAAAAAAGAGGAGTATGATGCTTCTCTAACCCCTCCACAGCCTCTCCGCTCATCAAACATGTCCTACCCGCTATCCTGCACAGTCATATGGTAAAAGAAAAGCATCACCCCAAATGCAGTAATTGCTTTTTAATCCCATGAGTTACCAAACAAAGCCAAGAATGCCGACTTTTTAGAAAATTATTCTGGTTTCCCCTCACAATCCGAATTGCTCATGTTTGCGTCAAATTTTGAAATTGTCGACCATGTTCGGGGAAAGTTTGCTCTCTACCCAGAGTACCAATAATATCGTCGTACAGCAGCAAGGCATGGGCTATGCATGAGACAGGGTCTAAGCCAGCATTTACAGCTCAGTTAAAATTAAAAGGTAGGTGAGTGACCAGTGTACGGGAGCTGGGGGCCCTGATTCCCCACATGCAACAACTTAAACTGTTTTTCTGCTTAACTCAGATGGCACAAATAACAGCTTCATAGATTATGATTGTTAGACAAATTTAAGGATAGTAAGATAGGTAGATGACAGGAAGATGATGGAAAGTAACTACAGGGCTGCCAGTCTAAGAGCCCTACTGCTACAGGAAACAAACAACTAGGGGACCTAATTAGGGATACCCTTCTTCAATTTACAAAATTAGAGCCAGGCACCAGGAAAGTAGTATAAATTGTCCCACAGTAATACAATTGTATAATAACACAGAATGGATGCATGGGACAATCCTATAACAAGGCCTGACCCAGAATTTCAAGCTTAAACTTTGATCTGTAAAAGGGGGATGAATGACAAGTGCAGGCCTGTCACTGAAAAAGCCATGCCAATTTCAATTTCAGGCATTACACATCAAGCTTGGAATCTCAAAATTTTCCAAAATTAGAGGCAGAAACCACTAAAGTGGCATCAATTGCCTCAGAGAACAAATAGAATGAAAAGTAGATTAATGCAGTACAGTAAAAACTACATCATCACCTATTCTGCCAGTCTGCAACTCGAGTGGAAGAGTCTTTGGAGATCCATGACTTGTTCACCTTGATGAAAATTAGACAGTCTATACTTTCAGGGAATGTTCTTGGAGTTAGAAGCCTAGAATTGCAATCCACACTGAGTAACTCACTGCTGTCTTGGGATAAGCACTCTTAAAGGGATACTGTCAGGCCATTTTTCAGTATGATACTAATAATACCCTTGAATAGTGCCTGGACAGACCTTTTAAAAACATGTAAAACCTTTATTGAGCACTTTCTAGTTTCCATGTAATCAGCATATTTATATCCTGCAAAGAGCTGGTGCATTAGTCCTCTCCATTATATTTCCAATTGAATAGTCCAGTTGATGTATAAGTGTTATCTAAATATCCACACCCATCCAGACTTGTGTTCACTCCCTCCCTTCTGTGCTCTGGACTGGGAGGGGGAGAGTGTTTTGTGCTGCAGCCTGTAAGATTTCTACATGTATATATAAACTTTGGTTTTCCTGAAGGCATGTAATGTGTGTATCTGCTGAGCAAATGATAAAATGTTCTTATAATCACATAGAGATATCTTAGACTGTACACACTGCACATATGTCTCATACATACCATTACATGAAGAGCTGCAGCTAAACTCCCCCCTCACCCCCTCCCTTCTCTGTATGCTGTAAATGAGTCACACAACAGACAGATTAGAGAAAGGCATGGCAGTGTAATAAAGCATGAATATTCAATCACTGAGTGGGAGTGGAAAGCAGAGAAATCACTGTGAGTGACAGAGGGAATTAATCTTTTATTTTGAAGTTTACAGAGGATAGGAGGGAAGTATAAACAATAGAAAAACATGACTTGACAGAGCTTAGAGAAAGGAATTAGAAAAGGATAGCAGTTACAATTGGATTTTTGGCCTTACAGTTTTCCTTTATCTTCGTCTCCAAGCTTGTTCTGATACTTCAGCATGTGCACTTCTCTTTCCAGGGAGGGCAGCATGTTGCAGAATTTACTCTTGTATCGTGCATCTAACAGAGTGGCAATCCAGTAGTCAGCAATATTTCTAATTTTAAAAATATGTGCCTCATGCTGCATATAGCTGCAGCAAGAAGGCGTTCATGTGTCAAGTGCTTCCATAAAGTCCAAGTCCTTGTTGTGTTGGTTGTGGAGTAACACTCAAGCTTGCTTCTTCAATCCCCTCCCATCCACTTTGGACAATGGAGAAGGGATCAATACCTTGTTCATCTCCTTATTGTTGATCACCTATCACTGCTTTCTCCTCATTCTCCTCCATTTGTTCCTCGGCTACAGCACCTTCACTTACAGTTTGTCTGGTACAATGAGCTGCTCTTTATAGCTCTACTACACCCTCCCATACCGCCCGCCTGTGCAACAACAGTCCGGACCTTAGAGATATTGGTATCCTTTCAGCATCTTCCACTGCTTCATTCATTTTCCTCTGGGACTACCACCTCCTCTTATAATCTATTCAAAGTGTGCTCCAGCCTGGAAATTACTTGAATAGTGATGCTCATGATGGCATCATCAGTACTAACCATCTTAGTAGCCATTTTGAAACTGTGCAAAAGGTTGCAGAGATCTTTCATCTGTGCCCACTCCACAAGCGTGATTTGCCACACTTCTGGATCACGTTAGCTCGGGCTTTGCATCATGACAAACTGCACCAGGGCTCATTGCTGCTGTCGTAGTCACTGCAACATGTGCAGAGTGGAATTCCACCATAGCAGCACATTACATATCAACCGGTTAACTGGTAAGACCTCTGTAGTAATGCAGGTCAATGAGTCGTGCGGGATGCGAATGGTGGAAGTGACCACAAAGCGATTGTGCCTTCCGCAGCAGCACAACCAGACCAGAATTGTGGTATAGAAGTTGCTGTGCCAAACAGTTGAGGACGTGATGTAGGGCCACAACCAGGTTATCACTATTATCAAACACGGCATTCCCTGGCTCCAGGCTTAGTGAAGACAGCCATTTCTGAAACTGGGCCTAAATAGCTGTCCACAACTCTTCAGCTTTGTGCCTGCATTCTCTGAAGCATTTTATATGAAGACTGCCTGATTGCGGTGAGTGCTGGCAGCACAGTACGGAGGTGGGTAGGATTCTCTCTGCACTGATGGAACATGTGTCACATTAGGGGAAAGGTTAAGGGTGCAGGTGAAGGCCCTAGAGAAGGGGAAGGAGTAAAAAGCCATGAAGGAAATGGTAGACACAGAGGTTTGTTCCGCAAGACTTGGGGATTTTAAGACTTGTGGAGAATCCCCTTCCATGCCTGCCTTGCAGCCAACAGAGGAACCCAGCGCCCAGTCAGCAAGATGTACAGTACAATTGAAACCAGAAGTTTACATACACTATATAAAAAATGCATGTTTTTCTCACTATGTGACATGAAATCAGAATAAACCTTTTCAATTTAAGCTGAATTAGGATTACCATAATTATTAATATTTGCCAAATGCCAGAATAATGAGAGAGCAAATGTTTTAAGGATTTTTTTTATTTTCTGCAAAGTCACAAGTTTATATACATTTCTTTACTATTTGGAACTATTGCCCTTAAACTGTATGACTTGGGTTAAATGTTCTGGACATCCTTCCACAAGGTTCTCACAATAGTTAATAGGAATGAGCCCATTCCTACTGACAAAACTGGTGTAACTGAGCCATGGTTGTAGGTCACCTTGCGTGCACCTGCCTTTTCAGCGTTCCCCATAAATTTTCAATAGCACTGAAATCACGGCTTTTTTATTGTTACTCCAAATATTAACATTGTTATCCTTAAAGGGAACCTGTCAGGTGGTTTATGTTCCCCCAGCTATCACTATCTGTACCTGTAGCTTCATAGTACTATTCTAATCATCCCTGTCTGAGCATAGTGTAATTTGAAAGGTGAAAAAAAAGCATTTATACACTTACATTACAGTCTACACCTTTGGAAGAGGAGGACTGTCTGGCAGGATAATAGTTAACTCACTATTAACTTGCATGGCTAAAGGACCTGTGTGATGTAACAATCATGTGACCATAGTGGGCGAAGCTAAGCAAGCAAACTCATATTATGTTATAGGGACTTAGCTCCACCTATTGTAGTCACATGGTTATGACATCATATCAGGTCTCCCAAAATGTTCTAACATAAGGCTGAAATGTTAACTATTAACCTGCCAAACAGTCTCCGTCTTCCATGCTGGAGACTGACTGCCTCATTACATAAGGAAATATAAGTGTATAAATGCTTTTCTATCACCTATAACATTACGCTATGAGATCAGACAGGGATGGTTATACTGGTATTTTAAAGCTGCAACTACAGACAGTAATGGCTAGTGAAGCATAAACTAGCTGACAGGTTCCCTTTAAGCCACTTGGTAACCAGTTTTGCCGTATGCTTTGGGTCATTGTTCATTTAGAAGACCAATTTCCACCCGAGCTTTAATTCTAGGCTAAGGTCTTGAGAAATTTCTGTATTGCCACATAATCTTCATTCCTCATGATGTCATCTATTTTGTGAAGTGCACCAGTCCCTCCTGCAGCAAAACAAGCCCACAACAAAATGCTGACACCTCCTGTGTTGCACAGATGGGATATTGTCCTTAGGCTTCCAAAATTATTCCTTTTTCCTTTTTCCGGATGAATCTGGGAGTATCCGATTTTAGCCGAATTCATTCCTCGCCTCAAAACCCATGCAAGAAAAGCCGGGGAAGATCCATATTCTGCCACCGATATATGTGGGTGAGATGTGTCTGAGGGATGTGATCACGATCTCTATATAAACAATGGCGGATAGCGTTACTCACTAATCGGTGCTCCTAGGTCTTATCAGCTACTTGGATGTCCGGAAGGATGATGCAGTGATAAGTTAACAGTCTTTATTTACAATACCATGAATAGATGAGATGCCAGGGAAGATAAAGGGATGAAGATGAGGTAGGAGTTGGCACTGTAGATTAGAGCTGTTATAGATGCACCAGATTACAGGTAACAAGAGAATCCTACCTCCAGTCCTGAAGCATGAGGTCAGAATGGTGGAGAGAGACAAAGCAGGAAGAGAAGCATTCCCAAGGAGGAGTTACAGACAGAAAATAATTATGGGAGGTAAGACATACAGTGAAATGCACAATGACCAGTAGATGGCAGCAAGGATAGCAGATGCATAGATTATACAATTAAAGCACAACATTACAAATGTCCATGTATGGCTGAAAGTCATAGATAAACTGGGAACAGCACACTCCCCGTCTGAAATCCTTGGATTTCACTAAATAAACAGTTCCAAATTTGGGGTATTTACCGGAATGCGCGAAGGAATACCTCAACCTGTAAGATAAAAGAAACAATGTATGCATGCAACAATAGCCAAAAATAGAACAAGGTAGACGAATGTCTGCAACAAGTTCCTGAAGTAGTCCAAAGGATAACCCATCTTCAGATTGGAGAAGTCGCGCTAGGCCAAACTGTCTCCAACCCAATTGTAATCCAAAGGCTGAGTTACTAGGAAGAGTTCCTTTGGTTGGACGGAATTAATCCTCAACCGGTATGAGCAGGATAATCTCCGATATAGGTCTAATGAAGGATTTGGGGTCACCTTGCTTGGCAATAGTGATGAGCGAGTATGCTCTGCGCTGCTCGGTACTCGCACGAGTATCACTGTACTAGGGCTACTCGGCGAGCACCGAGTAATCTCGCGATACTCGTGCTGTGCTCGTGGTCCTCATCCCTGCATGTTGGCGCTCTTTAGAGAGCCAGCCCACATGCAGGGATTGGCTGGCAGACCACTGCAATGCCACAGCCCTGTTAGTTGTGGCATTTCAGTGATTGGCCGGCCTGCACAGCGTGACCGAGCCTTTATAAGACCCGGCCGCGCTGTGCTCTGCACACAGCCATCCAGACAGTGAGTGTAGGGAGAGTGTCTGCTGCTGCTTAGGGACAGATTTTCGGCCCTCATAGGTAGATCCAGAGCAGGGCTGCAAACTGTTGCAGACCACAACAGTCCTTCTCAGGACTAATCTAGGAGGATATAGGCAGGGTGATCCAGATCAGGATCCAAGCTTTTCTGTGACCATAACAGTCACCAGACTGTTGTACTTACTACCTTGATACAGGTTAGGGACTAAAATCCTACTCTCCTGTGACCTGAACAGTCACCAGACTGTTGTACTTACTACCTTGATACAGGTTAGGGACTAAAATCCTTCTCTCCTGTGACCATTACAGTAACCAGACTGTTGTACTTACTACCTTGATACAGGTTAGGGACTAAAATCCTTCTCTCCTGTGAACATTACAGTCACCAGACTGTTGTACTTACTACCTTGATACAGGTTAGGGACTAAAATCCTACTCTCCTGTGACCATAACAGTCACCAGACTGTTGTACTTACTACCTTGATACAGGTTAGGGACTAAAATCCTACTCTACTGTGACCATTACAGTCACCAGACTGTTGTACTTACTACCTTGATACAGGTTAGGGACTAAAATCCTTCTCTCCTGTGAACATTACAGTCACCAGACTGTTGTACTTACTACCTTGATACAGGTTAGGGACTAAAATCCTTCTCTCCTGTGACCATTACAGTCACCAGACTGTTGTACTTACTACCTTGATACAGGTTAGGGACTAAAATCCTTCTCTCCTGTGACCATTACAGTCACCAGACTGTTGTACTTACTACCTTGATACAGGTTAGGGACTAAAATCCTTCTCTCCTGTGACCATAACAGTCACCAGACTGTTGTACTTACTACCTTGATACAGGTTAGGGACTAAAATCCTTCTCTCCTGTGACCATTACAGTCACCAGACTGTTGTCGCTGTATACAGGCAAAATGCGCAAGGGCGTTGGCAAGGGCGTTGGCAAGGAACAAGGAAGTGGACGTGATGGTGGTGCAGGCAGAGGCCGAGGTCGTGTGCAAGCACTAATTTCGCAACAACAAAGTGGCACATCTACTCGCTCGCACGTCCTGTCCCAAATTCTTGGGGCCGGCAGCAGTACACCACTCTTGAACCAAGACCAGTGTCAACAGGTTGTTACTTGGATAGCGGATAATGCTTCAAGTCAGATGGGCACCTCCACAAACACCCTGTCTTCCACACGGTCAAGTGTCAGTAGCCGTGATACTGCACCGCACATTTCCCAACCTGATCCTCCTTCCTACCACCAGGCCGAGTACACGTCCACGGACATTACTGATCCCACAGTTGGACACTCGGAAGAGCTGTTCACGTATCCATTCGCAGAATCTGGCCTCTCGCCAGCTCCTGTTGAAGTGGGTGATGAGGAGATGGTATGTACAGATGCCCAAATATTTGAGCAGCCATGTTCTCACGAACGGAACATTGGCAACCTGTCTCAACAAGGGGTGGACGATGATGAGACACAATTGCCAAGAAGTCAGGAGGAAGATCAGGGTGCGGAAGAGGAAGACGACGTGGTGGATGATCCAGTAGCTGACCAAACCTGGCAGGAGGATATGCAGAGCGAGGACAGAAGTGCACAGGGGGAGAGAGGCGTAGCATCCCAACAGGCAGTACGAAGCAGGGTCGTGTCCGCAGGCAGAAGGCAGGCAACCGTTCCCTAAAACAACAACACGACTCAAGGTGCCTGTGCAAATGTTAGGTCTTCCCAAGTCTGGGAGTTTTTTAAGTTGGCTCCAGATGACTCTAAAAAGGCCATTTGCAACACCTGCCATGTCAGTATCAGCAGGGGTACGAAAACTAGCAGCCTGACCACCACCAGCATGATCAGGCACATGTCAGCCAAACACCTGATTTTGTGGGAAGTACAACAGAGTCAACGAGCGGTGCTTGCTGATGTCACTGCTACGTCTTCGCGTGTTGTGTGTGCGAGCCAATCCCCTGTCCATGCTGGCCGCGAACAAGCCTCCGGCCCTGCACCTGAAGTTGCCCACGCACAAATAACACCACCATCAAGCACGTCCTTGTCCCAGCGCAGCGTTTAATTATCCATTCAGCAAACCTATGAACGCAGGCGCAAATACGCTGCCAACGTCCCACATGCCACTGTCCTCAATTCTCACATTTCGCGACTCATAGCGCTAGAAATGTTGCCTTTCAGGCTGGTGGAGACGGAAGCATTCCGCGACCTGATGGGGGCTGCTGTCCCACGTTACTCGGTCCCCAGCCGCCACTATTTCTCCAGATGTGCCGTCCCCGCATTGCATAACCACGTGTCCCAAAGCATCACACGTGCCCTGAACAATGCTGTTTCAGCCAAAGTCCACCTAACCACAGACACGTGGACAAGTGCTTGTGGGCAAGGCTGCTACATCTCCTTGACGGCACACTGGGTTAATATTGTGGAGGTTGGGACCCAGTCTGAGCGAGGGATGGAACACGTCCTTCCCACACCAAGGATAGCAGGCCCTACCTCTGTCAGGGTTTCACCGACACTCTACAGCTCCGGAATGTCATGCTCCTCAGCCTCCTCCTCCTGCGCATCCTCATCCACTGTACCCTCCACACCAGTCCCAAGCTGGAAGCACTTCAGCACTGCCTCTAGGAAGCGGCAACAGGCTGTGCTGAAGCTAGTCTGCATAGGTGACAAACCCCACAATGCAGAAGAGGTGTGGACAGCTCTGAAACAGCAGGCAGATCACTGGCTCACACCTCTGAACCTAAAGCCAGGAAAGGTCGTGTGTGACAATGGCTGGAACCTGGTGGCAGCTTTGAGGCAAGGCCAGCTGACGCATGTTCCATGCGTGGCCCATGTGCTCAACCTGGTGGTTCAGAGGTTTATAAAGTCATACCCAGAGCTGTCTGAACTGCTGGTAAAAGTTCGCCGTCTGTCTGCACATTTTCGCAAGTCACCTGCTGCTTCAGCCGACCTTGCCGGCTTTTAGCGCCGTTTGCGTCTTCCGGCCCACAGACTGGTGTGTGATGTCCCCACGCATTGGAATTCAACTCTGCACATGTTGGTCAGGATATGTGAGCAGAAGAGGGCAGTTGTTGACTACCTGCATCACCTAAGCCGTCGGAAAATGGGTCAAACTCCACACATAACACCTGAGGAGTGGAGATGGATGTCGGACCTATGTACCGTCCTCCAAAACTTTGAGGACTCCACCAAGATGGTGAGCGTTGATGACGCCATTATTAGCGTCACCATACCACTACTCTGCCTTCTAAAACGGTCTCTGCTGAAAAACAAAGAGGATGCATTGCAGGCGTAGCGCGATGACTTGGAGCAAAAAACAGTAGTGGGTGTGGGTGATAACACACAGCCCAGCCTTATCTCATCACAACGTGCAGTGGAGGACTATGACGAGGAGGAGGAGGATAAAGATATGGAGCAACTCTCTGGCCAAATTGAGGATATGACATGCACACCAGTCATACCCTCGATTCAGCGTGGCTGGCCAGAGGACAGGGGAGATGAGGAGGAGGAGGAGGACAGCATGTTGTCATCGTGTTGGTCTGGATACTGAAGTGATGGCTGTTAAGAGTCTGGCGCACATGGCTGACTTTATGGTAAGCTGCCTGGCTCGTGACCCTCGCGTTCAGAACATCTTGGCCGACAATCAGTACTGGTTGGCAACACTGTTAGACCCACGCTACAAGGAGAACTTTATGTCTCTCCTTCCTGAGGCGGAGAGGTCAGCCAAAATGCAGCAGTTCCAGAAGGCCATAGTCACGGAATTAGGCAAATCATTCCCCTCACAAAACGCTAGCGGTATAGGTCAGGAATCGGTGGACAACAAAGGCGTACGGCCGAGAGGGGCACAAGTCCAATCCGCCAGAGGTAGAGGAACAGTCTTTACGATGTGGGACAGTTTTCTCAGCCCCTCACGTATCACAGCCCCTGAGGTGCGGGGTAGTGCCACAAGAAATGCTAAGTTTGGCCAGATGCTGAAGGAGTACCTTGCAGATCGAACAACTGTACTGCAAGATTCCTCTGTGCCTTACAATTATGTGGTCTCCAGGCTGGACACGTGGCATGAATTGGCTCTCTGAAGTCCTGGCCTGCCCTGCCGCTAGCGTTTTGTTAGAGCGTGTTTTCAGTGCCGCAGGTGGAATCATTACTGATAAACGCACCCGCCTGTCAACTGAAAATGCTGACAGGCTGACTCTGATCAAGATGAACAAGGGTTGGATTGGGCCAGACTTCACCACACCACCAACAAATGACAACTGAATTTAAATTTTGTTATGGGAATTTGCCATGTACCTCCACTCACCCATAGGTACACAGTTCTGCACTTTGGCTAATCGCTGGACTGCTCCTTCTTCTCCTCATGTGCCACCATGATGACCGTTACAATAGTTAGGCTGTTGTTTCAGGTATAACCCCAGTGGTAAATTTTTTCGCCCATTCTTTTAGAATGGGCATTACAACGACAGGAGACCCGCTCCTTTTCAATGAGAAAAATGTTTTGAGGCCCTCCTGCACGTCTCTATCCTGGGACAATGTGGAGCCTCCCAATTTTTGGCTGCCCTGCCAAAGGGCTATACACCAATACACCCACTTCAGGTTTACAGGCCCTCCTGCATGTCTCTATCCTGGGACAATGTGGAGCCTCCCAATTTTTGGCTGCCCTGCCAAAGGGCTATACTACAATACACCCACTTCAGGTTTACAGGCCCTCCTGCACCTCTCTATCCAGGGGCATTGGTGAACCTCCCAATTTTGGACTGCCCTGGCAAAGGAAAATACTACAATAGACCCAGTTCCTCAAAATGGGCACATTATGTCAAGACAGGGCTTCATGTACATCTCTTCTCAGGGTCATCGGAGTGCCGCACAATGTTTTCACGTAAAATTTTTCATGTAATCACAAAAAGTAACATACACCAGCTGTATCTCACTATTGGGTATGTGCCCTTAACATTTCCACCCTAAATATTCATTTTGTTGTCATTTTGGAAGGTTTTCTGGTGACTCCATAAAATTGGCGTGAAACTCGGACAACATTGTTCACAGCTGTGACTTTTGAGTGAGAAATGCTTCCAGGGGGTCTTCCCCATGGTGTTGCCATGTCATTTGAGCACTCTTCTGAGACTTTTGTGACATTTTTAGGGTTTATACATGCTGCCGGCAGTCATTTCATAAAAATACTCGGGTCTCCCATAGGATAACATTGGGCTCGGTACTCGGGCCGAGTACACGAGTATCTCTGGATGCTCGGCCCGAGCTTCGAGCACCCGAGCATTTTAGTACTCACTCATCACTACTTGGCAACTGTCACTTCGACCTTGCGCACTTTGCCATCGTCACTTGGAAAAGTTTTTGATATAAGTCCCATAGGCCATGCGTTTATTTCCTCCTTCTGATCTTTCATGAGGACAACATCTCCTATTTGTAAATTTGGTTTCACTTGTTGCCACTTTCTTCGTGTTTGGAGGAGTGTTAGGTACTCCTTCTTCCATCTATTCCAGAAACAGTTTGCCAGATGTTGCACATGTTTCCATCGTCTTTGATAATTGTTACCGGACACAGAGTCTTCAGGCGGGTTAGGAACAATACCATGTTTCTGAGTGAGGAGAGTTGCTGGAGTGAGAATGACAGGAGATTCTGGGTCCATAGATATGGGAACAAGAGGTCTTGAGTTTACTATAGCAGATACCTCTGCTAAGAAGGTGGTCAAGGTCTCATGAGTCAATCTTGAAAGATTTGAGTCCTTGAGCATAGACTCCAGTATCCGCCGAGTAATGCCTATCATTCTTTCCCATGATCCGCCCATATGAGAGGCGTGAGGAGGGTTGAAAACCCAGGAACAGCCATTGGTTGTCAAGAAGTCCTGCACCGGTGTTGAATTCAGTTGTAGTTCTCGACAGGCACTTACGAAGTTTGTTCCACAGTAGGATCTTAATTGTTTCACCGGTCCTCTGATGGCGAAGAATCGTCTCAAGGCGTTAATGAAACTGGAGGAATCCATAGATTCTATCACTTCTATGTGTATTGCTCGCACACTCAAGCAAGTGAATAACACTGCCCAACGTTTACTCTCCACATGTCCGCCTCTGGTCCGACGTGCAGCGACTGCCCATGGGCCAAAAACGTCCAAGCCAACATAGGTAAATGATGGCTCTGTACTCGTCCTATCAGCAGGCAAATCAGACATCTGTTGTTGTTTTCCTCTTGTCTTACGACACTGAACACAATGATGAATTAAATGGGAAACTTGTCTCTTTGTTCTTACAATCCAGAGGCCTGCAGCTCTTAAGGCACCTTCGGTGAAGTGTCTGCCTTGATGTTTGATTTTTTTCACGATAATGTCGTATTAGTAGAATGGTGATATGGTGACGGCCAGGAATAATCAGAGGATTCCTTTCTGACTCGTATAACTTAGCCTTGTTTAAACGTCCACCGACTCTCAGTAAACCCTCCTCGTCAGTTACTGGGTTTAAGTTGACAATGGGGCTGTTTTAGTAATGTCTTGTTTGTTGCGTATACATTCCAGTTCCTTGTGAAAAACATTCTGCTGCACATTGCGTATCACAAACAGTTCACTCGAAGCGATGTCTTCTGCAGAGAGAGGCTTATGGCAGATATGCCAACCACGGCAATCAGTGTTACTGTCCTTATTGCGATAGCATTGTACGATGTGGACTAACCTTGCAATGGCGCGAACCAACCTCGTCCATCTTGAGAACCGCACAAATCGCCCACAGTCCAAGCCAACCTTCTCCTTGGATTTGGTGATGAAGTTGTTGACATCAGGACGAATCTCTGGGTCGACATCTGGATCCTGAATGCTGAAGTTGTCTTCAACAGCGGTCTCTTCGCACTGGTTGTGAAGGAACTTTGGTCCAGTTAACCAAGAAGAGTTTGCGAAAGCACCAACAGACATTGGTCTGGTAGCAAGGTCCGCAGGGTTCAGATGGGATGGAATGTGCTGCCATTGCTGCGGTTTAGAGGATCTCCTTATACTTTCAACGCGGTTACTGACGTAGACATAAAAGCGTTTCGTCTGGTTGTATATGTAGCCCAGAACTACCTTACTGTCTGTGTAGAATCTCGTGTTGTCCACGTGAATAGCCAGTTCGCTTTGTATGAAGTCTGCAATTTCTACGGCTAGTACAGCCCCACAGAGCTCGAGTCTGGGTATGGTGTGCTCAGGTTTAGGTGCTAGTTTGGCCTTCCCAAACAGAAATCCAACATGGGCTTCATCATTAGAGTCCGTAACCTTCAAATAAGCAACGGCTGCAATAGCTTCAGTGGAGGCATCAGCAAATACATGAATCTCTTTCCTACGACTCGTAGAAAGGGATGTCGGGATGTAACAACGTGGTATGTCGACCTTATCCAAGGCACAAAGAGATTCTTTCCACGACTTCCACCTTAATTGTTTGTCCACAGGGAGTAGTACATCCCAGTCCTTAATGGATTCTGAGAGTTGTCTCAGCAGAAGCTTGCCTTGTATAGTCAGGGGTGCGACAAATCCAAGTGGATCATATAGACTGTTCACCACCGACAGAACCCCACGCTTAGTAAATGGTCTTTCAGCACCATTAACCTGAAAGCTGAAGGAGTCCTTTAACAAGTTCCACCTCAGGCCCAGACTTCTTTGTATTGGTGGATTGTCTGAGCCTAGGTTCAAGTCCCTGAATTCTGTGGCATGATCATTAGGGTGAAAGGCCTTCATGACGACAGCACTATTGGAGGCAATTTTATGCAACCTTAAATGAGCTTTAGACAGCATACCTTGTGTCCGTTTAAGCAGATCTATGGCTTCCTCCGTTGTGGGCAGGGATTTAAGTCCGTCGTCCACATAGAAGTCTTTTTCAACGAACTGTTGGGCATCCTTCCCGAACTCTGCTTCGCCATCGGAAGCAGTCCTACGTAGGCCGAACGTAGCGACTGCGGGAGAAGGACTGTTTCCGAACACATGCACCTTCATGCGGTATTCGACCATTTCCTTGTTGGTGTCGTTGCCTCGGTACCATAGGAAACAGAGATAATTTCTGTGGTCTTGTCGTACGATGAAACAATGGAACATTTGTTCGATGTCAGCAGTAATGGCGACCGGTTCCTTCCTGAATCTCATGAGCACTCCCACTAGGTTATTAGTCAGGCTGGGACCAGTGAGAAGAACGTCATTCAGGGATACACCGTCGTGTTTGGCGCTTGAATCAAACACCACTCTGATTTGTTTCGGCTTTCTTGGATGATATACTCCAAAGGAAGGTAGATACCAGCATTCTTCATCAGCTTGCAATGGTGGAGCTGGCTCTGCATGGTCATTGCAAAATATTTTGTCCATAAGGGATATGAAATGTTCCTTGTTTTCGGGCTTGTTCTTTAATGCTCTCTGCAATGAGATTAACCTAGAGAAGGCCTGTTCTCGATTGTTAGGAAGCTTGGTCCTTGTAGTCTTGAAGGGTAAGGGAGCAACCCAGCGGCCAGATTCATTTTTGAAGAATCCAGTGTCCATCATTTTAAGAAACTCCTTGTCTTCTATGGATAAGGTGACCTTGTTGTCATCCTTTGATGTGTGAAACACTGTCCTCCCTGAGCCGTCGCCGTAGGAGGTGGGAATGAGGTCAGGTTCCTGGATGCATTCTGAGAACCTTTCTTTTATTTCGTAGTGATGAGGGCATGGCTTAAAGTGAGTTGCACGACCATTTTGGAGCACATACGTTTTGCAGGTGTTTACTTCGGATGCCTCGTGACTTCTTTCCAGACATACGTCGCCCACGATTACCCAGCCTAGATCGAGTCTTTGGGCATATGGGCCGTTGCATTGTTGGCGCACCTTGTGGACCTTCAAAATGTCCCTTCCGAGTAGGATTAGGATTTCAGCATTCGTGTCCAAAGGAGGAATTTCATTAGCTAGGTGCCTCAAGTGACGATGATGAAGGGCGGCTTTCGGAGTGGGAATCTCCTCCCTGTTATCAGGTATCTGGTCACATTCAATTAGGGTTGGCAAGGGTATATGCACGTTTCCTTTGACTGAAAAGATTATGTACCCAGAGGCTCTCCTACCAGAAGTCTCGACCCGACCAGAGCAGGTATTGAGGGTATATGGGATCGTTTGTCCCTTTATGTTGAAGATCTCAAAGAGTTTGGGCCTTGCTAGAGACCGGTTACTTTGTTCATCTATTATGGCATACATTTTGGAGGCCTTGTCTGGTTGTCCTTCTGGATAGACCTTAACCAGACATACCTTGGCACAGCATTTAAGTCCAGTCCCTTTTCAACAAGCCTGAATGCATGAGGAGGTAACGGCAGTTGCAGTTGGGTTAGGAACCTGTGGCTTCTCGCCATGCTTTTAAGCAGGGTCGGATGTGGAAGGTTGTGGGTTGTGTGGAGCTGGCGTGGGATGAATAGACCAACGTGTTTGTCACTACTGCATTCAGTGCACTTAATGACGGCCTTGCAGTCCTTAGCGCGGTGGTCTGAAGAGATGCAACACTTATAACAAATCCCAAGCTCCTTGAGGGTATCTTTACGCTCCTGCGAAGTCTTTGCCCTGAATCCACGGCATTCCTTTAGTGGGTGAGGCCTTTTGTGGATAGGGCACATACGGTTATTGTCCATAACTGTAGGTGTAACATAATTTGTTTTAGTGGAGGCTGGATCAATAGGTGGAATGTCGGTCTTTCTCACAGACACTGTGTTCCTTGACTCTCTTCGTTTGGCGATGTTGTTATACCTTGTAGAAGATGATGATGCTGGTGGAGTAGGTTCAGTGAAGTCGAAGATGGGGTCATTCTTCTTCCGAGCTTGCTCACTGATGAACCTGGAGAAATGCAAAAAGGGGGGAAAGGACACATTATGCTGCCTTTTATACTGTGAGCCATGGTCTGCCCATTTATCTTGCATGCCGTGTGGTAACTTGGACACTATTGGATTAACACCATGAGCAGTATCTAGGTAGCTCAGTCCTGAAAGACGTGGGTCTAATTTTGCCAATTCTATTTCCTTTAGCAGGTCGCTCAGATCTTGAAGTTTTCTATTGTCCTTTGTGAGGTAGCAACCGGGGAACCCGCTTGCATAACGACAAAACACGTGTTTATAAGTTTAACCAATGTCTACCCGTTTATTTTCACATATTAATAGCATAACCCGGGTAGCATGTTTGCCACATTGCACATTGATTATAAACACTTTACATAAATACATCATACATTACATAGAACATTGCACATATACATTCACAATAACCCGGGACCTGTAACCACGACTCTCTCCCCATTGGAGCTCTAACACCTGCTCCCGGGGTAGCTACGGCCTCCGGCCTACTTACACATCTTACAATACATTTATAATAAATACATTTGATATACTTCGACGATGACCCCTCCGGGTTCATAACAGGGATTGAGCAACCTGAGTACCGGGCATGTCATGTATCCCCAAGGGGCTCCTTCCTGGACGTATCTCCGCCTACGTCCCGGTCAGAGTCCACCTGGTTCAACCATGGTGTCCCCACTCTAGGAGCCCTTTTGAACCCCTGCTTCTGACCTTCGTTACATACGCCTCAACGGGCCCTGTGGGTCCCAATGGCGGTACCTGCCGCCCAGCTTTAGTCACCCAGCTTGATGACATAACATTACCCCGTAGTCAGGATTCCTGCCTGACCGGGCCTTACATACCATGTGTGATCCATCATTCAAACGTCCATGGATCACAAACATTTCTTCCACACGCTCACAGCCCATCATCCATGGACTGTGGCTCCTCCATGGCCCATTACAGGGACTGGCAAACCATAGTACACGGGAACCTCATCCGTTACCTACTAGGAGCCCTATTACCCCTGTGTCTGGCACCACAGGCACACCCACACCATTAGAGGCCGTGGTTGAGGGACGGGTACCCTCTGCAAGCAGCAGGGCAAGCCTCCCTCTCGTCCCACAGGGACGGAACGCCTCCAACATCATCCATACTGGCTGGGTCACTTTCTCCCCACATTATTATACAATGCTCTTACACAGGTAATCATCTTACATTCAGGGCAATTGCCTAAGCCCCTACATACATCAACGGGTCCTTTACCGACTGCCTAGTCGGACCCAATAGCGGTTATGCCCGCCTGGCATTACTCACACACAGCTCACTCCGTTACACGGGAACCGCTGTCTTACCGGGCACGGATCCGGGTCTCGCTACCTGTGTAACGGGTCCACCAAGCGTCCCCCAAGGGCTCCTTTCCCGGACGTGGTTCACCCCCCGCCCGGACCAGTCTCCACCGGGTTCAGCCACGGCTTCCCCACCAGGTGCTATCACAACCACGGACCTTGGCATCGGCCTGGAGCTAGCATGCTCCCTTCATTCACACAGCCTCTGGACTGCTCTGCACTTGGCTGGTCTCAGCTTCCATCTGACTCTCAAGCTGATATTTGGCTGAGAAATGATCTCTCAATCACTCAGCTGGCTGTCTCTTATCGTGTCAGCCACTCCCACATGGACACACCCCCTTAGCTGCCGATAATCAGCCTTTCACACAGCTCAGGTTAACTCCCTGTGTTCCGGGTGTGTCAGCACTCAGCCCTTACTCCTTAGGGCCTCATCGATCTCATCCCACTCTCACTGCCGCTCATTAGGCTCATGATTGTATCACGTCTATAGCAGTCACTCACAATTAACCCCTTGTGTTCCGGTTGAGTTCACACAGCATCATCACAGTCAAACCGGCCAGTGTGCACAGGATCATACCTTGATCCTGCATGTGATGCTCCCCGGCCATGAGGATCATGCCGGCGGTGCCTCACACCTTGTTTGTTATCCTTGGGAAGGTTTGCAGTCTCTTGAATAAGGCACATTCTATGGCTTCTGAGCTATGGTTTCTTCCAGTGTCTCCCAGGCTGCAATAAGGCCTGCATATAAATAGTCCACATGAACTGCCCTTATTGTCTTGATGCGCTCTGCTGATTCCGGGCCTAACCAGTTAACAAGCAAATCCAGTTGTCCCTTCCCAGTGAGGTTAAGATCTTGGATCACTGCTTGAAAGGTCGATTTCCAGGCTCTATAATTCTCGGCACGATCATCAAACTTAGAGAGACTAATGTTTATTAATTCCCGGCGAATCATGTATCTGGCGAAGTCAGACATGTCCAATCTCCCGGCCATTGCTGCAGGATGAACTTGTGATATCCGTGGGGGATGTAAGTTCTCTGGCTTATATGACTGCGACAAATCAGGACGAAATGATGCGACATAAGGGTTAAGCTGCGGTTTAGTCTCTATTGGTTCCGCTGGCTGCGGCCTAAATCGTGAATTAGTGCCGGAAGTTACCTTGTCAGCAGTAGGTGGCGACATCTCTTGGCTTGTCGGTGCATCCGTGTAAGAAAACGGAGGTGGTGCTGGTGCAGATGTTAAGTGTCTTAGCACGTAGTCAGTAGTGCGTTCAACTGAATCCTCCATTTCTCCTGGAATAAGACAGTCCGAAATATGATCTTGTCCCAGTGCTTGTTCAAGAACCTTCAGTTTAGCAAGGGCTGTTGCTTCTTCCTTTTCTGCTTGGAGTATTTTTAATTTCCTTTGAGCCTCCATCTCATTTTTCTGAGTTTCTAGTTCTACTTCAGCCTCCTTCTTAGCAAAGGAGCTTTTTACTCTAGCTTCCTCTGCAGCCACACGGACCTCCAGTAACTTGTCAGACAATATCGACTTCCTGGAGTGCGATGATCAGGAAGACCGAGACGTGATTTTGGTCGACGTTGTACGATATGACCTAGCCTCTTGGAGGTGAGCGATGCGGAGCTATGCCTTATCCTGAGCGTCTCGCACTAATGAGGCCCTTTCTTGGAGGAGGGCTTCCCTTTCATCTTGTTCTGCTGGGTCATTTTCCATGTCATAGGTACTCAAGAACGCGACGTACTTTGCAGACAGTCTCTGGTAGCGATCATAGGTGGCAGATAAACGATTCAATGTGGCGGTTAACTTTGAGGCGTCACTGTTACAGTGTGGAAGAGTTGCTAAATAGTGATTGACTTTGCCCCATAAATGTTCTAGGTTATCATGGAACTCGTCTCTAGTGGTTTCAAGGTTCTCTCTGACCTTTTGTGTCAGCTTGGTTACACGTTTGGATCGTATGTCCTGCTCTGCAGTAAGTGTGGCCTCTGCTCCTGCAGTATCATGCTCTGCAGTAAGTGTGGACTCTGCTCCTGCAGCATCATGGTGCCCTTCACTTGCCAATGGGTCCGCGGTGCTTTTCGTGGACATGCTTTAGCTGGGATGGCGACAGTGAAGACTTGCTAGCAGACAATGTATATGCATACAGACACTGAAGGCTTAGGTTTCTGGTTACTATTCTGCCACCGATATATGTGGGTGAGCTGTGTCTGAGGGATGTGATCACGATCTCTATATAAACAATGGCGGATAGCGTTACTCACTAATCGGTGCTCCTAGGTCTTTTCAGCTACGTGGATGTCCGGAAGGATGATTCAGTGATAAGTTAACAGTCTTTATTTACAATACCTTGAATAGATGAGATGCCAGGGAAGATAAAGGGATGAAGATGAGGTAGGAGTTGGCACTGTAGATTAGAGCTGTTATAGATGCACCAGATTACAGGTAACAAGAGAATCCTTCCTCCAGTCCTGAAGCATGAGGTCAGAATGGTGGAGAGAGACAAAGCAGGAAGAGAAGCATTCCCAAGGAGGAGTTACAGACAGAAAAGAATTATGGGAGGTAAGACATACGGTGAAATGCACAATGACCAGTAGATGGCAGCAAGGATAGCAGATGCATAGATTATACAATTAAAGCACAACATTACAAATGTCCATGTATGGCTGAAAGTCATAGATAAACTGGGAACAGCACAATCCGCATCCCACTAGAATCAACATTAAGGTGCAATCCGGATACCGCATGCGGATTTAGGAACACATTTTGTAGGCAAAATATGTCTGAAGGTACTTGTGATTACCACATCCGGATATGGATGCGGTAACTGCAATTAGCCTTCCAAGTGTGACCCTAGCCACAATCTTGTGGCACCCCATGGGTTAATGTGCCACAATAACATCACATGGGTTGTCTCCCCACAACACACTGACAAACACTAGCACCTCTGGGCCAGGAGGGGGAGCACAACCTGCTCCCTTAAATACTCCTGCTCATGAGGGAGAGCTGAGTTCAGCACGGTGCAGTGCTGTGAAGAGCACAGTTAGAGAGGGGTTAGCTCTGTGCAGGCCCAGCAAGGGTCGGAGGAACAGGAGAACTACAGACTGAGGAACACGTCTGGGAGCTGGAGTGATACCTTCACTCGCCCCAGAAGAGCGCACAGAACCGACACCGGATCCGGTACTGTGTCTGGCACCCACAGCACAGTGAATCCAGGAACAGTGGGATTTCTAGATGCCCATAGTACCAGTGCAAAGCAACACGGAGGGGTCAGCACAGCACAGAGGACTCAAGTTGCCTAGCCAAGTGGTACCAGCAGAACACAGAGAAAGAGTGAGAAGTCCCAGCAGCTCAGCTAGAAGCAGCAGCCAGGACACACACACACCATGCAGCACGAGGAAGCTGATGACCCGGACAGGGTGGGAAGAGAGTTTAGCCCCATTGCAGACTCCGTGGACTATAATCTGCAACAACATCCGCAGTAAAGCTTTGGAAAACAGCAAAACTGTGAGTCTGTGTATTGATTGCAACCTTTGCCCTACATCCAGCAACAGAGAGCTCCCACCTGCAGAGCTACAAGCCTGCCAGCTCTGCACACAGATTAGAAGAAGCTGCAGCATCAGGAGAAAAGGAGAATTGCACCTTTGACTACAAAACGTGAGTGTGTGTTCTTTAACCCCGTCTCCACCATCCATATCCATTATAGACTATACCATCACTGCCCCGGGGAATACAGTTCTACCCACTGGAACTATACCATCTATGCTGCCACTACATCGTCCCCGGAGGTTCTGCAGCAGCGGCGGCCCCCTTACTGGCCGCATATAGTGGGTGGTATCACAATAGACTATTCTCCCCTGTAAATACACCCTTTTATTTGCCAGGGCCCGGGACACGGTCCGGACCAGGACCACCCGTGACTTCCCCAATAGCAGACACGGTCCGGAAAGGGTGGCGGTACCTTGCATTGGCGCAAATTCAGCCTCCTCTCTTGGTGTTGACGACATCCGGCGGGGAAGAAGATCCCTGGTGCACCCCTGAACCTCCCAGAGACATCCGGACGGAAACGGAAGACCGAGGGCGGATATTAACTAAGGGGGCCCAAGATGTCGCAGCCCGGTGCAAAAGACGGCGACGGAGCAGCCGGTGGAGCTGCAGTGCCGGACCCAGCAATAGTACCCGGCGGTGCAGCGGCGCAAGGAACAGCACCCATCATGCCGTTCCTGATGCTGTATACTCCAGGGGCAATGAGGCTGCCCCAGTACTCCGGTGAGCCTAATACACTAACTGGCTTTATGCTAAAGATAAAAGAGTATTATGTGATGTATCCCCTCACTGAAGCCCAGCGTGTAGGAATGATAATGGGACAGTTAACGGGCAATGCACGGCGGGAGGTTGCATCCTGGCTGGACACAGATAAGGACACTGTAGAGCATCTAGTAGCCAGACTGAAAGCAACGTTTGAATCTGCTGCTGATACCTGGGCTAATATGAGGTTCTTTGCATGCCACCAGAAACCTAAACAGAGTGCCAGAGACTTTGCCTTGAACCTGCAGGAAGCACTCAGAGCCCTTAAACTGGCAGAACCTGCTTTAGCCCCGGGAGCTGATAAAATGCTACTGGATCAATTCATAGAGGGCCTCCATTCCCCTTCCCACCGAGGACAGTTGAGCATGATACTGGTGCAGAACCCCGACATGACATTTACTGAGCTGAAAGACAGAGCTATCCACCTGCAGCAGCTGGAAGAGCCCCGAGAATTAACATCTATACCGGACACTGCAGCAGCACCTCAGCAGCCGGCAGCGCCAGCGACATCTGCTATGTCAACAACTGCTGCTGAGGCCGGGGAATATATCTCTAATGCAGCCCTCAATCAAAAGCTAGATGCCCTGACATACACCGTGATCTCCATGGCCAAGGTCATCAAGGAACTACGAGAGTCAAAGCCTGCACCCAAGATCGAGTTGGCGACCAGCAGAAAGGATGTCCCGTGGATGAGGCCCAGAAGATACCCAGCAGCAAGAGGACGACCCAGCGATCGCTACCAACCGGATGGACAGCCCATTTGCCGCCGTTGCCAGAAACCAGGCCATCTTGCTCGTGAGTGTCCTTTAAACGACGATGCCCTGGGCAGGCGGGCCGCTCCCCAGGAATGAACACTCAAGGCCCCTCAGCCTGGTATGACAAATTCGTGGGAGGAAAGCTGGTGATCCCTATTGTGTTGGATGTCATTCCCTTCAGTGCCTTGCTTGATACCGGGTCTCAGATAACATCAATCCCACATGCTCTATATAAAAGGTACTGGGCTGATTCAGACATTACTAGTGCGCCAGATGACTTTAACTTTGATGTATGGGCTAGTAATGGACAGGTAATACCAAAGGTCGGATTTAGAGAGATGAATATTCAGGTTGGGAAGGTAGAATTGCAGAATCAGGGTGTTATAATCATAGATGTAAACAAGCGAGAACGTGAACCCGTGATGCTGCGAGGAATGAATTTAATTGAGAAATGTTTTTCCGAAGTGTTAAGTGTTTTGCAGCAAATCGCCGAGACTGCCGCAACTGGACAACAGAGGCTTCTGCACAAAGAGATCAAAGCCTTGATGTTGAAGCAACAGGTAGAAATCTCCGGAGGTGAGATCGGCAGTGTACGAGTAAGTGATCCAATACCCATTGTAATACCTCCCAAAACTGAAATGTTGGTCTGGTGTAGAGCCGCAATAGGCATTAAGGGGCAAGACTATCAGGCCTTGGTAGAACCCGTGTACTCCGACAGTAGACCCACCATACTCACTGCTAGAGGAGTAGTTGACGTACACAGGGGAAGAGTACCATTACGCCTATTAAACTGCGGAGAAGATGAGGTCACATTACCTAAGTATGCTACCATGGCTAAGATGTACATGGTTGATAACAACAACATCACAGCCGCCGAGCCCTTGAACCCATCATGTCAGGCGGATGACAATGGCTCAGGAGAGAAGCTGGAGGATTGGTGCCAAAAGTTGCAAGTAGGTACCAGTTCTACACCTCCCCGTCACAAGCATGGAGTATACCGGGTAGTGAAGGAATACGAACAGATATTCAGTAAACACCCTTAAGACTTTGGGCAGATTAAAGGGGTAGAGCACACTATACCCACAGGTAACCATCAGCCTATAAAGGAGAGGTATAGACCCTTACCACCAGCTCACTACCAAACCACCAAAGACATGCTCAGAGAAATTAAATCTGCAGGGGTGATAAGAGACAGTTGTAGCCCCTGGGCAGCACCTCTAGTGTTAGTTAAAAAGAAGGATGGGACCATGAGAATGTGCGTAGATTACCGGCAGATTAACCGCATCACACATAAGGACGCATACCCATTACCTAGGATTGAGGAGTCATTAGCTGCATTAAAATCTGCTAACTGCTTTTCCACCCTTGATCTGACTAGTGGGTACTGGCAGGTTCCTGTGGCCAAGGCCGACAAGGAGAAGACAGCGTTCACTACGCCGATGGGCCTCTGTGAGTTTAATTGTATGCCGTTCGGACACTGCAACGCACCCGGGACCTTCCAACGTCTGATGGAAAGCTGCTTAGGACACAAGAACTTTGAAACTGTCCTCCTGTACTTAGATGACGTCATAGTCTATTCCAAGACGTATGAGTGACACCTACAAGATCTGGCAGAAGTGTTCGAAGCTTTGTCCAAATATGGCATGAAGATCAAGCCATCCAAGTGTCACCTTCTCAAAACAAAGGTACAGTACCTGGGACACGTCGTGAGTTCAGAGGGAGTAGCACCGGATCCTGATAAAGTCACCATGATAAGGGATTGGCCAAGACCTACGAATGTGAAAGAAGTGAGGCAATTCCTGGGCCTGGTAGGCAATTATAGAAGATTTATCAGAGAATTCACGAAGCTAGCGGCTCCCCTGCAAGACATTCTGGTAGGACGATCAAAGAAGTCTTCATCCTGTAATTTCCTGACACAGTGGGATGAGGAAACAGAAGATTCCTTCAACAAGCTGAAAAGTGCACTGACGGGAGAAGAGATCCTGGCATACCCTGATTACCATCAACCCTTCATTCTATACACGGATGCCAGCAACGTGGGATTGGGAGCAGTATTGTCACAGAAGCAAGGAGGCAAAGGGAGAGTTATTGCCTTTGCAAGCAGGAAGCTCCGGCCTACAGAAAGAAATCCCGACAACTACAGCTCCTTCAAGTTAGAGCTACTGGCAGTAGTTTGGGCTGTGACTGAACGTTTTAAACATTACTTGGCATGTGCAGAATTCACCATCTACACGGATAACAACCCGTTGACTCACCTGCTTACAGCAAAATTAGGTGCTTTGGAGCAGAGATGGATAGCCGGCTGTCTAATTACAACTTTGTCATCAAATACAGGGCAGGTCGCAAGAACGGGAACGCAGATGCCATGTCACGGATGCCGCACCTGAAAGACGTGGAAGAGGAACCGGAAGTGTTGGAAGAGATTGAACTACCAGCCTTTCATCGTTCAAAGGTACAAGATTATCAACCCGGTGCCTACCAAAGAAAGCAGGAAGTAAATCTTAACCCGTTAAGACACTGCGGATGGGCCGAAGCCCAAGATAATGATCCAGCCGTGAAGCTAGTGAAAGAACTGCTTACGCAACAACGCGCACACCCTGATCAGAATGCCCCAGCTGAAGCTATACAGCTATGGAAAGATAGAGGCAAGTTGTTCCTGCATCAAGGGAAGCTCTGCAGAACACATACCAATCCTAAAACGTATGAACTGGTCTGGAAGATTATCGTGCCCAAGCGAGCCACGCAAATGGTCTTAGAAGCTGATCATGACGGCGCAGGTCATTTTGGATGGAAGAAGTTAGAAGCGATCCTGAGAGAAAGATTTTATTGGGTTGGCATGAGAAAGTCAATTGAACGTTGGTGTAGAGTATGTGCCGCATGCAACCTCAGAAGGAAAGATCCGCAGAAAGCCCCGCTTCAACCAATAGTAACCAAGCAGCCATTCGAGCTAGTCGCATTAGACCACGTCAAGTTGTAACCAAGCCGGTCAGGCTATGTCTATGCCTTAACCATAGTGGACCATTACTCATGCTTCTTAGTGGTGGTGCCAGTTAAAGATCTAACAGCACAGACAGCAGCAAAAGCATTCCAGACGCATTTCTGTAGACCACATGGTTATCCAGAACAAGTCCTTGCAGACCAAGGTCCAGCTTTTGAATCAGAACTATTCAAGGAATTCTGCAATATGTACGGTTGTAAGAAGATTCGCACAACAACGTATCATCCTCAAACAAATGGTTTATGCGAGAAGATTAGTGATGAGCGAGCACTAAAATGCTCGGGTGCTCGGTGCTCTGGCCGAGCATCTCAAGATACTCGTGTACTCGGCCGAGCACCGAGCCCAATGTAAGTCAATCAGTGACAGGCTCCGCCCACAGACTTCTGGTTATAAAACGAGTATTGCTGGGAAAAGGCGGGAGGGCAGGCTTTTTGAAATCGCTGCAACATACAACACCTTGCTGTGGCCCCCAGAGGGATCCTAACAATGAATCTGCTCCCTGTGAGGTGCCAGCTCACTGTGTGCACTAAAGGGAGCTGTGTACGTGTGTCAGATCGCTTATTATTACCGAGCAGTCCGAGCATCTCGGCGGTACTCGGCGCTCGCTGAGCATCCCGAGTACCGGGATACTCGTGCGAGTACCGAGCAGCGCAGAGCATACTCGCTCATCACTAGAGAAGATGAATCATATTGTAATTGAACTGTTAAAGACCATACCAGAATCAGAAAGAAACCAGTGGCCAGAAAAATTACCTGACTTGGTAGACTTATACAACTATGTACCCGTGAGTTCTACAAACTGCACTCCAGCCTACCTTATGCGTGCAAGACCCGGTAAGCTACCAATTGATCTAGAAATGGGAATTGTAAAACCAGATACAGAAGTAGAAGAAGAAACAGATTGGGATACCAAACGTCAGAAACAGTATCAACAAGTCCAAGAATGCGTAGAAAGAAACTTACAGCAAGCAAGAGCAAGACAAGAGAAAACTTTTAACAAACATGCTCAAGCAATGCCATTACAGGAAGGTGATCAAGTTCTCAAAAGAAAGAGACGCACAAACAAACTGGATAATCAGTGGGAAACCGTCCCATACACAGTCTTACCATCTAACCTTGACAATGTTAAAACCTGTTTGATAAGCAAAGATGAAGGAAGAACATCAGCAGTCGTATCTCGTGATCAGCTAAAATTATGTCCTGAAACCGTGAAGACACCTGAAGTGACAGAACCCATACAGGTCCAACCTACTAAAGAAAAAGAAGAAGTATTCCACACGGTACTAGGAGATTTCCCTAAAACATGGCCAAATTACCATGGAGCAGTTGTCGCACCAATGATTGCATTCCCTTCAATGGTGGAACCAAAACCAGAACATGTGTTACCAGAACCAGTGTTAGCAGATCCCGTGTTACCAGAAGAAGACCCAAGACTTGAAGAACTGGAAGTAGAATCTGAAGAGGAAGAACAAATTCCTGGTCCTAGTGAACTTGCCAGTCCTGCAGTCAGATCACCATCTGTCATAGTACCAAGCACAACACGTAGGTACATACCCACTAATACTAGTAGCCCACGTGCAAACAGTATACCCGTTTTACGCAGATCAGAGCGTAGTACCCAAGGGCAGCTACCAGTTAGGTACAGAGAGTAAGATGTCATTAAAATGTGTAATGTAAATATGTTTGTTTAAATGTAAGTAAAGTAAATTGAACCTGGTAGACTGTGTCCAAGAGGGTGGAGGAACTGGATTGACCGCCATGTATATTAAGTTAGGGAAAGAAAGTGCCTGGGGGGTGGTGTAGCGAATCCAGGCCTCCTAAGCAGAAACGCCCGTGGACAAATGTATATAGTTGTTGCAACGGTTAAAAAGCCCAGTACCTACAGAGACTATCCTGTATGAATTTTGAACTTTTCTTATTCATTTATGGACCATATATACCACGGACTGGTTGTGGTAAGAACTCTTGTGAATATATTTATGAGCCCGGAGGCAATGGACTAAACCCCCAGAAAGACTGCTTTTTGACTTTTTGGACTCTTTTTCACATTTTAGTGATTTTTGTACTTTTTCACTTTTAAGTCTATGTCAATATTAAAATATTAATTGTGTTTAACTGTTTGTTACTTGTTTTTTCCACAGTCCCGGAGTACTGTATTTAACTAAAGGGGAATGTGGCACCCCATGGGTTAATGTGCCACAATAACATCACATGGGTTCTGTCCCCACAACACACTGACAAACACTAGCACCTCTGGGCCAGGAGGGGGAGCACAACCTGCTCCCTTAAATACTCCTGCTCATGAGGGAGAGCTGAGTTCAGCACGGTGCAGTGCTGTGAAGAGCACAGTTAGAGCAGAGTTAGCTCAGTGCAGGCCCAGCAAGGGTCAGAGGAACAGGAGAACTACAGACTGAGGAACACGTCTGGGAGCTGGAGTGATACCTTCACTCGCCCCAGAAGAGCGCACAGAACGGACACCGGATCCGATACTGTGTCTGGCACCCACAGCACAGTGAATCCAGGAACAGTGGGATTTCTAGATGCCCATAGTACCAGTGCAAAGCAACACGGAGGGGTCAGCACAGCACAGAGTACTCAAGTTGCCTAGCCAAGTGGTACCAGCAGAACACAGAGAAAGAGTGAGAAGTCCCAGTAGCTCAGCTAGAAGCAGCAGCCAGGATACACACACACCATGCAGCACGAGGAAGCTGATGACCCGGACAGGGTGGGAAGAGAGTTTAGCCCCATTACAGACTCCGTGGACTATAATCTGCAACAATATCTGCAGTAAAGCTTTGGAAAACAGCAAAACTGTGAGTCTGTGTATTGATTGCAACCTTTGCCCTACATCCAGCAACAGAGAGCTCCCACCTGCAGAGCTACAAGCCTGCCAGCTCTGCACACAGATTAGAAGAAGCTGCAGCATCAGGAGAAAAGGAGAATTGCACCTTTGACTACAAAACGTGAGTGTGTGTTCTTTAACCCCGTCTCCACCATCCATATCCATTATAGACTATACCATCACTGCCCCGGGGAATACAGTTCTACCCACTGGAACTATACCATCTATGCTGCCACTACATCGTCCCCGGAGGTTCTGCAGCAGCGGCGGCCCCCTTACTGGCCGCATATAGTGGGTGGCGCCACGATAGACTATTCTCCCCTGTAAATACACCCTTTTATTTGCCAGGGCCCGGGACACGGTCCGGACCAGGACCACCCGTGACTTCCCCAATAGCAGACACGGTCCGGTACCGAGTACCCTCGTCCCAGTGGGCTCGACAAATCCACCAGCTTCCACCATCATTTTCACAAGGTCTTTTGCTTTTGTTCTTTGGTTAATATGCACACGTCAGACCAAAGCACATAAAACTCTGTCTCCTTCCTGAGCAGTATAAAAAGGGGGAAACAGAAGCGCACAATAGGGTCTTATCCAATGGTAAAATCGTTTCACAGATATGGATCCACTCACCTGGTTCAGTTTTGTGGAACACAAACAACCATAAGCACAAATGGGTAGGATCCGATGAACTGCAGCAATCAGCCGGTCACTAGAATTGCATATATAGAAAGGAGAGAAGTCCGGCTTTCAGGATCGCGCTGTTCCAGTTCACAAGGAGTTAATCCAAGGACCAAGCAGTAATCATAACTTTCTTTATTCTATAAAACTCTACGCGTTTCGTGTACACGCTGTACACTTCCTCAGGAGCAAAGTTACTTTAACTTTGCTCCTGAGGAAGTGTACAGCGTGTACACGAAACGCGTAGAGTTTTATAGAATAAAGAAAGTTATGATTACTGCTTGGTCCTTGGATTAACTCCTTGTGAACTGGAACAGCGCGATCCTGAAAGCCGGACTTCTCTCCTTTCTATATACAGTTAGGTCCAGAAATATTTGGACAGTGACACAATTTTTGCAAGTTGGGCTCTGCATGCCACCACATTGGATTTGAAATGAAACCTCTACAACAGAATTCAAGTGCAGATTGTAACGTTTAATTTGAAGGGTTGAACAAAAATATCTGATAGAAAATGTAGGAATTGTACACATTTCTTTACAAACACTCCACATTTTAGGAGGTCAAAAGTAATTGGACAAATAAACATAACCCAAACAAAATATTTTTATTTTCAATATTTTGTTGCGAATCCTTTGGAGGCAATCACTGCCTTAAGTCTGGAACCCATGGACATCACGAAACACTGGGTTTCCTCCTTCTTAATGCTTTGCCAGGCCTTTACAGCCGCAGCCTTCAGGTCTTGCTTGTTTGTGGGTCTTTCCGTATTAAGTCTGGATTTGAACAAGTGAAATGCATGCTCAATTGGGTTAAGATCTGGTGATTGACTTGGCCATTGCAGAATGTTCCACTTTTTTGCACTCATGAACTCCTGGGTAGCTTTGGCTGTATGCTTGGGGTCATTGTCCATCTGTACTATGAAGTGCCGTCCAATCAACTTTGCAGCATTTGGCTGAATCTGGGCTGAAAGTATATCCCTGTACACTTCAGAATTCATCCGGCTACTTTTGTCTGCTGTTATGTCATCAATAAACACAAGTGACCCAGTGCCATTGAAAGCCATGCATGCCCATGCCTTCACGTTGCCTCCACCATGTTTTACAGAGGATGTGGTGTGCCTTGGATCATGTGCCGTTCCCTTTCTTCTCCAAACTTTTTTCTTCCCATCATTCTGGTACAGGTTGATCTTTGTCTCATCTGTCCATAGAATACTTTTCCAGAACTGAGCTGGCTTCTTGAGGTGTTTTTCAGCAAATTTAACTCTGGCCTGTCTATTTTTGGAATTGATGAATAGTTTGTATCTATATGTGAACCCTTTGTATTTACTGTCATGGAGTCTTCTCTTTACTGTTGACTTAGAGACAGATACACCTACTTCACTGAGAGTGTTCTGGACTTGAGTTGATGTTGTGAACGGGTTCTTCTTCACCAAATAAAGTATGTGGCGATCATCCACCACTGTTGTTATCCGTGGACGCCCAGGCCTTTTAGAGTTCCCAAGCTCACCAGTCAATTCCTTTTTTCTCAGAATGTACCCAACTGTTGATTTTGCTACTCCAAGCATGTCTGCTATCTCTCTGATGGATTTTTTCTTTTTTTTCAGCCTCAGGATGTTCTGCTTCACCTCAATTGAGAGTTCCTTTGACCGCATGTTGTCTGGTCACAGCAACAGCTTCCAAATGCAAAACCACACACCTGGAATCCACCCCTGACCTTTTAACTACTTCACTGATTACAGGTTAACGAGGGAGACGCCTTCAGAGTTAATTGCAGCCCTTAGAGTCCATTGTCCAATTACTTTTGGTCCCTTGAAAAAGAGGAGGCTATGCATTACAGAGCTATGATTCCTAAACCCTTTCTCCGATTTGGATGTGGAAACTCTCATATTGCAGCTCTGAGTGTGCACTTTCAGCCCATATTATATATATAATTGTATTTCAGAACATGTTTTTGTAAACAGCTAAAATAACAAAACTTGTGTCACTGTCCAAATATTTCTGGCCCTAACTGTATGCAATCCTGAGCAGTATGGCTGCTTTCACATAACAATTTTGTGCCTGTCCGTGAGATCCGACTTTGAAGGAGGATCCCACGGAGAGGCACGGATCCACAAGGATCTATTCTGTTCCCCCGCTATTCTATTCTGTGCCCCCGCTCCTCTATCCTCATCTAATCCCTATCTTGTCCCCTCTTGTCTTCCCTGTGTGTAAAAAAAAAAACTCCTCCCGGAGTATACATCACCTGTCAGCAGCTCCCACGATGCAACACCATCGGGGCTGAAAGACCTGTGAAGATGTCACAGAGCCGGTCACATGACCCGTCAGCTGACCCACTCTGTGACATCATCACAGGCTCTTCAGTCCTGATGGTGTTGCATCATGGGAGACGGTTGTGACGAAATGGACCCGTTAATATATAATGTAGGAGGATTTCTTATTCATCCAGACATATCATATTGTATATAGGTTTGTAAACTGGTAATGGCCAAGGAGAATTTCCTACAGTATTGTCATAGATGACTGGTGTAAGTTTAGCTTGGTAATGTAATTATCTAACTTGTTTGTCATAGCAGGCCAGAGAACTTAATTATGCTAATCGTCCATTGTCTATTACCCTGTGAATGTTGATTCCATGTACAGCCACGATTGTTTAAGTGTCATTGATTGCAGACTCAATGTCTCAGACTAACATTCCATTGTATCACTTCTAGCATTTGGATTGAGATAGGACTAAAATATGTTAAATGAGGATTGGAGTTCAGCCAATGAAAAGACTGTGTTATTGCACCAATCATGACGTCCCCAATATCCTACAATGAGGGCTGAGGGTATATAAGGAGGACTGTTCACTTTGACCAGCAGATTGGAGATTGAAGTTTGGAGTTATATTCTGTCTAGTGGCCTCAGCCTAGGGATTTTCGGTCCCGGCTAGAGGTCACTGGATTGGATACAGGCAGCTAATCTAGGGTCTTCGGATCCGGTTAGCGAGCCATAACCCCAGGCCTAGGCATTTCGGTGCCGACCAAGGGGATCAGAACACGGACTAAAGAACCACAAGGACTTCAGTAGCGGATTATCGTATTCGGCTGTGATGACAAAGACTACATAAGGATGAGGAAGCAACCCAGGTTGGGACGATAAAGTCACCTGGCTACAGACTTTGCCGTGCTGCATTCTAAACCCTGGTGAGCCAGCGGAAGGGTGAGACTCTGTCGCCTGTTACATTTATGTGTTGTGCTTGGTTATGCGTTATATGCTGTTAACTGTTTGGGGATCCAATAAAGCCTTGATATTGTGATTCCCTGACCCTGTGTTGTCTGAGTAGTGTTCCGCCCACGGTGAAGGAGCTCGGGCGTTCAGTTGGGGATGAGCCCTGGTCCACGCTGTCTTTGTAAAGGCGGCTGGGCCTGCGGACGAGAGCGCCCACTGACCCCCGGGTCTCCACAATTGGTGGCAGCAGTGGGATACTACTCAGCCTGGTTTATCCAGGGGAGCTGCAGGGGACTGGTGTTCGTGGACACCGTCCAAGGGCTCAACAACCAGGGAGGCATATAAGCATACCCAGCAGGCCATAGGTGAGGCATTCAGGTTTCGGACATTGCCATGTCCAACCCCACCAGCTCAGCCATGGGACGAGGACTGGAGTGGAAGTACGGCCGCTATAGGAAACTGCAACTAGAGGTGGCATGTCTGTTCCGAGAAATCGAAGTCAGGGACACTGACACACGGTCGGATTTGATCCAGAGATTGGTCCAGTGGCATGCCCAGAAGGATGCAGAGAATGATGAGGACCCCGCCGAGATTGACTCAAAGGAATTAAACTGTGTGCCACATCATGGATCCAGTGACAGTTTGGAAGGACACCAGTTCCAAGCCCTGGAACTGCAAGAAACTGATCCTGTCAACACCGTGCCAGAGCAGGAAGAGGACAAGTTGGAGGTTATGGACAATCTCCCTATCCCTGTTGCTTTGGAGACTGACCAGGAAGAGGTTGATGTGGGATTTGTGAGCAGCTTCCCCACACCTGTTGTTTCAGGGGCTAACCAGGAGAAGGTTGAAGTGGGCTCATGGATGGCCCCCCCACATCTGTTGTTTTGCAAGCTGACCCAGGACAAGGATTATGCAGCCAGTGTGTCACAGCCATCACCATCATCCAGGAAGCCAAGCAGCACCCTGATGTGGATCTTGCTACCCCACCTTCAGAGGATAATTCATGTTCCCAGCCACCATCATTCTCCTCTGAGCCATCAACAGTGAGCACACCTAGCCAGACTGTGGTCATTGACTGGGGGGGAATTGATAACCAGAAGTTTATGGGAGCCCAACTCCTGAATCCCATTTTACTGCTTGTCCACAATATGTCTGCCCATCCTGGGGGAGGTAATCTGGGGGAGGTGTATAGATGGAAGCCTCGATTGCTGACTTCACCATTAAAAAAGACAATGCCGCCAAGAGGAGAAGGATGACCAGAGACTTATCATATTTGACTTCCCTGTCTGGCTAAATAAGAAGGGGGAGGAATGTGACGAAATGGACCCGTTAATATATAATGTAGGAGGATTTCTTATTCATCCAGACATATCATATTGTATATAGGTTTGTAAACTGGTAATGGCCAAGGAGAATTTCCTACAGTATTGTCATAGATGACTGGTGTAAGTTTAGCTTGGTAATGTAATTATCTAACTTGTTTGTCATAGCAGGCCAGAGAACTTAATTATGCTAATCGTCCATTGTCTATTACCCTGTGAATGTTGATTCCATGTACAGCCACGATTGTTTAAGTGTCATTGATTGCAGACTCAATGTCTCAGACTAACATTCCATTGTATCACTTCTAGCATTTGGATTGAGATAGGACTAAAATATGTTAAATGAGGATTGGAGTTCAGCCAATGAAAAGACTGTGTTATTGCACCAATCATGACGTCCCCAATATCCTACAATGAGGGCTGAGGGTATATAAGGAGGACTGTTCACTTTGACCAGCAGATTGGAGATTGAAGTTTGGAGTTATATTCTGTCTAGTGGCCTCAGCCTAGGGATTTTCGGTCCCGGCTAGAGGTCACTGGATTGGATACAGGCAGCTAATCTAGGGTCTTCGGATCCGGTTAGCGAGCCATAACCCCAGGCCTAGGCATTTCGGTGCCGACCAAGGGGATCAGAACACGGACTAAAGAACCACAAGGACTTCAGTAGCGGATTATCGTATTCGGCTGTGATGACAAAGACTACATAAGGATGAGGAAGCAACCCAGGTTGGGACGATAAAGTCACCTGGCTACAGACTTTGCCGTGCTGCATTCTAAACCCTGGTGAGCCAGCGGAAGGGTGAGACTCTGTCGCCTGTTACATTTATGTGTTGTGCTTGGTTATGCGTTATATGCTGTTAACTGTTTGGGGATCCAATAAAGCCTTGATATTGTGATTCCCTGACCCTGTGTTGTCTGAGTAGTGTTCCGCCCACGGTGAAGGAGCTCGGGCGTTCAGTTGGGGATGAGCCCTGGTCCACGCTGTCTTTGTAAAGGCGGCTGGGCCTGCGGACGAGAGCGCCCACTGACCCCCGGGTCTCCACAACGGTGACAGGTGATGTATACTCTGGGAGTATTTTTTTTTTTTTTACACACAGGGAAGACAAGAGGGGACAGGATAGGGATTAGATGAAGATAGAGGAACAGGGGAACAGAATAGAATAACGGGGGAACAGAATAGAATAGCGGGGAGACAGAATAGAATAGTGGGGAGACAGTATAGAATAGCAGAGGGAAGAAGATGGAGGAGGCAGCAGCAGGGAGAGACAGGGAGAGGCATGGAATACGGAGCCGACATCGGATCCGAGGTGAACTCGGATCCGATGTCCATAGGCTCCCATGTTGTGGGCACTCGGATCAGCACTGATCCGATGCTGTCCAATCTGAGTCACGGACACAAAATCGTAGCAGGCTGCGATTTTGTGCCCGTAATTAAATGGGATCGGATGGGATGGTGCCAAAATCGGATGTCAATAGTGGCATATCCCATAGGGGAACATGGGATCCCATTTCGGATCCGATTGTATCCGTTTTGAAATGGATACAATCGGATGACCGAAAATCGTAATGTGAAAGCAGCCTATGATGGCTTCACATTACCATCTTGCTTGTATTTGCACATAATAGTTTCTACAGATAAAAGGCTAACCTTCAAGTACCTGGAGATTGCACCCAAAGATGAACCAGACTTGTGCAGGTCCACAATTATTTTCCTGATATCTTGGCTGAATTCTTTAAACTTTCTTATGATGCTGCACAGTGAATCAGCGTGTTTCAGGTGTTCATTATACATCCACACATGTGTCTCTAATTAACTCAGATGTTGCCAATAAACCTATCAAAATCTTTTGAACACATGACATAATCTTATGGGCTGTCCCAAATTGTATAAAGGCATAATAATCTTAGTGACTTTGCAGGAAGTAATAAAAATACCTCAAAATATTCTCTCATTATTCTGGCATTTGGCAAATAATAATTATGGTAACCCTAATTCATCTAAAACGGGAAAGGTTTATTCTAATTTCACGTCAGATAGAGAGAAAAGCATGCATATCTGTCTTTTTATATTGTGTATGTAAACTTCTGTGTTTTAACTGTAATGCCTTTGGCCATGCTTGCTTGTCCAGGTGTCAGTGGTGAAACGCGACATGTTGCTGTATGGCAGGCACAGCTTTCTTTGAGAAGTAATGGTGACTGGGCAACTGGTACTGGAGACTGGAATAGCCATCAACTTTTGGAAACCGTCTTGTCACCTGTTGACTGCTTTGCAGTCCATGTGTAATGCTTCTGTAGTTCAATTTAAGTAAATTAACTTTGCCACATCCGGAGTTAATGCCAGAAAACTGTTGTGGCTTTGTATCGCTGTGCTTCCCTGCAGATGGAAGTAGAGGTGGAGGGGTGTATCAGAACATTCTGTACTCCACTCTCTCAGCCTTTAAGTAGTTCTACTTCCTTCCACTGGGTGTCGCAGATAGAGTTCACTCTGCCTTTGACAGTGTGAGCTGAAGATGTCTTTGCACTTGTGCTGAGGCTTCTTGCTCCCATTCTCTTATCCACTATACCACATCTGTGACATTAGCGTAAAACTTACCGGCTTTTTCACTGTGTCATCATGACTCAGGCTGCTGGTGATGATGCTTTTTCGCGCCTAATGCAGTCCATCGTTTAGGAGGTTACTGTTCTGCGTACTCAGGTTGTGTCACAGATACAGCAAGTTGTTGGGTATCTGGCCATAGTTCATGCTTAGGCTGTACCAAAACCCAAGATATCTCTCCCTAACAGGTTTTTGGGAGGGAGAGATAAGCTTTTCGTTTTCAGGGAAGCCTGCAAATTAGATTTCAGCCTTTGCCCTCGTTCATCTGGGAGTGAGGAGAAGCATGTGGGGATAATTTCCTTCCTTTTCAAGGGGGATTCCCAGACCTGGGCCTTCTCCCTCCCAACTGACTCACCATCTCTGCGGTAAGTGGACAAGTTTATCACGGCATTATCTCAGGTGTACGGTGAACCTGACAGAGTGTCATTGGCTCAGTCTAACTTCTGCAAACTCAAGCAGGTGATGCATCCCGTTGAAGAATACTGCTCAGAGTTTCGGAGATGGGCCACTGACACCCTGTGGAATCACCCTGCCCTCAGGTGTCAATTTTTCTTGAGTCTGTCTGCTAAAATTCAGGACACTCTAGTTCAGCATTAGAAACTGTGATGGCCCTAGCTATCAGGGTTGACAGACGTCTTATGGAAAGATGTAGACCTAATTTGTCCCCTGTAGTCATCACAGTTGAGGAGGCTCTATGTGTTGGGGTTGGTGAACCTATGCAGTTGGGGGGATTAACCTCTCATGTTACACCTCCTGCAGTTCATCAGCTTGGTGGAGTATGCTTCTATTGTGGGCAAACAGATAGTTTTATTAAAGTCTGACCATATCGCTCCAAAACCATTACACAGTCTCAGGTGCCGTGCACCTCGGGTCATCTGAAAAGAGATGGCCAGTAGGTTTATATTTTCTTCCTTGCTAGGTCTCCGTTCACACTGTCTGCCAAGGTGGTGGTTGATGGTAAAACCAAGACTGTGCTAATGCTAGTTGATAGCGGAGCAGGAGTCAATCTGATGTATTCTCACTTTGCTCAGCTTCATGGCCTTGTCTCTAGTGCTTTAGCGAGACCCATTCCCATTTCCGCCATTGGCTCAGCTCCTCTTAGCCAGAAGGTTCTTTTCCAAGTTGTGCATAATGTGAACTTGTGCATAGAACTCTTCACCAGGAGTTTCTATGCTGCCACATCTTGGAGAATCTACCCGCTCCCATTGTCTTGGGCCTTCCAGGGCTGAAAAAACATAACCCAGTGATTGACTGGCAGTGCAGGGAGGTAGTTAGCTGAGGTAATTTCTTTGAGGTTAATTGCTTAGGTATTACTGTCTCTGCTGTACTGGTTGCACCTACTCTGACGTCTCCATGTAAAGTGGTTGGGAGTTTGCCAGGGAGTGGGGGTGGAGTTCAGACTATCCCTCAGACTAATGGTGGGTCTAGACGTCGTCCTAGGTAAAGAGATCGGTCGAAGGTGGTTGTTCCTACTTTGCACCCCAAGGGAGGCAGTCCTGGGGTCCAGGGAGCCGCCTCTGTTTGTCATCGTAGGAATGTACTCTCTGACAGTAACGGGAAGTATGTAAATAAATGTCCAGGTCCAGACCTGAGAGTGGATGATTTTGTGTAGGTGATTTCTGCACACATCAGGAGGGGGTGTGCAGCTGGGGCGCCTAATTCTGGAGTTATTGGTCCATTTAGGGCCTCGGACATCTTTAAGGCTGGGGTCACAGTACCATTTTTCACATGCATTTTTGGAGACCTGCGTTTTCAAAAACGCATGTAAAAAACGCACCCATAGGCCCCCATGTTAAAAAACGCATGCCCAAATAGCCAAAAAGCATGTGTGACTGTCCCATGCGTTTTTGGAGCATATCCAAAAACGCATGCGTTTTTGTAGAAAACGCATGCGTTTTTGTAGAAAACGCATGCGTTTTTATAACATGGGTTCCTATGGAAAACGCATGCAAAAACGCATGTACAGTTAGTACCTTTTAGTGCCATTCAAAAACGCATGCGTTTCCCATAGGAGCCCATGTTAAAAAAACGCATGCGTTTTTCCGGAAACGCATGCGTTTTTTTTTAACATGGGCTCCTATGGGAAACGCATGCGTTTTTGAATGGCACTAAAAGGTACTAACTGTACATGCGTTTTTGCATGCGTTTTCCATAGGAACCCATGTTATAAAAACGCATGCGTTTTCTACAAAAACGCATGCGTTTTTCAAAACGCTCAAAAAAATACTACAAGCACTATTTTTAGGTGCAGATTCAAAAACGCACCCAAAAACGCAGGGAGCCATCACACACCTTACAAAACTCATGCTGACATGAAAAAAAGCATGAGTTTTGTTAAATCACTTAAAAAAACGCATGGCAACTGTGACCACAGCCTAACTCTCTGTTGTACCAACTTGAACTACCCCCAGTGTTAAAATCCCATAGTATTTTTCAGATATCATCACCTAAAAGATGTGTACCTCTTCCGGACATGCCCGTTTAAGGCTGTGGTCACAGTTTTTTTAGTGCCTTTTAAAAACGCATGCTTTTTTTACATGCGTTTTTCATGTCAGCATGAGTATTTTAATGTCTCTGATGGCTCCCTGCGTTTTTGGCTGCGTTTTTGAATCTGCACATAAAAATAGTGCTTGTAGTATTTTTTTGAGCGTTTTGAAAAACGCATGCGTTTTTGTAGAAAACGCATGCGTTTTTTATAACATGGGTTCCTATGGAAAACGCATGCAAAAACGCATGTACAGTTAGTACCTTTTAGTGCCATTCAAAAACGCATGCGTTTCCCATAGGAGCCCATGTTAAAAAAACGCATGCGTTTCCGCAAACGCATGCGTTTTTTTAACATGGGCTCCTATGGGAAACGCATGCGTTTTTGAATGGCACTAATTGTACATGCGTTTTTGCATGCGTTTTCCATAAGGCCCCTTATTAAAAAACGCATGCGTTTTTGGATATGCTCCAAAAACGCATGGGACAGTCACACATGCTTTTTGGCTATTAGGGCATGCGTTTTTTAACATGGGGGCCTATGGGTGCTTTTTTTACATGCGTTTTTGAAAACGCAGGTCTCCAAAAATGCATGTGAAAAATGGTACTGTGACCCCAGCCTAAGAGTCCAGAGGCCTCTGGTAAACAAGAGGAGTTGTACTATCACGTGTTGATTGCTTTGCAGTTCATGTATAATGCTTTTGTAGTTAAATTTGAGTAAATTTCCTTCGCACATCAGTAGTTAATGCCAGAATGCATTGAAGGAAATAATTTTATACATGACTGCAAATGTAGGACTAAAGGTTGGCTGCTGTTCCAAGAGAAGATAGAGTGGGGTGTACATGACAACATGACAAACTGGTAGACTGTGATGGCGGTGCAGGCAGAGATGTTATGGTGGATTGAGAAGCATATGGTGTGCTCGTCATCTGAGATTGGTAAACAACAGCAGGCAGGCTCTAACTCACTCCGACTGTCGTGGTTAAACAAATGGAAAGTCTGTGGAAGACCTGTGTGAGAACAGTTTCTGTGTTGACGGAGGAGAAGAAAGCAAATGCGGTTAATTGGGCAGCTGGTGGTTGGCAAGTACCACTAGGCTGCATTTAAGCGCAGTTAAGCTGCTTTCACATTTGCATTTTTAAATGCAGCATATGCAAATGCAGCCAAATGCATGCGCACTGTGTCCCTGTGTTTAACATGGGAACGCATAGTATGTGCGTTTGATTGCAGTTGTGTTCAGATGAGCATTATTTGTGTGCCCTCTGAACTCAACATGTTGCATTTTTCGTGCGTTCACGAGCGCTTGTTTATCAGCAAGCGTCCGCAAGTGCACAAAGAATGAATGGAAGTCAATGGATCTGCAGTGTCCTCCGCATGACAGCACAGGAAAACACTGCGGATCACATTGAAATCTCTCCCGGAGGCCGCCACTGATCTCCCGGCAACTGCCACTGATCTCCACCACCACCGAGACCGCTGATTGGGTGGCCGGGATCCATACTATGTGAACGCATGTTGAGAATCTCCACTGCATTCACATCAGTAAGACACAAACACTCGTGTGAAACTAGCATAAGATTCCCAGACTAATGTTTGTTTTATACCCATGTGTCAGTTCATGCATGTTGTTGTCAAATTTATTGAAATCTTTCACTCTAGCGAGTCTTTTTTATTAAAAAGTTGGTAGATAACATTAGTTGGGTAATCCTTTGTGGTTTCAAAAAAGAACCAGGCTAGGAACCCTTGAATCCAACTTGAACTGCAGACCTGCGAGTGCTGCTGACCACAGCCAGAGTTTTGTCTGAGGATGCATTGCTTGTGGTGGTTGTAGCACTCTGTGTCTGGGCTAGACGCTGCAGAGTAACCTCCTCATCTTCCTTCTTCTCCACCTCCTCTACTGAGCTATTGAGCTGAATGCCTCTTGTTCACACCAAGGGGAATCTATAATATCCTCCTCATCTCTCTGTTGTTACACTCCTCACCATGAAAGTCACCATCCTCCTTCTCTTCCTGCCTTGAATGCACAGTACAGTGTGGGTGCTCCTCAGGTATCTGAGTCTCATCATCATCACTTCCCTATGATTAAATCTGGTGACTAGGGTCTGGATATTGCTACTTGTGTCTATCCCCGTATCCAAGTTCAAAAGATTTTCAGCATCAAGGAATATGCTTTCCTCCTCGTAGCATGTGACTCTTTGGAGCAAACCTCTGATGCCCATGGATAGGATGTGAACAAACTCTGCAGAATCACCCATCTGTGTTTCCCCACTAATCAGTTGTGCGGTCGGAGAGTTTGACAAAGGGTGACACATGGATAATTGAGGCACCAACTCTGAGGACAGTACTGTTTGTAATGTTGAGGTGAAGTACAAGATGGACAGGCCACAAGATATGACCCGCCCTAGGGTATGGATACTCAGAACCCGGGCTATCATACAGTTCCGGGAGTCACAGGGTCAAGACCCGGTTCTGTGGCCCTGGGGGCAGTTTTAAAAGGGGGATTCCTTAGCATGATAGGGAGAAGGGATGAAATTAAGGAGTTATTTGTGACACCACCCAGGTATCTGGCTATTAGTGGCCACCGCTGCTGCAGAACCTGTGGGGTGACGGACTGGCCGCTTGGATGGAACAGCTCTCCATGGGTGGGGGGATTCCCCAGGGCAGTGGATGTAGTAATGGTGTATGGTGCAGGATGGTGGGTGCAAAGCAAAAAACAGACTCACTGTTTGTAGATTCCTTAGTCCTTTACTGGTGCATCGATAGTACTGGCAGATGGTAAACTGAGTTCATTCACCCGAGAGCAACTCCAGGTACTACCACATGTGACAAGTTCTGAGGCCTCCTTGCTTTGCTCTGTTGCGGTGCCTGCTGCTGTCTGAACTAACTACTGGCCCTCTCTTGCTTCTGCTAGGTGCTGTATGAGAGGCAACCCGAGTCCTTTATCAGCCCCAAGTCTCAGGCAGCTGCTCCTTGGTTCTATGTATTGTTTTGCCTCAGGGCACAGTGTGGCTGGGGAACTTGAAATTCCCCACCTTCCGGTATTGGCTGTCAGGTCATTAGGCCCTGCACAGCCTCGGACTCTGTTGTCCATTCTGTAGCGCTGTCCTCTGGGGTGAACACGGGATTGCTTCCACTCCCCAGGCTTCTCTGTCCACTTCCTCAGGCCCTTGCCTTGGGTCTCTAGCTGAGTTAGCGATCCTGGGATGAGCTTAAGGCAGCTACCTGTCCACCAGGATGTCTTCCTCGGTCCTCCTAGGAACTCAGCTGCTGTATGGATGAACTTAGCACTGCTCTATCCTCCAGGTACTCTTCACAGTCCTCGCAGGAATTGAACTAACTAACTCCACCCTAGACCAGAATTTCAGGCCTGGAGGCAGAAAGGTGTTGTGTGCTTTAAGTTTGCCTGGTGTAAATACCCTTCTGTTGCTCTTGAGTGTGACACTACCACCCAGAGGCAATAATGACACTTGTACCCTGGGGTGCCACAGATAGAGCGTTTGCCATGAACTGTAGAAAAAGCTCTTTCAGGGCCTCATCCACAACTCGTATCGCTCTGCTGCTGGCAAAACAAAGAGACTGGAGTAGGCTGTCCAGTAACAGAAGTTGTCACTTTGCTTTGGGATATAATAAATCAGTGTTCAGTCAGTACAGTTTTCAGTAACATTAGCAGTAGCACCTAGCACACGTACACCTCGAACATCAAGCCTACTCCACTTTCCACCACGACCTTGGGATTTCTCAATTTAATTTTACACTCACACATTTAGAAAGCATTTGTTTGAGGCCAAACACAGCCTTTTTTGCAAAAACGGAAGGATTTGGCAATCACTGCTTAGAGGCAAAAAAAGATGCCTTTTTAGGGGAAAGTGAAGGATCTGGCAATAACTGGTTTGAGGGAAAAAAATGCTTTCTTACGGTAAACGGAAGAATTTGGCAGTTAATGGTTGACGGCTAAACAAAGCCTTTTTAGGAGAAAGTGAATGATTTGTCAATCACTAATTGCACAGGCCGCCTTCAGCATGCCATCTGTGCATGAACTGAAAGCGGCCTTTGCAATGAGCGCACACAGCCCTACGTCACAGGAAGGCTGGAATCACGTGAACCGCTGCGTCACAGTGATGTGTCCACAGGCAGGGAAATACAAACATGCCCGTGCTCTGCCACCAGAATAACGCCCATTAGGGCATCAATTAAGCACTGAGTCGGGGCCAGCATGGACCAGGAGACCCTGCCTACCTGACAAAGACCCCCAGGGAACGCCAAGCTGACAAGAAAAATGTAAGTGTAATAAATGATTTATTCAGCTTGTACACCTACATAAAATGTCAGACTGGGATGGTAATTATAGTAGTTTTAGGCTGCAGGGACAGGTATTCATAGGTTAGGAGGGCTAGATTAGGTGACAGGTTCCCTTTAAGATAGACAAACAAAAACAGTAGTCTAACTGATAGAAAAAGCAGAGCTGTACCAACTTTGGATCCACAGTCATGAGCCAAACCAAAGGGTTAGGTGAAGGGTTCTGCATGTCCTCGTTTATGTGGCAGAAAAAGTGGAGGAATAATATTAATACGGGACATAGTCTTGCTATAGGGAAGGTATGATAACGTAAAAGAGTAAGAATAATTTATTGTTGGGGCCTAAAATAATCTGACTCTTTGTTATTGAAGGAGGGAGAAAAGAAGAGTGATGGGAAGAAAACGATAGGAAAAAAGGGAAAGATCAAGAAAGAAGAGAAAAATAGTTACCGTACACTGTGGGAGGGTAGGTATAAAGTTGTTACTTACAATTATTATACATGAATGGTATGACTTTTAAATCAGTTCAGTCCAGTCAGGAAGATGCAATTTCTCATAAGGTTGTGAGGGCCAGAGTAAATTCGGGGTTAGATCTGTAGTAAATCCATGGTGACCACGTTTTTTCGAAAAGGGGGTAGGCGTCGTGTGAGAGGGCAGTGATTTCAGGGGTTTGATACAGTGAGTCTATTTCTTTAAGGACTTGAGCTTTGGAGGGAACTAAAGTGGAGTTCGATCAAGCAGGAATTAACATTCTGCCGGCAGCTAAAATATTGCTAGCTAGCCAAGATGGTAGAGCTTCTTTAGGCCATATCAGAAGGTTGAGGAGAGCGTCTTGTGGCACTAGATTTGTTTCTCGGTTCAAAACCTCTGAAATAATTTTAGAGACAGTCTCCCAGTACGGCTGTATTTTAGTGCAGAACCACTAGATATGTTGATATAATCCTGCTTTAGCGTCAAACCTCCAGCATTGTCCAGTTGAGGAGGCATGCCATCTTTGTAGCTGCATCGGAGTACGATACCAGTGGGATACCACCTTATAGGAGTTCTCCTAAATCTTCACACAAGGCGAAGGTCCGTGAGCCCTGCGGTATATCTGGGTGATCTGCCCATTTGTAAAAAGAATATTTAAATTCTGTTCCCATAGACCCAAGTAAGCTTTCTTAATATGTGCTTTTTCACAGGCTAGATGTTTATATAGCTATCGTCAGAACTTTGCTGGGGGGTTGATGTTGTGCACAGAGTGTTTCGAAAGGAGTAAGGGGTCGAAGTAAATTGGAGTGCTTCATATATTTATAAACATATTATTTTAATCTATTGTATTGTAAACATGAAATATTAGTCAGGGGTTCAAGTTGCTGAATTTCCATACAGGATAGCGTTGCGCCTTCAAGAAACACTTGCTCAATTGGTATGGGATGCATCAGAGAAAGATTTGAGTCAGGTCGGGGGACCGTCCGTGATTTTGGAAGGAAGGGGCCAATGACATCTTGGATTGTTAGGATAGGAGACAGGGGGTAGTTATTCGATAGTGTTCTTTATTCCATATACAAAGTATCGCCCTAGTCATGTCATTCAGTGGAGGAAAGGATTTGTCATGAAAATCTAGAAACAAAGCCTGGGACCTCAGTGGTGTTTGTGTCAGGTAATCTTCAATCAATTGCCATAAATTATCTGCAGAGCCTCTAATCCACTCCAGCACTCTAGCAAGCATGGCAGCCTTATCGTATTTAAAGATATCTGGGGCACCATTTGGTCATGGTAGCTTTAGCATTGAGGAGCTAATTCAGGATCTTCTATTGTTCCAGATAAAGTTAAAAAAAAAGAATTCATTTTGGAGAGGAGTCGGTCAGGAATATGTATAGGAAGCATTTGAAATAAAGAAATTTAGGAAGGATTATACTTTTTAATACATTTTTTCTCCCAATCCAAGATAGGAAGGGAGCCCTCCAGGATTGTACTGTTGCAATAATTTTATCTTACACTGGTATTACATTAAGATCAAGAAGATCTTTAGTCGCGCATCCGATTATGATACCTAAATTTGTAATAAATTTAGGTGGCTATTTAAATGGGTAATTACATTTATACCTATCAATTGTAGTTCTGGGAATATTTATGGTAAGGGCCTCAGATTTCAATAGATTAATCTCATAGTTGGAGAGGTGGCAGTATGTCTCTAGAACATGCATGATGACAGCGATGCCCCTATCTGGATCTGAAAGGACCACCTGCAAGTTCCATAGGAAGTACAAATAGAAGAGGTGACAAAGGACATCCCTGACGTGTACCATTTAGAATTAAGAAGGGATCCGAAAAAAGGTTATTGATGTGTAATCTCGCAGAGGGGAAAAGATACATTTTAAAGCTTGCCTATATTAGGGAAGCTGGGAAGTGGAAGTAAAGTATGATGCACAAATGTCCAGTCCACACTGTCAAAAGCCTTGGTAGCATCAGTGCCTAGAATAAGCAGTGTTAAATTGTTAATTTTCACATGGTGTAGCAGATGCAGAATTCTACTTGCGTTGACCCTCCTCTCTACCCAGCACAAATCCCGTCTGCTCCAAGGAGACAAGCTGAGGTAATATCCCCACCAAATCACCTGCTATTAAGCTTGCATACATTTTCAGATCGATGTTTAGCAGGGAAATAGGCCTATAGCTCCCACAGAGCATGGCATCCTTACCTTATTTATACAAGAGAGATACATGTGCCTCAAGGGATTGGGTGGAGAGCGATATACCATTCAAAACTGTGTTGCATATCTAATATCTAATATATAAAGCTGAATGTGTGTATGTATGTGTGTATGTATGTATATCTGGGATTGGCATCTACACCGTCGCAACTTCAGCCACAAAATTTTGCACAGTCACACATTTGGACCCTGAGAGCGTCATAGGCTATGTTGTGAGGTGAAATTTTAACCCTGCATGTTCCAGTTCACCAAACAATTTTGCCCCTATCTACATAATGGGGAAAAAGTGAAAGGAAAAGTGTTGGGGGAAAATCGACAGCTGCCAGCTACAGCCACGAAAATTTGCACAGTCACACATCTGGACCCCGGGAGCGTCATAGGCTATGTTGTGAGGCAAAATTTTAACCCTGCGCATTCCAATTCACCAAACAATTTTGGCCCTATCTACATAATGGAGAGAAAGTGACAGTTACCAGTTGACAGCGAATGAGAGGGACTTAATGACAGCACCAAAGGCTAACAGCATATACCAGCATATAGTTACTAAGGTGGGGCCCTGACATGGAATATTCACCACACACGGGGACATGTATACACACCACATGCAAACAAAGAATAACAGCTAAGGTGGAGCACCAACATTGGATACTCACCATGCACCCGAACACAAACACACACACCACAAAGAGACACACACAACACAGAGACACACACCACACAGACACCACCCACAGGGACACACATACATAAAAACCTATAGGGACACATTGCCTCACCCTACAGGGACACACATATCACAGGCAATGGAATAAAACGATGTTTGGGTGAGCGCTGGGATATGAAGAAAGCTACACTTCAACAAGTATTTTACCTGTAAGTTTATTATTCAAATCAAACTAGGTCCTCTCCCACACAACAGGAAAAGGTGAGTGTAACGGTGACTTAACAGAGGGTGGATATAAAACATAAAGCAGCGTGGCGCAACCAATTCTATATCTCATTACACATACCACAGGGACATACACACATACACACCCCACAGGGACACAGAGACACACACACACCCCACAGGAACACACAGACCCCATAGGGATGGACACACACCACAGAGACACCCCTCCCCCCCAAAATGACACACACCACAGACACCCCCCCACAGGGACACACGCACACCACTGGGACAGACACACACCCCAGGGACACACACACCACACAGACAGACACAGACGTGCACAAATCTCCTCACACAACTCGCCTCACAGGTCTGGTATCTTTCATTTCCAAAAATAAACATCTGATTAAAAACAGCTAATGTGCAACACATGTGCCATATAGAGAATTAAGGCAGATGTCAGTCACATGAGCTGTCTATTATGTGTATGTGTGAGGTAACATATACTGCCTGGCCGGGGGGAGGGTTTACTGTTGGCTGGAGATTTATCAGGCTGTCTATAGCACCCAATCACAGCTCAGCTTCTATTTTTCTACAGGTCATTAATATGACATATTCAAATTCTATTTTGTTATAGCTAACAGCAGTTATTTATTAACCCGGGCGTAGCCGGGTACTACAGTCAGTCTTAAATAAATGCGGGCTTAAATAAGAAAAAAGATCTTGTAGTAAAGAATTGAAAAGCCATCTGGTCCAGGCGATTTCCCTTTAGGGCTCTTGGACAGGATGGACTGGAGTTCACAGACGTCAAAAGGTTTGGATAACAATACTTGTTGGTCTTCAGATAATTTTGGCAGAGATAGGGAGGATAGGAAAGAGTCTATATCTCTCGTTCTCTGGGATCTCGTCGCCTCCGGTTCATGGAGTCTGAGCTGGTATAGGTCCTTATACAAGGACAAAAAGGCCTTAACAATTTGATCATAATTTTGTGTTACTTGGCCTGTAACTGTTTTAATTTTGTGAATTAACGTGCGGTATTGATGCCGTTTGATCAATGACATCATTAGTTTATACGCGTTGTCTCCATGAACCAGAAGACTATTCCTCCAGGAAGCGTAGTATTTAGCAGCTTGTTTATTGAGTAAATCTTTTAAGCATTGCCTATGTTTGGTTAGTTGTCAGCAAGTCAGGGGTAAGTGTCCGTTAATGTTGGGTGTCTGAAAGGGCAATTTCATTGTAGAGGGCTTCCAGCTCAGCTTTCCGTTGTTTATTAGCTAGTGAAGCGATTGATATAATTATGTCCCTAATCGCAGCCTTATGAGATTCCCACACTATGGTCTGATCCATGTCTGATGTGGCATTATTGGAGAAGTAATCTGATATGGAAGCCCAGATCTTGGATTTTACATCATCTAAATAAAGAGCAGATTCAATTAATCTCCACGTCCTGAAATTGGAGAAAGGCTTTTGAAATTCCAATTTAATTGATACCATGGCATGGTCCGAGTACAGTGCTTGGAGAATATCTACTTCTGACGTGGTGGGGAGAACGTTTCTGGAAATCAAAACATAGTCTATACAGTGATATGTGTTGTGGGGGTTTGAATAATATGTGAAGGTTCTGTCTTGTGGGTGGAGATATCTCCAGGTGTCAATCAGCTCTAATAAGTGGAGTAGAGATTTAATCTGAGTTAGGTCACATGGGGAACGCCTTTCCTCGACAAGGTATCCAAGATAGGTTCTAGCGTTACGTTTAAATTTCCCCAAGTGGAACAGTACCTTCCCGAGGGGGGCAAGAGGACCTCAAGAGCTTTCACCATAACTGCGGCTTTCCCTGGCCCTCTTAGGTCCTATGACCACAGTGTGTTGTTTGATGCTTTTTTAATGAAGATTGAGAAACTGAATAAAAAATCTGAATGTCAATCCTGAGGCCAGTGAACTCTACGACAGGTCTAAAGTGCTGTGCCCATGTTGATTTTTTTTTCCTTGCACATGTGGTTCATATTTCTTTTTTCTGTCCCAAAATCTGCACCAAACCTGCAAGGAAAATAAACTTGTTGGCACAGCACTTCTGAACTCTCAGACTTTGCTGGCTTCAGAATAGACATGCAGATTTTGATGAAGATACTAAAAATCTGTTTCAAAAGAAGCATCAAACAATGTACCATGGGCATTGGGCCTTGCAACAATATGGTGGGGTCATATTTACAGAAAACATCCCCCATATGCTGTGAAATCAGATATACAGGCACAGGCAAGAGTGTGACAAGCAGTAAATTCACAAAAATTACTGCACTTCACACTCAAGGGGTCACACTGGGGCTATCCCGCAATTCTGAGCTGTGCTGCTCTCCCTGACATCACTGCTCCTTATATACACTATCTCACGACACCGGCAGGATATATCCGCTGTCAGGCGTGATGTTGCAGCTCTTACGAGACAGCTAGTGTTATGAGTGTTGATGCCACTGAGGATTCCCTGCTGCGTAATACCCACTGTGTAACCTGAGACAACTTCAGGGAGTCATGAAGAAGTCTGAGGTTCATGAGCATGCCCGGAAGCATTATGACAGTGGCTCTGAAGCTTGCTAAGTTAGACTAGAGTCACATTAGCACTAATAGGGGGTTTCTGTTAAAAACTTAGGTTTTGGCAGCCTAAACGCAGTGTTACTGCCATGAGAGCGCCGCATTAAGGCTGGGGTCACACATAGAAGTCCATTTTTGGAAGTGATTTTAATCACCAATCCGTTTTTTAAAGGGTGCTTTTTGAGCCTCCTGCACCCCTGAACGTTTTTGGACTTAGTCATTTTTTAATTAAAAACGCATATGCGTTAACGCATGCGTTAACGCAGGTGCCTATATGTGCCATGCGTTAATGCATGCGTTTCCCATAGGGCCCCATGTTAAAAAAAACATGCGTTTTTTAACTGATGCCAAAAACGTTGCTAGCAATGTTTTTGGCTCAAAAACGACAGAGCAATGTTTTGAGGTCCAGAAAAAAACGGACAGGGTGTTTATTACATCCAATCCGTTTTTCTGTCAGTTTTTGGACTTAGAAAAAAACAAATGACAAAAATGAAGCCAAAAACGGACCAAGGGCTTATGTGTGACCCTAGCCTAACACTGCCAATGTTTCCCTATGGTGACTCGGCCCCTAGCGCAGCTCAAAAGCCGGCATCTGAGTGCCGGAGTTTGAAATCTCGCGCTTTTTCCTAGCGTGTCAAATGACGCTTTCAGAAGCGTTGGCTGAACAGATAAACTATATGTGCAGGGAATGATGCGAGCTCAGTGAGTGACCTCGCATCAAAGGGAGGGAGTCGGCCCATGACATACCCAGTACATCATGGGTCATAAAGAGATAAAAATGTCTGCTACTACCCAGGAATGCTTAGGGGCATTAGGGACCCACAATTTACTAAAATCATAAAGGAGAAAACAATAAATAATTCAGGTAATGATGCCAGGTACTGAGCATCACAACAAAGATAACTTGTTACATTACAAAGATTATTGCATGTGCAAACTTTTGCATCAACTCCTCCCACCAAATCTAAATGAGCTGAACAGACATAACTTTTTTCCCTATGTTTTTGGTTTCAAATGACGTGTGCTTTCTGCCCTTGCTTTCCTTACTTTGTCTGCAGTGATCATACCCCTCATTGCCTGGTCAATATAACAGCTCCTATGTCTGCTATGTGAAAAAACATACATGTCTATCTTTATATATACATTATTTTGTGAGAAAAAAAAGCTTCCATCCCACAAAACCATGAAGTGGTCATTGAGCTATTAAGTTATTTTGATACAGTGGCTGCTCCCTCATTAAAAGGGGGTGTTTAATGACATCATTTAAGGCTCCCTGCATGGCGCTCATGCATAAGTCCCAATTATTTGTAATGTTTTTGTCAATCCCTAGACAAGTAAACCTTGTAAATCTTGAATCTGAGTGAAAAGGCATTTTAAAAGTTAAATTACAGGAATTATTCTACAGCAAGTTACCAGATGACTAGTGACCCTGCTGATGATGCTATTTTCTCTGCAATTTTTTGTCAAACAGAAAGCTGCTTTTTTCCTGTTATTCTAACTGAAATGTGCTAATTAATAATTGGAAGTTTGAGGACAGAAGTAAGAAGTAAGAAACAGAAGGCACAGAAATGATCTTCCGACAGCTCACTTCTGCTAGCCGCTAACACTCCCTCAAGTCTCCGCTGCAGCAGATGGCATTGCCGGGAGAGAAGCAGCCATTCTGTACTGCAAAAAATGTATAATATTTCATACATTTTTTATATTAAACCAGAAAATATGTTTAATGTTAAAGTTTCCGCTATAATTTATGTAGAATTTCAAGTTAATATAATGTAAGTTGTAGAGGTAACTTCCAGTTTCTGTCTATGGCAAAAAACTAGTTTCATCTCGCAGCAATCCAATCTGTTACAATGTTATTTGAAATGCTATCTTGCATTGAAGGCTCCATTCTTGATGAGGAGCTGAAAAGAATCTAACAGACGGCAAAATGGAAGAACATTTGGTATTTTCTGAATAACTGGAATGACCTTGTACACTGAAAAAACAGCAAGTCTCACTTATTCATACTGTACTTATATATCAACCAATGGGCTTAGAAAAAGCCAGATGCTTAACAAAAATGACGGGGTAACATTCACATTATGAATAACAATATGCCTTTCGCCAGAAAGACCACAAGCGTACAATGTGCAGTTATCTATTATTGCACTTGTTTATATCTGCTGTGCTATTTGCAGATTTGTGAACCATAATACTATACTCTATTGTGCCATATATTAAATAATAGTTTTGAAAATGTGATATTTGCTTACTCTATTTCATTTGTTGTAATCCACAATCATTTTATATTTATACAGAATTTAACTCTTTAAGGTTTGGTTCACATTTCTAGTAAGTGATTGTATTGGTCCAGCAGGTATTGCAATTCATGCAATCAAAACCATATTTTAAAAAAACTTTCCCAGACCCATTACATCAAATGGAGGTTCATAGGTAATATGATGGTCGTGTGCATCAGCACCCGTGGAAGTGGTAACACCGCGAAACAGCGTGCCGTCGTCCCCGCCTCATGCTTCCTCTCCCAGCACACATGTCATTCCTTATGGATTAATAAATAATCGGAGCTGAACGCCATCACTGGTGAGTGCCACTTTTCATTTCTTTATTAATAAAAAAATAAAATTTAAAAAAAATTTTACTTTTCTACAATTTTCTCCCCCAAAATGTTCCCACTAAAATCAAACAATAACTATACATGTTTGGTCTGGGGAATAGTATTGACCTTGTGAATCATATTGTCAAATCAGTTGTATATATATTGAACAGGATAAGTAAATAAAGAAAAAAAAAACTAAAATTGCACTTTTTTTGCAATTTCATCACATTTGCAAATATTTACCCTATTTCCAGTGCATCACATGATAAAATAAATGGTGTCATTTAGGGCCACGTCACACACAGTATCTGTGCGATATTTCACAGATCTGTTGCAGTGAAATCATGGACACAGCCATTTTTTCAATGAGCAATCTGTCCAGATTTCACTGCACCAGTGATCTGTGAAAATACTGCCAGATATCTGTGTGTGTGACCCAGCTTAGAATACAATGGTCCATAAAAAAAAGGTCTCAGATTACATGGAGGGAATTAATAGTGCAAAATAAAAGATGGAAAATCCCTGAATTGTGGAGTGATTATATAATTCATGTCACAATAAAAAAAAGACAAAGGCCTTGTTCACACATACCATATGGTTTTGCCTTAAATCCGCTTTTGGGATCATTTAGGCTTTTTTTTTCTAAGTCCAAAAACGCATATGCGTTAACGCATGTTGCACTTAAGTGTAGCTGCGTTTTTTAACAATAAATGCGTTTTTGTTCAGCATCTCAAAAAACACTGCATGCAGCGTTTTTTGGTGTGCTGTAAAAAAACGCATGTGTTTTTTTTAACATGGGGCCCTATTGTAAACGCATGTGTTAACACATCGCACATATAGGCACCTGCATTAACGCATGCGTTAACGCATATGCGTTTTTAATGAAAAAATGACTAAGGGCCCTTTCACATCAGCATTTTTCGTAATTCGCGGCAGATGCGGTGAAAAAACCGCATCTGACGCGTTTGCCGCATAACCGTTCCACTTGCGGCACGGTTGCGGTTTTTCCCATAGGAAGTATAGGGGGACTTGCGGCAGATGCGGCAAGTGCGGTTTTGCACTTGCGGCAGGTGCGGCAGCGAAAAAAACCGCGGCTGACCGCGTTTTTTTTCGCTGCCGCACCTGCCGCAAGTGCAAAACCGCACTTGCCGCATCTGCCGCAAGTCCCCCTATACTTCCTATGGGAAAAACCGCAACCGTGCCGCAAGTGGAACGGTTATGCGGCAAACGCGGCAGATGCGGTTTTTTCACCGCATCTGCCGCGAATTACGAAAAACGCTGATGTGAAAGGGCCCTAAGTCCCAAAACTTCCAAAAAATGTCCAGGACCTCAGGGGACACTATTGGCACCCTTAAAAAAATGGATCCATTTTTCTAAGGGCTTAAAAAACGCATTAGGATGTGTGAATAAGGCCAAACACAGACCACTAAGCAAATGCAGTCATAAGTTTGGGATGGGTGACCTATAACTAGAGATGAGCGAACCTTTGGAAGTTCGAATTCAGTTTATTTCCCAGTACATCTAAACCCCATTCAAATCAATGGGAGGCAAAAACAAAGGCTAAGGAAACACCTTAAAAGGGGCCCAAAAGCTGCTAAACATAGCTCAAGCTAGCAAGCTACAGCGCCGCTGTCACACTCACCATGCTTCCGGGTCTGCTCATAAACCTCAGACATCCTCATGACTTCCCTGAGGGTGTCTCAGGTGACACAATAAGTATCTATCAGCAGGAAATCCCACTGTGTGACAGGAGAAAACCTCAGTGGACTCATAACATTAGCTGTCTTGTAAGAGCTACGATATCTCCGCGGTAACGTGAGACAGCAAATGTGAGAAGCAGTGATGTCAGGGAGTGCAGTGCAGATCAAACTTGTGGGATACCCCCTGTGTGACCCCTCGAGTCTGAACTGCAGTAATATTTATGATGGCACCATATATCACACTCTCTTTTGTGCCTGCTCTCTCAGCATATGGAGGATCTTTCTGTGAACATGATTCCACCATATTGTTGTAAGTCCTCTTACTCACGGTACATTGTTTGATTGCTTCTATTTTAATAATCTGCACACAATCTGCATGTCTATCCTTAAACCAGATAAGTTATGTGAGTTCAGAAGTGATGTGCCAATGTGTTATTTTTTATTTGCACATTTGCTGCACATTTTGGGGCAGAAAAAATATCTGAACCATATGTGCAAGGGAAAAAAAGCAATGCGGGCACAGTACTTCAGACCTGTCATAGATTTTGCTGTCCTCAGCATAGGTCTTAGGGTAGGGTCACATTGCAAACATAAATTGCATTCACCGCATCCGGATCCGGATGCGGTGAATGCAATGCCGGTCGCACACAGTTTTTTTCAAAACTGTGTGCTGAATACCGCACTGCGGTCATCGGATGGCTCAGGATGTGTAATCCTGAGCCATCCGGTAACTGCAGAGTTTGCGGATCCCGGCTATTGCTGGGATCAGCAAACTTAATAAAGAGTTGAATAGCTGAGCTAAATGACTGTTTGAGGTCTGTAGGGGGGCTTAGACCCCCCTACAGACCGGCCGCCCACTTCTATAGTGTTCTTCTACAATTTCTCACTGTGCACGGGCTCCTCGGAGCCCATGCATGTCACCCAAAGTTGCCCCTACCCCCCCGTATCACTATAGAGGGGTGCATACACCCCTCTATTACAATTATGCTTTAATTATGTGATATATACAATGAATTATCCAAATCGCAAAGTAAGTATATATTTACATGTGTCCGGAGGCAGAGTGAAGGGATTTCCATGGGCGGGGCTGTGTGCAGTAGCCTCCGCCCGCTCCTTGTTGATGGCCGCCCCCTCTGGCCGTAATCCAGTCTTGTGAGGGCGGGCACGTCGTTAAAGGGGCGTGGCTAACTAAGTGCCGCGGTTAGCCACGCCTCTTTAACGACGTGCCCGCCCTCACAAGACTGGATTACGGCCAGAGGGGGCGGCCATCAACAAGGAGCGGGCGGAGGCTACTGCACACAGCCCCGCCCATGGAAATCCCTTCACTCTGCCTCCGGACACATGTAAATATATACTTACTTTGCGATTTGGATAATTCATTGTATATATCACATAATTAAAGCATAATTGTAATAGAGGGGTGTATGCACCCCTCTATAGTGATACGGGGGGGTAGGGGCAACTTTGGGTGACATGCACGGGCTCCGAGGAGCCCGTGCACAGTGAGAAATTGTAGAAGAACACTATAGAAGTGGGCGGCCGGTCTGTAGGGGGGTCTAAGCCCCCTACAGACCTCAAACAGTCATTTAGCTCAGCTATTCAACTCTTTATTAAGTTTGCTGATCCCGGCAATAGCCGGGATCCGCAAACTCTGCAGTTACCGGATGGCTCAGGATTACACATCCTGAGCCATCCGGTTACCGCAGTGCGGTCCCTGGAAACGCTGCGAAAACTGCTGCCTGCATGATTTTTAACGCAGGCAGCAGTGCCGGATCCGGCCACCGGATGGCTTGTGAAGCCATCCGGTGTTTTGCATAGGCTCCTATGAGGAGCGTTTCCTGGTCCGGTTTTGAGCTTTTTGAAAGCTCAAAACCGGATCAGGATTTTGTAAAAAAAACGGAAATGTGACCCTAGCCTTAGATTTTGATGCAGATTCTCAAAATCTGCATGAAAAAATCATCATAAAATGCACTGGTCACACAGGGCCTTAGACGGTCTAGGGAGAGCCGCAGTTGTTGTAAAAGGGCTTGAGGATTCCTCTTACCACTCGGCTACTTCCACAAAGACTTCTAGGGCAGGGGTGGCCAATTACAGTCAGGTCTGAAAACTATGCAGTATTCAGGATTTCCTTAGCACTGCACATGTGCTAATTTCACACCTGAAGAGGTGATGATTCCTGCACCTTGTGCAATGCTAAGGAAATCCTGAAAGCATGCACTGTTTGTGACCCTTCAGAACTGCACCTGACCAGCCCTGCTCTACTGAAGTGTGTGTAGTGTCTTGCATCTGCACACCTCAGACCATCAAGCTGGAGACCTGCAGCTTGTACACCAGTCTCTGTAGGCCCGTATCATAGCATCTGTTTGCAGAAACAGTCCAGCAGACAAGGCGTGAGCTAAAAAAACTTTACTGTAATACACAGACTATAAAAAGTCTCAGAAACAAAACAAACATGACAAAATACATAGCATAAATATGTGTGAAAAACATGGGAAGGGGAAACAAAACATTAACAAAAACACAGGCTTCGGTGAAGGAAGAACTGAAAAAAAGCAACTCAAAAAAGTCTTTCTCTAGCCAAAATGTCCACTAAGGTATGGGTCATTGACCAAACAACATGTCTTTCTTTAGGAAATTCCACTGTATATGGCGTTATAACAGTCTTCCAGCATTCTCAGCATTGCCCGGACTGAAGGTCGATGTTGGTGATGGTACTCTGCTGCCAGTGGGTCTCAGGGAATCGCAAGGGCTACTCCTGCTGGGGTATTCTCCGCCACCAGCTGCCCCCAAGCACACTCCTGAAGAAGACGATGGAGGAACTAGGGGACAACTATGCCCTATAGGCCAGACAGGAGCAACTTGTGACACATCGACATGCCCTTTGGGCTTGGGTGCGGTGGGGTGGCTAACCAAGAGAGGCCTGTCCTCCACTCAATGCCACATTCTCTCCCGGTTGGCCTTCACTTGATCCTCCTGCTCTCAAATTGGTTCGTGGTGGTAACCAGACATACGCCAACCCCAAACAACCCCTTGCTGCCCCACGCCTTCATGAAGGTGACCCAACACAGATGGTGCACAGACTTTTGGGAAAATGGTCATGCAGCAGCATGGATGGGCTGACATAGCACTAATGCCCAGCGGCTTGTTCCACTAAAAAGCCAAACCCCTTATCCTGCAAGAATGCCACCACCTTACCTCAGGTAAGGCCCAGTTACACACACAGATAATTGTGCAGATTGTTCGCAGATCTCTTGATGCAGTGAAATCATGGACACATTGTTCCATTTGTACACAGCCACAGAATGGAACAATGTGTCCATGATTTCACTGCAACCAGAGATCTGCGAGCAATCTCTGCACAATTATCTGTATGTGTAACTAGGCCTGTACACTGATCATAGAACTGATTGACCTTAGGCACATACAACCAGTCTTAGGACATGTTATCTGCAATATGAATCTCCTCAATAAAGGAGTCAGAAAGGGTGATTTATGCCATGTTGCATAGTTGCTTGGAGGAGGTAGGGGACCCCGCATGGCATTGTCCTAGTTTACGGTCTCTGGTGAGGGTGATACAAATGGCTGGGAAACTGGGTTTCTCCTCTTTAACCTTGGCTTCCTCCTCGGCTTCTTCCTCGGCTTCCTCCTCAGGCTCCACATCATACTCCTGGTCCTGGTGGTATTGGTCATCCAGTAGCTGTGGTACCGGCTGCAAGTAGAATGTACAGCCAGGCATGCTGCAAGGTCCGCTGCAGTGTGACATCTCATGCTCCTTGTCCCATATGGAATAGGGAAAGGGTCACCTCATGACCTTTTGACTCCCACTGACACCTGGGTGCTGTAAGAAAGGTCATCTAAGTTCACAGGTGAGCTGTGTCTGCGGTGAACTCGGGTGACCCCATGAACTGAATCATGGAACACATATCCCAGCTGTAAAGTGAGCACTTCTCTTAGTTGCTTATTACTGGGATCCTTTCTCATGGCACTTGGGTGTCAGTGGAAGCCTGCTAGTCACTGTGATCAGACATGTGTCTGCTCAAAGAGATGTAGCATAGCTGAATATGTTTGCATGTGGATTTATCATCAGAGGGTTTGTTTTTTGGTTATTAAAGATGGGAACTAAGAATCTGTTTTTGTTTTATTTAAATTAAAATGTTCTTTTTTCTCGGTGTTGTGTTTTTTTTTACTGTTGACTAGAAATATGTGGGCGGATCTAATATTGACCTGACACTATGAATTTCGAGCTTAGCGCCTGTTGCCAATGCAAAGCTGGCATTACCCCTTTATTACCCAGCTTGCCACTGGAAGAGCCAAGTAAAGTGCGTGAAAAAGGCACTAAGAAAAAATGTGCTATTTTCAGGGGAAGCTGCAGGCTGAGATTTTCTGCGCAGGGGGCCCAAAACACTTGGGCCTTACCATACACTGAGAATCCCGGCCTCCAGGTGCCTGGGTTTTACTTTGGCTTGCAATCAAAAAATAGTGCATAGTCCATGCATTTTTATTTTTATTATTCATTTACATAGTTTAAAAAATTATGGGTTTCCCTGTATTTTGATTGCCAGCCAAGGTAAAGCCAGGCAACTGTGGGTAGCAACTTGTACCTGTCTGCTTTATCTGTGCTGAGAATCAAAACTACAGTGAAGCCCTACATACAAATTTTTTACATTTTTTATGCTTACAGTACTTTGATTTCAGTCAATGGGTGAGTGGCCCAACAACTAATCACAGATGCTGTCATAGAGAATGGGCATCTGTGATTGGTTGTTGGAGTAACTGAAACCAGTCTATACATTTTAGCATCTAGAATGTATGGGCAGTTTCCAGATACTCCAATAGACAATCACAGACGCCCATTTTCTGTGACAGCATCTTTGATTAGCTGTTTGGCCTTCTGCAGTGAATATCCATGATGTTAATGAGCGATGCCTCTGTTTAATGGCTATTTTTTTTCTAGCTCCCCTGCTCCCGAACTGAACCCAAATTGTAACACGGACTTCCCAGAACAGTCTATGTTCGGATCTGTGTCCAAACACTAAGTGTTCTGTATGTACCCTGATCTTTACAGTTTGGGTTAGCCCATCACCATTTAGTGCTAATTTTTAAGGTCTTTAACATGGGTATGGCTCACACAATTTTGGATGAGGATTTGTCGTTAAGATTTTTTTCATTATTACCCTCTGAGCCATACCCTCTTGATAAAGACCATAAGTATTAGCTCTAAATAAAAAATGTCCATGTCTCTCGAGCCATATGGTTTATTTAATAAGAGCAAACAGTATACTATTTAGGGAAGCAGTGCAATTTTAAGAAGAGCAAAAGTGCCCTATTTGTTTTGGTGACAGGTTCTGTTTAATGGGGAATAGACCTTGTGCAATACAGCATGGTAGTGTCTTGCGAGGTATGAGGAAGTACCTTGCATTCCATGACAGGTGAGAGAACCCCTAAATCTAAAGAAGAGGGAGATGGTGACCCCAAGCCAAACCTTCTGCTGGTCCCTGCTTCCTTACACCCTAGATAGATTCCGCACCTATGCATATACATAATAGGGATAGAACATTACTAGACATGAGCAGCCAGCTCAAAAACTAATAGAAAGTATGGCACCTGGTAGCAAGTCTCCAGCAGCAGTACCTTCACAAGATCCACACATCAGGCGATGAACTATCACCGAAAACCATTGTTAGACCATCTGCCTACTTAAAGGGAGGTGGGTGTGTTCCCACACTGCTGCAAACAAACTCGTCAGCAGGTAAACTGACATTAACCCTTGCTGGTAATACAAAAAATAACATGTTTAAATTCCACAGCTCCAAAGCTGTCAACAGTCTCCTACTGACTGGGCATAGTGCTAGTTTCACACTGGCATTCCGTACTGATCAGGACGAAAACGCATGCATCTGCATCCGCTAATGTATGCAAAAATATATGGCAATGTTTTTTTCCTGATCAGTCACAGTATCAGACAAAAAAACACTGCGGTTGTATCAGTTTTGCATGGATTTTGGTCCTGATCCGTCCCTGTGTTTTGCTATAGAAAGGTGTGCTCACTAACATGGTCAATCCCATGCTGTTAAATATTAAAAGTTAGAATAGATAGATAGAGAGATAGATACTAGGAGAACTAGTTTCGGCTTACCAGTCTCCCTCTTCTGCTTCCTGGGAGACCTATTAAGCTTCATGCATATTCACTGCATTGACTGGCAACAGCCAATCACAGATGCTCACACTCTGTGAGAATCTCTGTGATTGGCTGTTGCAGTCAGACTGCATTGCCTCAGTCTTAACAGTGATTGTGCTTGATTGCCATAGACATTAGTGTATGGCAATCAACCTGCCATCATAGGGTGTTGTTAAAAAAATCATTCATTAAAAAAAACCTGCATGGGGCTTCACATTATTTTTCAGTTTATCCCATTGAAATCGGACAGCTGTGAGCTGCTACCCTCAGCTGCGTAATTCTACATTGGCTGGCAAAACAATATGTGTGGGCTCTGCCCTATTTTTAATTGCCAGCCAAGTTAAAACTAGACAGCTGAGGCTTGCTATTCTCAGTGTGGTGAGGGCCAATTGATTTGAAGCGCCCCCCATACTAAAGAATAGCAGCCCGTAGCCGCTCCTGAAAATGGTGCATTCATCATAATGCCAGTTACAGGTGCCTTGCCAGGCTCTTCCAGTGTCTTGCAGAGGTGGCATGTTGGGTAATAATGGGTTAATACCCGCTTTGTATTGTCAACTGGTATTAAGCCCTGAGATTCTTAATGTCATACCAAGTTACACCTGCCCATTAATAATCTCAAATAAATGGTTAAAAAAGACACAACACATAGACAAATAATTAAATTCTAAATAAAAACACTAAGGCTGCCTTCACATTTGCGTTTGGAGCACAGTGCACCAAACGCAGCCAAACGCTTGCGCACATTCGTTCCTATGTTTAACATGGAAACGCACGTGCATGCATATGGCTGCGTTTAGCCGCATTTGCGTTCGGATGCGCATAATTTATGCACCCTCCGACTGCGCTCCAAACGCAGCTTGCAGCATTTTTTGTGCGTTCGCGGCGCTTGTTCTATCCTCAAGCGCCCGCAAAAAATGCATTGATCTCAATGGATCCGCAGTGTCCTCCGCATGACACCGCAGGAGAACGCTGCGGACCCATTGAAATCTCTTCCGGTGGCTGCCGGGTTGATGTCACAGGAGATCACCTACGGCCACCGGGAGATCAGCTTGAGCCTCTGATGATCTCTTCCTCCCCGCTGCCGGTAATCTCCTAGCGGTGTCGGGGGGAGAAACAGCTGATGTGACAGCTGTTTGAATCTTCCCGCGCCGACATCTCCCTCGGTGTCGGCGCAGGAGATTCAAACAGTTTGTCAGATCAGCTGTTTAACCCCGCTGACACGTCACGGAGCTTACCGGCGGCCGGGAGGAGGAGATCTCCGCCGCTGATCTCCGCCTCCGCCCGCTCCCGGACACCACCGATTGGCTGCCCGGGCTCCATAGTGATGTATCCGCAGGCGGACATTCTCCGCTGCGGACACATCATTACAAAGAAAAATGACCCTGCGTTCACTGCGTTTGTGTCTACATGCCATCAGCATGCAGACACAAACCAAATGTGAAGCCAGCCTTAGTGACCCAATCTTTATTAACCCCTCCGCACCCTCATACTCCTCTATGATCCTTGTCTTCTCTGTTGCTTGGCACATGCAGCTCTGCTACATCAGAGACCGTGGGGATAAGCAAAGTGCGTCCTCTCCCCATGGTCTTTAATCACAGAATGATTGAGCTGAGACCTACCGCGTAGTAAGCAGTCAGATTGACTCACCGTTGCCGAGTTCTCAGGTCTCAGGCGATGCTTCACTTGTCACGGTTCTGGCTGTGGGGCCCGGTGGTCAAATGGAAGGAATCAGGGATTGGGATTGGGATGAAATCGTGACGCCACCTGTGGGTGTCCGGTGATGGCACCTGCGCTGCTTGGGCCTCGGGGGATGTGCGGCAGCTAGATGGAATGCTCCCCACAGGATGAGCAGTAATCCCCGGGGCCAGGAGTTGCACTGGATGGAATACGGCAGCTCGGGTAGTCTGATGGAGGCAAGGGTTAATAACAGTTCTGGAAAGAATGCACTGACATGGTGCTCCTCTGTAAGGGCTTTACTGAAGTGATACACAGTACACGGTAACACATTTTTTTAGGTAACGGACCGGGTGGTCCCAGTGATGAACAGCCTCTGTCCAGAGCTCCACCGTGTTCCTTATTTTACTATCTGTCCTATTCTTGTTGCCGTCGCTGCCTTAGTGCACTAGTTCAGGCACTGGGAGGACCTCTCCGGATTACCTTAGCCGGGTTTCCAACCGGGGCTGTAGAGGGTCCTGAATCCCAATAGTGGGTATGCTGCTGGCAACACTGCTGGGTTGGCGGCTGTAGTGAGGCGCTCCTAAAAAGCTACTCCTTCTCTCCGGTTTTGCAGAACAACGGTGGACGACTGGCTGCCTCGGAACCGGTGTCCGGTAGGACTGGGGCATGGGTGTCTTTGAACCCGTTGCTTAGTTGCTATTTGCCCGCTTTCTTGTCTGGGTCACCGCTTGTTGGTGCCCTCTCTGTTAGGTTGCCTTTCCAGGGCTGCACGGCACTGTGCAGACTCCTGCTCCTTTTCCTCCTGCTTTCTGACACGACTCTCACTCCCTCCTTCTCTTTCTAGCTTCCCCCACACTACACCTTACACTCCTCCCACCAGGACCTGATTGGCCCTCTACCTCTGAGTGGTGCATGTGGTACATGGAGTTCTGGATTTAATCATTTCATCACTGAGACGGAAAGATATTACATCTTCAGTCAGGAAAGCAATACCTTCCTGTGATGCACTCATTGCGGGGTGCCACAAGATCACATGAGGACACTGTTGCCACTAGCTATATACCTATTCTATGTACTATCTATCTATCTATCTATCCTATCTATCTATCTTTTCTAATATTTTAATGCATGGAAATGTCCATGCTAAAATCATGGTCTGTTTGCTGTGTGCATGGTGTGTGATATTTTTGACCCGTTCCAAGGCCGTGGGGTACCCAGTTCAGGGGCGTTGATTCACGGGGGATGTCACAGGGGCCTGTGCCTGTTCCTGTGGCCCTGGTGGTGGATAATAGTCAGTAAAAATAATAAAAATAAATGTAGTTCGTGACGCCACCTGCGGTTCCGGTATGGTCACCGGGGCTGCGGGTCAGACATCCGGGTGATGGTAGGGCAGCCAGATGGTTACACTCCCTGTAGGTGAAGCGGATCCCAGAGGCAGTTGTAGAAACTGAAAGTTGCAGGACAGTCTATGAAGGGAGCAGGATCAGGGGTCGCAATAACAGTCACACACAAGGTTGATGTTTCCGTACCTTTACTGATGTTGCAGGTATAGTCCAGGGAACAGTTTTTGATTTTACAAGCCTGGGTGGTCTGGAAGCAGTTTGGGAACTCCACACCCGGCGAGTTGTGAGGCCCCCTGTGGTCTTAGGCTGCCTGAAGCTAGGCCCTAACACTCTCTCGCTGTCTTCACCTGTATGGCAGGTCGGCGGGAGCTTTTCTGCGGGGCACCGCTGTACTCCCTGTGGTCCCTGAGCTCTAGAATGCAGCTTTACGTTTAGGTGCTGCTGTGGCAAGGAGATCTAGAGTCTCCCTGGCCTCTGGTCTTTACTGCTTGGCGGTTAGTTCCCTCACAGTCTCAGGCACTGGTGTTCAATTTTTGCACTGTTCCTTTTGGGGCAAACCGGTATGGTTCAACTCCCCTGGCTACTCCTCTTTGCCCTGACCCTCACTCTTGCGTCCCTCACGCTGGCTAACGACTCTCACCGGTACGGGCTTAGCGCAGTTCTGTCACCAGGACATCTTCACAGCCTAGGCCTGAATTTTATAGGGGACCTCGCCTGAAATCTGTTTTGTAGCGGTCCCCCTTCAGGTCTGGATTTTAAAGTGTTTACCTGATGTGAAGATCCTTCTCTGCCCCAGGTGTATTTGTGGCAACTGAACCCTGGGGTGCCCCATTTTCATAGCACCCATTCACTTGCATTGGAGCAATTTGCAGATATACACAGCATGATGCAAATTTTTCCAAGGAACGTTTCTCACAGAGGAAAAACTTGCAGATAAGCATGCCAGCATAGTTTAAAATGGTTGCGAGTGCAATCTGAGATTTTATTGGATTGCACTAGCATACCATTTCTGCAGATAGGAATGCACCCAAAATGACATTTTCACTTTTCACAATGAATGAGAGAGAAAGAGAGAGAGAGAATTCAGGCATGTCGGGACTACTCTGTGCATGCATAAGCGGCCGTCACACGCTACGATATCGTGCACGCGCGATCGCTAACAATATCGCTCACATCGCTGGTGAGATGTCACACAGACAGACTCACCAGCGATGTGGAGCAGCGAGATCGCTGGTAACTATGGTACACATCGGGTTACTAGGCGCCGCGACGTGTACCATAGTTACCATCTCCCAGCATAGGCTCTGCCGCTGGGAGATCGTTCATCGTGGTGTCATACACCACGATGAAGCAGATCGTTAAATCGTTGATCGCTAGATCTGAGCTCCGGAGCTCAGATCTGCGATGTCACGATCAAGCGATTTTACATAGTAAAATCGCTTGATTACATGCAACGATGCCAAAACGATATCGCTTAAGCGATAAAAACGCAGATTGCTTAAACGATATCTAGCCATTTATCGTAGCGTGTGACGGCCGCTTTAGTGAGAAATAATGATTTGGCCTGGTGCATGAACTAATGGCCAGATGCGGCCTAATTAAGATCAATGTGTCATTTTGCCACATCCGGATGCATCAGGATTTTTCAAGCTCCACAAAAATGCAACAAGTTGCAACCAGGGGATAGCACAAAACGACGCAGTCATCTGCATCTGTCAAAATACTGATGCCACCTGATATCCATGCGGCCCCATTTTGAGTATAGGGACGTAATCCTGTTCAGGATGCCTAATGGTGGGTTTACACACACCAATTTATCTGTTCAATCTCTGAACCAATCTCTGGTTGCAGTGAAATCATGGATACATTGCTCCATTTTGTGGCTGTGTACAACATGGAGCAATGTATCCATGATTTCACTGCAACCAGAGATTGGTTCACAGATTGAACAGATAAATTGGTGTGTGTAAACCCACCATTAGGATTTTGATGGATACAGAGGCCAGAAAAACGCTAGTGTGAAACTAGCCTTATTTGAGGCTTAGACCTGGCTCCTGCTGTCAGTGACACTTTCCCTTATCTGTGTGATGTTATCCATACACTGATGGTGGGGTTACACGTCCCGATATCGCGGCGATATCGGAGGCAACGACGCGGGAGCGCGCATTTAGTGCACGTTTCTCCCTGCATCGCATTGCCAGTTTACACGCCGCGATATCGGGATGCAACGTCCCTCCGATGTCTACGCCCACCAACCCAGGAACGACCAGTTAACATGGGAGTGAATGGGTGACGTGAGCGTAGACATCGGAGTTGGGCTGTCACACGCAGCGATGCTGGTACAACGGCCTTGCGATATCGGCGAGTTGAATAGCTTTGCTATTCAACTCCGATATCGTTTTGGCATCGTTCCAGCATCGCGTTGTACTGTCAAACAGTACAACGCGCACCCGATATCGGCTCCAACTCGCGACCCACGTGACTTTTTGTCGGAGTTGGGTCGGAGTTGGACGCCGATATCGGGACGTGTAAACCCACCATGAGACATGCAAAGAAACTACAGGAAAATTATTTTCATTACCTTAATACTTCTAAATATAGTTCTGAAGAACCTAGTCACTAATATAAGTTGACCCAAATCGTTGCTGGATTCCTTGGTAAATGACTATATCTAACCCTATTATTAGTATATAAATATTTAAAAATGAAAGAAATTTAACTGTTTGAATGTAACCCATTTGATGCTAATACGCACTACAAATCTCTGAATCTATATAAGACTTTATAAATCTCGAAGTTACTAGATTCTATGTATAATACTACCTCAATTTTGACTTAATTACAAAAATTAATTAATCTGAACTGTACGATTCTGATATTCTTCCTATTGAACTAGATTGTAAAATCCATTAATTTGTATGATTATATCTATGCAATAAAAATATTTTGAACATAAAAATGAAAGAAATTCCAAATAAGGCTAGGGTCACACATGTCATACGTTTTTTTAGGTGTTTTTTGGCCACCTGCGTTTTTGCATGCGTTTTTAGAAAACACAGGTCTCCAAAACCACAAGTAAAATCTGCATGTGTGACCCTAGCCTATTAATGTTTCTCACTTCACTTTACTTTGAAAAGCTATACTGACATGTAAATAAACTGTATCAGTTCACTAAATTTGCTTAAAGTGACCTCTAGTGACAGTTGTGTATATTACAAATTGCATAAAAATCTAAAACTGAAAAAAATTGCCATTACAGTAATGTAAAAATGATTCCAAAAATTATAAATATAAATGGAGAAAGGTAAAGCATAATAAAGGAGAGAAGAGACTTTCCATTTTCTCGCCTATGCAGTTTTTAACTGATAAATGTAACATAAACCTCAGTTTTACAATCCATAAAAAATGAGCATTTTACTAACCAGAATTTTTTTGCACAAATTACATAAAAGAATACCAAAACTATTACACATTTGAAACAACTTTTGCACTAAATGAGACACTTTAAAAAAACACCTCAACAATGATAACTGGGAGTTAAAATTTGGAATGCATCTAACATGTTGCAATTTCCCAGAGGAGCATTGCAGCTTAAAGCGAACCTGTCACCCCCCCCGAGCATCAAAAGCTAAAATAGCCACCTTCTGCAGCACTAAGGCTGCATTCAGGGAAGGTAACTATAGGCTTTTGATGCCCTTTATACTATGAAATATGTAGTTAGGTAATTGCTCACACTTCTGAAGACCAAAGACCAGGAGGCGGGGTTTCACGCTCCTCTGACCCGCCCCCTCTTGTCAGTCATGGTGCGCGCCTGCTGCTGCCTCCCCTGACTGTGTGAAATGAACGCGCGTCTCCGGTCTCCTGTATGGAGTCGCGCATGCGCTGTGCGCCCGGTGTCCAGGAAGTCGTCGGGCAGCGCGCACAGCGCATGCGTGGCTCCATACAGGAGAACGGAGACGCGCATTCATTTCACACAGTCAGGGAGGCAGCAGCAGGTGCGCACCATGACTGACAAGAGGGGGCGGGGCGGAGGAGCGGGAAACCCCGCCTCCCGGTCTTTGGTCTTCAGAAGTGTGAGCAATTACCTAACTACATATTTCATAGTATAAGGCATCAAAAGCCTATAGCCACCTTCCCTGAATGCAGCCTTAGTGCTGCAGAAGGTGGCTATTTTAGCTTTTGATGCCCGAGGGGGGTGACAGGTTCGCTTTAAAGCCTCCTCATCTGCCGGCTAGCAGAATATTCTCTACAAGGAGAATAGCTACTCCCCCAGACCATGTCTTAGCTTCTCATACAACCACATCAGAATTCCCACACACTGCACTGATGAGGGGCAATCACCCCGAAACAAAGCGTCTGCAGTTTGGAGTTCTGATCTGGCACAAATCCTAAGTCATATTAAAAGGCTCGTTAAAGAGTCAATTATGACTTTTAGGATTGCATCCTTTATTGCTGGCATTAGAGTTTGTCTACTTAAGAGACAATTTGCATATCTAACATGTTGAGTACTTTACTAGAAATTTCTCAAGTGTCCCACTAAACTGTATAAATCGAGTAAACTGATGTGCCTCGCTTTACTATTAACCCTCAGTCAGGTGCACTTCAGGCACTATTGAGTTTAGGCGCAGTGTTCCTGACAGGCAACTACAGTCTTCAAGGGCTGCAAACAGTGCAAGTTCTCAAGGATTTCCTTAGCATTGCACAGGTGCTAATTTCATCACCTGCAGAGGTTATGATTCCAGCACCTTGTGCAATGCTAAGGAAATCCTGAAAACATGCACCATTTGTGGCCATTAAGGACAGCCCTGTTCTTCAGGAGTCTGTGAAGTTTCTTGCATTTCCATACCTCACACCTTCAAGCCACAGGCCTGTGACTTGTTCTCCAGCATATGTAGGATAGTATCAAAGTGCCTCTTAGTTTGCAGAAACAATACAACACACAAGGATTGAAATAAAAAAGCTACACTATAGCAACTTTGAGAAGTAGCACATGTTGGTACATGATTATTAGTTCACATTTATAATATACATTATATAAATTTAAAGGGGAACTCCAAGGAGTGAAAACTTTGTACTACTGTATCTCCCCTCCCTCTGTCACATGTTGACGTCTCCAGTCTATATGTAAAACTCTCTGGAGTCTTTAGACTTAAATTTCCTTTGACATTTAGTGTTGGTTTGCTGATCCTGCTGTAATTGTGGGCGGCTCTGCAGAAGGGGAGATGTAGGTAGTCAGGTGAGTATGCCCTGCCCCTGGCCTTTAAATAGCCTCCTGTTTCACTGTCGATGATAGAGTTCACTCTGTTTCTCATGGGCTTTGTAGTTGAACGCTCATGTTTGCTGTTGAAGCTCCACTATAGCTGATCTAGGATTCTCTTTGGGTCTGGTGAGGAGCAGGGGAAAGTGAGGAGGCCTGAACCTCCTCACCATCAGAGGTACCTTCGGGAGCAGGGGCAGCTAAGGACCCCAGTTCACAAGGGAGACTAGCTCACCTGGTATTACTGCCCTTTATTCTTCCTGCTGCTCATTCTCTTACCCTCCTACCTGTGATAAAGTCGACCCATACCACTTTTTTCCTGAGCCATCATATCTCAGCCTTCCTCTAATAATGCCTTTGCACAACTTATGCAGGCAAACTTTGCTGAGGTCACTGGTCTGTGTACTCAGGTGGTGCAACAGTTTCAGCACGTTGTGTGGTATCCTTCCTCAGCTAACTCCCAGGCCATACCGGAACACAAGATTTTCTAAGGGAAGTTTTTGGTGTTTTGAGAAGCCTGTACGCTTTGTTTCAGGCTTTGATCCCATTCATCTGGGAATGAGGAACAGCGTGTGGCGATTATAATCTCCCTTACTAAAGGGGAATCCTCAGACCTGGACATTCTGTCTCGTGACCAATTCTCCATCTCGGCGGTCGGTGGATGGGTTTTTTGCTGCCTTGGATCAGATGTATGGTGAACCAGACAGGGTGATTCTTGCTGAGTCAAATCTCCGTAAACTCAAGCAGGGGACATGAGCAGTAGAAGAATACTGCTTGGATTTTTGTCGATGGGCGACTGACACCCAGTGGAATGACCCAGCCCTCAGGAGTCAGTCCTGCTTAGTTCTGTCAGCTTGACTACAAGACACCCTGGTTCAATATGCTGCACCTGAGGTATTAGAGGCTGAAATGTCCCTAGTCATCAAGGTGGACAGAAGTGTTAGGGAGATAGGTAAGCAAGACCCATTCCCATCTCCACCATTGACTCCGGTCCTCTCAGCCAGAAGGTAATACCCCAAGTGGTGCATGATATGTAACCATAGCATAGGAACTCTTCACCAGCAGTTCCTGTTGTTCACATCTGGATAATCTCTCTACTCCAATAGTTTTGGGCCTTCTTTGGCTGATTAGCATAACCCGGAGTGAGGTAGCGCACGCCTAGGGGACTCGCTTGGCAACGGAATGACACCGACTACCATGTATTTAACGTAACATATTACAGCAGTTTATTAAATTTTGTCATAAACCGACTTATTACTCACATACACCACATAAATCATACAGGTTACAGATCATAGGCAATTCTCATAGTAACACTATTCACCTATCAAAGTAAATACATAGCACACTAGGAGCACTAGTCAAAGCTCCATCGAATACCAGGAACACTAATTGCAGCTTCTACGGCGGTTCAGCCGCCTGACATTATCTACTCTTTACACTTACATATAATACATATTCACATATCAGCAGGAACATTATAGACATCACAGTCTGTCCCCAATGACTGCTAAGCCCGCCCAGCATTATTCCCACTTTTAAACATCATACATGGCACTTTTACATAAACCATTATGATTCACACTTTTATACATTATACATGGCACTTTTACATAAACCATTATGATTCACACTTATCACCGGGACCTTTGTGACACTCCACTCGGTCCCAATGGTGGCTATGCCCGCCTGACGATATTCCCAGGGATCATTCACCACCATATTTACGGGTCATTGGATCATTCCCAACCATATTCACAGGGATCATTCCCCTTTCTATTCATGGCATTCACATAGCCATGCACAGCTCAGACCATGTTCTAGGCTACCTGAGCTACTGGGTAATCAAGGCGTCCCCAAGATCGCCTCACCACATGCTCTTCAGGTTGCCAGCCGCCTCCAAGTCTGCCATCCCAGGCCCAGACACTCCAGGATCAATGGCTGCACCACACGTCTGAGCGAGCACCCTTCAGGTTCAGTCAAGACCCCCATATGCTCAGGTGCTCTACCAACCACTCAGTTTAGCCACCGCCTCCATACGAGTCAGAGAGACAGGTGCCCCCACATGGAGAGGGCAGCTTCCCTCCACGTCCCAAAGGGACAGGACGCCTCTGACACATGTCCTCACATCTCAGAGGATCATGCTATTCTGATCCCCATCTCCCTCTCTCACAGCACTAGGCAGCTTCATATTCTGCCTGCCACACCCACACCTAGGATTCAGTGAGTCATCAGCATTCACACTCAGACCCAGCAGCAGTTAACCCTGTGTGTGCTGCTACAGACTAACATGCACTTAACCCTGTTGTGCTGCAAGGTCTAGCAGAGCAATCACCCAGATTGCAGCACAAGACATGTGATCATACCGGCCATGTGCTATAGTGCCAGCTTGCCTCACACCGGTGATAGGCTGGCGGGCCAGAGAGGTAGTAGTTTGGGGTAATTTCTGTGAAGGGAATTGCCTAGGTACTTCAACCTCTGCCATATTGATTACACCTTACTCCTGCATCGCCAGCTAAGCTGGTTAGGACCTTCCGGAGAATAAGGGTAAAGCTCAACCTGCGTATCAGGCTCATGCCAGGTCTAGACATCATTCTATGAGTAGGGGATGGGGGACAGCAGTCATTCCTACTGTGCACCCCAAGGGAGGGAGTCCTGGGGTCTGAGAAGACACATTTGTTTGCCTTCCTAAAACTGCACCTGCTGACTGTAATCAAATAACTGGAAATAAATGTTAAGGTCCTGACCTGAGAGTGAACAGGTGGGAACGATTATGTTTGGGTGATTTCTAAACATGTCAGGAGGAGGTGTGCAGCTGGGGCTCCTAGTTCTGGAGTTTAGGGTCTCGGGTCTCTTGAACTCTTTGTTGTACCATCTCGATCTCCCCCAGTGCTAGAAACCCATAACATTTTCCCATATTGTACCTTAGGAGATGTGGACCCCTTTTGGTCAAGCTCAGTATAGAGTCCATAGGTCTCTAAAGGGGAGGAGGGGTACTGTCATGTGTTGACTGATGCAGTCTATATGTAAAACTCTCCTTTGACATTTCATATTGGTTTGCTGAGGCTGCTGTAGTCTGTGGGTGGCTCTGTAGGTGGGGGTTGTAGATTGAAAAGGTGACCATGCCCCTGGCCTCTAAAAAGCCTCTTCTGTAACTGGGAGGTGTCGACAATAGAATTCACTCTGTTTCTGGCCAGATTTGTGGGTGGACGCTCATGTTTGCTAATGAAGCTCCATATCCTAGGATTCTCTTTGTGATTTTGCTATCTGTCCTAGTTCATGGGTTGAGGTGAGGGGGAGTCAGCCCAGGGTCAGGTGAGGAGCAGGCAAAGGGTAGTGGCTCAAACCTCCTCGAGGGGCAGCTAGGGACTCCAGTTCACATGGCCAGACTAGCTTCCTAGGTATCCTGACCTTTATTCTTCCTGCTACTCATTCCCTCATTCCCCTACCATTAACCGTGATACCTACATGATGATGAAGAGATGTCCGCTACAGTTCTTGGATCTATAGATCGCATATAAATTTATAAAATCAGATCTGCTCCTTATCTCTCACCCCTCCCTCAGGGGACATAGAGAATCAGCTTCATGCTACTGGGGAGAGCAAGAGGTGTGTCATGGGGGAGGGCTGCATGAGCGGCGAGCATTATGAAAAAAGGGGAACTATTGAGGGAAATCAGTATGAAAAATTGGGGGTCGCATGAGGTGAGAGAGTAGTATGAAAGAGGATCCGCATTGGGGTGGAAGAGCAGTATCAAACAGGGGGCTACATGGGGGAAGAGTAGTATGAAAAAGGGGCTGCATGGGGGGAGAAGGCCAATGTGAAAAAGGGGTCACATTGAGGAAGAGCAATATGAAAGGGGGGCTTGTATGGGTGGATACTACCATACTAGAATATATGGGCTGGTTTCAAGTTATTGCAGTAGCCAATCACAAACATGTATTCTCTGTGACAGCATCTGTGATTGGCTCTTGGGCCCTTCACAGATTGACTGACATCATAGTAATATCAAAATAAATAAATAATTTTAAAAAATGACAGTGCTCCGCAGTATTTTTGATTTTCACCACAGATAAAGTGGACAGCTATGGGCTGCCACCCCCAGCTGCCTGACTCTACCTTGGCTGGCAATCAAAATACAGGGAAGTTCATGTTTTTTTAATCATTTAAATAAATTATTTAAATAAATAATAAAAACAAAAAATACATGGGTTTTGCTCTATTTTTGATTGGCAGCCAGGTAAAACCCAGGCAGCTGGGGGCTGGAATTCTCAGTGTGGTAAGGCCCAAGCATTCTGGACCCCAGACACTGAAAAAAACACAAACCTCAGCCCACAGCTGCCCCTGAAAATGGCCCATTCTTTTGAAGTGCCGTTTTCAGGCACTTTACCCAGCTCCTCAAGCAGCCCTGGGGGCATTGGCACACTGGGTAATAATGTGGTTAGTGCCAGCTTTGTCTTGTCAGCAGGCACTAAGCCTGAAATTCATGATGTCTGGCCAAATTAGACCCAGCCACAATTAATTTCTAGTAAATATTAAAAAAATCAGAACACAGAGAAAAAAACAAACATTTTAATAGAAATAAAAACATAAATACAATTAGTGACTCCATCTTGATTAACAAACAAACCTTCCCTCTGACATAATCCACAAGCAGAGCATATATTATCTCTGCTTCATCACGCACACACACATCTGTTCAGAGGGAAAAGCAGACTTAGGCTGTGGTCACACATAGAAATCCGTTTTTGGAAGTGATTTTCATCACCAATCCGTTTTTTTTCTGGGTGCTTTTTGAGCCTCCTGCACTCCTGAACGTTTTTGGACTTTTCATTAAAAAAACGCATGCGCGAACGCATGCGCAAACGCAAGTGCGCATATGCCATGCGTTCGCGCATGCGTTTCCCATAGGGCCCCATGTTAAAAAAAACGCATGAAAACGCATGCGTTTTTTAACTGATGCCAAAAACGTTGCTAGCAACGTTTTTGACTCAAAAACGGACAGGGCAATGTTTGGAGCTCCAGAGAAAAACGGACAGGGTGTTTATTACATCCAATCCGTTTTCTTTCAGTTTTTGGACTTAGAAAAAAAAAATGAGAAAACTGAAGCCAAAAACGGACTGAGGGCTTATGTGGAACCCCAGCCTGACTCTGATGTCACCACGAACACTGCCTTACAATGAGCACTTCTAGGCAGTGATTGCGGTGACATCAGAGTCGGAGTTACCTTAGTGCACAGCTGAGTGGCTTCATGAGCCTTCATTTATGGCAGCTTCATTTACAGTTTTTACGGTGACTTTATTTATGGCAGTTTTTCAGCTTTTACGGTGGCTTCATTTATGGCAGCGCATACCTGTGTGCCAACAGATGGAGAGCCTAAGGGCATGCGCAGTGCGCATTATGAAGCTTCTCCGTGCACCCTATTGATAATAAGAGTGCGCATGACCAAACATGGGCGTGCCCAGAATCAAAACTAGGGGGGCAAGCCATGGTCGTTCAGAACATCAAATCCGACCCGGTGCATTGTGGGGGCTGATCACCTGTTCGGCCAGCCTCCAGCGCATGTGCAGTGCGCATATTGAAGCCGGGATGAACACATGATCAACCCCCACCGGTCGGATATGACGTTTTGGCAAGCGCGTCAGAGTACCACAGGAGGCTGAAATTTCATAAAGAGCGGGCAGGTTCTCTTTAAAGGGAACCTGTCACTCCCTTTGGCCGTTCTAACCCCTGCCCACCACTTTATACATGATGTATTTAGGATTCTTGTGACCACTCTATATGCTCAGCGGTTCCCCTGTGTACCTTAAAAATGAACTTTTAATATCTCCTGAGCGGTATAGAAATTAGCTGAAAATGGCCCAGGAGAATCTGCTCAATCTGGTCCTTGTCGCTCCACTGTTTGAAATGCCCGCCTCGCTCCTGTGAAAAGGCCACAGCTCCTGTGTATGTGACATTGTTCTCATGCCTGCGCAGTGGCGCAGGCCTGAGCACTCAATGCAAGCGCACCTGTGACCGAGTGTCGCGAGCACAAAACTACAGCACAAACACCACAAAACTACATCATCAGAACCACCAGAGTTACCGAAATACATTCATATATCCTCCATTAGTGCAGAAACACTGTCAAAACTCTCAGTACAGAAATACATCATCAAAACCCTCATAAGTGCAGAAACACAGCATCAAAACCCTCCTCGGTACAGAAATACATCCATATAACCCCTATCAATACAGAAGCACTATGTCAATACCCAAATCAATACATCACCAGACCCACCAGAGGTACAGAAATACATAAATAGAACCCTCATCATTAACACAATTCATCTTCACAACCACCATCAGTACTTGGTAAAACAATTGTAAAGTCAGGTCACATATTTGTACTGCATGAACCTACAACTCCTACTACATCCTTAACAATGGTAAGGGTACTGGGAGTTGTTGTTACCAGCCATCAATAGAAGCATACAGGAACCACAGTACTCATGAGAATTAGTCATTATCACAAATAATTATTTACATCCAGGTATCTTATAGAATACATTGTCTCCGATCGGGGTTGTCTATTTCTTTCCTTCATCTTGTCCAGGCACCTTGATGACTTTTCACATCCGCAGTTCATCTCTGCAGACGTCCATCTTCTCCGTTCTTCTGCAGGACACCCCGGCACAATACCCTTAAAAATAGCAGAACTGTCAAAATTCTCCTAAGTAAAAATATCTGCCCTACACTGTGCCCCACTGTTCCCTGCACATAATATGATTTACACACTGTCCCTCTCATGGCACATGCCCTCCACACTGCCCTCTCCCTCCATACTGGGCACTCTGGTCACACTGTCCTCTAACACTATGTCCCCCTATACTGCCCAATATTTATACTGTTCTATCTCATCAAACTCCCTATCCTCAACATACTGTCCCTGCATGCTGCCCCCTCTCCATACATCCTCACACTACTCACACTCTATTCTGTGCCACAGCCATCCCCCTCACTCTTTATACTGTATCCACACCCATATAACCCCCCCTAACTCCTTATACTGTGTCCACACCTATCCCTCCTCACTCTACATACAGTGCTGCAGCCATCCCCCTCACACCTCACACTGTGTCCATACTGATCCCCCTCATTCAACATGCTGTGCCACAGCCATCCCCCCTCATTCCTTATATTGTATCCACACCCATATAACCCCCTAACTCCTTATACTGTGTCCACACCTATCCCTCCTCACTCCACATACTGTGTCGCAACCATGCCCCTTACTCCGCATACTGTATCCACACCCATATAATCCCCCCTCACTCGACATACTGTACCGCAGCCCTCGTTTGCTCCTTTTATACTCCCCCTATCATCTCCCCCTGTTTGCTCCTCATACTTCCCCCCACCCTGTCCCCCCAGTTTGCTCCTCATACACCCCCCATCCACTCCCCCCACCCTGCCCCCCATTTGCTCCTCATACTCCCACCATCCACTCCCCCCCACCCTGTCTTCTCAGTTTGCTCTTCATACTCACCCAGCTTGTGCCTCATACTCTCTCCCCACCTTGTTCCCCCAGTTTGCTCCTAATACTCCCCCCACTCTGCTCCTCATACACTCCCTATCCTCTCCCCCTACTTTGTTCCTCAAACTCCTCCCATTCTGCTCCTCGTACACCCCCTATCCTCTCCCCCCAGTTTGCTCCTCATACTTCCCCCACTTTGCTCTTCATACACCCCTCAACTCTGTCCCCCTTCCCCTAATTACTTTAATGCTCCCTGTCTTCCTCAGCTCCAGTGTGGAATGCTGCGTTCCATCCTTCTGTCGCATCTGCCGGGTGACGTCATCAGTGTAATCAGGTGACCTTATGACGTGGCTCTGACCCGGAAATGCCGCGAATCTGGGCTTCCATTGTACATACAGAGCGTCTAATAGACGCTTCGTGTACAATGGACTGCAGGAGTTGGCGGTTTCAGATTTTCTGCCCCCGCTATCAGCTAATAGCGGGAGCAGAGAAAAAACCAGCTCACACTGCGGGGGGAGACGGAAGATGTGGCTGGCGGGGAGAGAACTCGGGGGCTGCAGCAGGAGGCCAGGCGGTGCCCCCCTGCTGCGCCCGAGGAAAATGCACCACCAGGTTCCCGTAGATATTCCACTGACCAAAGGGGGTGACAGCTTCCCTTCTAGGGAGGGGCAGCTGCCCCCCCTGTCCCCACTCTGGGTACGCCCATGTGACCGGATATGATGCGGTCAAGCATCATACCTGAAAGAAGGGCACCTAGAACAACCTTCGGGAGTGCGCATGGGAAGCACAATATCACACCCACTGAAACGTGATAACAGGAGAGGGGGGGGAGAGATGGATGATTGGAGAATGCCCACAGTGTCCACAGTCTGGCCGACACCATGATGATAACAATACAAAAATGTAAGTGATCAAAGCACTTTTCTCAGCGATTACAGCATACATTTAAATCAGACAGGGAGGGGCGGGTTAGGGATGTACTAGGAAGCTGCAGGGTCAGATACTGATATGTTTATGGGCATAAAGTAGGTAACAGGTTCCCTTTAATACCCTCTCTGACAGCACAGTAAAGGCTTTGGGTTGAATGGGGTGGATCTACTAGTCAGCTGTAAATTAGGCAGGCATTCACTTGGCGGAAGATTCACCTTGCAGGAGACTATGTATCCTGTCAATACACCAAATTTGACTCACTTTAAAAAAAAATCCCCCATTTTGATTTTATAGATCTAAAAGTATGGCTTGTTCCAATAGTCCTCCCTTTGATTGATATCCTCCTGAAAGTAAGGCTGGGGTTAGACTTGCGTCTGCCCTGAGCCTGGGGAATCCCTTAAAAACTTAGTAGCAGGCAGGCAGAGTGCATAGCGTTAATGGAGTGGCACCACATGCTCTATGCATCACTATGGTTACCTAATGTTTACCGCAGCTGCCAGCTCCATAGAGAATCCCCTGATATGCAGTATTGCAGAGTGCACAAGAAATGCAGTCTGCAACATTTTCCTGTGCGCTCTGCAATAGCGCATATCAGGGGATTCGCTGTGGAGCTGCCGGCTGCAGTAAACCGGGTTTCCATAGAAATATATAGATCAGGCAGTGCATAGCGTTGCATTCCGTTGACGCTATGCGCTGCTCCTGCCAGGCACTACGTTTTTAACGGATGCAGCAGGCTGAGGGCAAACGAAGGTCTGACCCTAGCCTTATCCAGCATTCAGCTTCCATGCTTAGCACATGACCAATTGTTGGTTGTTATGGCTAACAATGTTTACATAATTCTACCTCTGACAGCATCAGCCCCTGACTTTATCTGAGCAAAAACAATGTGCCTCACCCACATCTACCTGCTGCCTTTTTCCTCTTCCAAATCATTCTGCATGTAACATGGGCCTGTTTCACGTCTAAGGGTGGTGTGCTTTTTGCTTGATTTGCGTTTCTAGGCATTTTTACTTCTAAAAACGCATAAAAGCCCTAGCGTTTTTGGCCCTATTGATTTTAATGGAAACGCATGTAAAAATGCATGCAAAAACGCATGAGCGTTTTCAAAAACACAAAACGCATGTGTTTTTGCCAACGCTGCACAAAACGTCGGGAAATGCGTCTAGCACAGCGTTTGCAAAAACGCATGCGTTTTGCGTTCTTAAAAACGCTCGTGCGTTTTTGCATGCGTTTTTACATGCGTTTCCATTAAAATTAATGGGGTCAAAGACGCTAGCATTTTTATACGTTTTTAGCAGTAAAAATGCCTAGAAAAGCAAATGAAGCATAACGCACACCATCCATACATGTGAAAACACACATAGACTTTTAGTGTCCCCTTAGCAATTATAAACATGTTCAAAGTACTATTCTTTCTCCATCTCATTTCGCCATGATGAGTGATTTTTCCAAGGAAAATATAAAGGAGATGACTAGAGATGATTGAACTTTCCCCAAACATGTTAGCCAATTTCAAATTTGGCATGAACATAGTAGATTTGTTTCGTGATTGGAAATCAGAGCAATTTACCAAAAAAATTGGAAAACACAGCTTTGTTCAGGAAACAAGTTCTAAATTAAAAATGGCCCTAAAATTTTTCATGATTGTTTGGGGCCAAACGCTTGCTGGAAGGCCTGCTGATTGTGAACAACACCTAATCTTACAGTTAGCAGTGTTGCTATCCATCTGCTCTCCCGGTTTCTTTCCAACTGTAGAAATTTTTGGAGCTTTAAAATAATTTTTAAGCTTTCAGGAGTTTGCAGGTGTTTAGACACCTCCAGAGTTAAATTTGGGAAAAGTGCCAAATGTGGCAGCAGCTGTGAAGTCCAGGAACCTAACAATGTATTTTAAACATCCATTTAAGAGAACTTTCTATATATTTTTTTATTATTATTATTATTATTATTATTATATTATTATTATTATTATTATTATTTTTCTATTATTTAGTTTTCTTTATTATTTTTATTTATTTTAATTATTATAATTTTTGTTTTGGAGAACAAAACTTTATTATTGCTGAGGGTCAGCAGAGTGTGAGGACATCTCTTCTACGTTTGTTTTATAGCAATTCATATTAAAATAGCATAAGGCCATTATTTGCTTCACATACATGGTTTTATTGGTCTGTTCATTTTTGGTACTTACACAAGCGTGTTACATGTATAATTAATCCTGGACCTGCATTGCGGCCCACTAACCTTATTCAGCATTCCAGAAGAATTAGTGGTGAGGTGAATAAACTATTTTTTTTCTTATTTGTCCTTTAGTTATGTCAGGCTTCAATAATCACTCCACCCAACTTTGCAACGTGTTACCTGTGGCATGGGAAATTGGATTTGTAATTCAGGTGCCTTCTGCAGCCCACTCCATGGAGGCGTTAACAAATAAATTGTCCAAACAATAATATCCTGTAAGTTATTGTGTCCTGGCACTAGAAGAGGTGGTCCCCTAGGCAAAGCAAAGAGTCACCACAAAGCCTGGCAACATCTTGGAATTACCATACAATGCAGCTACTTTGTGATACCCTATACTTGCAGTGGGGGCTGACGGGGATGAGCGAATGCGAGCTGGGGGTCAGAGTAAGAACAAGATTAGCAGGGGTGAGTGAGTCCGAGCTGAGTACAAGCTGGGGGGGTGAGTAAGTGCAGGCTGTGTGGGGGTGAGTGCAGGCTCAGGGGATGAGTGCAGGCTGAGCAGGTTTGAGTGTAGGCTTAGGAGGAAAGAGTAAGTGAGAGCTGAGGAGGTGAGTGTGGGCTGAGGGGGGTGAGTGCAGGCTAAGGTGGGGGTAAATGAGTGCAGGCTGAGGGGGAGAGTGAGTGTGGGCTGAGTGGGTGAGTGCAGGCATAGGAGGTGAGAAAGTGCAAGCTGAGGGGATGAGTGTGGGCAGAGGGGGTGAGTGAGTGCAGGCTAAGGGGATGAGTACAGGCTGAGGGGATTGAGTGTGGGTTGAAGGAGGTGAGTGAGTGTGGGCTGAGAGGGGTGAGTGCAGGCTGAGGGAGGGGAGATAGGGTGGACTGAGGGCTGAGGGGGGTGAGTGAGTGTAGGGTGAGGGAGGTGAGTGAATGCGGGCTGAGGTGGGTGAGTACAGGCTGAGGGGGTGAGTGCAGACAGAGGAAGAGTGAGTGAAGCTGATAGGGTGAGTGAGTGCAGCCTTAGGGAAGAGTGAGTGCAGGCTGAGGGGGATGAGTGACTGTAGGCTCAGGGGGTCAGTGAGTGTGGGCCTAGGGGGTGATTGAGTGCGTGAGGCTGAGGTTGGGTGTGGCAGGCTGAGGGGGTGAGTGTGGCTGAGAGTGATGAGTGCAGGCAGAGGTTTGTGAGTATGGGCAGAGGGAGGTGAGTGGGGCAGAGGGGGTCAGTGAGTGAAGGCTGGAGGTTAAGTGCAGACTGAGTGTCAGTACCTTAGCAGATAGAAAACAAGCGGTGTCAGAGGTTTGGAGCACTAAAGAAACCACGGGTTGGTGATTAAATTACCAATAATTTATTGCACGAACAGCAGGGGTCCAGTATGCCACAACGCGTTTCAACGCACAGATGCGTCTTTCTCAAGTGGAGTGTCAGTACCCGGCTGGCTGCTCTGTGCTGCTTCCCGGACCTAAGGTGATGTCAGTCATGTGATCAGTCACATGACTCTAACATCACTGCAGGCCTTGTCAGGTCGGCATCTGCAGCGGCAATGTCTGGGGAAGGTGGGGGCATCGTATGTGGTGGGGGGTGGCGACTTGTAGCAATGGTTGCAGGTCCACGCCATATTATGACATTCATCACTTGGGTGTGCTAATATGTCGTGGCTTCCAGGGCAGCACAGTGGATTGTGGAATTCGGATACATCCGAAGGAAGTGAATGATGGACAATATTAGGTAAATATATAATAGATAAACAGTTGTTTCCAGGCAAGGTTTTTAGCTTTTCTTATTAAGTACTTGGAAGAGATGTCTTTCGTTCTAGTAGATGTGCTAGGATTAATGCATATGAAGATATGTTTATATTAACCCCTTAAAGACTGAGCCTCATTTGCAATTCTGACCAGTGTCACTTTACGAGGTAATATCTCAAGAGCGCTTCAACAGATCCCACTGCTTTTAAGATTGTTTTTTCATGACATATTTGACTTCATGTTAGTGGTAAATTTAGGATGATATTTTCTGCATTTCTTTGACCAAAGAGAGTGTTTACCTGCAGTGACAGTTAAAAGCCATGACTGATATCTTAGTCATTGGTCATTAAGGGGTTAAAGGATTTTTCCAATCTGACCCACTTATTCCCTACTTCATAGGCTGGTTTCACACTACGATTTTTTATAGAAATCGGACAGCATCGGATCCAAACTGATCCCTGCAATCGGGTGCCAAATAGGCATCCGATTCCGACATTTTGCAGGATCAGTTTGCCTGGCTCCTCCTGTCATCTGCTCCTCTCTGCCTCCTGTCACCTGTCGCCTGTTCTCCCCGCTTCTCCCCTGGTGCTCCCCGCTTCTCCCCTGGTGCTCCCCGCTTCTCCCCTGGCACTCCCTCTCCTCCTGAATAAAAAATAATAAACCATCTTTATTCTCACCTGTCCACGAGTGCCCTGGCGTCTCCATCTGTATCTTCTGATCCTAGGACCTCGCGTGATGTCACAGTCACATGACTGGTTACCACAGTAACCGGTCATGGGACTATGACATCACGGCAGGTCCTACAGGCAGGATGTGCTGGAGATGCCGGGGGACTCGTGGACAGGTGAACATACATATTCTTTATTTTTAATCCCTGCTTTACTTAATTTTACTTCTGCAATGTATTTATATACATTACTGAAGTAAAATTAGATGGTTAGAAGCAGTTTTAGTGTACACAGCATGTTCAGTACACTAAAATCGGGTCCGAGGAGACATCAGATGTTTCCACGGACCCTACTCCATAGGGCCCCATTTTAAAGGAATCGGATCAGATCGGATTTGGCATAGTTGCCATCCGATCTGTCAGATCCGATTTTTTCCGATTTTTGATTTGGATGCAAAAATCGGAGCAGTCTCCGATTTTTGCACCGGAAAGAAATCGGACGAAATCGGATCGGACGCGATTCAGATGCCATTTAGTGCACATCCGAATCCCCATAGGATCACATGGGGCCAAATTTGGATCCGCTGCTGTCCGATTTCTATTGGACAGGTCGGATTTCAAAAAATCGTAGTGTGAAACCAGCCATAGATTAAGCTTTGTTGAGTTTGTTTTATGAAGTTTGTCAAATATAGTAACCGTAAATATTTGGCAAACCAAAGCCATCTCTTTTCTTGTGTTTATGTAAAATGACCTTGGAGATTCTTGGCCTATTGTTGCACCAAATGAATCTTGACAGTTGGGAATTAAATTTTTGAATCCAGTATTTGCGAACTATTATTGGTAAACACTGGAGTAGATAATAGGATTTTTGGAAGCATAGTGGTTTTATATATGACTATCTTCCCCAGCCATTACACTTTGGTGGCTGCAGTGTTTTTTATTTCTAGTTGGATATTGTTTAGTGAGGTTGTGAAGTTTAACCCCTTCACTCCCAAGCAATTTTTTTTACTCTAATGACCAGGATATTTTTTTGGAATTCTGAACAGTGTCACTTTATGAGGTAATAACTCTGGAACACTTCAGCGGATCCCAGTGATTCTGAAACTATGTTTTCATGACAAATTGTATATGAAGGATATAGAGCTGCACTGCTGGGTATTTATAGGGTGCAACAACCTACATGGGAATAATGAATAACTAGAAAAACATGACAAATGACAAATTGGACTTCATGATAGTTGTAAATTTAGGATGATAGTTTTTGCATTTATATGTTAAAAAACTGAAATTCGGTGAAAATTTAGAAATTTTAAAACTTTGCATTTTAAAACTTTTATACTGCTAAACTAGAGTAATATCACACAAAATAGTTTATAAATAACATTGAACCACATGTCTACTTTATCAGCACAATTTTGTAAACAACATTTTTAGTTAGGACGTTGGAAGGTTTCAAAGTTCATCAGCAATTTCTCATTTTTCCAACTAAATTTACAAACCCACTTTTTTAGTGACCACATCACATTTGCAGTGACTTTGATGGGCGTTCATGACAGAAAACACCCAAAAGTGACACCATTCCAAAAACTGCGTCCCACAAGCTACTCAAAACCACATTCAAGAAGATTATTAACCCTTCAGTAACTAGAGCAATGTGGAAGGAAAAAATTAACATTTTACTTTTTCCAACAAAGATGTTACTTTAGCCTCAACTACTGAATTTTCACAAAGGTAACAGCAGAAAATAGACCCAAAATTTGTTATGCAGTTTTTCCCAAGTATGCCGATATCCAAAATGTGGTAAAAATCCACTATTTGGGCGCACGGCAGGGCTCAATAGGGAAAGAGCGACATTTGGCACTTAAAGCGGAAAATTAGCTGGAATCGTTAGCTGACACCATGTCACATTTGGAGAGCCAAAGCTAAAATTTATTGGATCTTGCTTTCACTTAATTTGCAAATGAGATATATTTTTCAAGCATTCTCTTAATAATGTAATATAAATTTTCTGGTGCCTTAGCATTTTAATTCAAGATACTATATATGGAAATTCTTAAAAGATACTGATATATTGGGTTAATATTAGATACTACCCATCTTTATGTTATTGACAAGTTAGTCGGTTTGGAACTGTAATTCTCCATGAATTATTTTCATTGAATAAAAATTTGATTTAAACATTGCTTCAAGATGACTTCCCAGATAAAAAGACTAACAATCCAATTTAAATCGTCGAAAAATAGGTCTCGAGAAGACTCGTGTAAATCTATACTGAGAGAAGAGGTACTACCAATAAAGTCAAAAATTCTAGGCCCTCAAACAATAAAAATGAGGACATAGGGTCTCAAAAGAGGGAAACAACAAAAAATGACCCCATGTTTGGTGATTAGACTTAATACGTCAAAAAAGGAAAGAAATGGATTCAGAAAGATCCGCTTCTTACAACCAAAATAAAAATAATTTTCACCAGGTCACTGATAGTGATTCATCAGTAAGTTTAACACCACAAACACAAAAAGTAAAACCTCATTCAGAGGAAGCAGAATCTACATATAATACTTTTGAGAAACCACCTCATCTACCATCCAGTATTCCTAGGGATGTCATTCTCAGGATAAATTTTTATCATACTAAAGTGACATTTTTGCAATACATTTGGATAAATAAGTCCCTTCCAGCACCATATGAGTCACTAAAAGTATTGACAGTTCTATCTAGAGAGACTCTCCTGCAAAGGAAAAAGTTGAGGAAAATCACGGACGTTCTGAAAAACTAAGGCATTTCTTACAGATGGGGTAATCCCACCACAGTGAACTTCCATTTCAAAGGGAAACATCTCACGATTGCGCAAGACGAAGAAGGTCTCAAAGTTTTCAAAGACCTAGGACTATTTGGTTGATACAAAGTCAAGTTTCTTCTGTGGTGTTTTCTTGTTTCTTTTTACTTAAACTGCCCAGGAGGGCTGGGAACATTTACCCTAAGCAGGAACCTTTTCCGACCGATTTTGGTTACTATCGAGTTGTACTAACTTTAGTCATTTTAAATTACTGTATATACTCGTGTATAAGCCGACCCGTGTATAAGCCGACCCCCCTACTTTTGCCCCCAAAACCTGGGAAAATCTATTGACTCGCGTATAAGCCGAGGGTGGACCCCAGCACAGGTATACAGCCCCCAGCAGTGGTATACAGGCCCCAGCAGTATGATATACAGCAGGCCCCAGTGGTATATACAGCAGCCCCAGTGGTATTGCAGCCCCTATATACAGCAGCCCCAGTGGTATTGCAGCCCCAGTGGTATTGCAGCCCCTATATACAGCAGCCCCAGTGGTATTGCAGCCCCAGTGGTGTATACAGCAGCCCCTATATACAGCAGCCCCAGTGGTATTGCAGCCCCAGTGGTATTGCAGCCCCTATATACAGCAGCCCCAGTGGTATTGCAGCCCCAGTGGTGTATACAGCAGCCCCTATATACAGCAGCCCCAGTGGTATTGCAGCCCCAGTGGTATTGCAGCCCCTATATACAGCAGCCCCAGTGGTATTGCAGCCCCAGTGGTGTATACAGCAGCCCCTATATACAGCAGCCCCAGTGGTAGTATACAGGCAGCCCCAGTAATGCAGGGCCCACCCCTCATGCTCCGGTCACCTGTAAAGCAAATTATACTTATCATTGTCCCGCTGCCGTCCGCGACCGCATCTGCCGACATCCCGATCCTCCATCTTCATGCGTCTTCTTCTTCCTGTTTTCTGTGCGCGTCGCCGGTAATGACGTCATTGCCTGCGACGCGCACTGAAACAGGAAGAAGACGCATGAAGATGGAGGATCGCGATGTCGGCAGATGCGGGCGCGGACGGCAGCGGGACAATGATAAGTATAATTTGCTTTACAGGTGACCGGAGCATGAGGGGGGGGGCCCTGCATTACTGGGGATGCGGGGGCTGCTTTACACCGCTGTATACAGCAGCCCCCGCACTGACTCGCGTATAAGCCGAGGGGGGTACTTTTCAGCCCAATTTTTGGGCTGAAAAACTCGGCTTATACGCGAGTATATACGGTAATTGTTATTATAAAACTCAGTTAATTATTTATGTACGTCAAATTCAATATATTAAGTGAATCTAATTATTATCTACTACACGTGAAAGGAAATATGACTACTTATAATTTTAATGTCCATAAAAATTACAACCTACAACGCAAATGGATTAAATAGCCCCTAAAAGAGATTTATGTTCTTTAAACAACTCAAATCTATTAATTCAGATATTATTAGTGCCCGGGAAACAAAATTCATGAAATGAAATCTCCAAAATTTACGAATAAGCATTATCCTCACATATTGAAATCGTCGGGTAATACAAAAAAAAGCAGGTGTAGCAATACTAGTAAGAGATACAGTGACATTTGAAAACTTTTTGAACTTCCTGATGAAAATAATGGAAGATACCTGATTTTAATATGAAAATTAAATGAAGTGATATTCACAATAGTGAATGTTTACGCTCAAAATAAGAGCCAGAGTACCTAAACATAGACTTTAGGCCCACCACCTAGATCCATGGATACTAAGGGAGGAATTATTTGATACATTTCGGTATCTTAACAGTTCATCCATTGAATACACTCACTATTCAGACAGACAAAAATTGTTCGCTCATTTGGATCTTATACTGACTAACATTCAAACTCTTCCTAAATTTAAAAAGATTAAAATTGAACCTAGAACGTGGTCAGATCTTATTCCTTTAACGTGTGAAATCACTCTAGAATATTCTCCCAATTTGAGGAAAGTTTGGAGATGTAATTAGGGATGGGCGAGTCTACTCGCTAGGACTCGTTACTCGGCGAGTAGTAAGGGACTCGCAGGACTCGGTACTCTGCGAGTTTCCCAGCGATTACTCGCACAGTAACGAGTCCAATGCAAGTCAATGGCAATCCTAGTTTTGTCAGAGTTTACTTTTTCTCACTCGCTAGACTCGCTATATCACATCGCTATGTAGCTTGAATCTCCCCAAATCGTTTAAAGAATCGCACCGCTTCACGGATACCCGCTGTCAGCAGCGAGTCTGATCGAGTCTGAGCGAGTCTTAGCGATTCTGAGCGAGTCTACGAATCCAAGTCCTGTATTCTGTATTCGGGACTCGCGAATACAGAATCTGTTATGCTCCGACAAAGCTTCCGAGACAGCCTAGCGTGTTAGGTCAGAAAACTTGTGAAGATGGACAAGCATGTTAGCCAATCATATTCAGTAATGCCACAGCCATGTTGGTTGTGGCAGGACTATGATTGGCTTCTGTCCATCGTGATGCCTATGTCATGTATGAGAGGCGAGGCTGTATATAAGCCTTGCCACCGCCATTTTGGGCAAAATTCCTGTGAAGATCTGAGCTAGAGCAGGGTGAGGTAGATGCTGGAGCAGATCATAGGGATTTCAGTCAGTGTAGGGAACCTTAAAAATTCCTTATATTTAAACCAAACAGCTCTTGTGAGAGCTACCAGGAGGACAGAGGAGTACTGTGTAGAGGACTGTAGGCAGGCAGGCAGGCAGGGAGGAGCAGCCTTACAGTGCTCACAGGACCGACCTCATAGCTTAGCTTACTCACTCAGCTGTCCTAATAGCTGAAGTCAGAGGCTTAGCTGAGGTACTATTTACAATTTTTTTGCACCTGATAGATTTTGGGTCCTAAAAACCCCTTCAGCTTTATTTTGTCTGTGGCAGATCAGTGCGTTGCTGCTCTACCTGCAAATAGCACGTACGCCACCTACTTGTGCGACTACTTGTGCGCACTTAATAATTTTTTCAGGGACTATTGTGCTGCTTCACTGACAAGTGTTAGCACACACTTAACCACCAGCAGGTGACGCCTACAGCAACACCTAACTCCATCTCGGTGGCTGTGCGCACTTAATAATTTTTTCAGGGACTAGTGTGCTGCTTCACTGACAAGTGTTAGCACACACTTAACCCGCCAGCAGGTGACGCCTACAGCAACACCTAACTCCATCTTGGTGACTGTGCATTTGTCAACAATGTCACAAAAACCACAATTTCCCAAAAAAGAGGTTGCAAAGGGACGGGAACGAGGTCGTGGCCGTAGCAGTCGTGCCCAAGAAGGCACTGGTACAGGTAGACAGACGAGGATTGATAGATCTCTCCTTCTCACGTCTAAAATTCTCAGTACTCAACAAAAACGTGTCTTGAGGCCGGAAGAGCATGACCAGATAACATCTTGGATGGCTAATAACACCTCGACCACTGGTTCCTGCAGTACACAATCGTCCTTGCCAACACAGTCTAGTGTCGCTACAGACAACGCAGGGCCATCCAATCCTCAAAGTCTTCCTATTTCCTCAACCCATCGGCAGCCAGAGAAAAACTTGGAGTGCGACCTTGGTCACTCCGATGATTTATTTGGTTCTTATCAGCCCTCGATTGCATCTGGCCTTTCTTTGTCACTGCCTGACGAGATACTTCAAGAAGACGTAATGTCTATTCATGGCCAAAGCTTTGAAGCACCTCGTACTGAAGAAAGCCACTTTCAGCAAAGGCATACAGCATCTCAGGAGGTGGATGATGAGGATGATGAGACACACATCTCATCTGGCCAGCCTGCTCAGTCACGTTATCCAGAAGACTTTGAAGAGGAAGGTGTGGATGATGAGACCACAGATGCTACCTGGACTCTTGGCATGCATAGCCAACAGAGAAGCCAGGAGGAGGAAAGTGGCTATGTACCACCGCCAAAAGCACCAAGGCTTACTCCTTTCTCCAGAACACAAACTGTGACAACAGTTGTCCAAATTGTGTCAACTGTTGCACAAAGTGTACCAACTGTTGCACAAACTGTAAACACAGTTGCCCAAACTGTGTCAGCAGTTGGTGTTGTACAGAGTCATCCTCCTCTGCCTCCAATTCAACATAAAGGACGAAAGCCATTGTGTGGCAATTTTTTAAGGATGCCACATCTGTACCAAATATGGTTATCTGTAACATCTGCCATGCAAGGCTAAGCAGAGGCCTGGGAAAAGGAAACATGAGCACCAGCAGTATGCGTAAGCATATGTCTGTTAAGCACCCAATTCAGTGTTCAGGGTTCACAATCAGTGCCTTCTGATCCCAACACTTCCAGGCCACCTCAGATCCATCCTTCACCAGCTAGTGTTCAGGCATCAGCTCCTGCTCAAACGTACTCCTCCCAAGCTGCGCTACAAGAGAGACATGACAGTAGTCAAGCCACTGGTCAGTGTGCGCCAAACGTCCAGTTGTCTGTGCCACAACTGTATGAAAGGCAGCGGAAGTACCAATCGACACACCCATTATCCCAAAAAGTGACTGCGCAAATTGCAAAGTTGTTAGCTGTGGAAATGCTGCCGTTTAGGCTTGTGGGTACAGAGTCTTTTCGGGAGTTGTTGGCTGTGGCAGCACCACGATACTCTGTACCAGCCGCTACTTTTTCTCACGTAGTGCCGTCCCCGCGTTACACCAGCGCGTTGTTAACAACTTAAAGAGTGCACTAACAAATGCTGTAACCGCCAAAGTCCACCTAACAATGGACACATGGACAAGTAGTTGTGGACAGGGCAGATACATCTCAGTAACGGCTCACTGGATTAACCTGGTGGACAGTGTCCCAACTTCACAAAGTGGACCAACTAAGATACTACCAACTCCACGAATAGCGGGCACAACATCATTCCGGGTGGCTGCCTCATCATATATGTCCAGTACACAATCCTTCTGCAACTTCTTGCCCACTGCTGAGCTGCCCGCACCATCACGTCCAAGTTGGGAGCTTTGCAGTAGTGCTTCAGCAAGGCGACAACAGGCTCTTCTGAAGCTTATCTGTCTAGGTGAACACCTCACACTGCAACTGAGCTGTGGAAGGGTCTTAAGCAACAGACTGATGAGTGGCTGGCCCCACTGCAACTACAACCAGGTCTTGTTGTCAGCGATAATGACGAAACTTTGTGGCGGCACTAAAGCACGGTAACCTTGTTCACGTGCCTTGCCTGGCTCACGTGCTGAACCCAATAGTTCAGAAATTCCTGAAAATATACCCCGAGTTATCTGACCTACTCGAGAAGGTGAGGCGAATTTGCGCCCATTTTAGACATTCGTCCACAGCAGTTGGCAGTCTTTCAGCCCTTCAAAACAAATTAAATTTGCCTAAACACCAGCTAATTTGCGAATGCCCACGGATGGAACTCAACATTCCATATGTTGGCAAGGTTTAATGAGCAGCAGAGGGCAATAGCGGAATATCAGCTGCAACATCCCGTCACACGGAAGTCAGACCAGACACTTAGTACTTTCGAGTGGGTCTGGACGCTGATCTTTGCGAGTTGCTGGAGAACTATGAATACTGCACCAAACTTGTCAGCGGTGATAAGTCCATTATCAGTCTCACCATCCCCATGCTCTGTTTGCTTAAAGAATCGCTCCTGAATCTGAAAACAGAATCTTTGAGGGCCCAGCGGATGGCTATGGAGCCAGAATTTAACATCGCTGATCCTAGCCAGCCAAGCCAATATCAGCAGGCTACATTGGGTCTGGAAGAAGAAGGTGATGAGGGTGATGATGAAGAATATTCATTTTTCTGTGGTACTGATGTGAACCCTGATGGTACTCCCAACCCTACGTTTATGTCAGTACAGCATGGGTGGGCTGAAGAGGAGGAGGCGGAGACCGATGTAGAGGCCATGATGCGTAGTGATCTCATTCTGTTGTAAGCGAGGAGATGAGTCTTTGCAGCTTAGCACACATGGCTGACGTAATGTCTCAATGTCTCTCCCAAGATCCATGCGTCATTCACATATATATGCCAGCAACCTCTACTGGTTGTCAACCTTTTTGGACCCCAGATACAAAGACAAATTTCCGTCGCTGCTGTTGCAGTCACCCAGGGGCTTAACGATGGATTTTTTCAAGAGTGTTGTTGTTGACCATTTGCTGTCCATATCACCGTCTGACTCCGCTATACCCCGAAGAACCAGCTCTTTGCAACAGCAGCCTTTGGTTGGGACACAAACGTCATCAATGTCAAGAAGAGGTGGGTGTAAGATGTCCACCAACTGGGCGATGTTCAACAGACCTTCTATCAACAACGGATCATGCCTACGGTCACCTTGACTAGGAGACAACAATTTTCCAACATGGTGAACGAGTATGTCAGTGACAGTACCAGCTTCCTAACCGACCCTTCTGTACCCTTTAATTACTGGGTTTCCAAGCTTCACACTTGGACAGAGCTCGCTTTGTATGCCTTGTAGGTGCTGGCCTGCCCAGCTGCTAGTGTGACATCAGAGCGTGTTTTCAGTGCCGCTGGGGGGAAATTTTCACTGATAGAAGGCCAAGGCTTACTACAGAAAATGCCGACAGGCTGACTCTCATTAATTTAACAAGGACTGGATATCATCAAAGTTCTTAACCCCTCCAGACGACAGTACCCAAACCTAGAGGGACATAATCAAATTTGATATGTTTGGCTGACTGCGGTTTAAACATTATGTCCTTTTCTGACACGAAGGATAAACAATGTGCCTCTGCTAAGAAGCTTTGACAACTCATGTTCCTGCTACACTTGCTGCATGACAACAAAACTACACAATCAGTTTCAGTAATGTTACTTTACTACTGCATGCACTTGTGATGATTTTTGAACGTTGTTTTTTGTCAGACAATACAATACAGTCTCTTGGCTGAATTTTTCAAGGCAACAAGCCTATGCCTGCATATTGGGCATTTCTCCAACTGCAATAAAATATATTGTTTGGCTCAAGTGCCCTGCATTAATTTTAAAAATGTTGATCCCGCCCCTTGGACTAATTTTTTGAGGCAACAAGCCTATGCCTGCATCGTGGACGTTGCTTGTCCTATGCTCGTAGGACAAGCAAAAATATAGTATGGGCCACGCACCCTCCTCTATTTCTAAAAAGAGTTTATTAAGCCCTTTGAGCTAATTTTTTGAGGCAACAAGCCTATGCCTGCATTGTGGACGTTGCTTGTACTATGATCCTGCTGGAGCCTGGCGAAGGGTCCCACTGTACGCTACGAAGATAACGCGTAGACGCGCTGTGTTGCAAGTAGACGTCCCAGCCTCTCGCATCTGTGTTCCTAGTGTTGCTGCCATACCGAGTCATTAAGTAACCCCCCCCCCAAACACAGGCACTATTTATTTGTCAGCAACATTTCTATGTGGAGTCATGATTTTACACATACTAACCAAAGTGCCTTCATGCGCCATGCAGGCCGTAAACTACTTGCTAATGATGATGACTTTAAGCCCACCCACAATACAACCTACACATCCATTCCCTGAAAAAAGACAGACACAAAGCAGTGTTTTAAAAATGTGTATTATTACGCCATAATGGCAAAGATGTCAGATTTTTATTTTTTTTTGTGAGCTTTCTAAAAGCGAACAAATAAAACAGAAAAAAACAAAAATAAATTGTGCAATGCACTTTTTGTATAACAAAACAAACAAACAAAACAAAAAAAGTGGGCCCTACAGCTGGTGGTAGGTTGGCTCATTGTGTGGGGTAGCCTCTACTGGGCCACCATCACCCTGGTCGTGGAGGAGGTCCAGGGCCCAATCGATAGCCTCCCCCAATGTTTGTAACCCAGTAGGGTGGGTCATCTGGGCCGGTTGGCCTTTGGTTGGTGGTAGGACCATGTTTGGTGGACACTACCTCTGGGTCGCCAGGTAGCTGTCCCGGGGTGTGGGTCTGTCCAGCCTGTTGGAGCTAGACTGCTGCCACCCCTCCAAATAAGAAAATACCTGGCCAGGGTGGTTTCGGGGCTGACAGGCATCAAGGACAATGTGGATTGCTGACAAAGTCAGCATCACATTGTCCTAGGTGGTCATTTTGTGCCCCCGGGATCTGAGCAGGGCTGCTGTGGTTCTGATGACTCCCCACACTGCTGGCAGTCGGCAGTGGACAAAGCTGGATGGCCAGAGGTTGGTTTTGGTGGGGAGACATTTGTGGTGGCCCTTCAACCTCCTCTTCTTCCTGTGGCTGGCCATGCCCCAAAGGTGGTGGTGGTGGTGGTACTCCCTCCTCCTCCACTCCAAGTCGGGGTGGTTCAGGGGCCTCCCTCGCCTCTTCAGGTAGCTTTGGGGGCGGGTTACCACGCCGCCTCTGGTAGAGAGCAGCTCTGTGGGTAAATATAAAAAAAATTTGGTGAATGGGTTGCGTTTGGAAACAAAAACATAGGCCAAACATAAAATGTGCACGCTTTTTTGACTCAGTGTATCTGTGTATTCTGTGTCTTTTCATTGTTGGCCTTAAGATGGAATTTCAGCAAATAAATGAAGGACATTTTGGCTCATGCCTCAACCAATATTCTATGTGTGGGTAGTGTTGGTCCACGATTTTTTGCCATTACATTAGAAATTTAAAAATTTGTCTGCACTATTACACTGTGCCCTGCCTTAGGCAGGACAGCTATTTAGGCACTTGAAGACATATTAGTGGCCACAACTATTGCTTTGACTTTTTGTGGAAACTTTATGTGGACAAAGCTATAGCCTGACACTGTGAGGCAAACACATTCTCCAGGGTTGTTTGCCATCAGATGGACACAAAAAGACGCAGTGTGGGCGGCCTTGGTCTCAATGCACATAACCCAGATCTATACGGCATATGAGCAAGACAGGAAATGGAGTCCTGCAGCATAGGTGACACATGAGCATTCGGCGTTAGTGGCCTACACTCCTTTTTGCTGCCATGTATGCTAATCAGGAATGTCTTGGTAAATAAAACACACCAAACAGATGGCTTGGCTTTTGAAACGACTGTAATGGACATAGAGTATGGGGTTGTTTTTGATCAGTAGGTCACACATCGTTGGTGCCAAACAAGGTGGTATGCACAGATGGACAGTTTTACAGTTATTCCAACGGGGCCGAACAAAAAACCGTGAGCAGCAAGGGTAAACCTCGGGTTTTCTAAAGGACCTTGGACATAAAAGCCTGTTGCACTGAAAATGTGGCCCCCTTTAGTTTGATTTTATACAGCATTAATACACTATGTTTTCCGGAGGATTCGTAATGTGGCCATGAGTTAACAACAAAAAAATAAAATTCACATGTGGGCCCTAATATCTACACCATCACCTTGCAGCCCCAAATATACCCATGGGAAAGCTGACCCACACGTATTTGTAGTGCTAGAGGGTAGGTCCTGAAATTTGTGTGACTGTGTCAACAATCTGGGATGGTGTACAAACAGTTTAGTGCAAAAGGGGTATATCCTTGCAACGTTATTTAGCCGAAAAAAACACCCACAACTAAACGTGTAGGGATGTATGTGGCCCTTATGCAAGTCGAGGCCATTTGGAACTGATACAAATGAGGCTTATGACAGGCAAAGCAGACAAGGTCACACACCTTAGAGGCCATTGCAGGGAAGAACATGGCTTTGTTCCACAAACATGCCAACAATAATAGCTAATTGTGAGGTCACGGAACATTGTGTCTGACCACCCTGCAGAACATTGCTTATTTGTCCCAACGTCACAATGTGACTATAAATGTGTATGTCCTGGATCATTGCCAAAGGTAATAGAATTCTGTTGCACCATGGCAGAAACAAACCCCAGTGTGGGTATGTAAACCACCACACTCATTATAGAGCTTCATACGTAGACTGTGTGCCCTCGTGGACAGGGTCCTCTCCTCTTGTACCTGTATGACCTGATTGTCTTCATGTACTGTTTTTTGTCGTTAACCCTTATCCTCATGTAAAGTGCCATGGAACCTAATGGCGCTATATAAATAAATAATAATAACAATAATAGTACACAACAGTGCAGCAGACACATACCTTGGCATACGGACCACCGGTTCAAGGAAGGACAACCGGTCGTAGTGACGATATTCCTGGATCAGCTTCCGGTCCCCCCTCCAAGATCTTGTGGTGTTGCCTTTTGTGTTGATCCCAACAGCTCCTCCACCGTTTGTTAATCAGGTCAACTGTGAAATGATTTCAAACCGGGTTTAGACCTCTGTAACATTTGAAACACTAAAAGTATGTGTACAAATCAACAATAACATTTTATTCATGTTGTGTGTGTAATGTGTATACAAGGCACAGTGACACGACAGTGTGGAACATCATCAACAGCATTACGGACATTGAGCTCACGTGGCCACAATCACAAATTGGGCAGGGCACATGTCAACGCATAGAGAATGTAATAGTGCGGGCACCAGACTCCGCTCATTAGTGGTATTTATATACACCCAATCCCCTGGCCTTCAGAGCCAGGAAGACCAGCCCTTAAACTAAGTGTACTATTGTGACCCCATCCAAATATAGGCAACCATGCGACGGCGCATGATAATACATTGAGGGCCCTGTATACCCTACTATGGGGGCCCTGTATACCCACGGGGGCCCTGTATACCCACTGCTGGGGGGCCTGTATACCCACTGCTGGGGGCCTGTATAACCACTGGGGGCCCTGTATACTCATTGGGGCCCTGTATACCCACTGCTGGGGGGCCTGTATACCCACGGGGGCCCTGTATACCCACTGCTGGGGGCCCTGTATACCCACTGGGGGCCCTGTATACCCACTGGGGGCCCTGTATACCCACTGGGGGCCCTGTATACCCACTGGGGGCCCTGTATACCCACTGCTGGGGGCCTGTATACCCACGGGGGCCCTGTATACCCACTGCTGGGGGCCTGTATACCACTGCTGGGGGCCCTATATACCCACTGGGGCCCTGTAAACCCACTGGGGGCCCTGTATACCCACTGCAGTGGGGGAACTGTATACCCATGGGGGGCTGTATACCCTACTATGGGGGCCCTGTATACCCACTGGGGGCCCTGTATACCCACTGCTGGGGGGCCTGTTATACCCACGGGGGGCTGTATACCCTAATATGGGGGGCATGTATACCCACTGGGGGGCCTGTATACTTTGCAGGTGGAGCTGTATACTCTGCTGGGGGGCTGTCTACCAGTGATAGCCGCTGTATACCAGGATGGCGGTCAATATGTTTTCCCAGTTGTTTGGGGCAAAAGTAGGGGGGTCGGCTTATACACGGGTCGGCTTATACATGACTATATACGGTAAATGCAATATAACGTGCGAACACATTTAACTCACCCATATTGCTCTGTGCATCCTGGCCACTGCGATGGAATGCAGGGAACATGACTTGAGCGACCTCCCTCCAGGCTGTAGTCTGCTGGATGTTATCCCATAGGCAGGGTCAGTGGGCAGCCAAAGCAGGGGCCGAGCCTCCACCAGGTCAATCAACTGCAGGGTGTTGACAGGGGCCATGCTTGCTCTGTATGTGTGCGCGTCTGGCAGCTCAAGTCGGCTTATTTCCTGTTTGCTAAAAGCATGGGGTTTGCTGGAGAAAATCGCTTGCCTCGCCTCATCGGCGCCAAATAAGACAAACACATGCGAGTTTGGCCTCGGAGACAGCAGCAAAATACAGTTGCGAGTGGGGTTTCCAACACGGCAATGCGAGCGCTTTCCGAGACACATCTGCGATTTTTAAATTGCATATTACTCGCTATTACTCGCTTCCCCATTCATTAACATTGGACTCGCTAGACTCGCAACGAGTAGCGAGTCCCGGGCTCGGACTCGCTAGAGTCAAGCGATTCTGAGTAATTTACTAGATGTAATACTTTCCTACTCCATCATCCTATTTATAAAAAAGAGCTGGAACAAACCATTAATGGCTATTTCTCAGACGACGATTTGATAGAAACTTGCATCCAAGCTCTTTGGGCAGCAAAGAAAACAGTTATTAGCGGTAAAATGATAGAACTTAATTCCAGACTTAGGAAAAAGAATGAAAAGGAAATTAGGGTTATCACAGGGAATATTGATGAAATTGAATGAAAAATTTTGATTAAACTATTCCCACATTTATGTCAGGAAAGACTAAAATTAAGGATGGAACTTACTTCTCTCTTAACGAACGAATATAATAAAGTAATTAAAGCTGGTAAAGCTACTCATTATCATTCATCCAATAAACCGTCAAAATATTTTGCCATGAAACTTAAACAACAAAGACTTAAAACTAAAATTCTCAAAATTAATAATTTAATTAAACAATCTTGTAAACATCCGGAGATATATCAAAAGCATTTGCAGAATATTAATCTGGATTATACAATTTAAACCTTTCTAAAGAAATTCAGGAACCTCAAGAAGTAGCCATAAACTCATTTTTAGACAATCTAACCCAACAATCCAAACTAGATATAGAGAAATTAAATTGTCCATATACTGAGATGGAAATTTAAGATACTATTAAATCATTAACAATTAACAAATTCACAGGTACTGATGGGACACTGAATGAATATTATAAAACTTTTTCCGAGGTCCTAGTTCCCTATATTACTAGACTTCTTAATCAAATCGCGACTGATGCACATATTAATAAAGAAATGCTAGACGCAACAATTGTTGTTATTCCTAAAGATAAAAGGGACTTTAGCTAATTATAGGCCAATTTCACTCATTAACTCTAACACAAAAATTATTGCAAAAGCAATTGTTTCACGGATACAACCTCTATTCCCCATTTAATTAACCAAGATCAGGTAGGATTTAACAAAATTAGGAATACCACAAATGCCAAAAGTAAAACTATTAATATAATGTCCCACACTGAAAAGTCTATACTCCCATCAATATTGTTGGCGCTAGACGTTGAAAAAGCCTTCGATCGGGTAGCATTGGGGCTTCCTATTTGCTACACTTGGAAATTTTGGTTTTTCTGGAAACATTCTTAATTCTATATTTGCTTTATACTCCTCACCAACAACCAAAGTTTATGTTAATAATTATCTATCCAGTAGTTTCCGACTCACAAATTGTACAAGACAGGGATGCCCATTATCTCCTACTCTCTTTGCTCTTTTTATTGAACCACTTGCGGAAAGTATAAGATTAAATAGTAACAATAGAGGTATACAATTAAATTCTAGACAATATAAAATTACACTTTTTGCTGACGATATCCTATTATATATAACAGACGCATTAAATTCATTAAGATACCTTACTAAAACTCTGGACCAATTTTTGTCCATCTCCTTATACAAGTTAAACACGACAAAATGTCAAACACTAAACTATTATATAGAAAATGATTTACTTAATATTTTAAGAAAATAATTTCCTTTTAGATGGGATGGAAGCCGGATCTGTTAACTAGGCATACTATTGACTAAGCCCTTATCTAGTCTGGTAAAATATAATATGAATGATCTTTCAGATGTCTTTAAAAAAGACATCTTTAATTTATCTAAAACTGAACTCACTTCATTGGGCAAGATAGCTGCCTTTAAAATGTTACTCTTACCAAAATTTGCTTATGTTACTAGAGCATTCCTTTATTTATAACTAAACAATGTTTTCAGAAATTTAAAGTTCAGATGATTACATTTATATGGCATAATAATAAATCTAGAGTTTTGGAAAATATTCTTTATAGACATAAAAAGCAAGGAGGACTTAGTCTTCCGAATCTCTTTGCGTACTATCAAGCAAACTTAATAAAACTTAGTCGCAATTGGATATGAAACATCATCTTGGGTGACAATTGAAAGTTCTAAAATTAATAATGCACCACTTTTTAAATTTCTACTTGCCCATCTGATTTATACTAAAAAACCTCTTCCTAAGGACTAGAGATGAGCGATGTTCGATTCGAATTGTTCGCCAATCTCAAATTCGAGCTGTTTTGGGCGGTGTTCGAAGCATTCGACGAATTAGAACAATTAGCTTGAAATTCGGCAGTTCGATCACCAAAAGCTTAACCTTAACCCTAACCATGTTAATGAATGTGAATATCAAGTTTCTGGGTATAGTGTGCAGGGGGAAGTTGTACCAGTACTGCAGAAATAATAGCGATCTCCATTTTTTTTTCTCTAAACTGCAGATACAGTGGGGCAGTGCAGGCTGTCAGCCAATCACACACACAGCAAAGTGCATTTTTTGCACACAAGCAAGGTCAGGCATCATAGGCTGTGTAAGTCACATGTCCTAGCACTATAAGACCCAGCCATTTTTCCCCATCACCACCATTTGCTCATTGCTGTAGCTCTGTGTCAGATGGCACCACTACTGCTGCTGTGGGCGCTATACAGTGAAATCAAGCAATTGTGTTCTGATTCAGCTAGTGAGGTAGATAGATAGGTTTAGGGAATAGGGACTGGAGGGAGGGTGCAATTTTAGGAGTGTCAGCCCTTTTGAGGGCTGCTTCATAGGAGTAGCGATTAGGGACTAGGGATTAGTAATCTAGCAGCCCTTTTTCAGTTGTACTTCATAGAAGCAGAGACTAGTTTTAATTTCAGCCCTTTTTAGGGCTAGGTTAGAGCAGTCCCTATTAGTTTTTGCCAGGCAGAAGTGTGCCAGTGCTGTGCAAGTGTTTTCCACAGCATCTGGCCACATCTAGCTCTGGGAGTCCTTTAGGGCAAGTAGTGTAGCACTGCTGCGAAGAAAGCTACACCACCTGTCTTAAGTAGGCATTTTTAGGCTGCAGCTAGTCCAGGCAATTTGTTTGGGCTAGTACTGTAGCAGTGTCACTTAAAAGTGGTGTAGCCCACTTTTTAAAAAAGCTACACCGCCTGTGTAGTTGGTACTAATTTTTACCTGCACCTTGCCCAGGTCTCACTTCGGGTCAAGTAGCAGTGCCACACAAATAAGTAGTGTAGGCCACGTCTAATACAAATATTTACACCGCCTGTGTAGTTAGTTACTTCTAATTTTTAACTGCACCTTGCCCAGGTCTCACTTCGGTCAAGAAGCAGTGCCACAAAAAGAAACAGTGTGGGCCACTTCTAATACAAACAACTACACCGCCTGTGCAGTTCCTACTAATTTTTAACTGCACCTTGCCCAGGTCTCACTTCGGGTCAAGTAGCAGTGCCACAAAAAGAAGCAGTGAAGGCCACTTCTAATACAAACAACTACACCGCCTGTGTAGTTTGTTACTTCTAACTTTTAACTGCACCTTGCCCAGGTTTCACTTCAAGATAAGTACCAGTATTGGTTCAGTCACCTCTGCTTGATTTACATCCAGCTTTTTGTTGTCCAACAACTGTACAGTTGCAAATTTTGTCCCATACAAAAAGAGCCTGCTGCTGGTCGGAATGGGAGTAGGCGTGGTGGAAAGGGAAAAAAAGTTTGTGTCTGTGGGGTAGATGCTAAATCTACATTAACATCTACTGAAGAAAGACAATCTTCCAGCCAGAGTAAGATGTCAACTTCTTTACGTGGTCAATCGGATATGATCCCTTTCTTACAGACACGAGCATCGATACCACTTGTAAGTGAGGAACAAAAACAGCAGGTGCTTGAATGGATCCCAACTGCTCCATCAAGTGGTCTCTCCTCCACCTCAACTACTACATCACAAACCCTCCAGTCATGTGAAGTGTCAGCCCAATTGCACTTGATTCCTCCAAGCTCCCAAGTCTCCAGCCGCCCTATTGAGTCTGGGGTAACACACATGGTGGAGTCTGCAAAGCTGTTCAGTCACACAATAGCCTGGGAATCAGAAGTCTGCTCCAAAGCTGCAGTGAGTCCAGACGAGTTAATAATCTGCCCTGATGCCCAGAAGCTTTGTGAGTCCGATCCAGGCCCAGATGAATTGCTGATGAACTTTGACCCCTTATAACTTCCTAACCCCAAATTTTTTTTTTTCCAAAATTGTGCTGATGTAAAGTAGACATGTGGGAAATGTTATTTATTAACTATTTTGATTCATATAACGCTCCGGTTCAACAGAATAAAAACGACAAATTTGAAAATTGTCAAATTTTCTAAACTTTTGCCAATTTTTTTATTTTTTCACAAATAAATGCAAAAATTATCAACCTAAATTTACCACTAACATGAAGCCCAATATGTCACGAAAAAACAATCTCAGAATTGCTAGGATCCGTTGAAGCATTCCAGAGATATAACCTCATAAAGGGAGAGTGGTCAGAATTACAAAAAACGGTCTTGTTATTAAGGTGGAAATTGGCTCCGTCACTAAGGGGTTAAATATATCTACTCGGTTGAGTAAAGGAATCACAAACTTTGTTGATGCGATTTTAAATTCACAAATCTGACCCTTTTATACTTTACAACGAGATTTTAATTTCCCTGACTCAGAGTTCAGTTCCTGGATGCTGAATAACGCATTTCTTAAGAGTAAAAGAATTCTTCTGGAGTCTCCTAGGGAAATGGTATTACTCTTGTCAAACCCCCAAAATAAAATAAATTGGACAACCAATTCCATTTATTCCAGCTTTAGTAATCAACAAAACATGTCTAAGACCAAAAATTACCATGCCTGGGAAAAGGAACTACCGTATATACTCGTGTATAAGCCGAGTTTTTCAGCACAAAAAATGTGCTGAAAAGTCCCCCCTCGGCTTATACACGAGTATATACGGTAATAAAAAAAAAAAAAAAAAATATACAGCCCCCCCGTGGTATACCGGGCCCCCCCTGTGGCCACCTGTAAAGGAAGCGATGATTATACTTATCGGGTCGCCGACGCCGACGCCGCCGCTCTGTCACCGTCCATCACCGCGCTCCTCCTGGTCTTCATGCTTCCTTCACCGTCGCACAGGAAATGACGTCATTTTCTGTGCGCCGATGAAGGAAGCATGAAGACGGGAAGGAGCGCGGTGACGGACGGTGACAGAGCGGCGGCGTCGGCGACAGCGACCCGATAAGTATAATCATCGCTTCCTTTACAGGTGGCCACAGGGGGGGCCCGGTATACCAGGCGGGAGGGCTGTATACAGCCGGGTACCGGTGTATACAGCGGGGGCTGCTGTATACAGCGGGGGCTGCTGTATACCCCTCTGGGGCTGCTAAATACCCCTCTGGGGCTGCTGTATACCCCTCTGGGGCTGCTGTACACCCCTCTGGGGCTGCTATATACCCCTCTGGGGCTGGGGCTGCTATATACCCCTCTGGGGCTGGGGCTGCTGTATACAGCTCTGGGGCTGCTGTATACAGCGCTGGGGCTGCTGTATACCCCTCTGGGGCTGCTATATACCCCTCTGGGGCTGCTATATACCCCTCTGGGGCTGCTATATACCCCTCTGGGGCAGCTATATACCCCTCTGGGGCTGCTATATACCCCTCTGGGGCTGGGGCTGCTGTATACCCCTCTGGGGCTGCTATATACCCCTCTGGGGCTGCTATACACCCCTCTGGGGCTGGGGCTGCTGTATACCCCTCTGGGGCTGCTGTATACAGCTCTGGGGCTGCTGTATACCCCACTGGGGCTGCTGTATACCCCTCTGGGGCTGCTATATACCCCTCTGGGGCTGCTATATACCCCTCTGGGGCTGCTGTATACCCCTCTGGGGCTGCTGTATACCCCTCTGGGGCTGCTATATACCCCTCTGGGGCTGCTATATACCCCTCTGGGGCTACTGTATACCCCTCTGGGGCTGCTGTATACAGCTCTGGGGCTGCTGTATACAGCTCTGGGGCTGCTGTATACCCCTCTGGGGCTGCTATATACCCCTCTGGGGCTGCTGTATACCCCTCTGGGGCTGCTGTATACAGCTCTGGGGCTGCTGTATACCCCTCTGGGGCTGCTGTATACAGCTCTGGGGCTGCTATATACCCCTCTGGGGCTGCTATATACCCCTCTGGGGCTGCTGTATACCCCTCTGGGGCTGCTGTATACAGCTCTGGGGCTGCTGTATACAGCTCTGGGGCTGCTGTATACAGCTCTGTGGCTGCTGTATACCCCTCTGGGGCTGCTGTATATACCACTGGGGAGGCTACTGTATACTACCACTGGGGAGGCTGCTGTATACTACCACTGGGGAGGCTGCTGTATACCACTGAGGGGGCCTGTATACCACACTGCTGGGGGCTGTATACCTGTGCTGGGGTCCACCCTCGGCTTATACACGAGTCAATAGGTTTTCCCAGGTTTTGGGGGCAAAAGTAGGGGGTCGGCTTATACACGGGTCGGCTTATACACGAGTATATACGGTAGATCCTGTATTTAATGAAGAGCAAGTACTTGAGCCTGTTTCTTTGGTTTATTCTAACTCCTTTGCATTTCTCTTCAAGAATGTAATTTTAAACTATTTTCAAGATGGTATTATTACCCACATAAATTAAGTCTGTTTAAGGCTGCTTTCACATCAGCGTTTTGCACTGATCGCGGCAGTTGCGGTGAAAAAACCGCAACTGCCGCGATTACCGCATAACGGCTGCACTTGCGGTTTACTTGCGGCAAGCCCCATACAATGTCTATGGGGCTTGCAGCAGGTGCGGCAAGTGCGATATCAACACTTGCCGCAGGTGTGGCCACGAAAAAAACGCGGCATACCACGTTTTTTTCGCGGCCGCACCTGCCGCAAGTGCCGAAACCGCACTTGCTGCACCTGCCGCACACTTACCGCAAGCCCCATAGACATTGTATGGGGCTTGCCGCAAGTGTGCCGTAATCGCGGCCATTATGCGGTAATCGCGGCAGTTGCGTTTTTTTCACCGCAACTGCCGCGATAAGCGTAAAACGCTGATGTGAAAGCAGCCTTATCCGGATGTGTCCTCAGATTCTTGGCGAAGATGTGGTGAGGTGGGTAATCTTAGCCATACATTTTGGTCATGCCCATCTTTACACAGAATTTGGACAGACATTCAGCATCTGATATTTAGTATCACAAAAATTTCCATCACTCTAACCCCTGAAGTAGCTCTGCTGCACATACGTATCCAGGCATATTCTCCTCACTGCTAAAAAATTGCTACTACTAATCGCAGCTAACTGGAAAGATACACAACCTCCAACATTTGATGATATCATGGAAAAAATTAGCACACATAATACATATGAACATAGTTTTGCAGTGAAATTTAACCAAAGGGAGAAATATAATGAGAGATGGGGTGTATGGAATAATACATTCTCAACGAACTTATGGCTATAGATCCATTGCGTTTAAACAAACTGACTATTTAATGTATTCATTAATTTCTTTTTATTCAGGTGTACATCCAGAATATGTTTACTTCATATTAAGACCTTAAAGGACAGAATTAAGTTTACTATGTCTTTTATTACTTCCCCTTCCTTGCTCTTTTTCTTTTTTCCTTTCTTCCCCCTTTTCCCATCATTCCTTTAACTCCAATCCCTTTCCTGTTTTTTTTTTAAGAAATAAGCTCTGAAATAAGAAGAAATAAGTGTTTCATTGTATTTAAAAATTTCTTAAAATTGTTATAATTTGCAGCTTTAAAATATTTTCAATATATATTTGCTATTTGTTATACTGTATAACTTAGGCCCCTTTCACACTAGCATTTTTTTCAAATTGCAGCAGATCCGGCAGATTTACCGCATCTGCCGCCTAACAGCTGCACTTGCAGCACACTGCGATGCATTGTCTATGGGGCTTGCAGCAGGTGCGTGCGCGAAAAAAATCGCGGTCAGCAGTGGGTTTTTTTCACGGCTGCAACTGCCGAAACAGAGGTATTGCCTCTGTTTCGGCAGTTGCAGCTGTGAATGCATGGGGCTTGCCGCAAGTACGCCGCAAATGCGGCCGCTAGGGGGCAGGTGCGGTAAACCTGCCGGATCTGCCGCAATTTGAAAAAAAAGCTAGTGTGAAAGGGGCCTAAGACTGTTATGAAATATAATTTATTAGAATGTATTATTATTTAATCCATTAAAAGCAATTTGAACAAGAAGCACCATTTTATAGAATTGTACCCAGACTCTTCCAGTTTCCCTGGCACCAATAGCAAACCAGGTAATAATGGGGTTAATGCCAGTTTTGTATTCGCAGCTGGCATTGATTGAGGATTGTTATAGCTGGCACTAAGCCAAAGGTTCCTAATGTCAGGCCAATGTTAGACCCGGCCATTAGGAACCTCTAAATAAATGATAAATAATACACAACACACATAGAAAAATAATTTCATTAGAACAAAAAACACAAACACATTGGATTTGATCTTTATTACCATAACATACCCTCTGATGGTATCCCACAACAATAGTCCCACATCCCTCAATCGTCCCTACTACATCCAGAGACTGCAGCAAGGGAACAAACATTCTCTTGTTGCAGTCTCTGGAGTCTGATGCTTCACTGTATGGCAATGGTCTGCCATACAGTGCACCTGTCATCGCTGCAGACCAAAGTTCCAGAGATCCCATGATCGGGTTACCATAGTGTGATCGGCCCATTGCAATTACATTACAATGGGCCAATCACCACGGGGAGAGATGAGTGATGTGTGCACCCTTTCCCCGGACCCTGACTGCTGCAATCGGTAAGATTGCAGCACTTAAGGGGTGATGCAGAGCCAGAAACTGCGATCGCACAGCGCACAAAGATCGCTGTTCATGGCTGTCACGTTGCTCATCCTGAGCCTCATTTCTGCCATGCAGGGGGTGAGGCTGGGGAGGAGTGGGCGATGCCAAGCTGCTGGGGCTGAAGATCACTCCCATCATCACTCCCATCAGAGCTAGAGAGAATGATGCCACCCCTCCAGAGCTCTAGCTTATTGAGAGGGCTATTACAGCCCCAATCATAGCTGGAGAGTAATGAGCAGACAATTTTATTACCTGTTCAATAAACCTGTTCACAGAATATTGTAACTCGATTCCCATTACTGTGGCCAGGGTGCCGCATTTGCGCAATGATGAACCCATACATTGTTGTTTGGGAACGACTTGGCTTTTCTGATTAATGATTTCGTCGCTGGTCGGGACGGGATTAAAGATATCAAATTTTTGGTGGCGTTCATCAAGAGTATACCCTGATATTTTATGCATCCTTTTTGCCATTTGAATAAAAATTCTTTAATATCCTCATATTCTGAAGGGTAGGGTCTATATTAAAGCCTAAGCTTTGTGATTTAAGGTAGTTTACTTTGTAGCTGAGAATTCATTCAGTATAGGTATGGTATGACTTAATGAATCTAATGGGTTTGTTATACACAGGATCACATCACCTGCATTTAAAGTAGCTTGATATTGTTTGAGGTTGGCATATATTCCTTTTATTCCTTCCTTAATTCTAATGGATTCTGACAATGGCTCCATCAAGAGATCAAAGAGGATAGGGGAAAGGGGACAGACTTGTCTAATTCCGTTGGTAATTTTCTTGATAGATAATTATTTAAACATATTTTTGCTGAGGGTTCTAAATAAAGTGCTGATATTGCCTTAAACTATTGGTCCAGTAAGACCAAATTTATTTAATGTAGCCATTATGTATCCCCAGTGTATTCTATCAAATGCCTTCTCTGCATCCAAAGATAGTAGCAGAGAAGGCGTTTGTTTGTTTTTTTCAATAATACTTATAATTTTTCAGGTGGTGTTGACTGATTGCCTTTTATAATACCTACTTGGTCCAGATTGATAAGGTTAGGGAGAATCTATTGAATCCTGTTGGCGATCAGTTTTGAGAATATTTGGATATCAGTATTTATGAGAGATAACGGTCTATAGTTTGCAACGTCCAACGCATCTCCATTATTTTGGGTAGGATTATTATATTAGCTTTAAGCATTTCTTTTGGAATGTAGCCATCATTTGGAATTCGGTTGGCTAATTTGGTTAAGTATGGAGACAAGTGGGGTATGGCCTGGCTGTCATGAAGTGAGGAGGCAGAAGACAGGAGCTACACATCCCAAACCCGGATCTTTGCTTCTCCCACTGTACTGAGGGCTTGGAATGCCCGTCAGAAAGAGATCCCAGCCTTGAAGCACACCAGGCGTCCCTGAATCCACTCTGCCCCTGGCGAAGGGCATTGTGGGTTTCCTTTCCAACTCGCGTTCTTTCGCGTTACCCAATACTCTAGATGACTTAATCTCTCTCGCCATACAGATCAATCGCCGTCTGTAAGAGCGATCCAAGGAGAGGACCAACGAGAGGCAACCTCCCCATTTGTCATTTCAAAGACCCCTCATTTATTCGGTTCCAGCTTCGACTCCTGTCCTTGAGCCCATGAAGGTGGATCATCTCAAGTTGAGTGACCAGGAACGAGAAGAAAGGGTTGCCAAGAAGCTGAGCCTTCACTGTGGAAGCACCACCCATTTTGCTGCTAATGCCCCAAGAGACCGGAAAACTCCTAGGACAGGTAAGAGAAGCCTACCTAGGTGAGAGTGATTCCTCTCTAACCCTAAGGGTACCTTTATACGCCGCTACTGGAGGATGGATACAACCCGCTACAGGCTACAAATGTAGCTTGTAGCGCCAATATAGCTCGTAGTAGCGGCGTCTGAAGACGGTAGGAGGCAGCCGGCAACAGATACATCTGTTTCCGAGCACTGCTCGAAAACAGATGGCTACAAAGCCGATTGCAGCGAGCTGTATCGGCGTGTAAAGAAGCTACAGAAGGGAACTCTGGACACCCGGCGATGTAGCTGCAATGTAGCTAAGGCGTGACCCAGGCTCCGTGTTACCGCGCCCCATCTGCGATCATTGGTGGAAGATGCTGCGTTACGATTGGCCCTTGCCTCACAGCCCTCCATCTTGGATGAGCTGTCCCTTCAGCACTACACATACGCGCCGTATGCACGATCATATATTAGTACAATTACGCGGACACAGACTTGACGAAAGAAAATTAGCAAATGCCTCATGATCTTCATACAGTGTGCACATTCTCTCAACACATGATAACGAATAATGCTGTACACAGCGCGCAAGTGTGTGTTACGTACCGCTCTGGCTTATTGTACAGCAGCTGCCGTAGAAGTGTTCCTTGTGTGGCACTGCGCGCAGCGCGCACACAGATGCACACAAACCCATACCACATCGTAAGTTATTACTCAGCACACAGATCATAGCCGTGTTGTACGCACTGCACTGTGGGTCTTCTGTAGTAGGTGCCGCATAAGTGTGTCGGCCGTGTCACTGCGCGTTGGGCTACTTAAAAAGGTGCGTCACCCCGACAGCGGCCGTAATGACGTCATGACGTTGGTTTCATTTTCACTCTGCCTGCAAGGTGCCAGCCCCACCTCTGCACACACCATAGCAGTCATGGCAGCCGTTCACCGCGCTGCAACGTGGGGGATGGCGGAGCTGATCATCCTGATTGATCAGTGTGACCGTCATGACTATTGGGGCCACCATCACCACCGGCACCCCAGGCTGCGCAATCGGCGCACCGTTCGGCGGATCCAGCGGTCCCTGATATGCCAACTGGGGGTAGAGAGGACAGTAAAAGCGATCCAAAAAAAGATCGCTGACTTAAAGCACAAGTGCCCGGGTCACATACTGGACATCCGTGCCAGGATTGCCAGGCTGCGTGGTGAGTAATTGTTGGGCCAAAACACACACCGCCACATGTGCATGTCCCAAAATACACAAAAATGGATGGAAACATATGACTAGGGACAGTGTGGCCTACACAATCAAACACATCTTCACAGTGTTGTGGTCCTCCAGTCAGCGCAAACAATGTTTCCCACGCACAATACATGCATACAACATGAGTGTATGCATCCAGCATCACCTGCTTCATTCTAAGTTATGCCTCAAATACATAGGCACACAAGCTATATGTAGGAGAACAATGTTTTGTGACGAATTAATCAAGGTTATTGTTATGTTTTTTAAAAAATAGATGCAGAATCGTCATCTGAAGAAGGGCACCATGCCCACCCCCAGGTGGCCCATCCACAACACCGCCACATCTGGCTGAATTGGCATCCTTGGCCCCAAGCTCCACACCTTCCCCAGGGCTTCAGGAGCCAGACCTGCCCTCACCTACCGGGACAGAGGACCTGGAGGAGCTGTCATCAGCTGCAAGTCCGCTGGAATGTGACGAGGTGTCGTCATCTGGTTGGCTGGAGGAGGACGAGATCACCTCCCCACAGGAGGGCGACGACCTTGAAGCACCTGACGGGCCGGAGGAGGGTTTGCCCCGTAGCCCAGGACCCCTCTTGCCCCCAAACCACGTAATGTGGCCACGGAGCCCCAGCCCGGGAGTCACACCACCTCCCACTGTCTCGAGCTCAGTGGCGAGTCCTGGGGTGACCATGTCCCCACACAGTGACTATGGTGGTAAGTGTGTTATGTTGCCACATACACCCTGCACACTGTTAGTTAAATTTTCTCTTGGACAACAAGATTATTCAAAACATAGTTAAGAATGTTGTTTAACCATTTCTGCAGATGGGGAACGTGCGGGTGCATCAGGATGGAGCTTGACCCCATCTCTCTCCCCGTCTGATGGTGATATGGAGTTGGAGGAACAGGGTAAGGGGATGCTTGTGGGCAGTCCTGACTAGCCATCACCAGCGACTGCTGTGTACTAAAATGTGTGTTTACTCCCAATACAGGTGTCCCTACCATGGAGGCATTCATCCTTGCCCATCAGGCGTTTGTCGGCCGCATGACCAGGGCTTTACAGCGTGGCCTGCAGGACCTTGCCCGGTTGGGTGAAATGCTTGAGGGCCTACGGCCAGAACATGACTCACAGCCATGAAGTTCATGGCTGCAATGTTTTCCGGCCAAACATGGCCCCAAAAACAGTTGTCCTAGTTGGACCAAAAAATTTACAAACGTTGCCTTGTTGGCTTTAAAATCTCATCTTTTTTTTTTTTGCCCCCATTGGGCTCTTTTCTTATAGTGTCCCACATTGGGACCATCACGAGTGTGGACTGCCTAGCCCTTTGCCTTCTTTACCTATACTGTCCCACATTGGGACCATCACAAGTGTGGACTGCCTAGCCCTTTGCCTTCTTTACCTATACTGTCCCACATTGGGACCATCACAAGTGTGGACTGCCTAGCCCTATCTGGCCAAAGCATTCTGTGTATTGTGGAAAATGGCTGTCACACATGTATGTTTTCAATAAAATGCTGGGTTAAGTGTTTTTGTACGCTCCTTCATGGGACATCAATAATATTTGGTGCCGAAACCTGACCATGAGGTAACTATGTCAGCCACATCACCACATCCCTTTGTCAAAGTGCAAACACATTACAAAGGAACCGATGGTGGTCCTGCTCTGAGGGCATTGGGCCATATTGTGTGGCTTTGGAAAACCTATATTGTGACCACTACCATTCACCCACGCTCACCCCCACAATCCTTAACCCAAAAAAAACCACAATTGTGTCACACAAAAAAATTTAATGCAGCCAGAAATCATAACAAACATAAACAAATCATATGCTGTAATTCAGCCAACTAAATTTTTTTAAACAAAAAAAAACAGAAGAAACAAAATAAACAAGGAGCTTTCTCCATATTCAATAGTCCAGACTGCCAATTATGTGCATTGGCTACTAGTGTCCTACTTCTTCATCCTCTGTCGGCTCTGACAATGCCGGCTCCCCCCTCCTCTCATGGCAGCCCCGACCTGCCCGAGAGCGTATTGATCGACGACGACATGTTGGGGGGGGATTGGGTGTCTGTGGCGGGGCCAGTCTTCTCACGGGCTGGGATGGGGGCGATGGGGAAAGGGGCCACAAGTCATGTGGCACAGGGGGGATGTGGCATCCCCATTGAAGGGCCCCATCCTCGGCAGCATCAGCGGCAGTGTTGAAGACCCGCTGAAGGATCTGTCTTTGGAGCGGCTCCATCCTTTGCAACCTGTCGCTCATGTAGAGGGCGTAGCTTGAGATGTGGGTCCGCTGTTCGCTTAACAGCACGCGTCGGGCCCAGGTGCCCAGCTCCGTCTCAGGTGGTACGGGACGTCTTCGTCGACGGATACCGGAGCTGGGACCTGGGACTGGACCCACATCACTCGCTTCGCCCTCCTGCTCAGCCCCAGATGTCATTGGCTGAGCATCATCAGCGACAGATTGCTCCGCAATGGAGCCGTCCTCTTCAGGGGCCTGTGGGGGGAGAAAAAAAAACCTCATTAGTGAAGGCAATATCCACTCAGTACATTGTCCACAGGACTCAATATACCACTCCCACACACAAAAAGCCAACAAACCAAGATCTGAAAGAAAAAAAAAAACAAAACCACCAAAGGTTAAAGACCACAAGACCAGTACTTCTCCTGTACACTCACCTCTACCATTCAAGGTACTCAGCTCACTACAGAATTAGGTGTTAGTCACAGAGCCGTAAACCAATTATTACATGTCACCACAACACCTTGATACTGGGGGCTGTCCTGGCCAAAGACAGATATTGGCCACCTTGCCGTTTGGACTCCTAATATGATGAAAATCCACCCCACATTCAACTACCTATAACCCACTTGCACCAGAGCCAACACACATGTGTGGCAGCACCATTTACTAGATGGTACTATGTGGCTCTTTACATTCAAACCACAATCATTTTTGAAACCCTTAAATAAGTAACCTAAACATAAAAATATGTTGTGGAAGATGCAACATTGGAATACGGCTCTCTGCATAGAATTTACATCCTACAAATTCCTGGAAGGAGGGCAGATTTATTGACAGTCAAAGGTTTCCCACGCCAAGGATAAAAATATGACAAAATGGTTGGTGTAAAGGATTTAGTCAAGCACACATGTGAAGGAAACATTGTGGGCCACCACTGTAACACAATTACCCACCTCCTGTGGCGCAGATGGTGATTCAGCCGGGCCTACATGGGACGCAGCAACGGGGCAGTTGGTCGTCATTGCACGCGAGCTAGCCTCGCCCAGGATGAAGGTGAAGAGTGGATAGTACCATAGGGTAGGTAATGGTACCTCCTCAGCTCCAGCCCCTGAGCAACGGCGCTGGTACTCAGTGTGAGCCCGCATGAACGACGCCCGCATGTTCTTAATTTTTAGTGCCACCATATGCCTGTCCCACCTCTTGCCTACCCTTGACTCCATCCGATTGGCTAGAGCCACAAGAGGCCTGTAGGCCTCGGCCCTCGCTGCCTGATTTTTATATTCAGGCAGCGAGGAGCGCCACAGACACTCGTGCCGCTGATACTCAGTGAGAAGCTGGGTCTCGAACTCCACAGTACCCCTCGGCATCTGCCGATGACAAAACACACCAAAAACAGACAGTCACTGCACAAGCCATACCGAACTTTAAAACCTTTTTAAAAGCATAAACATGCTCATAAAGTTGGAACATGGAGAATATATGCTGCTATTTGGTTGACTTCAACTTTGCGCATGTGTGGGCCATTTTCTCAATGTCACACCGCTCCAAAGTCGAACACATGTGTCCAGAAATTAACAATCTCCGGATATCTGTGTCCACCTACACATGTTTAGTACATACCTCTAGGCCAACATGTGAGCAAACACATTGTGTGCAAGCTAGTACCTGTGCACTGTCCCAAATGGTTAAGGTTAACCATTTGGGAAAGGAGGGCTGGGTGTGTGCCAACACTGCACATACTACATCTAATGGGCACACACATGATCATGTTGGTGTTCCAACAGCCATGGGACAACACTTTTAACACATGTACCAAACATCCCTGGAATGAACGGGGCAATTATTCCACCCATCAAATAGTGATGTGAAGTACCGGCAAAAAACACACCTTTATCTGTTGGCATCGAAAATAACATCAAGGTGCAATCTGTACTTACACAATGCAAGTAGAGGCACTACCTGGCTATTGCCCTACAGAGAATAACGTAGCCATATGTATTAATACAGGCCAAAAATTACATGACGTATCAAACATACCCATACACACATTGCCTAAGCGGCCTGTGACAGAAGCATCTGCGTTCATTACAATTTCATTGAAACCGCAAAAAAGAAGGCTTACCGTCAGAGCAACAGAAGTCAAACAGGACACCAGTAGCTCAATGCACATCGACGTCTGGACAAGGTGTAGTGGCCATTGGCCTGGCTTTATAGTCCGCTAAACCAATCACAGCGGACACAATTACGCACATCGTGATGGGACACCTGGGTGCGGAATTAACTGCCGCTAATTGGTGGAGATCGCTGAATCGTGATAGGTTGGCGGCCCTTGAAAAGCTGCGCATTCCGGCAAACATTACGCTTGCTGGCCAGACATGGGTGTACCCAGGATCAAAACTAGGGGGGGCAAGCCATGGTCGTTCAGGTTGCACCCGCTTCTCATACCATCACTGTGCAGCAGCACACGGGCCGCTAAGGGTCCCGTGTGTTTCACTGAGCTTACTGCTATCCACTGCCGCCCCCTGCGCTTCCTCTTACCACAACAGTGATGCCGTGCGTTGCACAGTAGAACGAATAGAAAGCAGGAAGTAGTATCTTCTCCTAGTGTGGACTAGGCAGCACTTCCTGCTTTTATGCGTTATACTGTGCAAGCTCGGCGTCGCCGCCTCCTCCTGTATCTTCAGTTTTGGGAAGCTGCGGTGGAACCAGGAGAGGTAAGTACAGATTTTTTTTTAAGGAGTACACGCTGGCCAGAGGAGTATGGGGGGGAAAATGGGTTGGCTCACCGTGGCTGCATTATACTGTATGGAGAATTATGAGGCTGTACTGTGCTATATGGAAGGCTGTACTATGTAAACACAGGACTGTGAGGTTGCATTATACTGTATGGAGGGCTATATGGAGAACTATGGGGGTGCATTATACTATATGGAGGACTATTGATGGTGCATTATACTGTATAGAGGACTATGGATGAATTATACTATATGGAGAATTATGGGGGTGAATTATACTATATGGAGAACTATGGGAGTGCGTTATACTGTATGGAGGTGCATTATAATGTATGGAGGCATACGAGGCTACATTATACTATATAGAGGATAGTGGGGTAGCATTATGATAATTGGATGACTATGGGGGTGCCTTATGAATGGGGGACTATGGGATGCATTATAATACATAGAGGACTATGGATTACATTGTAATGTATGGAGGAATGTGGGGATGCATTATAATAATTGGACTATGGTGGCAGAGGAGGAGAACCATATAAACCATGATGGGGGACATATATACCATGATAAAGGCCATATTCCAGGAGGAGGACCATATACAGCATGATAAGGGACATTAACACATAATGAAGGGGGAGAGGGGTCAATTTGTGAGTCTTTATAGGATTTAGAATGTTACACGGGGCCCATACATCTGACCAAGGTGCAGTCGCAGAAGGTGGGGGGCCTAAATTGCGCACATGTGCCCATCAGACTTGTTACGCCACTTGGGAGCCCTATGGGGGGCTGTATATGAGATGGAAGTTCCATCTCTCATATACAGCCCCCCCCCAATGTCCCATAGGGCTCCCATCTCATATAGAGCCCCCATAGAGCTCCCATATCATATACAGCCCCCTTATAGGGCTCCCATATCATATATAACCCCACCATAGGGCACCCAAATCATATTCAGCCCCCTCATCGGGCTCCTGTATCTTATACAGCCCCTCCATAGGGCTCCCATCATGAGAGCCCTATGGGGGGTTGTATATGATACGGGAGCCCTATGGGGTGGGCTGTATACGATATGGCAGCCTTATGGGGGGGCTGTATATGATATTGGAGTCCCATCTCATATACAGCCTCCCATACCCCATACAGTCCTCATATCATATGCAACAAACAGCCCCCCATAGGGCTCCTATATCATAGGCTGCATATGATATGGGAGCCCTATGGGGGGCTGTATATGATATGGGAGTCCCATATCATATACAGCCCCCCTAATGCCCTATGGGGGTCCCATATCACATATAGCCCCATAGGGCTCCCATGTCATATACAGCCCCCCCCCATAGGGCTCCAATAATGGGAGCCCTTTAGGGGTCATACATATGAATGATATAGGAGCCCTATAGGGATGCTGTATATATGATATGGGAGCCTATGGGGGGGCAGGGCTGTATATGAGATGGGAGTACATGTCATCTCATATACAGCGCGCAGCCCCCACATAAGGCTCCCATATACAACCCTCTGGGCTCCCATCACCCCAACCCCCCACCCCCCACATCACTTTTTTCACATACATCTATTTTTTAACAGTTTCAGTTGTTGTCCAACTTACTTGTCTTCTTGTGAGGTCTCTGACTTCACTCTTGACTTCTGTAGCTCGCCTCGCCTCGAGCTCCTGGCTCCAGCCTCACTCCTCAGCTCAGCACAGCAGTGTCCCCAGACTGACCCCACTCCAGCTTGCACTGCAGCCGCAGGGCCAGGGACTCAGCCTCAGCACTTCTCAGTGGTCACTTCTGAGTCCCCCTGCAGGCCTGGCAGGCTGCCAGACAGTGCCTGCCGAGCTGATCTGCAGTCGGCAGACACTGTCTGAGGCTGAGCCCCTGCCTGCTGGCTGCTGCAGCTGCCGGCCTGCCGTCCCATGTCACACGCCCTCTGTCATGACAGTGACACTGACTGAGGCTGAGCTGAGTGCTGCCGCTGACAGAGGAGTCGGACGGAGCCTGAAGTAAACCACTAACCGGCGCCGCTACATTGAGGTGACAGGTGGAGGGGGAGGCTGAGCGGAGGTGCGGTGGCCGCCTCAGCTCAGCAGCCTCAGCCGCCGAGTGTGACTGACAGTGCACACATATAATAACGCTACTAATACTAGGTGCGCACAGTGCCGCGCTCACCCCTTCCTCTTGGGGGGGGGGGGCAGTTGCCCCCCCTGCCCCACGCTGGGTACGCCCATGTGGCCAGACCCATTAAGTAAGTATTTGTGGACACACATGGAATTTGCGGTGGGTGGGGTGCATATGTTGATGTTATTGGCGAGCGCAGAAGACTGCTTGAGCTGACTATATAGGGGTTTGTATTGTTGGGGACGATATAGTGTACTGTGTTGAATTTGAGTAGGCATTTTGTCTTGGGCTTCACATTTTTGTAGAGATACATTGCTGTGTTTGTTTCCAGACACCATACAGGAGAATGCCTGCAGGACTGTAGACAGAAATGTGTTACTGATGTCGACTGGATCGATTTCTGCATACTGGTTGTGGCCAATGGAGACTGGGTCCAACGGGAATAGGAACACACATGGCTTTGAGGTGTGGCGCTCCAGACATAGCACAGATGTGTAGCAAAAATAACACCAGCAAAAACATATGTAACCATGGTTAGCCATCCTCACTCATGTGCAATGTTGTTTGGTTCATGTAGGCTTACTCTACCTGGCATATCGTGGTACGTAAGATTTATTTTTCGGTTTATTTTTATTTTTCCAATTTTAATTATGGTCTGTCTAATGGATTCTGGGACATTTTTGAGCGACATTATTGGTGACACATGTCCCTTTCTAACTCACCTAGGTGCAGATGTGTGACTTTGAGACCCTCCGATTGAAGTTGATGTATAGGAGGCCACTATCATTGGCCGTGTTACATTTTGTTTGGGGTGACTACTGGGTGATCCCTTCCCTTGCTTCAGGGATGTGTTTTGGGCCCACACGAGAGATCCCATCCACTTGGCTATAGTGTGTCATCGAAAAGAGGTGTGGCTTGCTTAACCTGCTGACATGGCCACATATTGCTCTCTGTACTCATGTTGTGTATTCTCATCTACAGGTGCTGATATTGAGGATGCAGAATATCCATGACCGCAATGTTATCGTGGCTCTTGGTGGAAGAGCAAATGTGGCTTCAGGATCAGTATGAAAGGTTGATGAGGCGCAGACAGCGGCGGTTGTGGACCCGGGATTGGCTTCGTAGGCGGGAAACCCGGGGCCAGATGCAGCTGTTGCGGGAGCTGGAGATTAACAATCCTGATGATTACCGAAACTATCTCCGTATGCCCGAGGACTGTTTCACCTTCCTATTGGAGTGTGTTGGGCCAATGATAGCGCGTCAGGACACTATAATGCGACCATCAGTATCAGCTGCTGAGCGGTTGGCTATCACTTTGCGGTTCCTGGCTACAGGGCAGTCCATGACATCCCTCACATACTTGTCACGTGTCTCCCTGTCCCTGCTGAGCCGCCTGATCCCTGAAACGTGTTGGGCCATCTGGAGAGCTCTGCAGCCATCCTACATGAAAATGCCTCTAACAGCCGCAGAATGGCTGGAAGTAGGCCGAGGCTTTGAAACCCGGTGGAACTTCCCCAACTGCGGCGGGGCATTGGATGGTAAGCACGTGAGGATTACCAAACCTGCCAACTCTGGCTCTTTGTTTTTCAATTACAAAGGGTATTGTAGTATAATCCTCATGGCTGTAGTGGATGCGCACTATGAGTTCCTCTACGTCGATGTTGGAATGAACGGTCGCAACTCAGATGGGGGGGTGTTTGCACGCAGCTCCTTGGCAACACTACTAGGGAGTGGTGGGCTAAACATACCCTCAAATGAGGACACGACCGAACATCTCAACTTTGCGTTTGTTGCGGATGAAGCATTCCCACTTCAGGAACACCTACTGCGGCCATATCCCCAGAGGGCCCTTACTTCTGAGAGACGCATTTTCAATTACCGGCTATCCCGGGCCCGCCATGTAGTTGAAAATGCGTTTGGGATTAAGGCGAATAGATTCCGGGTTTTTCATACGCCTATACATATGAAACCGGAGTCTATTGACGCGGTAGTGCTGGCCTGCTGTGTGCTGCATAACTTCCTGCGTCGTAGGGATAGAGCATCATACACGCCAGGAGGTTATGTAGATAATGCAGACGCTACAACAGGGGAGCTCCGTCCAGGGTCTTGGCATGATGAGGGCCATGTGATTGTGCCACTCCAGCCGCAGAGCCATGGCCGCACTCGGCAGGAGGCCAGGGACAGTAGAGAAGCTCACTGCTCCTACTTCAATGGGTCTGGTGCAGTGAGCTGGCAGAACCAGGCCATGTAGTGTGGCTGGCTCTGGGAGATGTATTTGAGGTTGCAATGGAGGTGACAGCAGGTTAGCTGCACCCCTTTTCTTTTTTGTTGACCATTTTCTGGATCTTTGGTTTCATTATGTGCATAAGGTTTCATTAGTTAGTTAGTTAGTTAGTTTAGGTATGCTATTTTTTTTTGTGTTGCTGCAGAGGTTTCAATGTGTGGTCAATTTGTTATCCCTTTTATGTGGTTCAAGAATGTGACATGCACTTTAATTGTCCATTGTTTTTACTTTCTGTTTTTTTTTTTTTTCCAATCCTAGGTCACGATTAATGCATTATATTAAAAATTTTTATGTTGGATCCAAAATAATCTGTGTGAGCCTGATTACTTGGTGGAGGAGGGCAATGTGATGAAGGTTTTGGTGGGGGCCTGGGATGTCATAGTCACCTATTGGCTGGGATTGGGCAGACAATATGTGTGGGTAGCCATGTTTTTGTACAAGTATTTTGCCCAACAGTGTTTGTGGCCATTGTGCGTACATGAGCCTTTATTTTGTTGTAGGCAGAGGGTCCCCTGCACACTGCACATTGATGCAGGACATATTCTTCTCAGGTGTTTTCAAATACACTGTCACACAGATGTTTGACATGTTGCCTTGGGAGCTGTTCCACTACATTCACATCTGTACGCAGATATATGAACACCATTGAGCCTGTATTCACACATAGTTAGCCAGAGTTGACACAGATACAATTTCAACAGAAAACGCACATACTGTGTGTTGTAAGCCGCTACTGTGTGTCGCACAAACGCACCGTAGCGCAATCGCCACACGCGGCTGTCACAAGCGCTGATCGTGCGTGACAAGGCAAACACTTCTACTACGCACACATAGCCCAGAACCGCTACTTTTATACACACGGGGTATGTGACTGGTCACCGCTCCAGCGTGACGCATTACCATCGATTTTGATGCATTCGCCATGCTCCGCCATGTCACAAGCGCTTATTCCGTGCCACACTCCGATCACTAGTACGTCACGTCTCGCCCATCCGCCCTTTCCGTCGTGCCCAATCACAACTCCGTAGTGTTGGCCAATGGTTGTGGTTTGGGCGCGGCGTACAGGACTGTGGCACGCCTATTTGTTTTACGTCCTGCCTTTGTTCCTCCCAGATCACTCTGTGGTGGCGGCGTGTAAAGCTGGTAGGCTGAGCTACAGATGGCTACTTGAGACACCCGGCGATGTAGCTAGTTACAGATGTAGCGTAGCGTAGTGCACCTTGTGGCGGCGTGTAAAGGTGGTGCGTTTCCCGTTTGTAACCGTTTGGGCGTGCTCGTGCATGTGAAGTGTATCCATCCTCCAGTAGCGGCGTGTAAAGGTACCCTTCCTGTTTCAATACAGGTAACGATTGTAGCAGGCGATTTTCGGATTACTTGGATTCTGGTTCAGCAGGTAACTTTATGCAATTAGCCGTGTCTCGTCGGTTCTGTATTTCTGAGGTTTCCTTGCAGCACCTCTGTATCATCTCCATTGACAGAAGATCCATTGACAAGACACCATTTTGGGCAGGAGAGGATTGCCTTCTACATGCTACCGAACCTCTCCCTTCCATTTCTGCTTGGTCCTCCATGGCTTTGCACCCACGAACTGATTTTGGATTGGCGGACAGGGGACATTCTTCATTGGGGTCAGGCTTGCCATAGCCACTGCCTCCTATTGGTTCAGCCAGGCCGCACGCCACAAACACCATCAGCCTTGCCTGGGTTACTGTTATGAACTGATGACTCAGGAGTAACATTCAGATTCCATAGAAGTCGTTGGTAACTGTACTGACCGCAATCCCTGACTACACAGTGCAACTAGAAGTAGCCATGGGATGTATCTAACCAGACCTAGACACCTCTGCACAGCTGGAGAACTAACTGCTCATAAAGATGGATGTAGGAAAAGCTATCTTGTCTCAGAGCAGAACCCCAAAAGAATAGCAAGCCCCCATAGATATTAACTGGGAAACCAGAGAAAGAAAAACAAACACAGGCAGAGTAAAAGGTAGAATACTATTGCGGTCAGTATAAAACACTATAAATCGTCGAATGTTCGTTGAACACCGTCGAATCCCATTGAAAACAATGGCAGGCCAACAAAAACACATACAAACACATAGAAAACACATAGAAAACACCTTCTAAAGTGTCCAATGTGACAAACTACTCAGAAGATACAACAAACATATGGAAAACTAAAAAGTACATATAAAAATGCGAAAAGAAAAGAGATAGATGAGTAAAAGGGGGAGGAGACAGAGATATAGGCATGTCATGCCCTTCTAAAATCAGTTTTTACTCCAGTAGTTGTAAGTCATCATGCACACGATGAGTATTTGTTGAGTTTAGCTTCAGTATTTGTAAGGCCATGTTCAGATGATGATTATTTGGTGCATTTCACTTCAGTATCTGTAAAGCCACGTTCAGAAGATGAGTATTTAGTGAGTTTTACTTCAGTATCTTTAAGGCCATGTTCAGATGATGATTATTTAGTACGTTTCACTTCAATATCTGTAAGGTCATGTTCAGATGATGATTATTTTGTGCATTTTACTTCAGTATCTGTAAGGCCACGTCCAGAAGATGAGTATTTGGTGAGTTTTACTTCAGTATATGGAAGGCCTTGTGCAGGCGATGAGTATTTGGTGCTTTTACCTTAGCATCTGTAAAGCCCCCGTCACACCAGGCGACAGGGCTGGGGATGTCGGCGGCGACTGGCGGGTGCGAGCACGTTTTTGGCGCCCCGGCAGCGTCGCCATTCCCCGTTTAGACTGGGCGACACCTCCAGCCCTGCGCCGGCGATCTTTCAGGCGGCATCGCCGCCGGGGTGTCTGGAAACCCCAGCGGCGATGCTGGACAATGGCTCCCATCACCTGACAGGTCGCCGGCGCCCGGTTACATGGGGCGATGTGTGCACATCGCCCCATGATGATCGCCTGGTTTCAGACCACTGCTCTGAAACCAGGCGACGATCCGGCACCACCGACATCGCCCCTTTACATGAGGCGATGTAGGGGCGATGACGCCAGCAATAGGCCACGCCCCCACGTCACCTCTGTAATGGGCGGCGATGTCACCCCGTGTAGCAAGGGCTTAAGATCTCGTGCACATGCTGAGCATTGTGTCACATTTAGGGGACTACAACAAGAGTCTCCATTTTTTCCAAAACTTTGGGCCCAGACACCACTTCAGTGGCATCAATTGCCCCACAGTTGCAAGCTTAAAATGGTTGGTGAGGTGACTTTCATGCAGCATATTCCAAAATCCACAAGCCTTTTTTCTCCCCATGTTATCTGTAAGATTTGTCACCAAAATCTAAATAGAGGCCAAAAAAACAATAGTTTGAGTAGTTCATGCATGAATCGTCACATGGATATCAAGCAAAAGTCACAGTGGGAAGTCACAGTGCTACAATGCGGCCTAGCGGGCCAGGCCAACCACCATGTGGCCCATCAAGTGCATCCGCGGCCTATTTATCCTCTGTGACTGTGGGGACAGCAGTCACACATGCTTTTGGACGCTGACCTTCCACCTCTTTACCAGTGTGATTGAGCTGAGCGCTGTCAGACATCGAGAGCACCACCTTTGGATGAAGGCAACATAATATATCCGCCTGCACCTCCCTCACAGACGAACAGTTTGCAGGGGACACCCTACTCAACCGTGTCTCAGCACAGCAGCCAGCCCTCGGTCCCTCAGATGTGGACAAGTAAAAGACCATTTCCTCCTAGCCATGACAAAGCTAAGAGGTTGAATTTCACCATCTGCAAGCTGTTAGCTACAGAAATGCTCCATCTCTGCCTGTTGTAGACAGAGGATTTTTGAGACCTTGTGTCCGTTGCAGTGCCCCAGTACCAGATGCCCAGTCGCCACTACTTCTCAAGAAAGCTGTGCCTGCACTACACTGGCATGTCACACACAACATCACTACTTCCTTGAGAAACTCTGTGTGTGACAGGGTGCATTTCACCACAGACACTTGGACCATTAAGCATGGACAGGGGCGTTACATGGCGGTGATTGTGCACTGGATAACTATGAAGACAGCAGGAGAAGGGGCTGCTGTCCAAGTCTTGCCATCCCACGAGTTGTGCGTCAATCCTTTGTATGTACAAGTTCCTCCACTGCTTCTGCCTCCTCAACCTCGTCTCGGTCCTCCACCTGCACCCAAAGGCTGTCTGGTAATGCCACCCGCGTTCTAACTGCACACAAGGAATGCTGCATACCTTCTTACTATGATGGCAGCAGGGCTCAACGGCATCGGGCGGTCTTTACCTTGAAATGTCTGGGAAATGTGAGTCACACAGCTGAGGATTTGTGGTCAGCTGTGGAGACCGAGTTTCATCAATGCTTGTCTCCACTGAACCTGTAGCCAGGGAAGGCTGTGTGCGACAATGCTGCAATGCTGGGAGCAGCCCTCCGCCGGGGCAATGTAACACACATGCCTTGCATGACTCACGTCTTAAACCTGGTTGTCCAGCCAATTTTTGCACACTATCCTGGCCTAGATGGTCTTCAGCAGAGGGCACGGTCGCTGTGTGCTCACTTCCGCCGTCCACATCCCGCTGCTCAACGCCTTGCATCTCTACAAAAGTCGTTCGGCCTGCCAATTCACTGGCTGAAATGCGATGTGCCGACACAATGGAATTCAACTCTGCACATGTTGCAGCAACTGTGGCAGCACCGACGAGCCCTGGTGCAATATGTCATGACGTATAACCTGGGCCTACAGATCCAGAGGTGGGGCAAATCAAACAGCTAGAGTGGTCTGAAATGAAGGACCTATGTACCATTCTGTACAGTATTGAAATGTCGACGAAGATGTTTAGTGATGATGATGCCATTATCAGCATGACTGTTCCCGTCATTTACATGCTGGAGCTCACTTTAAACAGTATTCGGAGTCAGGTGGTGGCACTAGAGTAGGGGGAGTAAGTAAAGGAGGAGTCGTATGCGGAGGGGCTCACAAGATCTCCAAGGTGCACTTCATAGTTTGTGAATGAGGGTCTACATTATGCTTGCTCAGAACCTTCTTTATCTGGGCCTGGATCTGACTCCAAAAGCTTCTGGGCATCAGTGCAGATAATTTCCTCGTCTTGACTCACAAAATCTTTGGAGCAGACCTTGGATTCCCAGGCTATAGTATGAGTGAAGAGCGATGCATACTTAACCATCTGTCTTACCCCATACTCAGATGGGTGGCTGGAGACTTGGTAGCTGTGTGGAAGCAAGTGGGATTGGGGTGACACCTCTGAGGACTGGTGTATTTGTGATGTAGAAGTTGAGGAGGAGGAGAGCCCACTTGCTGAAGCACTTGCTATCCATTCAAGTGTCTGCTCTTTTTGTGCCTCATTGAGAATTGGTATCGATTGTAGTGTCAGTACGAAAGGGATCATATCAGAATCTCCACGGAAAGAAGTAGACATCTTACTTTGGCTGGAAGATGCTCTTTCTTCAGCAGATGTTACTCTTGCTTTCCCACGTACCCCATGGACACAAACGTTTTTTCCCTTTTCACCACGCTAATTCCCCTTTCCACCAGCAGCAGGCCTTTTGTTACTCATTTTGTATGTGAGCAAATTGGCAACTCTGCAGTTGTTGGCATAAAAATATTCTGATGGAAATCGTGCAGAGCTGAGTGGCCAGGCAGTGGTACTAGGCACAACAAATTACATTTGCTAGGTGCAGTTAAAAATTAGTAGAATGAACTCCACTCAAGGTGTACTTGGTAGTAATACATGTGGCCTACAGTAATGTTTTTGTGGACACTGCTTTTAGGCAAAAACTGACAGGTTTGCTAGGTACAGTAAAAAATTAGGAGAAGGAACTACACAGGCAGTGTAGCTTCTCTCACAAGTGGGCTACACCACTGTGGGACACTGCTAGTCTGCTACTAGCCTGAAACAAAGTGCCTGGACTAGCTGCAGCAAAACAAGTGCCTAATTAAGACAGGTGGTGTATAGTGATGAGCGAGCACCAAAATGCTCGGGTGCTCGATGCTCGGGCCGAGCATCCAAAGATACTCGTGTACTCGGCCCGAGCACCGAGCCCAATGTTATCCTATGGGAGACCCGAGTATTTTTATGAAATGACCGCCGGCAGCATGTAGAAACCCTAAAAATGGCACAAAAGTCTCAGAAGAGTGCTCAAAAGACATGGCAACACCATGGGGAAGACACCTGTAAGAATTTCACACTCAAAAGTCACAGCTGTGAACAATGTTGTCCGAGTTTCACGCCAATTTTACGGAGTCACCAGAAAACCTTCCAAAATGACACCAAAATGAATATACAGGGTGGAAATGTTAAGGGCACATACCCAATAGTGAGATACAGCTGGTGTATGTTACTTTTTGTGATTACATGAAAGATTTTACGTGAAAACATTGTGCCGCACTCCGATGTCCCTGACAAGAGACGTACATGAAGCCCTGTCTTGACATAATGTGCCCATTTTGAGGAAGTGGGTGTATTGTAGTGTTTTCCTTTACCAGGGCAGTCCAAAATTGTGAGGTTCACCAATGACCCATGCATACAGACATGCATGAGGGCCTGTAAACCTGAAGTGGGTGTATTGTAGTATTGCCCTTTGGCAGGGCAGCCAAAAATTGGGAGGTTCAACAATGCCCCAGGATACAGACGTGAAGGAGGGCCTGTAAACCTGAAGTGGGTGTATTGTAGTATAGCCCTTTGGCAGGGCAGCCAAAAATTGGGAGGTTCAACAATGCCCCTGGATACAGACGTGCAGGAGAGCCTGTAAACCTGAAGTGGGTGTATTAAATTATAGCCCTTTGGCAGTGCAGCCACAAATTGGGAGGTTCAACAATGCCCCTGGATACAGACGTGCAGGAGGGCCTGTAAACTGAAGTGGGTGTATTGTAGTATAGCCCTTTGGCAGGGCAGCCAAAAATTGGGAGGTTCAACAATGCCCTGGATACAGACGTGCAGGAGGGCCTGTAAAACTGAAGTGGGTGTATTGTAGTATAGCCCTTCGGCAGCGCAGCCAAAAATTGGGAGGTTCACCAATGACTCATGCATACAGACATGCATGAGGGCCTGTAAACCTGAAGTGGGTGTATTGTAGTATAGCCCTTTGGCAGGGCAGCCAAATATTGGGAGGTTCACCAATGACCCATGCATACAGACATACATGAGGGCCTGTAAACCTGAAGTGGGAGTATTGTAGTATTGCCCTTTGGCAGGGCAGCCAAAAATTGGAAGGTTCACCAATGACCCATGCATACAGACATGCATGAGGGCCTGTAAACCTGAAGTGGGTGTATTGTAGTATTGCCCTTTGGCAGGGCAGCCAAAAATTGGGAGGTTCAACAATGACCCTGGATACAGACGTGCAGGAGGGCCTGTAAACCTGAAGTGGGTGTATTTTAGTATAGCCCTTTGGCAGGGCAGCCAAAAATTGGGAGGTTCAACAATGCCCCTGGATACAGATGGGCAGGAGGGCCTGTAAACCTGAAATGGGTGTATTGTAGTATAGCACTTTGGCAGGGCAGCCAAAAATTGGGAAGTTCACCAATGACCCATGCATACAGACATACATGAGGGCCTGTAAACCTGAAGTAGGTGTATTGTAGTATTACCCATTGGCAGGGCAGCCAAAAATTGGGAGGTTCACCAATGACCCATGCATACAGACATGCATGAGGGCCTGTAAACCTGAAGTGGGTGTATTGTAGTATTGCCCTTTGACAGGGCAGCCAAAAATTGGGAGGTTCAACAATGCCCCTGGATACAGACGTGCAGGAGGGCCTGTAAACCTGAAGTGGGTGTATTGTAGTATAGCCCTTCGGCAGGGCAGCCAAAAATTGGGAGGTTCAACAATGCCCCTGGATACAGACGTGAAGGATGGCCTGTAAACCTGAAGTGGGTGTATTTTAGTATTGCCCTTTGGCAGGGCAGCCAAAAATTGGGAGTTTCACCAATGACCCATGCATACAGACATGCATGAGGGCCTGTAAACCTGAAGTGGGTGTATTGTAGTATTGCCCTTTGGCAGGGCAGCCAAAAATTGGGAGGTTCAACAATGACCCTGGATACAGACGTGCAGGAGGGCATGTAAACCTGAAGTGGGTGTATTGTAGTATAGCCCTTTGGCAGGGCAGCCAAAAATTGGGAGGTTCAACAATGCCCCTGGATACAGATGGGCAGGAGGGCCTGTAAACCTGAAATGGGTGTATTGTAGTATAGCCCTTTGGCAGGGCAGCCAAAAATTGGGAAGTTCACCAATGACCCATGCATACAGACATACATGAGGGCCTGTAAACCTGAAGTGGGTGTATTGTAGTATTGCCCTTTGGCAGGGCAGCCAAAAATTGGGAGGTTCACCAATGACCCATGCATACAGACATGCATGAGGGCCTGTAAACCTGAAGTGGGTGTATTGTAGTATTGCCCTTTGGCAGGGCAGCCAAAAATTGGGAGGCTCCACATTGTCCCTGGCTAGAGACGTGCATGAGGGCCTCAAAAAATGTTTCCCATTGAAAAGGAGCGGGTCTCCTGTCATTGTAATGCCCATTCTAAAAGAATGGACGAAAAAATTTGCCACTGGGGGTATACCTGAAACAACAGCCTAACTATTGTAACGGTCATCATGGTGGCACATGAGGAGAAGGAGGAGCAGTCCAGCGATTAGCCAAAGTCCAGAAGTGTGTACCTATGGGTGAGTGGAGGTACATGGCAAATTCCCATTACAAAATTTAAATTCCGCTGTCATTTGCTGGTGGTGTGGTGAAGTCTCGCCCAATCCAACCCTTGTTCATCTTGATCAGAGTCAGCCTGTCAGCATTTTCAGTTGACAGTTGGGTGCGTTTTTCAGTAATGATTCCACCTGCGGCACTAAAAACACGCTCTGACAAAACGCTAGCGGCAGGGCAGGCCAGGACTTCCAAGGCGTAGAGAGCCAATTCATGCCACGTGTCCAGCTTGGAGACCCAATAATTGTAAGGCACAGAGGAATGTCGGAGTACAGTTGTTCGATCTGCAAGGTACTCCTTCAGAATCTGGCCAAACTTAGCATTTCTTGTGGCACTACTCCGCACCTCAGGGGCTGTGGTACGTGAGGGGCTGAGAAAACTGTCCCACATTGTAAAGACTGTTCCCCTACCTCTGGCGGATTGGACTTGTGCCCCTCTCGGCCGTACGCCTTGGCTGTCCACCGATTCCTGACCTATGCCGCTAGCGTTTTGTGAGGGGAATGCTTTGCCTACTTCCGTGACTATGGCCTTCTGGAACTGCTGCATTTTGGCTGACCACTCCGCCTCAGGAATAAGAGACATAAAGTTCTCCTTGTAGCGTGGGTCTAAGAGTGTTGCCAACCAGTAGTGATTGTCGGCCAAGATGTTCTGAACGCGAGGGTCACGAGCCAGGCAGCTTACCATAAAGTCAGCCATGTGCGCCAGACTCTTAACAGCTATCACTTCAGTATCCTGACCAACACGATGACTGAACATGCTGTCCTCCTCCTCCCCTTCTCCACTGTCCTCTGGCCAGCCACGCGGAAGCGAGGGTATGACTGGTGTGCATGTCATATCCTCAATTTGGCCAGAGAGTTGCTCCATGTCTTCATCCTCCTCCTCCTCCTCGTCATAGTCCCCCACTGCAGTTCTGATGAGATGAGGCTGGGCTGTGTGTTATCACCCACACCCACTACTGTTTCTTGCTCCAACTCATCGCGCTCCGCCTGCAATGCATCATCTTTGTTTTTCAGCAGAGACCGTTTTAGAAGGCAGAGTAGCGGTATGGTGATGCTAAAAATGGCGTCATCGCCGCTCACCATCTTGGTGGAGTCCTCAAAGTTTTGGAGGACGGTACATAGGTCGGACATCCATCTCCACACCTCAGGTGTTATGTGTGGAGTTTGACCCATTTCCCGACGGCTTAGGTGATGCAGGTAGTCAACAACTGCCCTCTTCTGCTCACATATCCTGACCAACATGTGTAGAGTTGAATTCCAATGCGTGGGGACATCACACACGAGTCTGTGGGCCGGAAGACGCAAACGGCGCTGAAAGTCGGCAAGGCCGGCTGAAGCAGCAGGTGACTTGTGAAAATGTGCAGACAGGCGGCGAACTTTTACCAGCAGATCAGACAGCTCTGGGTATGACTTTAGAAAACCGCTGAACCACCAGGTTGAGCACATGGGCCATGCATGGAACATGCGTCAGCTGGCCTCGCCTCAAAGCTGCCACCAGGTTCCGGCCATTGTCACACACGACCTTTCCTGGCTTTAGGTTGAGAGGTGTGAGCCAGCGATCTGCCTGCTGTTTCAGAGCTGTCCACACCTCTTCTGCATTGTGGGGTTTGTCATCTATGCATATTAGCTTCAGCACAGCCTGTTGCCACTTCGTGGAGGCAGTGCTGCAGTGCTTCCAGCTTGGGACTGGTGTGGAGGGTAAAGTGGATGAGGATGCGCAGGAGGAGGAGGAGGAGGCTGAGGAGCATGACATTCCGGAGCTGTAGAGTGTGGGTGAATCCCTGACTGAGGTAGGGCCTGCAATCCTTGGTGTGGGAAGGACGTGTTCCGTCCCTCGCTCAGACTGGGTCCCAGCTTCCACAATATTAACCCAGTGTGCCGTTAAGGAGATGTAGCGGCCTTGCCCACAAGCACTTGTCCACGTGTCTGTGGTTAGGTGGACTTTGTCTGAAACAGCGTTTTTCAGGGCACGTATGATGCTTTGTGACACGTGGTTATGCAATGCGGAGACGGCACACCTGGAGAAATAGTGGCGGCTGGGGTCCGAGTAACGTGGGACAGCAGCCGCCATTAGGTCGCGGAATGCTTCCGTCTCCACCAGCCGGAAAGGTAACATTTCTAGCGCAAACAGTCGCGAAAGGTGAGCATTTAGAACTGTGGCATGTGGGGCATTGGCAGAGTATTTGCGCCTGCATTCAAAGGTTTGCTGAATGGATAATTGAACGCTGCGCTGGGACAAGGACGTGCTTGATGGTGGTGTTATTTGTGCTTGGGTAACTTCAGGTGCAGGGCCGGAGGTTTGTTCGCGGGCAGCATGGACAGGGGATTGGCTCGCACGCACAACAAGCGAAGACGTAGCAGTGACATCAGCAAGCACCGCTCCTCGACTCTGTTGTACTTCCCACAAAGTCGGGTGCTTGGCTGACATGTGCCTGATCATGCTGGTGGTGGTCAGGCTGCTAGTTTTCGTACCCCTGCTGATGCTGGCATGGCAGGTGTTGCAAATGGCCTTTTTAGAGTCATCTGGAGCCAACTTAAAAAACTGCCAGACTCGGGAAGGCCTAACATTTGCACAGGCACTTAGCGTGTTGTTGTTCCGGGGAACGGTTGCCTGCCTTCTGCCTGCGGACACCACCCTGCTTCTTACTGCCTGTTGGGATGCTACGCCTCCCTCCCCCTGTGCACAGCTGTCCTTGCTCTTCATATCTGCCTGCCATGTTGGGTCAGCTACTGGATCATCCACCACGTCGTCTTCCTCTTCCGCACCCTGATCCTCCTCCTGACTTCCTGGCAATTGTGTCTCATCATCGTCCACCCCTTGTTGAGACACGTTGCCAATGTTCCCTTCGTGAGAACGTGGCTGCTCAAATATTTGGACATCGGTACATACGCTCTCCTCATCACCCACTTCAACAGGAGCTGGCGAGAGGTCAGATTCTGCGAATGGATACGTGAACAGCTCTTCCAAGTGTCCAAGTGTGGGATCAGTAATGTCCGTGGACGTGTACTCGGCCTGGTGGTAGGAAGGAGGATCAGGTTGGGAAATGTGCGGTGCAGTATCACGGCTACTGACACTTGACCGTGTGGAAGACAGGGTGTTTATAGAGGTGTCAATCTGACTGGAAGCATTATCCGCTATCCAAGTAACAACCTGTTGACACTGGTCTTGGTTCAAGAGCGGTGTACTGATGAGGGCCCCAAGAATTTGGGACAGGACGTGCGAGCGAGTAGATGTAGCACTTTGTTGTTGCGAAATTAGTGCATGCACACGACCTCGGCCTCTGCCTGCAACACCATCACGTCCACTTCCTTGTTCCCTGCCAACGCCCTTGCGCATTTTGCCTGTATACAGCTACAACAGTCTCCTGACTGTTCTGGTCACAGGAAATCTGGATATGGATAGCCTGCCTGTATACAGCTAGCCAGCTACAACAGTCTCCTAACTGTTCTGGTCACAGGAAAGCTGGATATGGATAGCCTGCCTGTATACAGCTAGTCAGCTACAACAGTGCCCTGACTGTTCTGGTCACAGGAAAGCTGGATTTGGATATTAGACCCTGCCTGTATACAGCTAGTCAGCTACAACAGTCTCCTGACTGTTCTGGTCACAGGAAAGCTGGATATGGATAGCCTGCCTGTATACAGCTAGTCAGCTACATCAGTGCCCTGACTGTTCTGGTCACAGGAAAGCTGGATATTGATATTAGACCCTGCCTGTATACAGCTAGTCAGCTACAACAGTCTCCTGACTGTTCTGGTCACAGGAAAGCTGGATATGGATATTAGACCCTGCCTGTATACAGCTAGTCAGCTACAACAGTCTCCTGACTGTTCTGGTCACAGGAAAGCTGGATATGGATAGCCTGCCTGTATACAGATAGTCAGCTACAACAGTCTCCTGACTGTTCTGGTCACAGGAAAGCTGGATATGGATATTAGACCCTGCCTGTATACAGCTAGTCAGCTACAACAGTCTCCTGACTGTTCTGGTCACAGGAAAGCTGGATATGGATATTAGACCCTGCCTGTATACAGCTAGTCAGCTACAACAGTCTCCTGACTGTTCTGGTCACAGGAAAGCTGGATAAGGATATTACACCCTGCCTGTATACAGCTAGTCAGCTACAACAGTCTCCTGACTGTTCTGGTCACAGGAAAGCTGGATATGGATATTACACCCTGCCTGTATACAGCTAGTCAGCTACAACAATCTCCTGACTGTTCTGGTCATAGGAAAGCTGGATATGGATATTACACCCTGCCTGTATACAGCTAGCCAGCTACAACAGTCTCCTGACTGTTCTGGTCACAAGAAAGCTGGATATGGCTATTACACCCTGCCTGTATACAGCTAGTCAGCTACAACAATCTCCTGACTGTTCTGGCCACAGGAAAGCTGCATATGGATATTACACCCTGCCTGTATACAGCTAGTCAGCTACAACAGTCTCCTGACTGTTCTGGTCACAGGAAAGCTGGATATGGATAGCCTGCCTGTATACAGCTAGTCAGCTACAACAGTGCCCTGACTATTCTGGTCACAGGAAAGCTGGATATGGATATTAGACCCTGCCTGTATACAGCTAGTCAGCTACAACAGTCTCCTGACTGTTCTGGTCACAGGAAAGCTGGATATGGATATTAGACCCTGCCTGTATACAGCTAGTCAGCTACAACAGTCTCCTGACTGTTCTGGTCACAGGAAAGCTGGATATGGATATTAGACCCTGCCTGTATACAGCTAGTCAGCTACAACAGTCTCCTGACTGTTCTGGTCACAGGAAAGCTGGATATGGATAGCCTGCCTGTATACAGCTAGTCAGCTACAACAGTGTCCTGACTGTTCTGGTCACAGGAAAGCTGGATATGGATATTACACCCTGCCTGTATACAGCTAGCCAGCTACAACAGTCTCCTGAGGACTGTTCTGGTCACTGGAAAGCTTGGACTCCGATCTGGATCACCCTGCCTATATCCTCCTAGATTAGTCCTGAGAAGGACTGTTCTGGTCAGCAGCAGTTTGCAGCCCTGCTCCGGATCTACCTATGAGGGCCGCAAATCTGTCCCTTAAGCAGCAGCAGACACTCTCCCTACACTGACCTCGTGCTGTGACATCTGCTGGTTATAAAGGCTCGTTCACGCTGTGCGGGACGGCCAATCACCGCAATGCCACAACTAACAGGGCTGTGGCATTGCAGTGGCTGCCAGCCAATCCCTGCATGTGGGCTGGCTCTCTAAAGAGCGCCAACATGCAGGGATGAGGACCCCGAGAAAAGCACGAGTATCGCGAGATTACTCGGTACTCGCCGAGTAGCCGGAGTACAGTGATACTCGTGCGAGTACCGAGTAGTCACAAGCGTACTCGCTCATCACTAGTGGTGTAGCTTTCTTCACAGCAGTGCTACATTACCTGCCCTAATGGATTCAAAGAGCTATAATACTGTGGCCAGATACTGTGAGAAAGACTTGCACAGCACTGGCACACACCTGACACATACATGCATGGCAAAAACTAGTAGAGAATGCTCTATGTTAGCTCTCAAAAGGGCCCTGCTTCTATGAAGTAGCCCTGAAAAGGACTATTAGTCCCTAGTCCCTATCCCTAATCGGTACTCCTATGGAGCATCCCTAAAAAGGGCAGATATTACTAAGATTCGCACCCTCCCTCCAGTCCTTACTCCCTAAACCTATCTATCTAACTTTGTATTCGCTCACTAGCTGACTGAGAGAACACAATTTAGAGTTTGCACTGTTTAGCATGTGGACACAGCAGCAACGGTGCCGTCTAACACCCTGCAGCAGCTATCAGCAAAATGGTGACGATCATTAAAATGGCCGAGACTTATAGGGCTAGGACATGTGACAGACACAGCCAATGATGACCTTGGTTGTGTGAAAAAATGCACTTTCATTGTGGGACTGTGATTGGCTAGCAGCCTGAACCGCCCCACTGAACATGCTTTAGGAGAAAAAAAAAAAAGAGCGACCTTATTGCTGCAGCTCTGATACAACACCCCTGCACACTATACACACAAACTGGATATTAACATTAATTTGCAGTATTAGGTTTAGGGTTAGGAAAATTAAGTTTTGGTGATCGAAGCATTATCGAACATATACTAGAACTGCCGAATTTCAAGCAAATTGTTCTAATTTGGCGAATGACTCAAAACCAGCTCGAATTCGAACAATTCGAATTGAACACCGCTCATCTTTAGATGACACCTCTAAACTTAAAACATCTGTACAGTCTGTTGAACTTGAAGTGGCTGAGCTCTCTTTTCAAGTAAAAATACATCAGCAGAGCTAGACCAACATACTTCCAGCTGTTCTTGACATGATGGAAGATTAAGAGAATAGGAATAGGAAGAATAACGTCCGGCTCCGTGGTATTCCTGAATCGGTAGCACTACGCGACATTACTCCAGTCCTTCTGCGCATATTCAATTTCCTTCTAGATAGACCCCAGGATGAATACACCGAACTGGATAGGGCTCACAGGTCTTTGGGTCCTAGGAGTGACGATCCATCCTGACCCAGGGACAATAAATGCAAATATATTTTTTCCAACTTAAAGATGATGTTATGCGGAAAGCAGGAAATCTGAATCTATTGACTTTAATGGGACTCCTATCCAGCTTCTTGCTGACTTCTCACCCATAACATTGGCCAAGCGACGGGCACTGTGACCCCTGCTGGAGATTCTCAGGGAGTGAGACCTAGCATATTCCTTTGGTTTCCCTTTCTAGCTTCAGGTTCACAGGGGCTTGGAGATGCTGATTTTGAGGTTGCCGACTGACATTCCGATATTTTGCAAGGCTCTGGACCTTCTCGTGGTGACCATCTCAGACTGGCCTCAATTGTGACTCATCATAAGCTCCACAGTGTCTCTCTTTAACTGACTGTCCCTTGTTACTCTTCGCTGCCTTCATGCACCAGGTCAGGATACAGTGGAACTTCTATTGGGCACCCAAGCCGTTGGCCGGTCAGCTCCCAATGGGTCCCTGGACCTCAATGGTGGGTACCCCTCCCGATACAGCTACGGTGATGGTGGTTTTTGTGATTCGCTCCTATGAAGTTGTCTATCCGAAACCAATGGACGTCTGCACTACCTCGGAGCCGGTACTCCGGGTTGGACTGGGCTCGGGTCGTCTTTTCACCCGTTACTTGTTTACTTGGCCCCCTTCGTTTCTGGGTCACCGCTCCTTGGTGCTCTCTCTATTAGCTGTACTGTTACGACATCTATTCTTGATCTTGTCTCTCCCACTTTCTAACTCTTTCTGCTCTTTCCCCACTGCTATACATCTCACTCTCCTCCCACCAGGACCTAATTGGTCCTCTGCCGCTAGATGTTGTATGTGGTGTATGGAGCCTTGGGATTAACTTATTCATCACTGAGACGGAGAATACTGCACCTTCAGTCAGGGGCGCAGTACCCTCCTGTGACACACTCGTTGCGGGGCGCCACACTCCCCTTGGGGAATTACACTTGTCCCCAAGTGTCACAAAACCCAACCAGCACAGAGAAAACATTTTTTATATTTGCAAACACCAAAAATAAACACTTTTATTAATAACATTTACGCTTTACCTTTCTTCCCGTCCGGGAGCCACATTATCTTTAAACGATACGTTAACTATTTTACGGAACCGGTTTAACTTGTGCGGACCCGGCGGTTAGTCTCACTGTCCTTTGGCAATGTCCGGGTTACCACCGGGCCGTGTTACTTATTATTCTTCACACTGATAACCTTAAATGTCCTCATAAAAGTTCTCATGAGTCCTTTTTCAACAAAAAACACAAGTTACAGGGAAAGTTACTTTTTATCTCAAGGTTCACATTTGCGGACCCGGAGGGCATATCACCCTCGGGGCTCGGCGTGTCGCTCATATGATACAGTCTCTCCCCGGTATAGATCTCGGTCGGGGTGTCCTTTGGGCAGGTGGGACTCAACGTCCCGGCGTGAGATGAACACTTCCTCGTACAACCCCTCCTCCCGGGCAAAACCCCACCGGTTCTCTAAGTTGAAAGTTTTGACCGGACCTCTCTTCCGTTGGTCTGTAGCCATAGGTGGTTGGCGGCGGGCCTCGGCTCTCGCTTGCAAGTTCTCCTGCTCCCGGGCCCACCACTCGGCTCTGCGTCGCTGTCGCTCAGCTTCGTCAACCCATTGAACGGTTTGGACATAGTTTCTCTGGTTGGCGGTGCTGTTGAGGGACTGGGTCTGCCAGTAACTCTGTACCGAAGTACGGTTGTCGCTGTTGTTGTGGGCGGATGCGCCGTGGCACCCCACCATTCTACCCGAGCTGCTGGTGGTTGCTTGGCGGGAATCTACAACTCGCCCTCCACCTCGGAACTGGTCTGCTCTGGTTCTTCTTCTTCTGGAACCGGGTCATCTTTTCCTTCTATGGCCTCGACCACTACATCCAGTTGTTCAGCAGGATGGGGCTCTCCCTCCTGATTGGGGTCATCTGGCTGATTAGGCACCGCGGCCGCGGGGCCTTCTTCTTCTTCTGGCGCACTCTCCTGGTCGCTTTCTCCATCGGTCTCGTCTTCGTCGGTATCGTCCTGCGGGGCTTCAAGGCTGCCCGCTTCTTCCTCCTCTGTCTCTACCGCACCCATAGACTGTGGCAGGTCTTCTCTAGTAACCGGGTAGGCCTCGTTCTGCTCTGGCCTTGTCTCCGGTTCTGGAGTGGGGCGGGTCACTGATCTTGCTTGCACCGCATGGTGCAGCTGGATTGCCAGGCTGGCCCTACAGCGTCTTATTGTCCACTCGGTGCTCTCTATCAATTGCACCCGTAGATCTTGCAATGCAGTCTCCCAGAATATGGGGTCCCCATCGATAGTGAGGACAGGACCCGGTCCAGGACTGCCAAGGGCGGTTCGGCCTCTTTCTCCACCTCTCGCATCAACTCTCTGAGCCTCATGGTCTCCATGTCTCTGCTTCCAGGAACCACACCCGTCGCGGCTAGTACGGGTTCCCGTGGCAAGGCTTGCTGCAAAGACGCGGCCACACCTTCTTCTTTTTGTTTTATAGTCCATGGGCGGGTTAAGGTCTTTGGCCTGCCCCCTTGGTTGTTTCCCAGCAATCGGGGCGGGCAAGTGTTTTGGCACCTCTGCCATGGCCCTCCCACGACGAGGGGCGGAGGCACGCCCCTGGGCCAGCACATTGTCTCTCACATGGCGGGCCCAGCCATTTTAATCCAGTAGAAATGGCGCGCAAAGTTCTTTTTAGGCCGGTAAAAGTTCTAAAAGGCACACGGTACTCGTTGGAAACGGGTCTGTTCGAATCCTGTTCGTAGACACCAAATTGACTCACCATAAGCCGGGTTTTCAGGTCTCAGGTGCTGGCTGTGGTCACGGTTCTGTGCCTGAGGCTGTGGAGGCCCGGTGGTCAGTGAAGGGTAAAACTAAGATTAGATAGGAATAAAGTTTGTTATTTCGTGATGCCACCTGTAGGGGTCCGGTGATGGCACCGGCGCTGCTTGGACCCCCGGGGGATGGGCTGCAGCAAGATGGATCCGCTCCCTACAGGACGAGCGGGAGTCCCCGGGGTCAGGAGCTGAAGTGAGGGAATATGGCAGCTCAGTTGATTCTGTTGATGAATTGGTTAATAAAAGTTCTGAAAGAAGGCTCGGACACGATGCTCCTCTGCACGGGTCTTTACTTAAGTTATACACGGTACACGGGATAAGAGTTTCACTTCCAGGTAATGGACCGGGTGGTCCCTGTGATGAACAGTGTCCCTCCAAGGCACCACAGTGTCTCTCTTTAACTCACTGTCCCTTGTTACTCTTCGCTGCCTTCATGCACCAGGTCAGGATACAGAGGAACTTCTATTGGGCACCCAAGCCGTTGGCCGGTCGGCTACCGATGGATCCCTGTACCTCAATGGTGGGTACCCCTCCCGGTACAGCTACGGTGATGGTGGTTTTTGTGTCTTACCTACCCGGTTCTGTAGAGCAGCGATGGACATCTGCACTACCTCGGAGCCAGTACTCCGGGTTGGACTGGGCTCGGGTCGTCTTTTCACCCGTTACTTGTTTCTTGGACCCCTTCGTTTCTGGGTCAACGCTTCTCGGTGCCCTCTCTATTAGCTGTACTGTCACGACACCTATTCTTGATCTTGTCTCTCCCACTTTCTAACTCTTTCCCCACTGCTATACATCTCACTCTCCTCCCACCAGGACCTAATTGGTCCTCTGCCTCTAGATGTTGCATGTGGTGTATTGAGCCTTGGGATTAACTTGTTCATCACTGAGATGGAGAATACTGCACCTTCAGTCAGGGGTGCAGTACCCTCCTGTGACGCACTCGTTGCGGGGGCCACAATTGCCCTCGTTCATTGTCAGGGGTCCTAGGGGTTTTCGACGATTTCCTAGGAGCAGAAGAGGAGAAGAGCTTCAAAGCGTCACTTTATCGCCCCCAAGGGAGCTACTGACTCAACCTGGATGGAGTTTGATTGTTTTGCTTCCCTACCTGAATTTGGAGATTCATATGGGCCATCGTTGGGCCTTAGTCTCTGCCTACGTCACTTGACTCTTCCCATACAATCTTAAGGACCCTGTTTCCAGTGGGGTCCACTTGCCGGTTTCTGTTCCCCTTGCAGGTACTTACTCAAAATAGATCCACGAGGCAGGTTCCTTTTCTTGAGGCTGCAGATATCAAACAACATCATAACAATTGCCAATTTTTATTTACCCAACAAGGATCTGGCCCGCAGGCTTGGTAGCTTATCTTCACACCCTTCGCCGACTTCGCAGAAGGCTCCCTAGTGATCGGAGGTGACATTAACTTTGTATTGGACCGCAACCTGCACTCTTCCACTCGCAGGTCGTCAGTGCAGCTGCCCACCTGGAGAGCCTGACGGCCAGACTACTGGAACTAGGTTGGTAGACATATGGTGGTTACTAAATCCTGGAGCCAGGGACTATACTTACTATCCTGCTGTGCACGATATGTACAGCAGAATAGACCTCTTTCTGGTTAGCCACAAACTTTGTTGACAAACCCCAGCACCAATATAAACCCCATAGTATGGTCAGATCATGCCCCGATTACCTGTCCCTTGGCCTCGCAGGTCTGACGCCAACGGAGTGGACTTGGTCTCTTAATCCAGGTTTTTTTAAACAGCTGGTATGTCAGTCTGCAGTGCGGCCTGCGATCACGGTGTTTCTTGATATTCATAGGTCTGACCCTACTGCCCCTCCTCTTAAATGTGAAGCATTGAAAGGTGTTTTCCGGGGTTGCTCATCCAACAGGGGGCCAGGCTGAAGCGAGAACGCACCCAGGCTATTACAGATCCTTTGGCCTCTGTTCCATAATCCTTGTGAACTTATTCCAGTCTCACATAAACAGTCGCCAAATCCCCAAATTTTGGCCAATCTATTGAAAGCAGCTTGGGCCTGCGTGCCCTGCTGATTCGGCATCTGGGTGTCAGCAGGAATCAATTCCGCAAATACCTTTATGAGTTTTCAAACAAACCAAGGAGGTCCTTAGCCAGATTTTTACACCCTAGACTTCCCTCTGCTTACATCCCTTCTATTAACTCCAGACTGGTAAATCGCTCCATTGCCCCCAGAGATAGTGGACTCATTTAAGACTACTATGAGTCCCTATACAATCTAAGAGGTCCTCTCGCTGACATGTCACCTGCCAACTTTCAGCTATGGACCGACAATACATTGCTAATACCCCACTCCCGCCGATTGGAGAGGAGGAAACAGAAGCTATGGAAGCTCCAGTTGCCGAACAGGAGGTGACAGATACGATCTCCGCACTTCCTAATGGGAAGAGTCTGGCCCTGACGGCTTCTCAACTAGTTTTTATAAATTGTTTGCCCTTGAGCTGTCACCCCTGTTGACCTCTTTATTCAATGACATATCAGACAGTTGCCCTTTTGCTCCACAAACTCTCTCAGCCACCATTACTGTAATACTGAAGCTGGGCAAGGATTCCATGCGCCAACTACCGCCTTATTTCTTTGCTAAATCTTGATGGAAAAATATTTGCTATAATTATAGCCACAAGATTAGGACCTCTGTTGCCGGTTTCCACTATGGCGACCAGACAGGCTTCATTTTGCGATGAGAGGCAAGGGATAATGCCATCAAGGCATTGCTTATCTCCTCGTATACTTGCACCCTGCAATATCCCTGCGTGCCTTTTTTCTATTGACGCCAATAAGGTGTTTGATCGCCTGGGCTGGGATTTTCTTTTTGCCTTTCTGAGGAAATTGGGGCTGGGGACAGTTATGCAAGGAAGAATTTGTGCACTATATCATAACCTGACTGCTTGGTTGAGGGTCAATGGGCTCCTCTCGTCCCCCTTCAAAATTTCCAATGGCACGAGACAGGCGTGCCCCTTGTCACCCATACTCTACGCCATCGCAATGGAGCACATGCAAATGCACTGAGAGGGTCTCTGGACATTGAAGGTGTTCGAATTAGGAACACCCATTTTAAATTAGCTCTTTATGCTGATGATCTCCTGGTCTGTGTTTAGAACCCTCTGGTTGCCTTTCCAGTGCTCATCTGAGAATTCCTGAAGTTTGGCGAAGTTTCAAATTTCAAAGTTAACTACACAAAAACTGAAGTTCTCAATCTCACCCTTCCTGACGATTTGGTACTCCATCTCAAATCCTCTTTCTCATTTCAGTGGGTAGACGGGGCGCTAAAGTATCTTGGCGTTGCTCTCCCAGGGATTTTAATGACCTTTTTTTCCTTAACTATACTCCACTATTAAATAAAATGTTGGCGGAACTGAAAAGATTTGATAAGACCCAGCTGTCATGGTTCGGCTGAATAAATGCCTTTAAGATGGCCATTTTGCCCAAATTTCTCTATCTGTTTCAAACTGTCCCTATTGCCCTTCCAGCTCAGTATTTACAGTGACTACAGAAAACCCCGCATTTGTTTTTTGATCCTAACAAGCCCAAAGTCAAGAGGGAGGCTGGACTTCCAGACCTCCAAAGATACTACCATGCGGTGCTTCTGTCCAGGGTCATTGACTGGAGATATAACGCACAGCATAAACAATGGGTATACATAGAGGACCTACTCTCACCTACCCCCTTATTCTGGTTACCATGGATGCAGTCCCGAAACAGACCCCTGGCTGCACATTTTTCCCCACTCACGCAGGCTTTCTTGGACTTTTGGGACACTTGGGGCGGGGAAACACATTTGGCTAATTTACATTCTGCTCTGGGACCTCTCTTCGACAACCGGATTTTCCTCCGGCAGTCGGAAGATGAACATTTCTGGAATGGAGGGCGGTTGACTCTCCTTGCTTAGCACAGGTGGTGAAATGGCTCTCCGGGCTCCCTGGAGTGGGGGCTTTACAGGACTCTGAAGGGGGGCCGTTATCCTGGTTGGAATTCTCTCAATTGAAGGCATACATGAGATATTATGCGTGAGGCCTCCTACTGAGTTGGAGACTCTCTTGCTTTCATCAGAGCCACCGTCTCACATCATCTCTCTCATGAATGACTTGCTCTCAGAGGTTACTTCCTCTGATGCTCCCCATTTCATAGAGGCCTGGCAGGAAGACTTACAGATCGACCTCGCGGACGTCGATCGGAAACATTTTTTGACTTTGAAGTCTTTACTCACAAAATGTCGATATCCTGCAGCTTCCAGGAAACAAGCTACAAGATTCTAACTAGGTGGTATAGGTGCCCAACTCTTCTCCACAAGATGTTCCCCTCAGTCCCTAGTGTGTGCTGGAGATGTGGCGAAGAGGAAGGTACTATGTTACATGTGTGGTGGCATTGTGGGCCCCAAAGACTTTCTGTCTTGAAATATTCTCTATCTATGAATCCATGTCTGCCACACACGACACTGCCTCGCCACAGATCGCTTTACTGTTCCTAATCCCGGGCTCCCTCTCACTGATTAAATCTGTTTAGATTCTGCCTAATGGCGGCTAGAGTCTTGGTCCCTCGCCGTTGGAGATCTGTGGTTGTTCCTTCCATAGGGGATTGGTTGAAGAAAATGGACAGAATATGTCAGACTGAGTTCTTAATGGCACACGATAATGAGACATGGGACAAACATCAGAGGATATGGACTCCTTGGTGGTACTTCCGAGAGGGTCCCTTGTTCTCCCCTCCCCCTCCTTCCCGCTTCTCTTTCTCTTGTTTTACCTTTTCCCCTTTTTTCTCTTTCTTCTCTCTTTTTATCTCTTTTCTCTATACCTTTTGCTCAACTTTCAATCTTCCTTCACTTTGGCTATATATTGATGACTTGCTGCTTTCTTATATCTTATTGAGAAGATACTAGAACTAATAGACCTCATGATGTACTTATGTTGCCATATTGAATATCTTGTTTCCCCCTAAGTATGGGGTTTGTATTCCTTTGTTTTCATTTGCTTTGAAATACTATTAGTTTACTGTGAAAAGCTGATGTTTCTTTGTTATGATCAAAACTTTAATAAACATTTTCTGAAAAAAAACATTTAAACAATGTGAGGCTTCTGTGCACTCATGTACCGTAATTAAGCAATGCTGTGTAGCTGTTGTCATAATGTGGCCATTATTCTTGTTTCATCATGACATCATATGTACATGTATGTTTGTTTGTGAAGTGGGCTGTGCTTATGTTGCAGATGGGGAACAAACAGGAGTTTGTCCGGGCCTTTCTCGCTATATACCAGGACCATGAATGCCTGTGGCGCCTGCAGTCACCTGATTATACGAACAATCAGGTAAAGGATGTGGCCTATGGCCATCTTGTCTCCCTCTCCCAACAGCACCATCCTGGGGAGAGGTGGGACAAGAACAAGGTCAAAGCCAAACTCAAGCACCTGCGCACAGTATTCGGAAACCAGAGTCCAGAGGTCCTAGCACTCTGGGATGGGAAGTGAGGAGGTCTATGTGCCACAACTTTGGTATTATGACCTCCTCACTTTCACTCTGGACCAGGTTGTCCCTGGGACAACGAGGGGCTTGAGGAGGTCACATCCAAAGCCACAGCACCATCACAGGATGTACGTGTAGTGAATATTGTTGTGTCTGCTTAGCCCTAGGTGCTTGTACTCACTTGTTGTTTTGAGAAGCAGCTGCAGCCACAATCCTGTTGGTGTATTATTCCAAATCATTTGTTTGTGGTGATGAGTCACACACTAGCCTCCTAGTTTGGCTTGTAGTTGGTTGTAGGGCCACATCACTTACCATCTTGGATCCTCAGGTGAGTTGACTGCACATTTTTTAGTCTTCAATAGTCTTGGTTTCATATGTGCAATGTTTGTGTTGTGTTGTACGAGGGTATACTGGCTGGTTAATGATGCAGGTATTTATTGGTAATTACATACATAGATTGCTGGGTACATGACAATTGTCTTTACATTTTGTTTTGTTTGTTTACAGAAGCCTCCAGAGCTGCTGTCCAGCCCCTGCGGGGGAGGTTGTGCCTGGTCCCAGTGCGGCAGGGCAGCATCTGGAAGCCAGCTCAGTCATCAGTTGACGTCGCCCAACAACACCTCCGACGACTGAGCTGGGTATGTGGGCGAAGAGGGTGCTGCTCAACGCGGAAAATCAGAAGAGCACGGGGATTGGGCATCTTGTTGATGAACGGGTACCCAGGCTTGACCAAGAGCAGTAAAAAACAGCAGAGAGGCTCATCATTCGGGTCTTGGAGGAGGCCGAGGACAAGGCACTGACACCACTTGCCTAGATTGCAATCCCTAATTGGCAAGCGTCAGTGTCACAGGGTCCGAAGCTGCATAGGTAAGGGTTTAGACAAGCTCAGGATGTGTCCAGTGGCCCGAGACAACTTCCCCCCTGACTTGGCCTACTGTTGGGGGCTATGGGGATATGGGGCCACAACCTACGTCTGAGGCAGTACATGACTACGTACATGAGGAGAGACACTACTGAAATTTATGTTTCTATTTGGACACGTTTTTTTTTGTCCTTGTTATACAACGGCCTGTGTTTTGATTTTGTTTCCTTATGTAATAAATATTTTTTTTTTGCACAAATACAAACTCATTATTGGTGTGTACCTGTAATGTATGTGTCTGTATGTATTGTTATGTTGTATTACTGGGCAAGTGATGCGCCCCAGGGCTCGGGTACTGGGCTCCCGGGCTCTTTCAGTCAGGGGGATGTCACGGGTGGCTTGCCCAAGGCCACGGCCCTGGTGGTCAGCTGAATGAAAAGGGGAATAAAATATGGGAATCAGTTTTTGTCTTCATGACGCCACCTGCTGAGTCTGGTGATGCTCACCAGCGCCGCCACAGTCCTCCGGTGGTTGGTGGTATTGCGGCTTGGATGGATTAGTCCCCGCAGGTGGGACTGAACCACTGGGGCAGTGATGCTGTAAAGCAAACAGTTTGTATTGAAAAGATGCAGCAGAGTCTGGACTTCATTTCACCGGGTAACTTTACAGACAAACTTCGCCAAAGTTATACAGTTCAGTAGTTCTATAGATGTTATAACGGCAAATGCTGCGGATGCTGGAATTGGAATTTCTGGCTGCTACATGGCTCCCTCCTTATGTTCCTTTCTTTTGTCTTTCTGTCCTTTTGCCTCCCAGGGGCGGTGAAGTCTGACTCATATAGATAATCTGACCTCCAGCTGCGTTTCTTCCTTTTCTCTCTCCCTCCTTTGCGGTCTCCGGGACAACCTTCTCTTAAGCTAAGCATTGGCCTCTGCTCCTAGCTTTTGGCTCCCTTTTAGTTTTGACTCACTCAGGAGACTGGGGCTGTATTTATAATATCCCCGTACGTTGGATTCTCTGTGAGCCTTGTAGGATCTCAGAGTTACGGGCTCCGGTACCCGTTTTCCTTCCTGAACTGGCTTGCTTCTAAGCCTCTGTTCCTTCCTCTGTTTTCTGGGATCTGTTCTGGGCCCCTCAGCTGAGGGGACCCTCCCTGCACCACCTCTTCCAACTGACTACTCCTCTCCTCTCCTTCAACTCCCCTCCGTTCTGCTGTCTCACCAACTCTTCTCTAGTTCCCCCTAGAGGTCACAATACACCCTCCCGGGGTCCATCCCACCTACTAATCTAGTGTGTGGATGTTACTCTAGGGTTCCATCTAGTGACCATAGTCCCAATTGCAGTGGGGTGACTACACCGCTTTTCTTCTGGGGCGCCACACAAGGATGTGTGTCAATAATATGGATTATTGTTTGGCCCATTGTATGTGTGATATTCCCCGGGTTACCTTGGGTACTTAATTTTGGATTGTGCTCTATACATTGATGGGGTGGCTACCTGCATCCCTTCCTTATATTTATAGTGCTGTTTGCACATTCAAGGGTAGTGTGACCCGTCACACCTTTGATTGTGGCTGACAGATGTTGTATTGGCTAAACTGGTTACACTACAAAGTCCTGCACCTCTGTGTGTATATCAAAGAGGCCAAATACTGTTGTGGAATTTTCACAATGACTTTATTATGTAAATCCCTTTTCTTTCCCTTTTTTTATGGGTAGGTGGGTTTTTGGCTCCACCTTTTTTTTTTGGTAGGGAAAACATAAAGAAACTAAAATGGTTAAAATCCAGCCAACATGCCACACAGTCAACACACAAAGGTGGGTCAAAAACATCAAAAAAACAAAAAAAAATCAAAAGGGGTGTCTTCGATCAGCAGGAACTTCAACAGCCTGGCCACCAGTGAGATGCAGGATGATGACCCACATTCTGTCCAAATTGGCCTGCACCTCACATTGGACAGCAGCCAACTCCTCGATGCTTTGTTTACCTGTTGTGGAGTAAAACTACATTAGTGACATGTAATTCTCTGTTGACCAATGTTATGTACATGTGTTACCAAACTTACGATTCACGAGATCATCCAGCAGTTCCCTTTCTGCTGGGGTTGATGCCATCCCTGGCAACATGGCCACAGCTGCTGTGGCATCTGCATTTAGCAAAGGGATGAAACAAAAATAGGAATGCATTATCTGCGGGTGTGACAGGGCAAATTCTGAACAACAAGCTTGTTTAGTCTGGGCAAAACGTACCATCAGGGCCACCTCCACCAGGCTCACTATCACCCTGTGGGGAACATTCCCCAACAGGGCTGCCTACATTGGGTGGAGGGGTGTCAGGAGGTGAGGGTGTGTTCAGCCGGCCGTGTGTGGGTGCGGGTCCCGCGAGTGGGGATCTTGACGCCCTTCCAGGTTGGCTGGTGGGTGGAGTGTGCAGGGCGGAGGCTAGTCTGGCAGGGGGCTGTGAGCTGCTCCTGCAGTGGGACACCTAGCAGGTGAAGAGGCAGCCCTTCCAGGAGAAGGTGGCGTTGGGCTGGCAGATGGTGTTGCTGGTGTGGAATTACGTCTGGCGCCTGGTGGGTTTGCCACTTCTGATGGATGGTCTTCTAAGCTTTCCCCATACTCTGTCAGATTAAACATTGCATTTTTCAACAAATGTACACCATCAACAACACATATTATATCATATTACATTGAAAATGTCATTTGTATGAGTGTCAGAAATGACTGCAGTCAACATGTATATGTTTGTAGTTTTGGCCATAGTGATGCGGATGTGATGTCAGCTGACTGTGCACATCTGTACATGGTCGTGGAGAAACACACAGTTTTGTGTCCATGCAGTGCACACACGCATATAGTGGTGGGCAGGACAGAGACTTTGCCACACACAATTGGGACATTAATGTTGTGTGTGCACCCCTATGCTCTGGATGAAGGGGCAAAAATTTGGTAAATTTGGCCCTAACAATAACGGGTGCTGTCAGGCGGCCGGGAGATCCTGTGCATGGTTTACCTGTTCAGGCACCAGGCAGCAGACAGCATGCAGTGGGCAGTGGCAAACAGCAGTCCCCATACAGCTCTCCAGCTTCCAGCACCAGCAGTGTCAGCACAGCGATGAGGCGCTCAGTGATGATGTCATCACTTGAGTCCCCGCCAAGCTGATCTGCAGTGTCAGCCGTCGGCACGGCTGACACTGAGGGCAAGATCCACCCTGCACCCCTGCCTGCCCCATGATTACTGCTGGCGGTGGCCCTCAGCACTCTTCAGATTTTCCGGTACGCCGTATCGGCACGTACCGCCACAAAAAAAGCCCTGCATGCATTAGTATTTCATTTGGGGCCACATATCCGTTGTGATTTCTGTATGGTCAACATGCTGTTTCTCACATTTCAGCCACCAGCAATAGCACTTGCCTTACTACACATACATTTGTGTGTATGTTTTCATACACCAATCGTCATTTTCGGACTATTAATCATTTAGTCAGGACGTGGCAACATCATACATGCAGTATCACTCTGATACGGTACTCCATGACGCTCGTAGTTTGACTGCCTTTCCTGATATTTGAGGAAAAGAAAAAGAAGATGAGTCTGGTGAAGAAGGCACAGATCATCAAATATGGCGCCTTTGCTATGGCCAGCCAATGGGAATGCAGGATGATAGCAGCGCGTTAATCAGCGTGATGCCCACAGCGAGCAACAGAGAATGTTCATTTATTGAGAATTAACAACATCCAGCTTACAACATGAGAATAGGATCAATCTGGTTTCTGGAGAGGGAGAGAGGAATCTGCTGTGATCTTCAGCTTTCAGCTACACACTAGAATGTGCATGCTGAGAGCAGGAGGAGGGACTCTGACTGAGGACCTTTTTTTTTTTTTTTAACTTTGTTGACATCTGAACAATATGCATGCAGACATAACATCACAATCATATTAAACAAACAATAGTTGTTGCAATACATACAGATCAATATGCATTAGGCCAACACCCCCACTCAACAACTACTTATTCTGTTAGTCCCATAGCGGTTCTCAATCGTTGGAACCTAGGTCGTGGCAATGGCTTGGTCAAAATGTCAGCTACCATCTTATCAGTCTCACAATAAACAAACTGAATTATGCCACGATCTATCAAATCACGTAGATGATGATATCTGACGTCGATGTGCTTAGTTCTAGCACTGATCTTCTCACTGCATGCAAGTTTAATGCATCCTTGGTTGTCCTCATATATCACCGTTGGCTGAGTGAACGGTTTACCAAGATCATCCATCAGTTGTCTTAGCCAAATGATCTCCTGACTTGCATAGGCTACGGACACATACTCAGCTTCTGTGGATGACAAAGCAACAGACACTTGTTCTCTACTAGACCAGGAGATTGAACTTTCTCCAAGTTTAAATACATATCCGCTTGTGGATTTACGATCATGCAAATCACCAGCCCAATCTGCGTCAGCATAGCCAGTGAGTTTTAGATTTCCTGCTGCAGATAATTTAAAATGTACCCCTTGTGTCTCTTTTAAATATCGGAGAACTCTTTTAACGGCGTTCCAGTCCTTTTGGCGCGGTTTCTCCACATATCTGCACAATATTCCAACTGCTGTTTTAATATCTGTTCGAGTCATAGTCGATATGTTTAGAAGTGCCCCCACTGCCTGTCGATATTTCTCATTGTTAGGCACCAGGTCACCTTCTTCCAGTTTCAGGTAGGAGGATTCCATTGGCGTCGATACACCTTTGGCTTCTGTCATTCCAAACTGATTCAAAATTGAATTAATTTTTGCACTTTGATTTAGAAGAAAACTTCCATCTTCCTCTCTCTGGATATGGATTCCTAGATAATATGTTACATTTCCTAGGTCTTTTGTTTCAAAATGCTGGTTCAAAATCTTAGTCATTTTCCCAATTTCGGCTTCTTCTTGATGAACTACAATTACATCGTCCACATACAAGAGAATATACATCCACTTTCCATCTGTATATCTCGTATATAAGCATGGATCCGCTTGACCTAAATCCTTCTTCCAACAAGACTTTGTTCATTTTGGTGTTCCATGCTCTTGCCGATTGCTTAAGACCATAAAGAGATTTTTGTAGTTTGCAAGCAAGATTCTGTTCACCTTCCTTTATATAACCTTCAGGTTGAGTCATGTATAAGTCCTCCTCAATGTTACCATTTAAAAATGCAGTCTTGATATCCAAATGTCTGACAAACATCTTTTGTACAGCAGCTACGACCATCAAGGCTCTAAATGTTGTCTGCTTGGCGACTGGGGAAAAAGTAGCATCATAGTCTTCGCCATATTTTTGAGAATATCCTTTTGCAATCAACCTCGCTTTAAATCTGTGGACTTTACCTTCAGAGTCATATTTGGTTTTAAATACCCACTTGCACTTGATTGCCTTTTTACCCTGTGGCAACTCAGTGAGTTTCCAAGTTTGAAGTTGATGAAGCGAGTTCATTTCTTCATTAGCGGCATTGATCCACTTTGTTCTTTCATGAGCAGGCAGTTTTTGCATTTCATCCCATGACTGTGGCTCTGACTCAGGTAGTGTCTTGACAATGTACGATAGACGTTTAGCTGGCATTCCTTTGTTTGATCTTGATGATCGTCTGATTTCAGGTTCACTTAGGCCTTTTGTTGTTTCTTCAGTGGTTGAAGAGTCTAGTCAGACTTCTACATTCTCCCTTTCGTTGTCTTGTGATTGTGACTGAGATTGTTGTTGTTGCTTCATCTGGACTACTGGCATAATATCACAAAACTTGGGTGACACAAAATTGTTCATCAATCACTACATCTTTGCTTATTGTGACCTTGTTTGTCTCTGGGTGTAGAATTCTATAACATTTCTGGGTTTCACTGTAACCTACCAGAATGCCTTCCTTAGCGTGAGATTCCCACTTAGTTTGTTTTTCTTTGGGAATGTGTGCAAATGCTTTGCTTCCGAAAATCCTTATGTGCTGTAGTTTTGACTTTGCACTATTCCATTGCTCAAATGGAGTTTTCTCTGTCACTTTACCTGGTAGTCTGTTCTGAAGATAGCAAGTCGTCATAATAGCTTTGCCCCAATATTCTGTAGGCAGATTTGCATCAAATAACATACTCCTTCTGCTTTCACAGAGTGTTCGGTTCCTTCTTTCTGCTACACCATTTTGCTCAGGGTTGTATGGTACAGTAGTCTGAAATATGATTCCATTTCTCTTTAAAATGCTCTGTGTCTCATTACTTGTAGTACTTTTCTTAGGAAAGGCCTTTCTGGACATTTTCCCTTTGATACAGCTGGTACACCTCATTGTCTGGTTACATGGATCAATTGTAATATCATCAGCTAAGTGTTCTTGGAATAACTTTCTTATTGCTTCTGGGTCTCTATGCGCAAGCCGTCTGTGCCATACATGAATACAGTTCTTGTGCATTTCTTGCTTAGCTGTGCATACACACTCTTTACATTTCAACTGATACAGATCTTCTTTGATTTTTCCTTTTGCTAGTGTGTGACCCTCCTTTGAGATGATGCAGCTATCGTGCTTAAACGTAACTTCATTCCCTTGTTTTGGAATCTTTTTCATGGATAATAGATTACTTTCAAGACTAGGCACATATAGCACATCATTCACAGGAATCCTTCTGCTTTGGGTTGCAGAGATGTTACAATCAATATAACCATCTCCTATGCCTTCTGAGTTCATACACTGACCATTCGCCATTATCACTTTCTCTGACTTGCTTTGGTTAAGCTTAGTAAAGAAGTCTCTGTTATTGGTCATGTGACTGGTTGCACCAGAATCTACACACCACGCATGCTTTGATTTAAATGCATTGACTAATGTGAATGCAGCCTCAGTATTTACAGGATCATTATTTTCAAATATAGCACTCTTAACTCTTTGTTTACTGTTTTGCTTCTTCAGCTGATTCATTTTTGCTTTCCAGACTCTGCATTCAGCTTTTAAATGACCTGGCTTCTTGCATACAAAACATTCACGTGTTTCTTTAGGGTGGTTTCTGCTGGTGGGTTCATCCTGTGTTTGTAAAGCAGTTTGTTGCATATTTTGCTGCTCACACTTTCTGCCTTTCTCTTATATTCATCTACAAGCTTTCCTCTGATGTACTCCAATGTAAGCTCATGATCTGGGCGTGCATCTAGTGCAGTTACAAGCGTGTCATAGCTTTCTGGGAGACCACTAAGTAGTAGTGCTGATACATGGAAGTCCTTCATATCTTCTGCAATGCCCCGCAGGCGCTCTACAGTCTCTAGAGTGCTTCTAATTTAGTCCTACATGTCCTGGTCACTGTGTAGCTTAGACTGATATAGAATTCTATAACATTTCTGGGTTTCACTGTAACCTACCAGAATGCCTTCCTTAGCGTGAAATTCTCACTTAGTTCGTTTTTCTTTGGGAATGTGTGCAAATGCTTTGCTTCCGAAAATCCTTATGTGCTGTAGTTTTGGCTTTGCACTATTCCATTGCTCAAATGGAGTTTTCTCTGTCACTTTACCTGGTAGTCTGTTCTGAAGATAGCAAGTCATCATAATAGCTTTGCCCCAATATTCTGTAGGCAGATTTGCATCAAATAACATACTCCTTCTGCTTTCACAGAGTGTTCGGTTTCTTCTTTCTGTTACACGATTTTGCTCAGGGTTGTATGGTACAGTAGTCTGAAATATGATTCCATTTCTCTTTAAAATGCTCTGTGTCTCATTACTTGTAGTACTTTTCTTAGGAAAGGCCTTTCTGGACATTTTCCCTTTGATACAGCTGGCACACCTCATTGTCTGGTTACATGGATCAATTGTAATATCATCAGCTAAGTGTTCTTGGAATAACTTTCTTATTGCTTCTGGGTCTCTATGCACAAGCCGTCTGTGCCATACATGAATACAGTTCTTGTGCATTTCTTGCTTAGCTGTGCATACACACTCTTTACATTTCAACTGATACAGATCTTCTTTGATTTTTCCTTTTGCTAGTGTGTGACCCTCCTTGAGATGATGCAGCTATCGTGCTTAAACGTAACTTCATTCCCTTGTTTTGGAATCTTTTTCATGGATAATAGATTACTTTCAAGACTAGGCACATATAGCACATCATTCACAGGAATCCTTCTGCTTTGGGTTGCAGAGATGTTACAATCAATATAACCATCTCCTATGCCTTCTGAGTTCATACACTGACCATTCGCCATTATCACTTTCTCTGACTTGCTTTGGTTAAGCTTAGTAAAGAAGTCTCTGTTATTGGTCATGTGACTGGTTGCACCAGAATCTACACACCACGCATGCTTTGATTTAAATGCATTGACTAATGTGAATGCAGCCTCAGTATTTACAGGATCATTATTTTCAAATATAGCACTCTTAACTCTTTGTTTACTGTTTTGCTTCTTCAGCTGATTCATTTTTGCTTTCCAGACTCTGCATTCAGCTTTTAAATGACCTGGCTTCTTGCATACAAAACATTCATGTGTTTCTTTAGGGTGGTTTCTGCTGGTGGGTTCATCCTGTGTTTGTAAAGCAGTTTGTTGCATATTTTGCTGCTCACACTTTCTGCCTTTCTCTTATATTCATCTACAAGCTTTCCTCTGATGTACTCCAATGTAAGCTCATGATCTGGGCGTGCATCTAGTGCAGTTACAAGCGTGTCATAGCTTTCTGGGAGACCACTAAGTAGTAGTGCTGATACATGGAAGTCCTTCATATCTTCTGCAATGCCCCGCAGGCGCTCAACAGTCTCTAGAGTGCTTCTAATTTAGTCCTGCATGTCCTGGTCACTGTGTAGCTTAGACTGATATAGAATTCTATAACATTTCTGGGTTTCACTGTAACCTACCAGAATGCCTTCCTTAGCGTGAAATTCCCACTTAGTTCCTTTTTCTTTGGGAATGTGTGCAAATGCTTTGCTTCCGAAAATCCTTATGTGCTGTAGTTTTGGCTTTGCACTATTCCATTGCTCAAATGGAGTTTTCTCTGTCACTTTACCTGGTAGTCTGTTCTGAAGATAGCAAGTCGTCATAATAGCTTTGCCCCAATATTCTGTAGGCAGATTTGCATCAAATAACATACTCCTTCTGCTTTCACAGAGTGTTCGGTTTCTTCTTTCTGTTACACCATTTTTCTCAGGGTTGTATGGTACAGTAGTCTGAAATATGATTCCATTTCTCTTTAAAATGCTCTGTGTCTCATTACTTGTAGTACTTTTCTTAGGAAAGGCCTTTCTGGACATTTTCCCTTTGATACAGCTGGCACACCTCATTGTCTGGTTACATGGATCAATTGTAATATCATCAGCTAAGTGTTCTTGGAATAACTTTCTTATTGCTTCTGGGTCTCTATGCGCAAGCCGTCTGTGCCATACATGAATACAGTTCTTGTGCATTTCTTGCTTAGCTGTGCATACACACTCTTTACATTTCAACTGATACAGATCTTCTTTGATTTTTCCTTTTGCTAGTGTGTGACCCTCCTTTGAGATGATGCAGCTATCGTGCTTAAACGTAACTTCATTCCCTTGTTTTGGAATCTTTTTCATGGATAATAGATTACTTTCAAGACTAGGCACATATAGCACATCATTCACAGGAATCCTTCTGCTTTGGGTTGCAGAGATGTTACAATCAATATAACCATCTCCTATGCCTTCTGAGTTCATACACTGACCATTCGCCATTATCACTTTCTCTGACTTGCTTTGGTTAAGCTTAGTAAAGAAGTCTCTGTTATTGGTCATGTGACTGGTTGCACCAGAATCTACACACCACGCATGCTTTGATTTAAATGCATTGACTAATGTGAATGCAGCCTCAGTATTTACAGGATCATTATTTTCAAATATAGCACTCTTAACTCTTTGTTTACTGTTTTGCTTCTTCAGCTGATTCATTTTTGCTTTCCAGACTCTGCATTCAGCTTTTAAATGACCTGGCTTCTTGCATACAAAACATTCATGTGTTTCTTTAGGGTGGTTTCTGCTGGTGGGTTCATCCTGTGTTTGTAAAGCAGTTTGTTGCATATTTTGCTGCTCACACTTTCTGCCTTTCTCTTATATTCATCTACAAGCTTTCCTCTGATGTACTCCAATGTAAGCTCATGATCTGGGCGTGCATCTAGTGCAGTTACAAGCGTGTCATAGCTTTCTGGGAGACCACTAAGTAGTAGTGCTGATACATGGAAGTCCTTCATATCTTCTGCAATGCCCCGCAGGCGCTCACAGTCTCTAGAGTGCTTCTAATTTAGTCCTGCATGTCCTGGTCACTGTGTAGCTTAGACTGATATAGAATTCTATAACATTTCTGGGTTTCACTGTAACCTACCAGAATGCCTTCCTTAGCGTGAAATTCCCACTTAGTTCTTTTTCTTTGGGAATGTGTGCAAATGCTTTGCTTCCGAAAATCCTTATGTGCTGTAGTTTTGGCTTTGCACTATTCCATTGCTCAAATGGAGTTTTCTCTGTCACTTTACCTGGTAGTCTGTTCTGAAGATAGCAAGTCGTCATAATAGCTTTGCCCCAATATTCTGTAGGCAGATTTGCATCAAATAACATACTCCTTCTGCTTTCACAGAGTGTTCGGTTTCTTCTTTCTGTTACACCATTTTTCTCAGGGTTGTATGGTACAGTAGTCTGAAATATGATTCCATTTCTCTTTAAAATGCTCTGTGTCTCATTACTTGTAGTACTTTTCTTAGGAAAGGCCTTTCTGGACATTTTCCCTTTGATACAGCTGGCACACCTCATTGTCTGGTTACATGGATCAATTGTAATATCATCAGCTAAGTGTTCTTGGAATAACTTTCTTATTGCTTCTGGGTCTCTATGCGCAAGCCGTCTGTGCCATACATGAATACAGTTCTTGTGCATTTCTTGCTTAGCTGTGCATACACACTCTTTACATTTCAACTGATACAGATCTTCTTTGATTTTTCCTTTTGCTAGTGTGTGACCCTCCTTTGAGATGATGCAGCTATCGTGCTTAAACGTAACTTCATTCCCTTGTTTTGGAATCTTTTTCATGGATAATAGATTACTTTCAAGACTAGGCACATATAGCACATCATTCACAGGAATCCTTCTGCTTTGGGTTGCAGAGATGTTACAATCAATATAACCATCTCCTATGCCTTCTGAGTTCATACACTGACCATTCGCCATTATCACTTTCTCTGACTTGCTTTGGTTAAGCTTAGTAAAGAAGTCTCTGTTATTGGTCATGTGACTGGTTGCACCAGAATCTACACACCACGCATGCTTTGATTTAAATGCATTGACTAATGTGAATGCAGCCTCAGTATTTACAGGATCATTATTTTCAAATATAGCACTCTTAACTCTTTGTTTACTGTTTTGCTTCTTCAGCTGATTCATTTTTGCTTTCCAGACTCTGCATTCAGCTTTTAAATGACCTGGCTTCTTGCATACAAAACATTCATGTGTTTCTTTAGGGTGGTTTCTGCTGGTGGGTTCATCCTGTGTTTGTAAAGCAGTTTGTTGCATATTTTGCTGCTCACACTTTCTGCCTTTCTCTTATATTCATCTACAAGCTTTCCTCTGATGTACTCCAATGTAAGCTCATGATCTGGGCGTGCATCTAGTGCAGTTACAAGCGTGTCATAGCTTTCTGGGAGACCACTAAGTAGTAGTGCTGATACATGGAAGTCCTTCATATCTTCTGCAATGCCCCGCAGGCGCTCTACAGTCTCTAGAGTGCTTCTAATTTAGTCCTGCATGTCCTGGTCACTGTGTAGCTTAGACTGATATAGAATTCTATAACATTTCTGGGTTTCACTGTAACCTACCAGAATGCCTTCCTTAGCGTGAAATTCCCACTTAGTTCGTTTTTCTTTGGGAATGTGTGCAAATGCTTTGCTTCCGAAAATCCTTATGTGCTGTAGTTTTGGCTTTGCACTATTCCATTGCTCAAATGGAGTTTTCTCTGTCACTTTACCTGGTAGTCTGTTCTGAAGATAGCAAGTCGTCATAATAGCTTTGCCCCAATATTCTGTAGGCAGATTTGCATCAAATAACATACTCCTTCTGCTTTCACAGAGTGTTCGGTTTCTTCTTTCTGTTACACCATTTTTCTCAGGGTTGTATGGTACAGTAGTCTGAAATATGATTCCATTTCTCTTTAAAATGCTCTGTGTCTCATTACTTGTAGTACTTTTCTTAGGAAAGGCCTTTCTGGACATTTTCCCTTTGATACAGCTGGCACACCTCATTGTCTGGTTACATGGATCAATTGTAATATCATCAGCTAAGTGTTCTTGGAATAACTTTCTTATTGCTTCTGGGTCTCTATGCGCAAGCCGTCTGTGCCATACATGAATACAGTTCTTGTGCATTTCTTGCTTAGCTGTGCATACACACTCTTTACATTTCAACTGATACAGATCTTCTTTGATTTTTCCTTTTGCTAGTGTGTGACCCTCCTTTGAGATGATGCAGCTATCGTGCTTAAACGTAACTTCATTCCCTTGTTTTGGAATCTTTTTCATGGATAATAGATTACTTTCAAGACTAGGCACATATAGCACATCATTCACAGGAATCCTTCTGCTTTGGGTTGCAGAGATGTTACAATCAATATAACCATCTCCTATGCCTTCTGAGTTCATACACTGACCATTCGCCATTATCACTTTCTCTGACTTGCTTTGGTTAAGCTTAGTAAAGAAGTCTCTGTTATTGGTCATGTGACTGGTTGCACCAGAATCTACACACCACGCATGCTTTGATTTAAATGCATTGACTAATGTGAATGCAGCCTCAGTATTTACAGGATCATTATTTTCAAATATAGCACTCTTAACTCTTTGTTTACTGTTTTGCTTCTTCAGCTGATTCATTTTTGCTTTCCAGACTCTGCATTCAGCTTTTAAATGACCTGGCTTCTTGCATACAAAACATTCATGTGTTTCTTTTAGGGTGGTTTCTGCTGGTGGGTTCATCCTGTGTTTGTAAAGCAGTTTGTTGCATATTTTGCTGCTCACACTTTCTGCCTTTCTCTTATATTCATCTACAAGCTTTCCTTGATGTACTCCAATGTAAGCTCATGATCTGGGCGTGCATCTAGTGCAGTTACAAGCGTGTCATAGCTTTCTGGGAGACCACTAAGTAGTAGTGCTGATACATGGAAGTCCTTCATATCTTCTGCAATGCCCCGCAGGCGTTCTACAGTCTCTAGAGTGCTTCTAATTTAGTCCTGCATGTCCTGGTCACTGTGTAGCTTAGACTGATATAGAATTCTATAACATTTCTGGGTTTCACTGTAACCTACCAGAATGCCTTCCTTAGCGTGAAATTCCCAACTTAGTTCGTTTTTCTTTGGGAATGTGTGCAAATGCTTTGCTTCCGAAAATCCTTATGTGCTGTAGTTTTGGCTTTGCACTATTCCATTGCTCAAATGGAGTTTTCTCTGTCACTTTACCTGGTAGTCTGTTCTGAAGATAGCAAGTCGTCATAATAGCTTTGCCCCAATATTCTGTAGGCAGATTTGCATCAAATAAACATACTCCTTCTGCTTTCACAGAGTGTTCGGTTTCTTCTTTCTGTTACACCATTTTGCTCAGGGTTGTATGGTACAGTAGTCTGAAATATGATTCCATTTCTCTTTAAAATGCTCTGTGTCTCATTACTTGTAGTACTTTTCTTAGGAAAGGCCTTTCTGGACATTTTCCCTTTGATACAGCTGGTACACCTCATTGTCTGGTTACGTGGATCAATTGTATTATCATCAGCTAAGTGTTCTTGGAATAACTTTCTTATTGCTTCTGGGTCTCTATGCGCAAGCCGTCTGTGCCATACATGAATACAGTTCTTGTGCATTTCTTGCTTAGCTGTGCATACACACTCTTTACATTTCAACTGATACAGATCTTCTTTGATTTTTCCTTTTGCTAGTGTGTGACCCTCCTTTGAGATGATGCAGCTATCGTGCTTAAACGTAACTTCATTCCCTTGTTTTGGAATCTTTTTCATGGATAATAGATTACTTTCAAGACTAGGCACATATAGCACATCATTCACAGGAATCCTTCTGCTTTGGGTTGCAGAGATGTTACAATCAATATAACCATCTCCTATGCCTTCTGAGTTCATACACTGACCATTTGCCACTATCACTTTCTCTGACTTGCTTTGGTTAAGCTTAGTAAAGAAGTCTCTTTATTGGTCATGTGACTGGTTGCACCAGAATCTACACACCACGCATGCTTTGATTTAAATGCATTGACTAATGTGAATGCAGTCTCAGTATTTACAGGATCATTATTTTCAAATATAGCACTCTTAACTCTTTGTTTACTGTTTTGCTTCTTCAGCTGATTCATTTTTGCTTTCCAGACTCTGCATTCAGCTTTTAAATGACCTGGCTTCTTGCATACAAAACATTCACGTGTTTCTTTAGGGTGGTTTCTGCTGGTGGGCTCATCCTGTGTTTGTAAAGCAGTTTGTTGCATATTTTGCTGCTCACACTTTCTGCCTTTCTCTTATATTCATCTACAAGCTTTCCTCTGACGTACTCCAATGTAAGCTCATGATCTGGGCGTGCATCTAGTGCAGTTACAAGCGTGTCATAGCTTTCTGGGAGACCACTAAGTAGTAGTGCTGATACATGGAAGTCCTTCATATCTTCTCCAATGCCCCGCAGGTGCTCTACAGTCTCTAGAGTGCTTCTAATTTAGTCCTGCATGTCCTGGTCACTGTGTAGCTTAGACTGATATAGCTTTCTCATTAAATAGAGTTTGTTACTTAGATTTATCCTCTCATGTACTTTCTGCAGCTGCTCCCACATTTCCTTTGCAGATTCACACTTACACACATGCACGATCTGATCATCCTCTATGCTGAGTGATATGGTGCTCTGTGCTTTCTGATCCATTTCTAGCCAGTCCTGTGGTACTGGGTCAGGCTTGGGCTCCTGAGTGTATTTCCACCTACCTTCTCTTATCAGCAGCATCTTCACCTTGAATTTCCAGGATTGGTAGTTCTGGTTATTCAGGCTTGGCACTGTAAACTTTGCTGAGCTGCTGGTAGTGGCCATCTTTACTTCTTCTCAGTCTGCTGTTGTCGTTCTATCTCTGTGCTCTGCAGGTCTGGGACTTCTGTGATTCCTGGGCCCATAACCTGTCAGCAGCGCATTAATCAGTGTGATGTCCACAGCAAGCAACAGAGAATGTTCATTTATTGAGAATTAACAACATCCAGCTTACAACATGAGAATAGGATCAATCTGGTTTCTGGAGAGGGAGAGAGGAATCTGCTGTGATCTTCAGCTTTCAGCTCCACACTAGAATGTGCATGCTGAGAGCAGGAGGAGGGACATCCTTTTTTTTTTTTAACTTTGTTGACATCACAAACAATACTTGTTGCAATACATACAGATCAATATTCATTAGGCCAACACAGGAGCTGCCACCAATCGCTGCAGACGGGGCGCGCCAAGCAAAATGTTCAGGCATGCCTACGGGATTGATTCAAGATTGTTTGACTTCGTTTTCTACATCGCAATTGCCCTGTCACATGCCATGAAGCGCTGAGATCGCCTGGTGGTTATCGCCTGATTTCACTGCAGAGCAGGGTGATAAGGCGATGCTTCACCAGCGATTTCTTGCCGTAAAATCACATTGTCTCACGCCACTACGCACTGGCGATTTGGCTTCCACATCGCAGACAACACGAATTCGGGGCGATATCGCCGGCAATATCACCACGTGTGACGGTATATTTATAGATTGTATATTTTTGCAAGAAAAGTCTTTATCTCCTCTCGTTTGGATTGTTGAATTGGGCGTTACTATGTAATGGTTGATAGTTTTTGTACATGTACACTCTGAATTGTAAAGTGCTATGGAATTTGTGTTATGCAAGTAAAATTATTATTGTTATTATTATTATTATTATTATTGTTTTTATCAGTATTATCATGCTATAGCATACCATAGCAGTGTAAACTTAATTTGATGTTGCAAATGTTTTACACAACAGTTGTACCAATTTCAAAGATCTAAAAATAAATCAATTTGATAATACACCTAATGTTCCACAACTATTACTTTATTTCAAAACCAAAAAGCACTGCCACTAATTGCATCTTCTACTAAAATTCACAGGTTGAATAATCTCATTAGTTAATTTAAAACATCCTGTGGACTTGTATTAAATGTAGGTATTGTTGAGTTTAGATTGTGTTATGCTGCCACCTACTGGACATACAAAATAATGCTTAACTTTGGTTTTTACATTCTATTATTCTTTACTGCCCATACACTTTATGGTTTACAAGAATATTACCATTTTATTTCCCTTTTTCCCCATTATTCTCAATATGACAGAGTAAGGCCAGGGCCACACTTGGGTCTGCAATCCAGTTACTAGATCCAGTTGTTGGCTGCCTTCACACTTGCGTTTTTGTGTCTGCATGCGCAGACAACGCCGTGCAACGCAGCACATACTTATGTGAACGCAGCGGAGAATCTCTGCATGCGTTCAAATTAGTATGGCGCCCGGGCAGCCAAAAAGCTGTCTCGGGGGGGCGGCCGGGAGAAGGAGATCAGCGGCAGAGATCTCCTCCTGGCCACAGCTGATCTCCCGCCCGTGTCAGCGCGGGAGATTTTAAGAAACAGCTGATCTGACAGCTGTTTAAATCTCCTGCGCCGACACCGAATAGGGTGATATCGGTGCAGGAGATAAGAAACTGCTGATCGCTGCTTCAAATCTCCTGCGCCGACATCACCTATTCGGTGTCAGCACGGGAGATTTAAACAGCTGTCAGATCAGCTGTTTCTCCCCGCTGACACCGCTGTGGCTCTGGCTGATCTCCCGGTGGCCACCGCTGATCACCGGCGTCCACCGGGAGACATTTCAATGTGATCCGCAGCGTTCTCCTGCGCAGTCATACGGAGGACACTGTGGATCCATTGAGACCCATGCATTTTTTGTGCACTTGTAGATAAAACAAGCGCCTGCGAGAGCATAAAAAATGCTACATGCTGCGTTGGAGTGCAGTCGGAGGGAAAATAAATTATGCGCATCCAAACACAAATGCGGCCAAACGCAGCCATACGCAGGCACATGCATTGCCATGTTAAACATAGGAACGCATGTGCGCAAGCGTTTGGCTGCGTTTGGTGCGCTGCGCTCCAAACGCAAGTGTGAAGGCACCCTTTGACATGTTGAGATCTTGAAAAGTGGATCCGGTAATGCACCCATAGACTCCAATGCAAACACCGGATTGCAACAATGCAATCTGTTTACTAGATTGGGTTTTTGAGAAATTCATTTTAAATAGGGTCTGCAACGTTTTTTTGGTGCATTTTCAAAAAAGCATGCACTTTTTTAATATAGGTGTCTATTCGAAACGCATGCGTTAACGCATGATACATATAGGTACCATGTGTTAACAGATCCTGTACCGGATGCGGTAAAAATGCCTCAAAAATGGCAAGGTGAAAAACTGGATGCAGTAATGCATCCAGTAAACGGATGCATGCTCCCAAGTGTGGCCGTAGCCTAAGTCAGACTAGGGTCACACTTGTATTTTTTTTTTAAAACCTAATCCGGTTTTGCGGTTTAAAAAAAACTCAAAACCGGAGCAGGAACTGCTCCCCATAGGAGCCCATTATGGTAACCGGATTGCTTTATAAGCAATCCAGTTACCGGCTCCGGATCTGCAGCCTGCGTGAAAAATCATGCAGGCTGCAGTTTTCAGAACGGTTCTCTGACCCCCAATGCAGTAACCACATTGCTCAGGATGTGTAATCCTGAGCAATGCGGTTGCTGTGGACTTTGTTCATCCCTGATGCTGCAGGGATGAACAAGGTGTTAACAATTTAATAAAAGATGCAATATTGATAATAGTTGTGGGCAACATGTCTCTAGGGTGTGCCCACCCCCCCTAGAGACATGCTGCCCACTCAGGACAGCATGTCATGGGTTAATACATCATGTACAGTTAGCAGGCTATTGTCGGTTCTGTAGAATTTTATCAAGGAAGCCGCGGCTCCCTAGTCAGCTGCACACATACTATACGTAATGTGCGTATAGTATGTGCCGTTGTCCTGGGTCCTGTAGGCATTTACATTAGATCTATGGGCAGTGCACCACCATAGATCTAATGTAAATGTCTACAGCACCTCAGACAGCGGTGCATACTATACGTACATTATGTATAGTATGTGTGCAGCTGACAAGGGAGCCGCGGCTTCATTGATAAAATTCTACAGAGACGACAATAGCCAGCTTACTGTACATGATGTATTAACCAATGACATGCCGTCCTGAGTGGGCAGCATGTCTCTAGGGGGGGTAGGCAGCATGTCTCTAGGGGGGATGGGCACCCCTAGAGACATGTTACCCACAACTATTATTAATATTTAATCTTTTATTACAGATTTAACACTTTGCTGATGCCTGCAGCAGCAGGGATGAGCAAGCTATACGGTAACCACATTGCTCCGGATTATACATCTGGAGAAATCCGGTTACTGTATTGCGGTTTACTACACACATTTTTCATAAAAAATGTGTGTGAAGCCAATTGAGTTCGCCGCATCCGGATCTGGATGCGGTGAACGCAATTGGCTTTAAAAGTGTGACCCTAGCCTCAGTCAATGTTGTGCATTTTGCAACAGAATTACACCCAATTCAGAGTACCTTTCTTATAAAGAGAGTGTCTTAGGCTAGGGTCACACTTTCATTTTTAATTTCAAATCCTGATCTGGTTTTGAGCTTTCAAAAAGCTCAAAGCCGGAGCAGGAAATGCTCCTCATAGGAGCCCATTATGGTAACTGGATTGCTTTACATGCAATCCGGTTACCGCATCCGGCTCATGCAGGCTGCAGTTTTTGGAGCAGTTCTACACCCCGCAATGCGGTAACCAGATTGTTCCGGATGTCTAATCCTGAACAATGTGGTTACCGTATACGTTGCTTATCTGGGATAAGCAAAGTGTTTAAACTGTTAAAACAGCTTACATATTAATAAAAATTGTGACCATCATGTCTCTAGGGGGTGCCAACTTCCCCCCCCTAGAGACATGCTACCTACTCAGGTGGGCATGTAATGGGTTAATTGTACAGAGCCGACAGGAGCCGACTAACTGTACAGGAGTAAAACCTATATAGAAATGAGTTGTCAGCCCAAATTATGGTATAAACTGAATTAAATTTTATTGGTACATAGTTAAAAAATACAAAGAAATTATAAACAATACATCTTCAATTATAAAAACACCACAATAATAATGCATCAAACTATTTTCGATTGTTGCGGATCTTAAAACAGGGATTGGGGCCACAAGAATATTAAAAAACATCAATTTGTGAAAGTATTGTACATCCAGTATAAATCCATCAAACACCTGCGTAATTCAATTGATATACATCCGTAGGTATTCCTTAGATAACATATTGGTACCAAACAGGGTAACCAGTTCAATCTCCAGACCCCACTACCCAATATATAGTCAACAAAGAGGCTCTGTGTGAAAAAGTGCTTTGTGCAAAAAATTAGGAATTAATAAAATATATGACATTATATACGTAAAAAATTATATATATAAATAGTGCCACATCTTCACACAAAAAATTAAATAAACACCAGTGTCAACACAATTGATAGAAATTGTCACACAATATAAATGCTTCACAAAATTAAAAAGGTGTATAAAGACAACTTATTGCTGCAAAATTATAAAAAATTGATTAAAAAAACCCAGTGATTCACAATGTTTAAAGTGCACAATAAAGAAGCCCTTCAAAAATTAGACCAATATATCAGGAGGGGATTGTTCAGAGATTGTCCTGACCCTGAGGGATCAACCTTGAATCTTCCACAGATAGATAAAAATATTGATTTTACTATAGGGAGACAATGTTCCTCCTCTATCACAAAGAAAAGCAATACTTCTCTTATATCAAAACAGGTGTATGCACAACTGCAAGTTTCCTGCAGAAACCTAGTTACTCTCACACAGATATACCAGCTGTATGGTTTACAAGCAGCCACCTATTATCCTTCTGTGCTGAGGTCGGACAATGTCCAGTAATGTCTAATCCCCTCAGTAGCGGTATAGTTACCTGTCCAAATAAGATGCACCGTCACCCTGACGCGTTTCGCCCTGCGGCTTCTTCCAGAGGGTGCCGCTGATAACAGGTATTGCGTATTTATAGACAGCTAAATAAATGACAGGTGCGCAGATCATGGCGCTTGTGTCCGTCGCCGCAGCAAGCGGCTTCCTGGTTCGGCGTCTGACATCACTTCCTCGTTACCTCCCTCGGAGGAACAGTATCAATACCATTTTCAACGATGAAAACACCACGAATGTCGCTGAAAATGGGCAGATGGCTGGAATGAAAACAACACTGAAATATTTATCCAAGAAACGGCTCCGAATTTGGTGGAGTAAGGCGTCCTTAGAAAATTACCTGGCAAAAAATTTAATACCAAGAGGACTGAGAGTTAAAATCCTTCCATCCTTCCCAGTGGAGGACATGTCTTTCCGTAATAGATGGGAAGAAATCTGTAATACCTGTTCCAGAGGACTGATTCAACTACTCATAGAAATTAACACCAAAACCATGGAAACAGTCGAAGCTGAGATCGAAAGAACCCAACAAATGTTGAGAGAAACCCTATCTGGAAACGCCTTGGATGTGCTGAAACTAGATCTGGACAGACAATTTGTGGCATGGGAAAAAGAAGTAAAAGACCAGAAGATGAACAAACTACAGAGAGATGTCCAAGATTATAAAATGAAGAAGGTGTACAGATGGCCTGTTCCAAAAAGGACGGGTGAAAATCTTGACAGGTTTAGTAGAGGAGAAACCTCTATCTCATCTTTGTCTTCAACTGAGGAGGAGGGTGAGACATCAGATTACAGAATGGATGTCCACAGACGTCTTGGAAAGCGGAAGAACTTCAGACCTCATGGACAGGAAAGGAAGAAGGGAAACTTCTCCAAGATGCAGGTAATTAACTTGTCCAATATAGTGTTAACTTCAGCTCAAGAAGAGGTGCTTAGTATGGGTCTCACTTTTTCCCCCACTACTTCATTTGATTTATTTTCCACAGTAAAAGACCTTCATCTTTTCGCACGTAAATTGGTGTTGAAAAAGATACATGACAAACCACCGTCCATGATACATGATACGATTGATGAAGAGATTGTTTGTGAGATGTTAGAAGATTTGGGAGGCGGATCCACAGCTGGCAAGACCATGAGTAAGTTTATCTTCCCAAAAACAAAAAAATTTCCACAGATGGGTTTACATTCCAACGTGGAATTATTTGTTAAATTGGTAACAGAGGAACTGAATAGAATACCTACTGCGATTAGGGGTGACAACCTTAATAGAGTACAGAGACAGGCTTTGAATGAACTTAGAAAAATGAAGAACATTGTAATCAAGCCATCGGATAAAGGTGGAAACGTGGTTATGTGGCCAAGGAATCTTTATGAGAGGGAGGCTTTTAGGCAATTGGGGGAAGTGAAGTGTTATAAAAAACTTACATTTAATCCAACCTCTGTCTTCCAAGCAGCATTGTTCAAGATACTAGATGATGCATTTGAAAAATCCATCATCGATAAAACAACCAAGGAGGGATTGTATATGGAGCGTCCAAGAACTGCCTGCCTATATCTCCTTCCGAAGATCCATAAAGATGCAGTAACGCCACCAGGAAGACCGATAGTCTCTGGAAATGGGAATTTGTGCGAAGCAGTGGGTACGTTTTTGGACTTTCATCTGAAGCCCCTTGTGGAGACCCTCCCCTCATATGTGAAAGATACTAACGATTTCTTGAGTAAGATCTCTGAACTACATTTGGATGATGATATGAGGATGGTCGTCTGCGACGTCGAATCCTTATATACATCCATTAGACATAGTGATGGACTAAGAGCAGTCAAATTCTTTTTGGATTCTTCAAACATGGATCCTGATTTCATTGCCTTTCTTCTCCCCATTTTGGAGTTTGCGTTAACCCATAATTTCTTTCTCTTTAAGGGAGTACCCTACCTACAGCTCCAGGGAACAGCTATGGGGGCGGCTTTTGCCCCCTCATATGCTAATTTGTTCCTGGGGCTGTGGGAGAGGGAAGTTTTTCAGAGTAATCCCGTACCCCTTAGCGACCATGTTTTATCATGGTCAAGATACATCGATGATGTGTTCATGGTATGGCAGGGGTCTGACATTGAGTTGGAGGATTTTATGAAAACTCTGAATAACAACAACAAGAGTAAACATCAAACTCACGTATAAATCTAGTGACCGGTTGGTCGACTTTCTGGATGTTAAACTCCAGAAAGATGAGTTTGGATATATACAAACGGAGGTTTACAGAAAGGACACTGCAGTAAATGCCTTACTCCATGCTTCCTCTTTTCATCCGAAACCCCTAATAAATAGTATCCCTGTGGGACAATTTTTAAGAACCAAAAGAATTTGCTCATCTGAATCTTCATTCCAGAAACAGGCTGAAGAGTTATCAGAAAGGTTCAAAGAACGCGGATACTCTAGAAGAAGCATAAAGAAGGGGTATAGGAGAGCAATGGAGAAGAAGAGAGAAGAATTACTATTTTCAAGAACTAAGAGGGAGAACCGACCACAGGTGAGATTCATCTCCACGTATAATTGTAGGTGGAAGGAGGTTACGGAGGCAGTAAACAAATTTTGGCACATCATACGTGCAGATGAGATCTTGGCTAGACATGTGGATGAGAGACCAGCAATGACGTACAGGAGGGCTAGCAATTTACGCGACCTCCTGACGCATAGCCAATATGAAGCTCCGAATCCGACCTTGGGTTTTGGATCTAGCGGACCAAAGTGGGTTTTTTTCCCTTGTAGGGATTGTATTGCATGTCCAAACATGACGAGAACGTGCAACTTTCAATCGGTAGATCAGAGTAAAGAATTTAAAATCACTAGACACATCACATGTAATACTACTCATGTAGTGTATTATGCGGTGTGTCCATGCAACCTCGTCTATGTGGGACTCACTACTAGACCCTCAAGGTCAGGATTAGAGAACACGTCCTGGACATTAACAATGCTGTGAAAGAGGAGGATCTAACATTCATGAAACCTCTGCCAAGACATTTTAAACAAAAACATTCATGTAATGGTGGTCTGTTGCGAGCTTTTGGGATTGACTGCGTCCCTATAGATTCACGTGGAGGAGACATTGGGAAGAGACTAGCACAGTTGGAGACACGTTGGATTCACAAGATAGGATGCCTTCGTCCACATGGACTGAATGAGATTCTCAGCTTTGCCCCATTTTTATGAAGTTTAGGTATGTTACGTTTTTTATTTATTTTTTTTGGAGATGTTTTATAATATATTTTTGGTGCTCTTTTTAATATATTTTATAGGATTTTGGACAATGGAGGAGAAGATGGATATTCACATACGTGTATACCGGTTTATGAAGAATGGACTTTTATGAAGAAATCTATTAATTATTCCCTCTGGGTTTTTTAGATATTGCTATGTTTTTAAATATTTTTCTCTTTTTGTATATTTTTCCATTTATTAAGTTGGGATTAAAATTACCACTGGCAATGAGCCAGTGATATACAGTATATAACATATTTATATATACATATATATATTTTTTCACTTTATATTTTTACATATATATACACATATATACACAATTTTTACACATTTTGAGATCAAAAGTTTTTTATTAATTTTTTATATATACACATATTTTTGTGTTATATATACAATACAGTCAAGTATTTTTTTATTTTTTATTTTTTTATTATTTATTTTTATACACCCTTATTAGGATTATTTTATTATTTTGATTATGTTTTATATTTTTTATTATTGTTTATTTATTATATAAGGGTGTCTATTCATTATTTTTTATTATTTTGCATTATTATATTTTTGTTTTATTATTTATTTCATTATTATATTTTTTATTTTTATTATTTTTATTTTTATTTATTATTATTATTTTTTTGATCTTTTTTATAAATAATTTATTAAAAAAAAATTTCTTTCTTCTTTTTTCTTTTTCTTTCTGCTTTTTTCTTTGTATTTTTCCACATATTATATACTTTTAGTTTTCTTCTTATTCATAATAAACTCTACTGTATATCTTTAACTATTCCCACACACACATATTGTTATATACTATAGACCTGCTTATATTTTATACACTTATGGTGACAAGTGAATTATCTTATTCCTATTCAATTTTACTCTTTATTGATATATACACTTGCACTTCGTCTTCAACTACACATATGCTGCAGAATTGTTCCACTTTTAGATTAGATATAATCGCCTCTTGTACTATAGCATATGTGTATTCTTATACATATCCGTCCTAGTCTGCCTAGTGCGCGCGCGCTTGTTCCAGCGACCGCAGTAATGGTTCCCATGGGAACGCGTCTACACGCATCGCTTCCTCGCCTTCCCCTGTGACGCGTCCGAGGGAGGTAACGAGGAAGTGATGTCAGGCGCCGAACCAGGAAGCCGCTTGCTGCGGCGACGGACACAAGCGCCATGATCTGCGCACCTGTCATTTATTTAGCTCTCTATAAATACGCAATACCTGTTATCAGCGGCACCCTCTGGAAGAAGCCGCAGGGCGAAACGCGTCAGGGTGACGGTGCATCTTATTTGGACAGGTAACTATACCGCTACTGAGGGGATTAGACATTACTGGACATTGTCCGACCTCAGCACAGAAGGATAATAGGTGGCTGCTTGTAAACCATACAGCTGGTATATCTGTGTGAGAGTAACTAGGTTTCTGCAGGAAACTTGCAGTTGTGCATACACCTGTTTTGATATAAGAGAAGTATTGCTTTTCTTTGTGATAGAGGATGAACATTGTCTCCCTATAGTAAAATCAATATTTTTATCTATCTGTTGAAGATTCAAGGTTGATCCCTCAGGGTCAGGACAATCTCTGAACAATCCCCTCCTGATATATTGGTCTAATTTTTGAAGGGCTTCTTTATTGTGCACTTTATACATTGTGAATCACTGGGTTTTTTTAATCAATTTTTTATAATTTTGCAGCAATAAGTTGTCTTTATACACCTTTTTAATTTTGTGAAGCATTTATATTGTGTGACAATTTCTATCAATTGTGTTGACACTGGTGTTTATTTAATTTTTTGTGTGAAGATGTGGCACTATTTATATATATATTTTTTTACGTATATAATGTCATATATTTTATTAATTCCTAATTTTTTGCACAAAGCACTTTTTCACACAGAGCCTCTTTGTTGACTATATATTGGGTAGTGGGGTCTGGAGATTGAACTGGTTACCCTGTTTGGTACCAATATGTTATCTAAGGAATACCTACGGATGTATATCAATTGAATTACGCAGGTGTTTGATGGATTTATACTGGATGTACAATACTCTCACAAATTGATGTTTTTTAATATTCTTGTGGCCCCAATCCCTGTTTTAAGATCCGCAACAATCGAAAATAGTTTGATGCATTATTATTGTGGTGTTTTTATAATTGAAGATGTATTATTTATAATTTCTTTGTATTTTTTAACTATGTACCAATAAAATTTAATTCAGTTTATAGCATAATTTGGGCTGACAACTCATTTCTATATAGGTTTTGTTTACTCAGAGTTTGCCTGTTAAACATAGTGGCCTATTATCTGGTTTACTGTACAGGAGTAATTAACCCATTACATGCCCACCACTTTGCAGGCGGCTTCATTCACAAAATTGTACAGAGCCGACAGGAGTCGGCTTACTGTTCAGGAGTAATTAACCCATTACATTTTATCAATGTAGCCGCGGCTCCTGACAGTTGTGCAGATACTGTACGTAATGTACGTATAGTATCTGCAGCTGTCCAGGGTCCTGTAGGCATTTACATTAGATCTATGGGCAGAGCACTGCCATAGATCTAATGTAAATGCCTACAGGACTTCGGCCAGCGGCAGATACTATACGTACATTACGTACAGTATCTGCACAACTGTCAGGAGCCGCGGCTTCATTGATAAAATTGTACAAAGCCGACAATAGCCAGCTTACGGTAAATGGGTTATTACCCCTGACATGCCCACAGGAGGTGGGCACCATGTCTCTAGTGGGGTGGGCACCCCCTAGAGACATGTTGCACACAACTAATATTAATAATTAATGCTTTATTAAACAGTTAACACTTTGTTCATCCCTGCAGCATTGCGGGTCACAGAACTGCTCTGAAAACTGCAGCCTGCATGATTTTTCGCGAAGGCTGGGGACCTGGATGCAGTAACCGGATTGCATTACATTCAATCCGGTTGTTATAATGGGCTCCTATGTGCTGTGGTTCCTGATCCAGTTTTGAGCATTTGTAATGCTCATATCCCGATCAGGATCTGCATAGCCCTCCCGCAGATGTGACCCTAGCCTAAGGCATAGATGTGAAAGGGGCCTAAATTGAAAAACTGATGCTTTTAACAGATTCAGGGCTCTTGTGTGACCCCAGCCTTTGTGAACATAGCCGATTCGTTTTTAATCACCACTATTTGTACTTCTATCATTTGTATATATATCTACAGATTTTTTATACACTACTTCTATTATATTAATATTTTTTAGGGGAACATCAATTCACCCTCTTGCCTATGCTTAAATTTATCTTCACAACTGAACTTACTGGTAAGACATTAACCATCTAATTATATAACTAAATATCTAAGGGCCTCTTTACACACACCAACTTCTGTGTCCAACTTCTGAACAGATCTCTGGTTGCAGTGAAATCATGGACACATTGTTCCATTGTACACAGCCACAAAATGGAACAATGTGTCCATGATTTCACTGCAACCAGAGATCTGTTCAGAAGTTGGACACCGAAGTTGGTGTGTGTAAAGCGGCCCTAAGGCTAGGGTCACATTTGTCAATAGAATTGCGTTCACCGCATCCAAATCCAGATGCGGTGAACGCAATTGGCTTCCCACACATTTTGCAAGCAAAATGTGTAGCAGAAGCCGCAATCCGGTAGCCGTATTGCTCCGGATGTGTAATCCGGAGCAATCCGGTTACCGTACAATTTGCTTAGCAGGTGGCTTCATTCACAAAATTGTACAGAGCCGACAGGAGTCGGCTTACTGTTCAGGAGTAATTAACCCATTACATGCCCACCTGAGTGGGTAGCATGTCTCTAGGGGGGGTGGGCACCCCTAGAGACATGATGGGCACAATTATTATTAATGCTTAAGCTGTTTTAACAGTTTAACAATTTGCTCATCCCTGCAGCAGCAGGGATGAGCAAACTGTACGGTAACCGGATTGCTCCGGATTACACATCCAGAGCAATACGGTGACCGAATTGCGGCTTCTGCCACACGTTTTGATGCAAAATGTGTGGGAAGCCAATTGCGTTCACCGCATCCGGATCTGGATGAGGTGAACGCAATTATATTAACACATGTGACCCTAGCCTTAGATATTTAGTTATATAATTAGATGGTTTATGTCTTACAAGTAAGTTCAGAAGTGAAGCTAAGTTGAAGCACAGGCAAGAGGGTAAATTGATGTTCCCCTAAAAAATATTAATATAATAGAATTAGTGTATAAAATATCTGTAGATATATATAGAAATTATAGAAGTACAAATAGTGATGATTAAAAACTAATCGGCTATGTTCACACAAGCTGGGGTCACACTTGATCCCTGGATCTGTTAAAATCATCAGTTTTTCAACTCAGGCCCCTTTTACATCTATGCCTCAGGCTAGGGTCCTGCAGCAGCAGGGATGAACAAAGTATACCGTAACCGCATTGCTCCGGATTACACATCCGGAGCAATCCGATTACCGGGTTGTGGTTTTCTGCACACATTTTTCTTTTAAAAATGTGTGTGAAGGCAATTGAGGTTACCGCCTCCGGATCTGGAGGTGGCAACCGCAATTGCCTTTGAAAGTGTGACTCCAGCCTTAGTGTTTTTGCCTGTGTTTGCCTGGCCTACACTATCGCAAATGCGAGTGCAGGTGCATTTTCAGGCAAACGCAGGCAAGCACATAAGTGCATAGATGCACAGCTCTTGCGCTTGTCTGCGTTCCCGCCGCCATTACATTATTACTTTCTATGGCGAGCGAAGGACACTTGCGCTAGCGCAGGCCTGACAAATGCAGGCAAAAGCACAAATGCATAGATGTGAAAGGGGCCTTAAAATTCTTGAAAAACTGATATTTTTAACAGATCCATAGGCCTTGTTCACACACACCTATGCAGTTTTTTAGCAGTTAGAAAAACTGAGCAGTTTTTCTAAGGCTAGGGTCACACTTAAATACAGAATTGCGTTCACCGCATCCACATCCGGATGCGGTGAACGCAATTGTCTTCTGACATTCAGCAATCCGGGAACCAGATTGCTCAAGCCGCAATCCGGTAACCGGATTGCTCAGGATGTGTAATCCTGAGCAATCCGGTTACCGGATAGTTTGCTCATCCCTGCTGCCGCAGGGATGAGCAAAGTGTTCTGTGCACTGTGTAAACTATTTATTTTATTGATAAATGTTTGTATACTGTCTCTAGAGGGTGCCCACTCTCCCTAGAGATCTAGCACCCACTCAGGTGGGCATATTATGCTTGAATCAGTTATGTACAGCAACTGCCTCCTGACAGCTGCTGTACAGTTTTATGAATGAAAGCGCCGGGCTCCTCTGAGAGCAGCGCGCATACTATAGCGATAGTGGGTGCTAGGTCTCTAGGGGGAGTGGGCACCCCCTAGAGACAGTATACAAACATTTATTAATAAAATTTACAGTTTACACACTGCACAGAACAGTTTGCTTATCCTGGAGGCAGCCGGGATAAGCAAAGTATATGCGGGAACCGCATTGCTTAGGATTACACATCAACCTCTGTCCTATGTCCTTGTGTGTACCACATTGAGTATGAAGAAAAGAAAGAAGACCAAAGAACTGTCTGAGGACTTGACAAACCAAATTGTGAGGAAGCATGAGCAATCTCAAGGCTACAAGTCCATCTACAAAGACCTGAATGTTCCAGTGTCTACCATGCGCAGGGTCATCAAGACGTTTAAAGCCCATGGCACTGTGGCTAATCTCCCTAGATGTGGACGGAAAAGAAAAATTGACAAGAGATTTCAACGCAAGATTGTGTGGATGGTGGATCAAGAACCTCGACTAACATCCAAACAAGTTCAAGCTGCCCTGCAGTCCGAGGGTACAACAGTATCAACCCGTACTATCCATCGGCGTCTGAATGAAAAAAGACTGTATGGTAGGAGACCCAGGAAGACCCCACTTCTTACCCCGAGACATAAAAATACAGGCTGGAGTTTGCCAAAACTTACCTGAGAAAGCCTAAAATGTTTTGGAAGAATGTTCTCTCTTTTTGGGCAAAGGCATCAACATAGAGTTTACAGGAGAAAAAAAGGGGCATTCAAATAAAAGAACACGGTCCCTACAGTCAAACATGGCGGAGGTTCCCTGATGTTTTGGGGTTGCTTTGCTGCCACTGGCACTGGACTGCTTGACCGTGTGCATGGCATTATGAAGTCTGAAGACTACCAACAAATTTTGCAGCATAATGTAGGGCCCAGTGTGAGAAAGCTAGGTCTCCCTCAGAGGTCATGGGTCTTCCAGCAGGACAATGACCTCTGAGGTCACACATCACAAAACACACATCAAAAAGCATTAGGAAATGGTTTGAGAGAAAGCACTGGGGACTTCTAAGGTGGTCAGCAATGAGTCCAGACCAGAATCCCATAGAACACCTGTGGAGAGATCTAAAAATGGCAGTTTGGAGAAGGCACCCTTCAAATATCAGGGACCTGGAGCAGTTTGCCAAAGAAGAATGGTCTAAAATTCCAGCAGAGCATTGTAAGGTTGATCGCAGATATTTTGGCTAAAGGTTGTGCAACCAAGTATAAGGCTGAGGGTGCCAATACATTTGTCCGGCCCATTTTTGGAGTTTTGTGTGAAATGATCAATGTTTTGCTTTTTGCTTCATTCTCTTAATTTTGTGTTTTTTTCATTGAAGACAATAATACCAAATAATTTGTGATTGCAATCATTTTCAGGAAGAAACTGAGTATTATCTGACAGAATTGCAGGGGTGTCAATACTTTTGGCCAACACTGTATGCTCACTGAGAACAGTGCCTACTTGCTGGCTTCCTAACAATATAATTGATGTGAGAATATCAACTTCATCCACAATAAGTGGTCGTGTTCCTATAAGCGCAGCGGCAGTGAGAATCCTGCGGGAGCAGGTCAAGTTAGATCGTTCTGGAAGCAGAGAAGGCTCTGGTATAAAAGACTAGATTAACCCCCCTCCCAGAATATACCCGGGGTTAAAGTGACCTAGGCAAGATTATACCCTTCAGGGTCAGAATATACCCCGACTGCTGTATATCAGATTTTTCACGCTTCTGAGAACCATTGAGTGATATACTCAATAATGGGGCCCCAGTCAGTGCACAGGGGCCCAGGCAGCTCACAGATCCCCAGACAGCGCACGGGGCCTCAGACAGCACAAAGGGCCTCAGGCAGAGCACAGGGTCCCAAACATCACACAGGGGTGCCACACTCTGGGCCCCAAGTAGTGCATGACGCCCGAGGCAGTGCACAGGGGCCCCAGGCAGCACACAGGGGCCCCAGATATCATACAGGGGGTCCCAGAAAGTGCACAGGGGGTCCCAAATGGTGCAGAGGGGGACAGACAGCACACCCTGCCTGCAGCCACATGCACTGTCTCTGCCCCCTGCATGCTGCCTGGAATCCCTGTGTCCTGCCTGGGGACCTGTGTGCTGTCTGGAGCCATCTGCACTGTCTCTGCCCCACTGTGTGCTGCCTGGGGCCCCTTGCACTGTCTCTGCCTCCTGTGTGGTGCCTGGGATCCCTATGTGCTACCTTGGCCCCATGCACTGTCTGGATCCCTGTGCACTGTCTCTGCCCCCCCTGAGATCTGCCTGCAGCCCTTGTGTGCTTCCTGGGGGTCCTATGCACTGCCTGGGGCACTTTGTGCTGTTTGGGGCTCGTGCGCTGTCTGGGGCCCCATGTACTGTCTCTGCCCTCCTGTGCACTGCCTGGGGCCCCTTGTGCTGCCTGGGATCCCATGTGCTCTCTCTGCCCTCCATGCGCTGTGTTTTGGCCCCATGCACTGTCTGTTCCCCCTGTGTGCTGCCTGGGGCCCCTGTGTGTTGCCTGGGGCCCCTTGCACTGTCTGGGGCCCTGTGCACTGTCTATGCTCCCTCTGTGTTGCATGGGTCCCCTGTGTGCTGTCTGGGGCCCTTGTATGCTTCCTGGGGCCCCTGTGTGCTGCCTGGGGTCCCCGTGTGCTTTCTGGGGCCCCGTGCACTCTCTGCCTGCCTGTATGCTGCCTGGGGCACCTTGAACTGCCTGAGTCCCAGTGTGTTGTCTGGGGCCCCATGCATTGTCCCTGCCCCCTTGTGTGCTGCCTGTGGCCCCGTGTGCTGTCTGGAGCCCCGTGCACTGTCTGTGCCCCACTTTGTGCTGCCTGGGGCTCCTTGGGCAGTCTGGGGCCCTGTGTTTCCACTATGTGCTGCCTGGGGTCACTGGGCATTACCTGGGGCCCTGTGCACTGCCTGGGGCCTCTGTGTGCTTTCTGGGGCCTCTGTGCATTGCCTGGGGCCACTTGCACTGTCTGGGGACCCGTGCACTGTCTTTTCCCCCCAATGTGCTGCCTGGGGCACCTGTGCACTTCCTGGTGTCCCTGTATGCTTCCTGGGGCCCCTGTACACTGACTGGGGCCCCATTAGGAGTAAATCACTCAATGGTTCCCAAAAGCATGAAAAATCTGATCTACAGAAGCTGAGGTATATTCTCACCCAGAATATACCCGGGGTTAAAGTGACCTAGGCAAGATTATACCCTTGAGGGTCGGAATATACCCCGGCTGCTGTATATCAGATTTTTCACGCTTTTGAGAACCATTGAGTGATATACTCAATAACGGGGCCCCAGTCAGTGCACAGGGGCCCAGGCAGCACACAGATCCCCAGACAGCGCACGGGGCCTCAGACAGCACAAAGGGCCTCAGGCAGAGCACTGGGGCCCAGACATCACACAAGGGTGCCACACTTTGCACAGGATTGAGTGATATACTCAAGAACGGGGCCCCAGACATCACACAGGGGGTCCCAGGCAGCGTAAAGGGGCCCTAGGCAGCTCACTGGGCCCCAAGTAGTGTATGACGCCCGAGGCAGTGCACAGGGGCCCCAGGCAGCACACAAGGGCCCCACATATCACACAGGGGGTCCCAGAAAGTGCACAGGGGGTCCCAAATGGTGCACAGGGGGACAGAGACAGCACACCCTGCCTGCAGCCACATGCACTGTCTGTGCATCCCTGTGTGCTGCCTGGGGCCCCTTGCACTGTCTAGTGCCCAGTGCACTGCCTCTGCCCCCTATGCAATGCCTAGGGCTACTGTGTGCTGCCTGGGGCCCCTGTGCACTGTCTGGGGTCCTTTGTGCTGTATGGGGCCCTGTGCACTGTCTCTTGCCCCATGTGCGCTGCCTGGGATCCTGTGTTCTGCTTGGGACCCTGTACGCTGTCTCTGCCACCCTGTGTGCTGTCTGGGGCCCCATGTACTGTCTGTGCAACCCTGTCTGCTGCCTGGGGCCCCTTGCTTAGTCTGTGGCCCCGTTTGCTGTCTCTGCCCCCTGTGTGCTGTCTGGGGCCCATGCGTTGTCTCTGCCCCCTGTGTGCTGCCTGGAATCCCTTTTATCTGCTTGGGGCTCCTTGCGCTGTCTGAGGCCCTGTGCGCTGCCTGGGGCCCCTGTGTACTGCTTGGGATTCCTGTGTGCTGATTGAGGCCCTGTGCTCTATCTAGTGCCACCCTGTGTACTGCCTGGGGCTACGTGTGTTGCCTGGGACCCTGTGCACTGTCTATGCCCCCTTTGCACTGCCTGGGGACAGTGTGCAGTCTCTGCCCCCTGTGTGCTGCCTGGGGCCCCATATGCTATCTGGGGCCCTGTGCACAGTCTCTGCCCCCCTGCATGCTGCCTGGAATCCCTGTGTCCTGCCTGGGGACCTGTGTGCTGTCTGGGCCCCTCTGCACTGTCTCTGCCCCACTGTGTGCTGCCTGGGGCCCCTTGCACTGTCTCTGCCTCCTGTGTGCTGCCTGGGATCCCTATGTGCTACTTGGCCCCCGTGCACTGTCTGGGTCCCTGTGCACTGTCTCTGCCCCCCCTGAGATCTGCCTGAGGCCCCTGTGTGCTTCCTGGGGGTCCTATGCGCTGCCTGGGGCACTTTGTGCTGTTTGGGGCTGTATGCTGTCTGGGGCCCCATGTACTGTCTCTGCCCTCCTGTGCACTGCCTGGGGCCCCTTGTGCTGCCTGGGATCCCATGTGTTCTCTCTGCCCTCCATGCTCTCTGTTTGGGCCCCATGCACTGTCTGTGCCCCCTGTGTGCTGCCTGGGGCCCTGTGTGTTGCCTGGGGCCCCTTGCACTGTCTGGGGCCCTGTGCACTGTCTATGCTCCCTCTGTGTTGCCTGGGGTCCCCATGTGCTGTCTGGGGCCCTGTGTGCTGCCTGGGGTCCCTTGTGCTGCCCTGGGGCCCCGTGCACTGTCCTGGGCCTGTTTTGTCTGCCTGTGTGGCCCCTTGCACTGCCTGGGCCCCGTGTGCTGTCTGGAGCCCATGCACTGTCTGTGTCCCCCTTTGTGCTGCCTGGGACCCCTGTGTGCTGCCTGGGGCCCCTTGGGCAGTCTGGGGCCCTGTGTTTCCACTGTGTGCTGCCTAGGGTCACTGGGCATTACCTAGGGCCCTATGCACTGCCTGGGGCCTCTGTGTGCTGTCTGGGTCCTCTGTGCATTGCCTGGGGCCACTTGCACTGTCTGGAGACCGTGCACTGTCTTTGCATGTCTGGGGCAACTGTGCACTTCCTGTGTCCCTGTATGCTTCCTTGGGCCCCTGTACACTGACTGGGGCCCATTAGGAGTATATCACTCAATGGTTCCCAAAAACGTGAAAAATCTGATCTACAGAAGCTGGGGTATATTCTGACCCAGAAGGGTATAATCTGGCCTAGGCCAATTTAACCCTGAGTATATTCTGGGCGGGGGGTTAATCTGGCCTGTTACACTGGGTAAAAAGTAATTTAGCAACCCTGGGTGAGCGAGAGAAAAAAGAGCGGTGACATCACAATGCTCAGTGCTGAATGCCTGGGTAGACAAGGAGGCTGACTAGTGATAAGCGAGTGTAATCGTTTCTATTCGCTACAAGCATGGATATAGTGGTATTTGTGCTATTCGTTACATTGTATTTGTGTACTCACCTCATAATATGTGCATTTCCTTCCCACCAAGTTGGTCACCTGATTTGCAACCACTAAACATGCAGGGCTTGTTAACCAAACACAGCAATGCTGCAGTCATCTTAGTTGCCACATTTCTGTGATTGAGTGCCGCCCAGTGTCATAGGGTCTATATAAGCCCTGCTGCCATCTTGTGTACATTGCATCCAGAAACAGCATAGTAGTAGCATAGGGAGAGAGCAAGCAGTATCTAGGGAGAGTGTTTCAGGCATCTATATAACACAAAAGCTTTTTCAAAGTCTACCTGGCTGTACTGGTCATGTAGGGAGAGTTTATGGAGAAGGGAGAATGCTTAAAGCAGTGTTCCAGTATCAGTACTAGCCTTTTGTGCTGCCTGGTCTAGGCATGCACTGGTTGTTTACACCCCTGTCATTTTTAGCATGACAGCTTAGCTTGGGCCATTAAAAGCTCACACAATTTGTCACCATAACCAAAAATGCTAAAAAAGCCTTTAGATAAGGGACAGAGACATGAAGGTGGGTGTGGAGGTGGGCATAGTGTTGATGACCTGCCCAGGGTTTTATGGGAACTCGGTATCCGGGCGTTTACTGTAAGGGATTGTCACTGGTGGCCTGCGTACCCGTACCCTGGTTACTTGAAAAGGAAACAAATGGGAATATAGTCTTGTGACACCACCTGTGCATTCTGGTGATCTCACCAGCGCTGCTTCAGACCTCCGGTGACGATGGACGGGCGGCTTGGGTAGTTCAGCTCCCCACAGGCGAAGCGGGGTCCCCGCGGCAGTGATGAGGTAACGAATATTTGCACAGGGAGGTAGTTAGGCAGCCGGGCCACTGAAAAAGTCTCAAAGGCCGGACAGGGTTAAGGGATGGACAAACTTACACACACCCTGTGGATCGTTTCTGTACCTTTACTGATGGCATTGCAGGCACTAGACAGGGTACACTCCTTGTGGTCGGGATGGCACTCTGGATTTCCACAGTGAGTAACGGATAAGGCCTCCTTGTCTCTTTTTCCTCCTTTAAGTCTCTGACCGGTGTAGAACTATGCCTGACCTCATCTGTGTCTTTCTCTCACCCGTTCTGTAGTGTCGGGAACCACTGTGTGGGCTACCTCTAAGACTTCTCCTGCAGTCCCTGGCTCCCCTATTGGTTGCGTGGCAGGTGTCCGGGAGACTGGAGTCTCCTCGGTAAACCAGTGTTTCTGGTGGGCTTGATGCTCTCTTGCAGATTTGGACTCCGGTGTCCTGGTTTGCTTCCTGAGGTGAACAGGTATGGCTCCTCTGCCCCAGTCTGCTTCTTTACTCCTTAAGCCTTGCCTTCGACCTCACTCTCAGGCCCTCACACTGGCTTGGCTGGTCAACTGGCTCGGGTCTAGCATGGCTCCAACACAGTTCTCCTAGCGACTGCACAATCTAGCTAACTCTGCCCCCAGCACCAGTATTTATAGTGGATCTTGCTTAAAGGCAGCAAGTGGAGTTCCCCCTACTGTTCAGGGGTGGAAGGTGTTGGGTGTATGTAGGTTATCTGTTGTGGAAATCCATCCATGCTGTAGGTGGTCCTGTGGCTACCTGTAATAGCAGGGTGCCACATTCCCCCCTAGTTAACTTCAGTACTCCTGGACTGAAAAACATTTTCAAAACATTCAACAACAAATCAAATCAATAACAGGTATTATGTACATAGTCTTAAAAGGAAACATTTACAAAAACCACTGAAAAATGGTAAAAAGTAAAAACAAAGTGCAGTCCGTATGGTACTAGTCCATCTACCGCAGGCTGTAAAAGTTTGTTATCACACCAGTCCTGTGATTATGGTCAATTGTTAAGGGTAAGGTAGGGGAAAAGTTCCAGAGAAAATGTTAGAGTCTCTACAGCAATGTCTCTGTAAGCTCTGGGTTTCAAACAGGGTTAAAGTCTTTTAAAGTAGAACCTCTATCAATCAACACCTGTTCTGGATACCCATGTAGTCTACAGAAATAGGCTTGAAAGGTTTTCACTGCTGTCTCAGCTGTCAAGTCCTTCACTGGAGTAACTACCAGGAATCTTGAGTAGTGATCTACCATTGTTAAGGTGTAGGTGTAACCTGAGCTGCTTGGTGTCAATTTTACATGGTCTAAGGCTAGTATCTAAAGTGGTTGAGTAGTCACAATGGGTTGTGGTGGTGCTCGTTGACACTCTTAGTCTTTTCTCCTCAAGTTGCATGGTCCACAGTTTTTACACCATCTCTCTATGGATCCTCTCATGCCAACCCAGTAGAATCTGTCTTTCAATAGCATCTCAAGCTATTTCCATTCAAAGTGTCCTGCTTGATTGTGGTATGCTTCCAACACGATCTGGACATCCTTCTTAGGTACCACTATTTGCCAGACCACCTGATGGGTTCTGGGATTGATGTAGCACTTACATAGTTTCTCTTGGTATATGAACAGCTTACGACTCTCATTCTATAGGTGTTTGGCCTCTGGTGGAGCATCTGGAGGAAGACGGGAACCCTCCTGGGTTACCAGCCCTTTTACTAAACTGATAGCCGGGTCACTGTCTTGGGACTCCTTCCAACCATAGTGAGGTAATGGATTTACTGTTCTCTAAGGGTGTTTTCTGGTAGCTTGCTGACATTGGGATGCTCTGTAGCAATGGAAGGCAGGTAGCTCTACTTCTTCTAGCTTATCCACATCTTCTTCCGCATCTGGTAAGTGAGGAATCCTTGACAAAACATCAGCATTGGCATTGTTATGGCCTGCTCGGTACTTGATGGCAAACTGGCAATTTGACATCCGAGCCATCCAGCGTTGGTCCATAGCACCTCACTTTGCGGTTTCCAGCTGTGTAAGAGATTATTATCTGTGAAGGCGGTGAATTTTGCAGACGCCAGGTAGTGCTTGAACTGTTCTGTGATGGCTCAGACCAGAGCCAGGAATTCCAATTTGAAAGAGCTGTACTTCTCAGGATTCCTTTCTGTAGGGCGGAGCTTCCTGCTGGCATAGGTGATCACTCTTTCTTTGCCATTTTGCTTCTGTGCTAAGACGGCTCCTAACCCCACATTGCTGACATCAATGTACAGCAGGAACGGTTGGTTGTAGTCAGGGTAAGCCAGGATCTCTTGACCAGTCAGGGCCTCTTTCATGTGTTTGAAGGACTCTTCCTGTTCCTTGCCCCACTCAAATGGAGGACCTCTGGACTTGCCGCTCTTGGGCTGGCTTATCAGGAGATTTTGTCCTGTAGTACCCTACCAGTCCCAGAAACTGACGTACTTCTCTGGCACTGGTTGGGTCTGGCCATTCTCTGATTACGGTGGCTTTATCAGGGTCTGGTGCCACTCCTTCAGAACTAACTACATGTCCTAGATATTGAACCTTAAGCTTCAGCAGAAGGCATTTAGATGGTTTCAACCTCATCCCGAACTTACGGTAGATAACGCTTCAAATACCTCTGCCAGGTGTTTCAGGTGCTCTTCATAGGTTTTTGAAAACACTATGATGTCATCTAGGTAGAGTAGTACAGTCTTAAAGTTTCATTGCCACAGGCAACACTCCATCAGGCTCTGGAACGTTATGGGTGCATTATATGGTCCAAATGGCATGCTGTTAAATTCATACAGACCCATGGGTAATGTAAATGCTATCTTCTCCCGGGCTTCTTCTGCAACGGAGACCTGCCAGTACCCACTAGTGAGATATAGGGTTGAAAAGTAATTGGCAGACTTTAATACAGCAAGTGACTCTTCTCTGTGGGGTAACTGGTAGGCATCCTTATGTGTTATGCGATTTATCTGCCTATAGTCAACACACATTCTCATTCTGCCATCTTTCTTTTTGACCTGGACTAGTGGAGCTGCCCAGGGACTGCAACTATCTCTTATGACTTCTGCGTCCTTCATGTTCTGCAACATCTCTCTGCAACACACTAATGAGCTGGTAGAATAGGTCTGTGTTGCTCTTAAATGGGTGGATGTGTACCAGTGGGTATATGATGGTGTACCCTTTGATCCTCTCAAAATCTAGTGGATATTACTGAATACCATTCATATTTTTGAACTACCTGATAGACACCATGATTCTTGTGAACAGGAGTGGAGTCAGTTCCTACTTGAAGCTGTTTACACCAGTCCTCAAGCTGTCCCTTGGAATTGTTGTCCTCCACCAAGTCTGGTGAGGTCAAGGGTTCCACTGCTTGTATGGTGTTGTTGTTCACAGTGTACAGCTTAGCAACGGTGGAATCCCTGGGTAGTTTGACCTTGTCCTCCCCACAGTTTAAGATGCGGATGGGTACCCTTCCCCTGCGTACATGAACTACCCCCCTGGCTGTCAAGTGTGTAGGTCTGTGTTTTGTACTGATAAGCTCTAATACATATAAAGACTAAACGGACCAGGTTTTGGAGAGCTTTTGCCCAAATAATAGTAGCACATAGATTGCCAAGGTGAGGTTTTTTATTATTAGCAAAAACACAGAATTACAGTGGCTCTCATAGTACCAAAGACATCACAGACAATTTAAAAAATGCAAATTCGGTTCAGAGGACACAGGAGGTGGTGATTCCAACTATCAGCACAATATGACAGAAGCCCTAGCAAAGGGTCCAGAAGGTAACTCTTAAAGGGGTCAACATCCTACTGCGATGACCACTAAGGTCAGATCTCTTGGTCCTAACTGCTATTGGCTAAATGCCAGAAATCTATAGAGTAACCAGGGGACGTCTGTTAATCATGTCAAGCAGCTATGAACGGGCACCAGAGTATTCCACTTACCCATGCTGGCTGGTGTCTCAGGCTGATGTTGGATAGGGGACGCCCCGACGCGTTTTCTCCCTATCGAGCTTCCTCAGGGGACTACCTATCCATGTATTGTTCAACCACTTGTACTAATATAAGCTCTAATACAGCCTGGTAGTCTAGTCCCCTTAGGCCCATAGCTGCTCGGCACCAGATCATCATTTCACTCATCGGGGGTAAAACAAAGGGAATCGAATCTGTTACCCGTACACTTCCAATCTCACCACCGGTCGATTTTACTTGTTGTTGGTGCAGGAGGGCTCTGATCTCTCGCTGAAGAACTCTCCGCTGCCCGAGTTTGGCAGTGTCCGCAAGCTGTTGGAGCAAGAACAACACTTCATTGAAACATTTGCTAACAAAATTAGTACCAAGAATAATATATGGATCTCTGTCATTAGGATTAGTTTCTACCACAATAAGTCCTTGGTCTCTCAACTCCACCTTCCTCACTTTTATTGTTATCTCTCTAACACAGACTAAGTTGAGTGGTAAATAGCATAAGCATAAGGGTGGAGGCACACTGTCATGCATCAAAAACGGAGAGTTTTTGATGCATGACAGTGATGCGAGTGCTGTGCAAGTGTGTTGCAAGTGTGTGTGATGAATGTGGTGTGACTGTGGTGCGAGTGTGGTCAGTGTGCAATGCGTTTTTAACATGATCTTTCTCAGGCTGTATCTGCTACAATAGCTAAATCATGTTTAATAGGCTCCCGCTGTTACTTTCCGGGCCACCTTTTAAGCTCATTACATATTCACTGCACTGTCAAACTAACAGCCAATCACAGGAGCTCACACTCTGTGGGAGCCTCTGTGATTGGCTGTTGTATTCAGACTGGATTTTCTCAATCTGGACAGTGATTCTGCTTGGTTGCCATATACATTAGTGTATGGCAACCAACCTGGCGTTGTAGGGTGTAAATAAATAATTATTTTAAAAAAAAAACCGCGTGGGGCTTCGCAGCATTTTTAAGTCTAGCCCGATGAAAGCAGGCAAACTGCGAGCTGCCACCTCAGCTGCTTAATTTCCCCTTGGCTAGCAAAAAAAAATGCGTGGGCTCTGCCCTATTTTTCATGCCAGCCAAAGTAAAACTAGGCAGCTGAGGGCTGGTATTCTCAGCGGGGTGAGGGCCCATTGTTATAGGGCCCCCCCACGGTAAAGAATAGCAGCCCGCAGCCGCCCCTGAAAATGGCGCATTAAGAATAAGCGCCATTTCCAGGCGCCTTACCGGGCTCTTCCAGCGGCCCTGGTGGCGGTGGCACGCTGGGTAATAAAGGGGTTAATACCAGCTTTGTTATACAAGCTGATATTAAGCCCGAGATTCTTAATGTCAGGCCATGTTTGACCCGGCCACTAAGAATCTCCAATAAAGGGTTAAAAAAAACACCACACAGAGAAAAATTGTTTATTAAAAATAAAGACACAGACAGCATTAGCGACTCCATCTGTATTACCACCACATATCCCTCCAAAGATCCAGGTCTTCTCTCTTCTTTCTTCTCTCTTCTGTCTTCCTTCTTCTTGTTGAACTCATTCAGCTCTGCTACATCACACAGCTGGGGGCGGAAATGCGCTCCCCTGCTGTGTGATGAGTTAGTGAGGCTGTGAGCATTAAGCGGTGACGTCACCGCCGACCCCGTTGCTATAGTAACCAAACTATCGGTTACTATAGCAACGCTCAAGCAGTGCCGACAGCACAGCGCCTCGACTCATTCATAAACTGCTGGGTTTAACTCCTGCTTACCGATCACTGCAGCGCCGGTAAGCAGAGGGTTAACTCTGCTGTGACTGCGGCTGCAGTATGAGGGGCGCATAATCTTATAGGGATATGGCATGTGGAAACATGATTAATACCTTCTTATGCTTCGGTGTTTGTTCAGGACTGGGCATATATGTCCCTAGTAGTACACCATACAGACGTCTATCGGTGGAAAGGTATATAGTTTAACAAAGGGTTAGCTTTGGTATATCATATGGTTATAGCTAAACAGATAGAGCATTGAGGGTGATGCCACTGTTGTAGGATATATAGACATTTAACAATAGAACATGCTCTTATAAAGTGGCTGGTATATCATATCTGATATAGAGATGTGGAATCTAGTAAGGTTATCTAAGTAAAACTTATAAGTGTGGATTAGAATATTGCTGTGGACAGTGATCTTAGGAAATACTGTGGCTAAATACCTGCTTGGTTTGCCACCAAGGTTACATATGATTGGTTGGAGGGGTTACTTGTAGTCCAGGGTGTCTACCTCATGAACTATTAGAATAAGGATTAAACAATGGACCATTACTATTGATATTGCAGATTATGAATGAAACATAGTTGATCAGGATACATACCTACTATGGTAGTTTGGTATGTGACTCATGCCTGTAATGGGGAAAAGGGAAGTATATAGGAGTAAAATCATGCTTGAAGTTAAATAAATGAATCTATGGGGTACTCTGATTACCTGTTCACCTGTGTGCCAGGTCCAGGTGGTGAATAGGAGAGCAGGAGCAGATGTTGGCACTGTTTTACCGCTATTTATTTGAGTGAGGTGGACTGGCATCCCTAGGAAGCGGATGCACGTCATCTGGCCGGATATACGTCACTGCGATACTATCGCGCATATATGGGCGCCATCTTGTTGGTGGATATCAATCCAACACCGGCAACACGCTGTCTGCGCATGCGCACCGCTGTATAGTACAGAGCGCATGCTTCGGCCAGGCGCTATCTAATTGGTGGGTAAATCTACAGGTGGAGACATATTAGCGGTGCTGGCGTGTTTGTGAACTAGAGCATGTGTTTGGCGCTGCCAGGGAGCATCTGTGTGGAAATAGCTGTGTGGAACCATTGTAGCTATTAAGTCAGTATCAGAGTGCATAAATAGTGCAATCTAGCGGTGCAGGAGTCCAGTGGTGGTCTCCTATGGTGGACCTGGTGGAGATCATGTGTCAGTGCCCATTTTTCAGGTGACATAGAAATGAATACATCCATATTTCTTGTCATCTCTAGAATAGGAATATAAAAAATGATTAGAACTTACATTGCAGAGGAAAGGTAACAAGGTCTCAGCGAATCACTATCCAAAGTCACTGTATATAGATATCCCTTATCTACTCTATAATTGCCGTAGGCATTTTCGTGTCGGACCCCGAAAACGCCGTGGCTTTGTCACTATGTGACGTCACCACGCGCGAGCAATGGCCGCGAAGCGGCCATTGCGAGTCGCTGTCCGAAAATAGAACCAGAAGCTCGGCCACAAAGTTAGCGATTTACCGCTGAGGTAGCGCGAGCAATGGCCGCGAGGCCATTGCGAGTCGCTACCTCAGCCGCCGCACCTGCCGCAAGTCCCCCTATACTTTCTATGGGGATCCATTGCGAATCGCTGTGTAGCGCGAGCAATGGCCGCGAGGCCATTGCGAGTCGCTACCTCAGCCGCCGCACCTGCCGCAAGTCCCCCTATACTTTCTATGGGGATCCATTGCGAATCGCTGTGTAGCGTGAGCAATGGCCGCGAGACCATTGCGAGTCGCTACCTCAGCCGCCGCACCTGCCGCAAGTCCCCCTATACTTTCTATGGGGATTACCGCAACCGCGCCGCAAGTGTAACGGTTATGCGGCGAACGCGGCAGATGCGGTTACACTTGCTGCGCGGTTGCGGTAATCCCCATAGAAAGTATAGGGGGACTTGCGGCAGGTGCGGCAAGTGCGGTTTTGCACTTGCGGCAAGTCGCGGTCGCGAAAAAAACCGCTGTCAGCCGCGTTTTTTTTCGCGGCCGCACCTGCTGCAAGTGCAAAACCGCATTTGCCGCACCTGCCGCAAGTCCCCCTATACTTTCTATGGGGATTACCGCAACCGCGCCGCAAGTGTAACCGCATCTGCCGCGTTTGCCGCATACGCGGCAGATGCGGTTACACTTGCGGCGCGGTTGCGGTAATCTCCACGAAAGTATAGGGGGACTTGCGGCAGGTGCGGCAAGTGCGGTTTTGCACTTGCGGCAAGTGCGGCCGCGAAAATCTTTAAAAAAATTTAAAAATAACTAAAAAAAAAAATAAAAAAAATAAAATAAAAAAAAAATAAATTAAAAATAACAATTACTGCTAATAATAATGCTATTAATGCTAATAATTATGCTATTAATGCTAATAATTATGCTATTAATGCTAAGAATTATGCTATTAATGCTAATATTAATGTTAATAATGCTAATAATAATCATATTAACGCTATTAATAATGCTATTAAGGCTAATAATCATGCTATTTATGCTATTCAAAATGCTATTAATGCTATTATACGATTATTTATGCTATTAATTCTATTATTTATGCTATTAATGCTATTAATAATGCTATTAATTCTATTATTTATGCTATTAATGCTAATAATAATGCTACTAATGCTATTAATAATGCTATTCATGCTATTAATAATACTATTAATGCTATTAATGCTAATATTAATGCTATTAATTGTATTATTAATGCTATTAATGCTATTAATAATGCTATTAATGCTAATAATAATGCTATTACTGCTAATAATAATGCTATTAATGCTAATAATTATGCTATTAATGCTAATATTAATGCTAATAATGCTAATAATAATCATATTAATGCTATTAATAATGCTATTAAGGCTAATAATCATGCTATTTATGTTATTCAAAATGCTATTAATGCTAATAATATTGCTATTAATGCTCTTTATGCTCATAGTAATTCTATTAATGCGATTATTTATGCTATTAATTCTATTATTTATGCTATTAATGCTATTAATAATGCTATTCATGCTATTAATAATACTATTAATGCTATTAATGCTAATATTAATGCTATTAATTGTATTATTAATGCTATTAATGCTATTAATAATGCTATTAATGCTAATAATAATGCTATTAATGCTAATAATAATGCTATTACTGCTAATAATTATGCTATTAATGCTAATATTAATGCTAATAATGCTAATAATAATCATATTAACGCTATTAATAATGCTATTAAGGCTAATAATCATGCTATTTATGATATTCAAAATGCTATTAATGCTAATAATATTGCTATTAATGCTCTTTATGCTCATAGTAATTCTATTAATGCGATTATTTATGCTATTAATTCTATGATTTATGCTATTAATGCTATTAATAATGCTATTAATGCTATTAATAATGCTATTCATGCTATTAATAATACTATTAATGCTATTAATGCTAATATTAATGCTATTAATTGTATTATTAATGCTATTAATGCTATTAATGATGCTATTAAAGCTAATAATAATGCTATTACTGCTAATACTTATGCTATTAATGCTAATAATTATGCTATTAATGCTAATATTAATGCTAATAATGCTAATAATCATCATATTAACGCTATTAATAATGCTATTAAGGCTAATATTCATGCTATTTATGCTATTCAAAATGCTATTAATGCTAATAATATTGCTATTAATGCTCTTTATGCTAATAGTAATGCTATTAATGCGATTATTTATGCTATTAATTCTATGATTTATGCTATTAATGCTATTAATAATGCTATTAATGCTATTAATGCTATTAATAATGCTATTCATGCTATTAATAATACTATTAATGCTATTAATGCTAATATTAATGCTATTAATTGTATTATTAATGCTATTAATGCTATTAATAATGCTATTAATGCTAATAATAATGCTATTACTGCTAATAATAATGCTATTAATGCTAATAATTATGCTATTAATGCTAATATTAATGCTAATAATGCTAATAATCATCATATTAACGCTATTAATAATGCTATTAAGGCTAATAATCATGCTATTTATGCTATTCAAAATGCTATTAATGCTAATAATATTGCTATTAATGCTCTTTATGCTAATAGTAATGCTATTAATACGATTATTTATGCTATTAATTCTATTATTTATGCTATTAATGCTATTAATAATGCTATTAATGTTATTAATATTGCTATTAATGCTATTCATGCTAATATTAATGCTATTAATGCTATTAAGGCTAATAATCATGCTATTAATCCTATTAATAATGCTATTAATGCTATTTTTACTTCTATTAATGCTATTAATAATTTTATTAATGATAATAATGCTATTACTCCTCATAATAATGCTATTAACGCTATTATTAATGCTATTTATGGTAATAATGCTATTAATACTAATAACAATACTATTATTAGTACTATTATTGCTATTAATAATGCTATTAATGCTAATAATAATGCTATTAATGCTAATAATAATGCTGTTAATGCTAATAATTATGCTATTAATGGTAATAATAATGATATTAATGCAAATAATATTGCTATTAATGCTATTATTAATGCTATTAATGCTAATACTAATGCTATTAATGCTATCATTTATGCTAATAATGCTATTATTAATGCTATTAATGCACATACTAATGCTATTAATGCTATTCGTAATGCTATTACTCCTATTAATACTGTTCTTAATGCTATTAATACTGCTATTAATGTTCTTAATACTGTTATTAATGCATAATACTGCTAATAATGCTATTAATACTGCTATTAACTGCTAATAATAATGCTATTGCTAATATTATTGCTATTGATGATGCGATTATTATTTAAAAATCTTTAAAAAAACAATAAACATATTCTAGACACCGATGCATTTGAATCGGGCTCACAGCTAGTTCACAATAATCATGAAACAATCACATTCATCAACTTATATCTTTTAGGTCTGCATCTCCCTACTGGTCAGCCCAGTTAAATTAAAGCAGTTATAGATTAGTAAAATAACTCAAATTCTCTGTTGAGTCCCAATGGGGAGAGGGTGTTCAAGTGATGTTTCCAAAAGGACTCTCTTTCCTTTAGTTTGCAGATACGATCACCTCCCCCCGCCTTGGCATGGGTTCATGATCAATCACCTGGAACCTAAGTTGGCTGACATAGTGCTTTTTGTCAATAAAGTGGGCTGGGACTGGCAGAAAAGTGTTCTGACACCTGATTGTCGACTTATGCTTGCTTATGCGGTCCCGGATATGCTGTGTGGTTTCACCCACATATCCAGGACCGCACCGCCACTTTATCAGATAGATTACATGCGTCGAGTCACAAGTGTAAAAAACATTAATATTGAAATGTTTACCCGACCTGGGGTGTTTAAAGGTTTTCCCTTTCGTGACATTAGTGCATTGTGCACAGCCCAAGCAGGGAAAGGTACACCTGCGGGCCGTACTGAGTTTTTTCTGCCTGAGTATTGGGGTTGCGGATACCATGTCTGCTCAAACCAATAACTGTTTTAAGTTGGGGGCTCTTTTGTGACAAATCAGGGGAGGATTTTTAAAGTCTTTGATTTTGGGATATGCAGCCCTGAGTAGAAGCAAATGTTGGAGAATAGCTTTCTTTACCAGAAGAGAAAATGGGTGGTATGTGTTAATGAATTTAACCCTACCCGTTATGTGTTTTTTGGGTCCCTGATCCTCCTCTATGCGGTTGGTGCAACAATGGGGCAAATGTCTCACCTCCATACGCGAACATATATATGGCCAAATTTGAGGCAGACCACATATACAGCAATATATTTTTTTCAAACCTACGTGAAAGTTTGGCTTAGGTTTATAGACAAAGTCTTTTGCATTTGGACGGGTGTGGAGCCCACTGGGACGGGGTACTCGGTACCGGACAGGGGTACTACTGGGGAATGTCACGGCGGTCCTGGTCCGGACTGTGTCCCGGGCCCGCACAATAAAATGGGGGTTTATTTACAGGGGATTTGTCAATTGTGACGCCACCCACGGGTTGTGGTCAAGGTGATGACCGCTGCTGCAGAACCTCCGGGGATGATGTTTTAGCAGCTTAGATGGAATGACTCTCCGCAGGTAGAGTTGGTTCCCCGGGGCAGTGGTGATAAAAGTCTGAGATGGTAATTGTAGGTGTTGCAGGGAAAGGGGATGATGTGGAGATGGCTCCTGACAGGGTCAAATGGAGGACTGACAGTTCTTCATGCCTTAAATCAGACACAGACACCGTAGCAGGGTTCACCCGGGTTTAGTTCTTATTCTTCTGTCAAACAGGGCACGGTATAATACAGTTCTTTACAGCTTTGCTATATTGAATCCAGTATACTGAACCCACTGCAGCCAGGTTATCTCTCCTAGACTCCTCAGTCCCTCTACGTGTCCTTTCAGGCTTATTCTCAGTGTTTTTCCTTAAAGTGAATTACGGAGCGACAGCTCGGTCCCTATTAGCAGCTTCCCCCTAATTCTATGGGCTGTAAGCCGGGTCCTCTCTGTTGCTGCTGTGCTCCCAATCTTCCGGTGGGAATGCAGATCTGAAGTCTGTGTTCCCGTCAGGTTGTCTGGAGCGCTGGTTTCAATCTTCAGTCCCCCTCAGAGCTGACACTCTGGTTTCAGCCTATCCCCAAGTATCCCTGTATCTGAAGGGATCACCGGGTCCTTTCCTCCCATGTAACTTCTTAGTATATGAAGGGAGGCTCTCTTGTCAGTCAGCTGCTAACCCTCACAACTTCACTGGACCTGATGGTGCTGGTCTTGTCTTTGCTGCTCGGCACCTGCTTACTGGCTAACTGCTTTCTGTTTCTCCCTTATATACCCATCCGTTACCATGACTACGCTCTATCCACTCATATCTAGCCTACTACTTCTTGTTTGCCTAGAGTCCCAGACTCCGGGTTAGGTCCCTATGGCAGTGGATATGTGTGTTGAGGTGTTTGTTAAACAAACTGTCTACCCTCCTGCCTGGCTGCAGTTTCTCCCTGTGGCCACCCTGGTCGCAGGGGTGCCACACAGGCACCATGGAGACACTAAATTAATTTGTAACCGAGATCAGCAAGAAAATACCAAACTTGACCTTTACATTACATGCTGACTGGAAGGAGATGAACTTCCTTGACACATTGATTCACAAGGACTCGCACGGTTCCCTCAATAGTGACCAATACACAAAACCCACAGACTTAAAAAGCTTATTGCACTAGATGAGCTGTCATTCCAAACATGTCAAAACATCACTGCCTAATTCACAGCACCACAGAGTGGACTGCATCGTCAGCAACGACAATACCAAAACACTCAGACATGAGGAAATGACGAGAAAATTTAGGGAGAGGGGCTATCCGGAAGATTGTTGTACCAACCACATACAGGAGGGCCGGGGACCAAAAAAACCCATAACTGATAGGGTTAAATTCATTAACACATACCACCCATTTTCTCCTCTGGTAAAAAAAGCTATTCTCCAACATTGGCTTCTACTCAGGACTGCATATACCAAAATCGAAGGCTTTCAAAATCCTCCCCTGATTTGTCACAAAAGAGCCTCCAACTTAAAACAGTTATTGGTTCGAGCAGAAGTGGAATCCGCAACCCCCATACTCAGGCAGAAAACACTCAGTACAGCCCAGAGAGATACCTTCCCCTACTTGGGCTGTGCCCAATGCACTAATGTATGTAATCTATCTGATAAAGTGCCCGTGTGGTCTCGGATATGTGGGTGAAACTACAAAGCATATCCGGGACCGCATAAGCAAGCATAAGTCGACAATCAGGTGTCAGAACACTTTTCTGCCGGTCCCAGACCACTTTTTTGAGAAAAAGCACAATGTCAGCCAACTTAGGTTCCAGGTTGATCATGAACCCATGCCAAGGCGGGGGGAGGTGATCGTATCCACAAACTAAAGGAAAGAGAGTCCTTTTGGATACATCACTTGAACACCCTCTCCCCATTGGGACTCAACAGGGAATTTTAGTTATTTTACTAATCTATAACTGCTTTAATTTAACTGGGCTGACCACTAGGGAGATGCAGACCTAAAAGATATAACTTGATGAATGTGATTGCTTCATGATCATTGTGAATAAGGGATATCTATATACAGTGACTTTGGATAGTGATTCGCTGAGAGTATATACCTGTTAATGTTGCTCTGCAATGTATGTTCTAATAATTTTTTATATTCCTATACTAGAGATGACAAGAAATATGGATGTATTCATCTCTATGTCACCTTAAAAATGGGCACTGACACATGAACGCCACCAGGTCCACCATAGGAGACCACCACTGGATTCCTGCACCGCTAGATTGCACTATTTATGCACTATGATACTGGCTGAATAACTACAATGGTTCCACACAGCTGTTTCCACACAGATGCTCCCTGGCAGCGCCAAACACATGCTCTAGTTCACAGACACGCCATCACTGCTAATATGTCTCCCCCTGTAGATTTTCCCACCAACAAGATGGCGCTTGACCGACGCATGCGCTCTGTACTGTACAGCGGCGTGCATGCGCAGACAGCGTGTCACCAATATTGGATTGATATTCACCAACAAGATGGTGCCTACACATGCGCGATAGCATCGCGGTGACGTACATCCGGTCAGATGACGCATATCAGCTTCCTAGGGATGCCCGTCCACCCCAATCAAATATATAGCGGTAAAACACCGCTGATATCTGCTCCTGTTCTCCTATTCACCCCCTGGACCTGATGCACAGGCAAACAGGTAATCAGAGTACCCCATTATTTAATCTATTTAACTTCAAGCATGATTTTACTCCTATATACTTCCCTTTTCCCTATTACAGGCAGGAGTCACATACCAAACTACCATAGTAGGTATGTACCCTTATCAACTATGTTTTATTCATAATCTGCAATATCAATACTAGTGGTCCATTGTTTAATCCTTATTCTAATAGTTTATGAGGTATACACCCTGGACTACAAGTAACCCCTCCAACCAATCATATGTAACCTTGGTGGCAAACCAAGCAGGTATTTAGCCACAGTATTTCCTAAGATCAATGTCTATCAATATTCTAATCCACACTTATAACTTTTACTTAGATAACCTTACTAGATTCCACATCTCTATAACAGATATGATATACCAGCTACTTTATAAGAGCATGTTCTATGTGTCTAAATAGCAGTGCGCAATCTCCTGCAACTCAAGTGATGGGGGCGGTTGTGGCACCTGCGACCAGCCATGCTATCAAGGAGTTGATTGGTGATATATGAAGAAACAAGGTTACCATTGGGCATCAGTCACACTGGTGCCCTTGACGCGGGTTACGAGCTTACGTATTTTGGCCAAAATATCCACTAACACCTCACATCTTCATCTTTAGTGTTTATTGAACCTTTTTATCTCTTGCAGTTTGAGACTGAGCCCTCTGGGGGGCATCTGTCATTTGTGATGCAGGTATGTGGTGCAGAGCAGCCCGTCTGATCTAATGGCATGGGCGTGACCAATAGGCTGCAGACTGACACTATGCATCATATACACCAGTGTGACTGATGCCCAATGGTAACCTTGTGTCTTCATATACCACCAATCACCTCCTTGATAGCATGGCTTGTCGCAGGTGCCACAACCGCCCCCATAGCTTGGGTTGCAGGAGATTGTGCACTGGTATTTAGACACTTGTGTTGCCTCTCAGTGGAGCTGGCAGCCTCCTGCTCGGTGCAATGGGTGCAACATGGCCGATTTTTGGTGAGTTGTTTCAAAAGGCTGTAAACCCTTTGATAGCCATTTCTTTTAGGGTGTTAATGTTGGCATCCAGGTGATCCAAGGCCCACCAGTGTACAGTTCTGCTCTCCTCACGTGACAGTAGTCCCCGGGTAAATTGTTCAATGAGCATTTTATCCTCGTCCTGTACAATAGCTAGACTAACTTGCCTTAGGGCCCGCAGTGCTTCCTGCAGGCGCCAGGCATAGTTTCTGATACTGTCCTGAGGTTGCTGGTAAGTGATAAAATCTCATGCAGAGGTCAGTCTCATTGCGATTTTCAAAAGCAGTGTGTAATTTATCAAAAATAATAGCCACTGATTGAAACCTGGGCAGAGACAGATCAGCAATCTGCCACGCTGCTGCACTGGTTAACTGTCCCAATACAACAGCAGGTCGCTGCTTGCCAGTCCTCGCATACATGTCCAGCACATTGCAGATTTTTCTTTTAAATCCAGATAAGGTAGATGGCCGGCCATCGTACTGAGGTAGCCACTTAGCTCCCAGGACATATGGTAGAGATATTGACATGATCGGTGCTACAGTCCCTGCCGGTGCGGGTACTCCACCAACCGGAGGAGCATTTAGAGCTGGCTGAATGACGAGGTCGAGATCTACGGATTCATCATGTAGGTACCCCCCCTAGTGAACCACGGCCAGTCTATTTAAAGGAAAATAAACAGTAGCTCTGCAGGCGGGGAGCTGAGCACTCTGGAGTTTCCGGATCGGGTCGTGACACTTCGGATGTTGTCGGCAAAGCGCGGGGCGGGACTTTGCTTCACGCTTTTTCAGCTGTTATGCCCCCCTTTCTTCCTGCTCAATGGCACAGTAATGGTGGCCAAATCTCAACAATTCACGAAATACAGTCAACATGCACGGCACACAGTCCAGGTTACACCAGGCACTGCATCCTGTTCATGATGCCAGTTATGTGACCCACCCAGGGATCTATAGGAACTCTGTATCCGGGTGTTTACTGTAAGGGGATGTCACTGATGGTCTGCCCGTACCCGTACCCTGGGGTTACTTGGAAAGGGGGAAAAACAAAAATGCCACATAATAAAGTCTTGTGACACCACCTGTGGATTCTGGTGATCTCACCAGCGCTGCTTCAGACTTCTGGGAATAATGAACAGGCGGCTTGGGTAGTTCGGCTCCCCACAGGTGAAGCAGGGTCCCCGGGGCAGTGATGAGCTAACGAAGATTTGCACAGGGAGGTAGTTAGGCAGCCGGTCCACTGAGAAAGTCTCTAGGCCAGACGGGTTAAGGGATGGACAAACTGACACACATGCTGTGGATCGTTCCTGTACCTTTACTGATGGCATTGCAGGCACTATCCAGGGTACAGTCCAGTTGGCCGGGATGGCACTTCTGGATTTCCACAGTGAGTGATGAATAAGGCCTCCTTGTCTCTTTTTCCTTGTTGAAGTCTCTGACCCGTGTAGAACAAAGCCTGACCTCTTCTGTGTTTTTCTCTCACCCGTTCTGTAGTGTCGAGAACCTCTGTGTGGCTACCGCTATGACTTCTTCTGCGGTCCCTGGCTCCCCTATTGGTTGCGTGACAGGAGTCCGGGAGACAGGAATCTCTTTGGTGAACCAGTGTTTCTACTGGGCTTGATGCTCTCCTGCAGACTCGGACTCCGATGTCCGGGTTGCTTCCTGGAGTGAACAGGTATGGCTCCAGGGCCGTATTTACAGTTAGGCACTTGAGGGCCGGTGCCTAGGGTGGCAGGTCGCAGGGGGCAGCGCCAGGGAGAGATTTTTTTTTTTTTTATTTATTTTTTTTTTTAGTTCCCTCCTCTCCCCGAGACTCCATATGAAAACCGGAGTCTTTGTGGGGGAGGGGGGTGTCACCGCCATTGCAGAGTGCAGTGCCGGCATTGCACTGCCGCCCGCATGTGCCCCGACGGTGAGTGCACTCAGGCAGGAAGTTGCTATGACTGGGAGCTGTACGCACTTCCGGTTCCATACAGCAGCTCTTTCCTTCCTGTCCCGCGGTGGCGGTGGAGATGGATCCGGAGGATGGGGAGTCGGGGGAGGTGCAGCGGGTGGAGGCGCAGGCGGGGACCCCGCACTCCGCTGCAGCTACTGCCGGAGATCCTGGTGGAGATCCTCCCCTGCCTGCCCGGCACTGAGCTGCCGCTGCTCGCCCTGCTGTGACGGAAGTTCCCCCAGATCCTCAGCACAACCTGGAGGAGACTGTGCAAACACGGTGAGGCTCGGACACCGTGGAGGGGGCGGGAACAGGAACACCGGGGAGGAGATGGGGCTACAAACAGTAGGGAATCTGTCCACAACGGGGTGATCTGTGCTCACTCAGGGGATAGAGGATAAGAGCAGCAGCAGGAGGGACAGAGGAGATGAGGATGGGGGTGCAGGACAGAGGAGCAGCAGGAGGGACAGATGAGAGGAGGACCGGGGTGCAGGAGGACAGAGGAGCAGCAGGAGGGACAGAAGAGAAGAGGACAGGGGTGCAGGAGGATAGAGGAGCAGCAGGAGGGGCAAAGAAGGATGGGGGTGCAGGAGGGACAAAGGAGAGGAGGACGGGGGTGCGGGAGGGACAGAGGAGAGGAGGACAGGGGTGCAGGAGGGACAAAGGAGAGGAGGATGGGTGTGCAGGAGGACAGAGGAGCAGCAGGGGGGACAGAGGAGAGGAGGACCAGGGTGCAGGAGGACAAAGGAGCAGCAGGAAGACAGTTGGGAGGAGGACGGGGGTGCAGGAGGGACAGATGAGAGGAGGACAGGGGTGTAGGAGGGACAGAGGAGCAGCAGGAGGGATAGATGAGAGGAGGACGGGTGATCAGGAGGGACAGAGGAGAGGAGGACAGGGGTGCAGGAGGATAGAGGAGCAGCAGGAGGGACAGATGAGAGGAGGACGGAGTGCAGGAGGGACAGAGGAGATGAGGACGGGGGTGCAGGAGGGATAGAGGAGCAGCAGGAGGGACAGATGAGAGGAGAGGAAGGGGTGCAGGAGGGACAGAGGAGAGGAGGACGGGGGCGCAGGACAACAGAGGAGCAGCAGGAGGGACAGATCAGAGGAGGACCAGGGTGCAGAAGGACAGAGGAGCAGCAGGAGGGACAGATGAGAGGAGGACGGGGTGCAGGAGGGACAGAGGAGAGGAGGATGGGGGTGCAGGAGGACAGAGGAGCAGCAGTAGGGACAGAGGAGAGGAGGACAGGGGTGCAGGAGGATAGAGGAGCAGCAGAAGGGACAGAGGAGAGGAGGACGGGGGTGCAGGAGAGACAGATGAGAGGAGGACGGGGGCGCAGGAGGACAGAGGAGCAGCTGGAGGGACAGATCAGAGGAGGACCGGGGTGCAGAAGGACAGAGGAGCAGCAGGAGGGACAGATGAGAGGAGGACAGGGGTGCAGGAGGGACAGAGGAGAGGAGGATGGGGGTGCAGGAGGACAGAGGAGCAGCAGGAGGGACAGAGGAGAGGAGGATTGGGGTGCAGGAGGACAGAGGAGCAGCAGGAGGGACAGAGGAGAGGACGGGGTGCAGGAGAACAGAGGAGCAGCAGGAGGGGCAGAGGAGAGGAGGGCTGGGGTGCAGGAGGGACAGAGGAGAGGAGGATGGGGGCGCAGGAGGACAGACGAGCAGCAGTAGGGACAGAGGAGAGGAGGACAGGGGTGCAGGAGGGACAGAGGAAAGGAGGATGGGGGTGCAGGAGGATAGAGGAGAGGATGGGGGTGCAGGAGAATAGAGGAGCAGCAGGAGGGGCAGAGGAGAGGAGGATGGGGGTGCAGGAGGGACAGAGGAGAGGAGGACGGGGGTGCAGGAGGACAGAGGAGCAGCAGGAGGGCAGAGGAGAGGAGGATAGAGGAGCAGCAGGAGGGACAGAGGAGAGGAGGATGGGGGTGCAGGAGGACAGAGGAGCAGCAGTAGGGACAGAGGAGAGGAGGACAGGGGTGCAGGAGGATAGAGGAGCAGCAGGAGGGACAGAGGAGAGGAGGACGGGGGTGCAGGAGAGACAGATGAGAGGAGGACGGGGGCGCAGGAGGACAGAGGAGCAGCTGGAGGGACAGATCAGAGGAGGACCGGGGTGCAGAAGGACAGAGGAGCAGCAGGAGGGACAGATGAGAGGAGGACAGGGGTGCAGGAGGGACAGAGGAGAGGAGGATGGGGGTGCAGGAGGACAGAGGAGCAGCAGGAGGGACAGAGGAGAGGAGGATTGGGGTGCAGGAGGACAGAGGAGCAGCAGGAGGGACAGAGGAGAGGACGGGGTGCAGGAGAACAGAGGAGCAGCAGGAGGGGCAGAGGAGAGGAAGGCTGGGGTGCAGGAGGGACAGAGGAGAGGAGGATGGGGGCGCAGGAGGACAGACGAGCAGCAGTAGGGACAGAGGAGAGGAGGACAGGGGTGCAGGAGGGACAGAGGAAAGGAGGATGGGGGTGCAGGAGGATAGAGGAGAGGACGGGGGTGCAGGAGAATAGAGGAGCAGCAGGAGGGGCAGAGGAGAGGAGGATGGGGGTGAAGGAGGGACAGAGGAGAGGAGGACGGGGGTGCAGGAGGACAGAGGAGCAGCAGGAGGGGCAGAGGAGAGGAGGATAGAGGAGCAGCAGGAGGGACAGAGGAGAGGAGGATAAGGGTGCAGGAGGAGAGAGGAGCAGCAGGAGGGGCAGAGGAGAGGAGGACGGAGGTGCAAAAGGACAGAAGAGCAGCAGGAGGGACAGGGGAGAGGAGGACAGGGGTGCAGAAGGACAGAGGAGCAGCAGGAGGGACAGAGGAGAGGAGGACAGGGGTGCAGGAGGACAGGAGCAGCAGGAGGGACAGGGGTGCAGGAGGACAGGAGCAGCAGGAGGGACAGAGGAGAGGAGGACGGGGGTGCAGTAGGACAGAGAAGCAGCAGGAGGGACAGAGAAGAGGAGGACGGGGGTGCAGGAGGACTGGGAATGTGGCTGGCGCTGTGTGTGGTGATAATGAAGGCTGTACCATGTGTCTGCCTCCATGCAGCTGCCACCACCTTCCTGTGTTGGCAGGGTCTGGCATGCTGGGAGTTGTAGTTTTCCTGCCTGTCCCAGGATGTTGGGTGCTGGGAGTTGTAGTTCTCCCAGGTGGACTCAGTGTTGTCTTGCCGCCTGTCTGTGGCCTGTCTGTCTCTTCTGGGATGTCCTCAGCTCTGTGCTGTGCACAGACAGTGTACCACCATCTCCCTAGCTCTGAGCTGTGCATAGACAGTGTACTACCATGTCCTCAGCTCCGTGCTGTGCACAGACAGTGTACCACCATGTCCTCAGCTCCGTGCTGTGCACAGACAGTGTACCACCATGTCCTCAGCTCCGTGCTGTTCAGACAGTGTACCACCATGTCCCCAGCTCCCTGTGTGCACAGTGTACCACCATGTCCCCAGCTCCGTGCTGTGCATAGACAGTGTACCACCATGTCCTCAGCTCTGTGCTGTGCACAGACAGTGTACCACCATGTCCTCAGCACTGTGCTGTGCACAGTGTACCACCATGTCCTCAGCTTCGTGCTATGCACAGTGTACCACCATGTCCCCAGCTCAGTGCTGTGCACAGTGTACCACCATGTCCTCAGCTCTGTGCTGTGCACAGACAGTGTACCACCATGTCCTCAGCACTGTGCTGTGCACAGTGTACCACCATGTCCTCAGCTTCGTGCTATGCACAGTGTACCACCATGTCCCCAGCTCAGTGCTGTGCACAATGTACCACCATGTCCTCAGCTCTGTGCTGTGCACAGTGTACCACCATGTCCTCAGCTCTGTGCTGTGCAGTGTACCACCATGTCCTCAGCTCCGTGCTGTGCACAGACAGTGTACCGTACACTGTCTGTGCACAGCACAGAGCTGAGGACATGGTGGTGCACTGTCTGTGCACAGCAAAGAGCTGAGGACATGGTGGTGCACTGTCTGTGCACAGCACGGAGCTGAGGACATGGTGGTGCACTGTCTGTGCACAGCACGGAGCTGAGGACATGGTGGTGCACTGTCTATGCACAGCACGTAGCTGAGGACAAGGTGGCACACTGTGCACAGCACGGAGCTGAGGACATGGTGGTACACTGTCTATGCACAACACAGAGCTGAGGACACGGTGGTGCACAGTCTCCCGCCGCCTTAAAATCGGTCTGTTTCTCATCCAGGAGTCGGACAAGTGACATCCGTTTTTGGTCCATTTGGCAACTGCTGTGCGAGTGTCTGACATTTCTCTCAGATCTGTGTGTAATCTGTTCTTTCCTCAGCAGCTATTACTGCATAATCATTTACAGGAACATGTTACAGTGTTCTCAGTTACAGAATGATAATGTATCCAAAGAAAAAACTTATGCCTCTTGGATGGTCCGTGTGCTGTCTGTGATTTTGTCGGACCCATAGATTTGCATTGGTGAGTCTCGCGCGTGAATCGCAGACTGTCGCAGAATGTTGCGACTTTTTTCTCATCCAGAATCTGGCTGAGAAAAAAGCGTCCAACACTCGACAATCTGCTCTCAGACATTGGTTAACATTGGTCCGAGTGCAATGCGATAAAATCACACGTTGCACTTGTCCGAGTTTCACGCCATTGTGTCCAGACGCCAATTATAAAATCCATATAGTAATTCTACAATGTCTGCTGGACATGGTATGGGGAGGGTTTATGGCTCAGTTAGTACACACCATACTTCATGGTATGGGGAGGGTGTATGGCTCAGTTAGTACACTCCATACTTCATGTTATTAACCAGTTAATGTTCTCTTGTTCACCGCACTGCAGTGTCAAAAGAGGAAGACAGCGAGACAGGCAGCGACATGGCATCAGAGAGCCCCTGACCTCGAAATAGAAGATCCTCAGATCCTGGTATTGTGATAAAATATTAAGAATAATATTTTTTGCACTTATATTACACTGTGAACTCCACAGCACTTTACATACATGATCAACACTGTCCCCATTGGGGCTCACAATGTAAATATCCTGTCAGTATTTCTCTGGAGTGTGGTTGGACAAACCTTTTATATGTACTACATAATGACATGTGGGGGGGAGAAGCTACATGAAGCTTGGGGGGATGGCCGCGACTAGGGGGGAAGATTGTCCGTGATGGGGGGAGTGGCCACAATGGGGGAGGAGGCATGATGGGGAGGGGCTGCAATGGGGGGAGGAGCTGTGATGGCGGGGGGGGCGACCACTGACTGTGCCTAGGGCAGCAGGAACTCCAAATACGGCCCTGTATGGCTCCTCTACCCCAGTCTGCTTCTCTACTTTTTAAGCCTTGCCTTTGACCTCACTCTCAGGCCCTCACACTGGCTAGGCTGGTCAACTGGCTCGGGCCTAGCACAGCTCTGACACACCAGGAAGTCTTCACAGTTCTCTTGGTGACTGCACACTGTAGCTTACTCTGCCCCCAGCACCAGTATATATATGGGATCTTGCTTAAAGGCAGCAATTAGAGCTCCCCCTACTATACTGGGGTGGAAGGAGTTGGGTGTATGTATATTACCTGTTGTTGAAATCCATCCATACCGTAGGTGGTCCTGTGGCTGCCTGTAATAGCAGGGTGCCACATTGACAGTGGTGCCCGACAAGGCACAAAGTCTGTGACAGGTCAGAAGAAGCTTTATGTGCCACGCCCCAGGATATGTGATACTTGGAATCGGGTGTTTTAGTTCATGGGGGATGTCACTGGGGCCTGTGCCCGGTCCCGTGGACCTGGTGGTTGCTTAAAAAGGGGGAAAACAGTCAATGAAAGTAAAATAAAAGTGTTTTGTGATGCCACCTATGGTTTCGGTAATGTTACCGACACTGCGGGACAGTCCTCTCGGGTGATGGTAGAGCAGCAAGATGGTTACTCTTACGGTTAGGATCTCCGGGGCAGTTGTAATAGTTTATGTACAGTCTTTACACAGGGAGGCAGCTTACCACACAGCACAGTCACTTGTCCTTTTCACTGCAGCAAGTATGCGGCTCATCAGGCGTAGGAATTGGATGTTGCAGTACAGTCTATGGAGGGAGCAGAATCATGGGCTGTAATAACAGACACACGCAAGGTTGATGTTTCCGTACCTTTACTGATGTTGATTGCAAGGTTAAGTCCAGGGTAATGTCCGTGTGGACTGGTAGCAGTTCAGGATCTCACACCCGATGAGTTATGAGGCCTCCTTGTTGTGCTGTGCGTGCTTCTGGTCCTAGGCTGCCTGTAGCTAGGCCCTGACCCTCTCCAGTAGTCCTCACTTGAATGGCAGGCTGTGAGAGCTCTGCTGCGAGCACCACTGTATCCATTGCAGTCCCGGACTTTGCTAAGTGGCTGTGGTTCAAGTGCTGCTGTGGCCAGGAGGCATGAGTCCTCCCTGGCCTTCCGGTCTTTACTGCTGGGCTGTTAGATCCCTCACAGTCCTGGACTCCAGTGTCCGGGTTGTCAATAATGCTCCTCTTGGGCGAAGCGGTATGGTTCCACTCCCCTGGCTAACTCACCTTGCCTCTGACCCTCACTCTTGGGTCCCTCACACTGGTCTGTTTCTCTCACTGGCACAGGCCTAGCGCGGCTCCATTCACCAGGTTGTCTTCCTCAGTACTTCTCTGAACTGAACTGCCTAACTCCGCCCCTAGGCTCGAATTTATAGGGGACCTTGACTGAACTCAGAAAGTAGAGCTTCCCCTTCAGGTCTGGAATGGAAGGTGTGGTGCGTGAGCTTACTTGATGTGGAAATCCCTCCCTGCTCCAGGTGTTCCTGTGGCAACCGAACTGTGGGGTGCCACAGATGCAACCACTATGTTCCTGGCAAAATTTCCCGGTCTGGAACATCAACGTGTCTGGTGACTAGCCCAGGGTATGGTATGAGATTCAATGGCTAACACACGATAGGTGCGGGGGTATGGTGCTAGTGAAGGAGGCTCGTAAGTCCCATATAAATGTCTATTAGAATCACTGCACACATACACTTAAGGAGTTTTTTGCTTGTTGGTGAAATTTATTGAAACAAGTGCTCTTATAGTGATTGCGACAGAATGACGTTTCGGTCATTCAAGACCTTGATCACATAAGTCGCCTTGAGCTATGTTGTGGTTCATGAAGGATGTGGTCCTTATGGTCAGTATAGGAACAGCGGGTAAGCCCTTAGTGGTTCTGAACTGAGGGCTGTCCTATCTAATCACTATAAGAGCACTTGTTTCAATAAATTTCACCAACAAGCAAGGTCTGGGAACTTGCTCTCAACCTTATGGAGAGAGCGAAGTAGGTGAGGAGATTGTAAGCCACTTCCCTCCTCTCAGATATATGCATATATGCAAATTTGCACTTCACTAAGGAAGTTGAGAAACTCCCATGCCACATTTAAGCAGCTTCCTCAAAGTCATAATCGCTTTCCTACAAGCTTTTAATATAACTAAGGGATTTGTGCCAGATCAGAACCACAAACTACAGACGCTGCGTTTCGGGGTACCTGCCCCTCATCAGTGTAGTGTGTGGGATATTCTGATCTGGCAGAGTGAGTGGGCTAAGACAAGGTCTGGGAACTTGCTCTCAACCTTATGGAGAGAGCGAAGTAGGTGAGGAGATTGTAAGCCACTTCCCAACAAGCAAAAAAACTCCTTAAGTGTATGTGTGCAGTGATTCTAATAGACATAGCCCAGGGTATGGGGACTCGGGTATCTGGGGCCGCTGCTGCAGTAGGAATGTCACTGGTGGCCTGCCCAGACCCATGGCCTTGGTGGTCAACTAAAAAGGGTGGTTGAAATGGGAATAAATGTTTAGAAGTTTATCGTGACGCCACTTACAGTTTCTGGTGATGTAACACCAGTGCCGATTCAGACCTCCAGAAGGCTATGGTACAACAGCCAAGATGGTACAGCTCCCTGCAGGTAGAGTTGGCCCTCTGGGGCAGGGAAGCACTTGAAGAGATGGAAGTGCTGATGATGGAGATAAGTAAGTTACAGTGCAGCAGTGAATAAGCACAAAGAGACTCTGTCACTTTACCCAGGTACTTTACTGGAACGATGCTGATGGTAGTACAGTTCACAGAAGATAACTGTTGTTAAGTAAGGATAGCCGGCCGGGTAGTCACAGTGGGCTGCAGGATCTCTTGGAGTCTCCCGTGGTATGCTTTCCTTGTTTCTTACCCATGTCCTGCTGCTACTGCCTGTCCAGGAACAGTCTGCTTAGTAGCAGGCCCGATTGGGGTGCTTTCTTAGTATCCCAGCTTCCTGCTCTCTTCTATACTGCACTGGATCTTGACCACGGTGGGTTATCCTGGTGTGACTGGTTTCATTTCTGACAGGGTGTCGGGGCCGGTAGACGAACCCATGACCTCCGGTGTTACGGCTCAGTGGCTGAACTCCCTGGCCGCGTCTTTGGAAACGGCACTCCTGTGTATGGACCAGGATTTCCTCCCTGAGTATGGACGCTCGGGGGGTCCCCTCCTTCAGTCTGGGCTGCCTGTTCTCCCTTTCCAGGCCCCCTCTCTGGAAGTCTCCTTTCTCTCTCTCGGAGGCTACCCGTACTTCGTCTTTCCTCAGTGCAAACTAAAACTCACTGTGTGTCCTCCCTCCTCCCCTGACACCCCTCCCTAGGGTACGGGCCCAAAACCATCTATTTTAGGTGGGTGTACGGGAGTGCTAGGATGGGATCCTCCTGTGTCACCCCAGGGTGTGGGGTACTCGGGTATCAGGCGGCAAAAGGGGTTAACGGTGTCACAGGGAATGGCGGCCACACCTGACCCTGTATCCCGGGGCACTATTCTCTTTAATAGGGGGATTATGTACAAGGGATTATTTACAAAGTTAGTTGTCGTGACGCCAAATTCACAGGGAACAGGGAATGGGAGTAAGCTCACCCCTCCTTCTCAGAAGATCCAGTCAGGTGCTGCAGCTGACGGCCGGCCACCGCCCAAGTCAGGAAATATAATGAAGATAAGCTGGCACCTTCATCCGATGAAAAAGTTTTTACTTTATTATGTAATTCACAACATTAAAATAAAAGCATCTTGGTGGCTGAGCATGCCCCGTCAGACGCGTTTCGATAAAAATCTTTATCAATGACAAAGAGGCAACAGAACAACATACAATATATATACAAAAAACATTACACCTTTATCAATGACAAAGAGGCAACAGAACAACATACAATATATATACAAAAAACATTACACCCCCTTTTTCCTCTGTATTTTTTGCCACTACTTATTCAATCCATTGCCCTTTTTTACATTATACATATGTATATGTTCTTGTATTTTTGCTGCTATCCTTTATGTTGTAATATAAAGTAGTTCCTTTGTATTTTAAAGAACTCCTTTCTTATATTCCATAATGAGACCATTCAAGTCATTGTTTTTCACTTAACCTATTCAGGTGACACTCGTTTGTAATTTCACAGGTGTAATGTTTTTTGTATATATATTGTATGTTGTTCTGTTGCCTCTTTGTCATTGATAAAGATTTTTATCGAAACGCGTCTGACGGGGCATGCTCAGCCACCAAGATGCTTTTATTTTAATGTTGTGAATTACATAATAAAGTAAAAACTTTTTCATCGGATGAAGGTGCCAGCTTATCTTCATTATATTTCTTGTCGTGACGCCACCTGCAGTTCCTGGTGAAGTAGCACCAGCGCCGCCACAGTCCTCCGGAGGTCGGTGGTATTGCGGTTGAGATGTTGTAGTCCTCCGCAGGCAGAACTGGGACATCTGGGGCAGTGTAATGAGGAGGGACAGGTTGGAGTGGAGCTGGGATTGTATAGGGAGAGTTGGAACACTCTATGGAGGATACTGGGAGTGAAAAGGAAGGATACACACACGCAGGAAAGTCTCTTTTACCTTTTACTGTTGTTAAGCAGGTAAGATGATCCAGGGCACTGACGGCTGGACAGGTTGCACAGTGGGTCCCCACAGCAAGTGGGTATAAGGCCTCTGCTATTTTGTAGTGATTGTCTGAAGCACAGCCTGCTTGCAGCCTGACTTGCCTCCTCTCTCTTCCTGACTGTAGTGTCTTCCTCTCCTCCTGTGCGGTCCTGTGCAGTCCTAACTCTCCTCCTGTGTCTGGCTCCCTCTCTTGACTCACAGAGTGGACAAACTGGGTAGCCGAGGCCTCCACGGTGCAACGGGGTTTTCTGTGGTCCTATAGTGTCCCACAGGTGCGGATCCCCAATATCTGGTGTTTCTCCTGGGATAAAAAACTCCCTCACGTTCCATGCTCCCTTGCGATTCTCTGCTCCTAGCCTTCAGTCCCACTTAGGCTGGCGGGACTCTGAAGGGCCACTCCGGGTACTAATGTACCATGCGTTTTTGCATGCGATTTTGATGGCAGCTCCTCACATAAGTGCAAAAACGCATGCCAAAAACGCATGCCACTTTAGGCATGCGTTTTTGCTATTAAGGCATGCATTTTTGTTATTAGGGCATGCGTTTTTTGCATGGGGGCCTATGGGTGCGTTTTTACATGCGTTTTTAAAAACGCAGGTCTCCAAAAAAGTTGTACCAATTTCAAAATTCTTAAATAAATCAATTTGATAATACACCTAATGTTCCACAACTATTACTTTATTTCAAATCCAAAAAGCACTGCCACTAATTACATTTTTTACTAGAATTCACAGGTTGAATAATCTCATTAGTTAATTTAAAAAATCCTGTGGACTTGTATTAAATGTAGGTATTGTTGAGTTTAGATTGTGTTATGCTGCCACCTACTGGACATATAAAAGAATGCTTAACTTTGGTTTTTACATTCTATTATTCTTTACTGCCCATACACTTTATGGTTTATAAGAATATTACCATATTTTTTCCCTTTTTCCCCATCATTCCCAATATGACAGAGTAAGGCCAGGGCCACACTTGGGTCTGCAATCCAGTTACTGGATCCAGTTTTTGACATGTTGAAATCTTGAAAACCGGATCCGGTAATGCCCCCCTAGACTCCAATGCAAAAACCGGATTGCAACAGTGCAATCCGTTTACCGTTTTGGGTTTTTGAGCAATTCATTTTAAATAGGGTCTGCAACGTTTTTTGGTGCATTTTCAAGAAAAGCATGCCATTTTTTAACATGGGGGTCTATTCGAAACGCATGTGTAAACGCATGATACATATAGGTGCCATGCATTAATGGATCCGGTACTGGATCCAGTAAAAATGCCTCAAAAATGGCACTGTGAAAAACTGGATGCAGTAATGCATCCAGTAAACGGATGCATCTCCCAAGTGTGGCCCTAGCCTAAGTCAGTCAATGTTGTGCATTTTGCAACAGAATTACACCAATTCAGACATAACAGGCCTAGAGATGATCAGATGGGACAGAACACAGATTCACTGATTTATGTGGATGTCACCAGAAAATTTGATGCACAAAGAAGTTAGGCTAGGGCCACACTTGGGAGCCTGCATCTAGTAACTGGATGCATTACTAGATACAGTTTTTCCCCTTGCCATTGTTGAGGCATTTTTACCTGATCCGGTACCTGATGGTACCTATATGTACCATCTGGTACCAGATCCGTTTCCCATAGGGTCCCATGTTAAAAAAAGTATCAGGTTTTGATCAAACACTAAAAAACATTGCAGACCCTATTAATTCCACCATCCCCACTTTTATTGTTACTTCCCTGAACCCTACTTGGTAGTCCATTAACAGCATATATAGTAAGGTCCGGGTCTGGGTAGGTAAGCTCAGAATCGGTCAAAATCTTTTGTAAAGGATATGCGGGATCATTGTCACCTGCGAACCAGTGTCCTGTAGTGCAGATGTGGGAATGCCATCTAGTACGATAGATAGGATTGGCCATCCTCCCACACAGGGGCGGAACTACGCTGGTGCAGCCGATGCAGCTGCACCAGGGCCCGCCCGGTTAGGGGGCCCTTCAAGCCGCGGGAGAGCCGCCATCACCAGGAGGGAGACGCGGGCTCTCAGCGCGGCTCTCCCAGCTGACCCCCACAAGCCGCGGGAGAGCCGCCGTCACCAGGAGGGAGAGCGCGGCTCTCCCAGCCGACCCACAAGCCACGGGAGAGCCGCCGTCACCATGAGGGAGAGCGCGGCAGGACCAGGCGGTAGAGAAGCGGTAAGAGCACGAGCACCAGCAAACCATCCCCCCCCCCCCATCCACACCTGCACCAGGCCCCCGGGTGACGGTCCCCCCTGCTCCACATATCTATCGCGCCAATCAGACGGCCTGGTCATCTTATTCCTGGGTTGGCACCGGCCCAAGGGTTGCTGTTTAAAGTACATGACTGCAAAGTGGCCACCTCATTGCAACGGCGGCAGATGGTTTGTCCTGATGAGTCGTAGTGGTCACTGGTTCTTCCTCTGACGATGGGTCCTCCTTCCTCATATCCATGGGACATCCTCAAGACTACGCCAGCTGAATCCTTCTGACGACCTGGCTCCAGTTTGAGCTGCATGGCCTTTAAGATCATGGCCACATCCTTGCTTAGCTGCTGCACCTGGGAGTGCAAGCTATCAGAAGCACCAGGTGTTACAGTCTGTCCACTATTCTCTGCTGTGGTTAAGGAAGAGGGCTCCACCTCCAGGGGATAGGTGACAGTTTGCTGCAGCTGAGGTGCGGGGTCTGGGGTCACAGGGGTTTGTAGAGCTCTAATGGCCCAGTCCTTCAGGGTTACAAAGCCTGCATCTGGATGTTCTAGGGCCCACAGGCGCAACTACGTACACTGGATTGGTGACTGTAACCCCTGCAAAAACTGTTCAGTCAGCATATTATCCTCCTCCCGCACACTCTCAGGGTCTACCTGCTTTAAGGCTCACAGTGCCTCCTCGGGGTTCGAGGCATAGTCCCGTATGCTATCCTGCGGCCTCTGTCTGCAATGGTAAAACCTCATTCTCAACTCAGCCTCAGTGCGGGTTTCAAAGGCGATTTTTAGGTTAGTAAATCTTTGGGTTTCTGATTCTTTATCTGTGTCTGGCCAGGACTCGACCTCACGCTCTGCTGCCCCCAGTTATCTGTCCTAGCACAACAAACCTCTTTGCTTGCCAGTCATTGCATACATGTCCAACACATTGCATATGTTTTTCCTAAACCCAGCCAGGGCATCTGGTTTGCCATCATATTGTTGTAGCTAAAGCTGCTCCCGGGACATACAGCAGAGAAATCAGCATGATCGGTGCCACTTTTCCAGGTGCTGCGGCTCCTCCACCGGCTGAGGTCCCAGCCTGCGCTCCATCTCGTGGTAAATTTGGATTAGTTACCATGGCATGTGTATCCCTTTGTGCATCCATTATCGTTTCCCCCCTAGTTAACTTCAGCCAGTCTCTCAAAAAGAAAAGCAGTCGGCGGCTCCTCAGGCAGGAAATCGAGAGCTGGGTATTTCTGGATCGGGCCATTGTGCTTCGTCGGCTTTCGGCAGAGCGTAGGGTGGGGCCTGTCTTGGCACCTTTTCTGCAGTTACGCCCCTTTATGCCCGCACTCCGTGTGGTTCAGTTATGGCGGCCCAATTTAACAGTTCAACACACGGCACACAGTACCCATTGGTAACAGGCAAAGGATACTATTCGTGATGCCAGAAAACTGACCCGCCCCATGGCCGTGGGGTACCCGGTCCCGGGCGTTTAGTTCACTGGAGATGTCACTGGGGCTTGTTGCCTGGTCCCGTGGCCCTGGTGGTCGCTTAAAAAGGGGGAAGACAGTCAATAAAAATAAATTAAGTGTTTCGTGATGCCACCTACGGTTCCGGTAATGTTACCGGCGCTGCGGGATAGCTCTCCGGGGTGATGGTGGAGCAGCAAGATGGTTATGCCTCCCGTAGGGGGAGTGGAGTCCCCAGGGCAGTTGTGAATGTTTTAGTTTATGTACAGTCTTTACTCAGGGAGGCAGCTTACCACACAGCACAGTCAATTGTCCTTTTCACTACAGCAAGTGTGTGGCTCATCAGGTGAGGGAATTGCAGGACAGTTTATGGAGGGAGCAGGATCAAGGGCCATAATAACAGACACACTCGAGGTTGATGTTTCTGTACCTTTTACTGATGTTGCAGGTATAGTCCAGTCTACAGTTTTAATGGTACGGGTCTGGGTGGTCTGGGAACAGTTCAGGATCTCCACACTTGTTGAGTATGAGACCTCCTTGTTGCGCTGTGTGCGTTTCTGGTCCCAACTGTCTGAAGCTAAGCCCTGACCCTCTCTTATCGTCCTCACTTGTATGGCAGGCTGTGAGAGCTCTGCTGCGGGCACCGCTGTATCCACTGTGGTCCCGGGCTCTGCTAAGTGGCTTGCCTCAAGTGCTGCTGTGGCCAGGAGACCTGGAGTCTCCCTGGCCTCCGGTCTTTACTGCTGGGCTAACAGGTCCCTTGCAGTCACGGACTGGTTTCAGGCACTGTTCCTTTGGGGTGACCCGGATGGCTCCACTCCCCCTGCTACTACTATCCATTGCCTCCGACCTTGCTCTAGGGCCCCTCAGGTTAGTAGTGCTCACTGGTACAGGCTTACCTGATGTGGAGATCCTTCTCTGTCGCAGGTGCATCTGTGGCAACCAAACCCTGGGGTGCCACATACAGAAGAGACAATCCTCAGCGATTCTGTAGTTCTAACTAGCTTTCCCTCACTGTCAACATAGATGGTGATCAATCACATCTCTGTTAGTCACAATGCATGACTTCTCCTTGAACACACCATTCAGCACCAGTCTCTGGAAGCTCTACACACCGCTGCAGCTAGGCACATCTCCTCTTCTTGGGCAACAGCTTGATATCAGGAGCACGAGTCACCTCAGCAATGGCTTCCTCCTTCTTCCCCGCAGCTTCACTCTCCGTCCCCTCAGTTTCCCTGCTTTTTTTGTCACAGAATCCCGGGCCTTTTCTCTTCTTAATCTTTGGTGACCCTAGTGACCAGACTGAGTCATTGCAGGGGAAACATTTACCAGTGATAAGAACTTATTAAGGCTACTTTCACATTACGATTTTGAGGGAGCCGATGCTGTCCGATATAAATCGGACAGCATCGGCTCCCTCTGATGCCTGGAATCGGGTGCCAAATAGGCACCCGATTCCGGCATAAAATCACTCCCTGCGGGGTGAAAAAAAGAAAAAAAAAAAGGTTATTCTCACCTCCCCCCGAGCCCCCGCCGTCTTCCGCCATCTTCTTTGAGGCTCCTGTGGCTCCCGCAGGCTGCCGGTGTCAGCAGAGCGCTTCCTCTGCTGTTCAGGACCTGCGGTGATGTCACAGTCACGTGACCGCGGGTTCACCATGGTAAACCGCGGTTCACATGACTGTGACATCACCGCAGGTCCTATACAGCAGAGGAAGCGCTCTGCTGACACCGGCAGCCTGCGGGAGCCACCGGGAGCCTCAAAGAAGATGGCGGAAGACGGCGGGGGCTCGGGGGGAGGTGAGAATAAACTTTTTTTTTTTTTTTTTAACCCTTATGCTCCTAGTTAGGAGCAGTTTTACTGTACTGAGCATGCTCAGTCAGTAAAACGGGGTCCGAGGAGACATCAGATGTTTCCTCGGACCCTTCTCCATAGGGCCCCATGTTATAAGGATCGGGTCAGATCGGATGTGCACTAAATGCCATCCGATTTGGTCCGATCCGAATCTGTCAGATTTTATTTTCGGTGCAAAAATAGGAGCAAGCTCCGATTTTTGCACCGATAATAAAATCGGACAGAATCGGATCGGACCAAATCGGATGGCATTTAGTGCACATTCGATTCGAGTCCGATGCCCATAGGGATGCATGGGGTCCAAATTCGGATCCGATGCTGTCCGATTTTCATCGGACAGCATCGGATTTAGAAAAATCGTTATGTGAAAGCAGCCTAATTGTTGTGAGGTAGCACCCGGGGAACCCGCTTGCATCATGACAAAACACGTGTTTATAATTTAACCAATGTCTACCCGTTTTTTTTTCACATATAATAACATAACCTGGGTAGGCATGTTTGACACACTGCACAGTGATTATAAACACTTTACATAAATACACCATACATTTACATATAACATTACAAAACACTTATTCCACATAACGTCTTATAGTAACCCGGGACTGTAACCATCTCTCTGTCCCCATTAGAGCTCTAACAACCACCCCCGTGGTGGCTACGGCCTCCGGCCTATCTACACTTTCCATATACATTTAACCGGACATAAGTTACTATTAGGGATGGGCGAGTCTACTCGCTAGGACTTGTTACTCGGCGAGTAGTAAGGGACTCGCAGGACTCGGTACTCTGCGAGTTTCCCAGCGATTACTCGCACAGTAACGAGTCCCATGCAAGTCAATGGCAATCCTAGTTTTGTCAGAGTTTACTTTTTCTCACTCGCTAGACTCGCTATATCACATCGCTATGTAGCTTGAATCTCCCCAAATCGTTTAAAACAATCACACCGCTTCACGGATACCTGCTGTCAGCAGCGAGTCTGGAGTCTGAGCGAGTCTGAGCGAGTCTGAGCGAGTCTAGCGATTCTGAGCGAGTCTACGAAAACGAGTCCTGTATTCTGTATTCGGGACTCGCAATACAGAATCTGTTATGTTCCGACAAAGCTTCTGAGACAGCCTAGCGTGTTAGGTCAGAAAACTTGTGAAGATGGACAAGCATGTTAGCCAATCATATTCAGTAATGCCACAGCCATGTTGGTTGTGGCAGGACTATGATTGGCTTCTGTCCATCGTGATGCCTATGTCATGTATGAGAGGCGAGGCTGTATATAAGCCTTGCCATCGCCATTTCCTCCAATTCCTGTGACGATCTGAGCCTAGTGTAGGGTGAGGTAGATGCTGGAGCAGATCATAGGGAGTGTCAGTCAGTGTAGGGAAACTTCAAGATACCTTATATTTAACCCAAACAGCTCTTCTGAGAGCTACCAGGAGGACAGAGGAGTACTGTGTAGAGGACTGTAGGCAGGCAGGCAGGCAGGAGGAGCAGCCTTACAGTGCACACATGACCGACCTCATAGCTTAGCTTACTCACTCAACTTTCCTAATAGCTGAAGTCAGAGGCTTAGGGTACTTTCACACTAGCGTTTATTTGAAATCGCGGCAGATGCGGTGAAAAAAACGCATCTGCCGCGATTACCGCATACCGGCTGCACTTGCGGCACGGTTGCGGCACAGTTGCGGCAGCGCCATACAATGTATAGGCGGGCTTGCGGCAGGTGCGGCAAGTGCGGTTTTGGCACTTGCAGCAGGTGCGGCCGCGAAAAAACTGCGGCTGACGGCGTTTTTTTTCGCCGCCGCACCTGCCGCAAGTGCCAAAACCGCACTTGCCACACCTGCCGCAAGCCCGCCTATACATTGTATGGGGCTTGCCGCAGCCGTGCCGCAAGTGCAGCCGGTATGCGGTAATTGTGGCAGATGCGTTTTTTTCACCGCATCTGCCGCGATTTCAAATAAACGCTAGTGTGAAAGTACCCTTAGCTGAGGTACTATTTCTTATTTTTTTGGGTCATAATAACCCCTTCAGCTTTATTTTCTCTGTGGCAGACCAGTGCGTTGCTGCTCTCCTACTTGCAAATAAGACAAACACATGCGAGTTTGGCCTCGGACACAGCAGCAAAAAACTGTTGCGAGTGGGGTTTCCAAAACGGCAATGCGAGCGCTTTCCGAGACACATCTGCGATTTGTAAATTGCACATTACTCGCTATTACTCGCTTCCCCATTCATTAACATTGGACTCGCTAGACTCGCAACGAGTAGCGAATCCCGGGCTCGGACTCGCTAGAGTCAAGCGATTCCGAGTAATTTAGGACTCGTCCATCACTAGTTACTATCTATATGTATCAACGGGCCCTGTGGGTCCCAATGGCGGAACCAGCCGCCTGGCTTTACTTCCCCAGCTCCACACTACCCCAGAATACAGGCACCAGCCTGACCGGGTTCTTACGCACTGCAGGTGATCCATCATAAAACATCCATGGATCACACGCATACTTCCACACGCTCACAGCCCATCATAACATAAACATCCAGGACTGTGGCTCTTCTGGGTCCATCACAGGGATTGGCAAACCTTAGTACCCGGGAAACTCATCCGTTACTTTCTATAGGAGCCCTATTAACCCCTGTGTCTGGCCACAGGCTCACCCACACCATTAGAGGCCGTGGTTGAGGGACAGGTACCCGCTGCAAGCAGCCGGCCAAGCATCCCTCTCGTCCCACAGGGACGGAACGCCTCCAATACCATCCACTCCAGCTGGGTCTCTCCCACAGTCACCGTACATGGCCTTTCTACCTAAGCCATAACATACATATACAGTTAAACAGGTCCCTCACTGACTATCTAGTCGGACCTCAGGGCAGCTATGCCCGCCTGGCACATTTCACGCACCAGGTGCACAGTTCACACAAGCATTCGGGAACTGCTTTCTTACCGGGCACGGATCCGGGTCTCGCTGCCTGGGTCACGGGTCCACCAAGCGTCCCCAAGGCCTCCTTTCCCGGACTTGTCTCAACCACACGCCCGGACCAGTCTCCACCTGGGTCAGCCCAGCTTCCCCACTCCAGGAGCTGTAACAACACCGGTCCTGGCAACCGATATGGAGCTAGCATGCTCCCTTCACCATCTCTCAACATGGCGGTATGGACTCTCACTCAGTCCCTCACACAGACTGGATCTTTCTTTCTCTTTGGACTCAGGCTGACTGATCTCAGAAGTCTGTCCCCCTCAGGTCTGAGCTGATCTCACACAAGGCTGTGTCCCGATCACTCAGCTGGCAGGCTCTTATCGTACCTGCCACCCCCACACTGACTCATCCAGCTGGGCTGCTGTTAATCAGGACACACCCACCTGACACACCCACCTGGGCTGTCAGCAATCAGCACCCATTCCTTTCCTCACTGCCTCATCGATCTCAGGAGTCACTCACAGCCGCTCATTAGGCTCATGAATGTATCAGATCTACAGCAGTCACTCTCCCATTTAACACCTTGTGTTCCGGGTAGGTTCACACAGCATCATCACAGGAAAACCGGCCAGTGTGAACAGGATCATACCCTGATCCTGCATGTGATGCACCCCAAACATGGGGACCATGCCGGCGGTGGCTCACATTGTATATAACTCGTTATTAAGAACACATGTTAACTTGCTTACACTCAACCCACTTACAATTTGGCATCATGACAAATGGTCTCTCACAACTCATACATAACACGTACTTTTCTGGCTTGTATTGTATCGGAGAACACCAGCTGTGCTCCTTCAGACCTCCACAAACCAGTATCTGCCGGGATTGATGGGGTATTCACCACATCTGGTGAAATAGTCATATCGCCTAAATTTAGTGTACTTGTTCTTGTCTCCCTTATCCTCATGTAAAGCGCCATGGAACCTAATGGCGCTATATAAATAATAATAATAATAAAATAATCAAAAGCGGTATCCAGGAGCTCCACCTCGAAGTCATTCCAACAGTTGCATTTAACGTTGCTCAGCAGAACCGCCGTAGGCAGTGCAGGCAACTCAGGGGAACGGGTGGGTGTGTTGGACATACACCTTTTTATCCAGTTACGGTGCATTGTGCGATGGGGTCCAACACACCCTTCAGGGACCATTATGTACACACTCCCCCCTGGAAATACTCTTTCCACTACGGTGTAGGGTGTCTCCTCCCACCTGTCACTCAATTTCCCTCCCAGACGCGTGACTCTCACTAGCACCTTTTCACCCACCCAGAATTCATCCATGTGCATCGGTCCCCGATCTCAGTGAGGATGATCCTGCACATGGTCTTTCAGTATCTGGTGGATTTCCTTTGGCGATGATCCTGGACCAACTCACTGGCTGTACGATACCCTGTCTCAGCAGGTACTGTGAAGCCAGCTCTTTGATCTCTCGCCCAGGCCGTCCGAACATCATTGCGTAAGGAGTGAACCCTGTGGTGTTATGGACCCTATTTTTGTAGGCCCACAGAAGTTCTGGTATGAACTCAGGCCATCGCTCCTTTTGCCTCTGCTCCAGTGTTCGCAGCATCTGGAGCAAAGTTCGGTTGAACCGTTCACAGGCCCCGTTTCCCTGTGGATGATAAGGTGTTGTCCGTGATTGCTGAATCCCAAAGATCTGCAACAACTCCGTCATGAGCCGACCTTGGAAGCAAGCACCTTGATTCGAATGTATCCTTTGATGACACCCATAGACCTGGACAAAGTGCTTACAAATTGCCACTGCTGCGGACCTAGAAGTCTGATCTTTAGTGGGGGTTGAGACAGCAAATTTAGCAAAGTGACCAGTCATGACCAGACATGAATGATGGGCACTTCTGACATACCTGATTGACAAATAATCCACCATGAGCACTTACAATGAAACAGACGTCACGATTGTCTTAACAGGGGCCTTCTGTTCTGGGGACGTATTCAATTCACAAGGCCGGCACTTACTACACCCCTCTGTCACAACTTCTTTCCACGACTCCCAAACTGTAAAGACTTCCATGAGTGTACAGGGTGAATGGTTCGGTCAAAGCGAGTGTACGCCAACAACAGGGCCTGTACCAGGGCGGTCCAGATCTGATCAAATGCCTGTTGTTGTCGGTCTGTCCACCGATCGGCTGATTCTTGGTCCCTTGTGCCGTCCCTCTCAGTAGCTCTTTCAGGGCTTCAGGCCACGTTAGCAAAATCTTTCACAAACCGACAGTAGTATCCAGCTAACCCAAGGAATGCACCTACTTCTCTTATGGTCTTGGGACTGGGCTACTCTTGAATGGCCTCAAATTTGCTCGTCTCTGGCTACACACCCTCAGCTGACATGATATCACCAGATACTTGATCTGCGTTTCGAACAAGTGACACTTCTTTGGCTTGATCTTAAGCCCATTTTCTCTCAGTCGTGCAACACTTGCCGGAGCTTCTTCAGGTGATCATCTAATGAATCCCCAAAGATAATCATGTTGTCCAAATAGATCAACACGGACTCAATACTGTAGTCGCCCAAGCATTACTCCATTAGCCGCTGGAATGTCCCTGGAACATTAGTCAGTCTGAAGGACATTGGTTGAACTCATACAGTCCCATTGGCAAGATGAATGCTGTCTTCTGTCAATCGGAGCCGCCATGGACACCTGCTAGTAGCTGCTGGTTAAGTCGAGGGTGGAAAAGTATTTTGCCTTTCCCAAGGCAGACCAGGATTCTTCAATCTGGGGTAGTGGATAAGAGTCTCATACTGTATGCGCATTCAGCTTACGTAGTCAACACTAAACCGTATGGATCCACGCTTTTTCCGAACCAACACAACCGGTGAGGCCCAAGAACTTTGACTCGGCCGGATCACTCCCTTATCCAGTATCTGCACTAGCATCCCTATGACCTCCTGATAGACTCAGTGGGATCTGGCAAAACCTCTCCCAAATTGGGGGTTGTTTCCGTGGGTATCTCGTGCTCCACAGCCTTTGTGCAACCAAAATCTTCATCACCCCTGGAGAAAGCCTGGTACTCTCACAGTGCGGCCTCCAGTCTGAACGCCTGCTCGGAAGTCAACTGCGACTCTTCCACTCCCATGATCTCCATGATCTTGCTGCCATTCCACGCGATGTAGGAGATTCATCAATTGCCGTCTGCATCGACAGGGTCCAGGCAGTTTGGCGGACTGCCCTCAGGGTAAACTGATTTTTGGGCATGACTCCTTCGCTGCACACATATATATCAGCCAGCTTCATGCCCACTGCCAGGGTCACCTCGAGATTCTGCAGATTCAAACATCTCACTGGCACGCTTCCATCTTGCACAGTGGCCACTGTTCGGGCTATCATCGGGCTACCCGTGTCTTCGGACCATCCCACTGGTTCCAGAATCACCTCCACACCATTCAGTTTTTGATGTGTCCCTACCAGCATAAACACAAGTTTCTCTTGACCCGGGGTGATCACAACAGCAGCCCCAAGCAGGACATACACTGCTCCAACCGCTATTCCTTCTGCCAAGCTCTTCCAAATGCCACACGAGCAAACCACCTGCTGCAGGGCCCTCTGAGATGCTTTGTGTGGTGTCGCCCATTTCCAATACCCTGGGTCTCCATGTTAAACAGAAAGGAGCCCAGCTGTTTCAGGATATTTATGCCCAAGAACATCGGCAGATTCGGCCTCACCTGTGTATTCACAAGCACTACTACTTTAGTCCCCCAACTCCTGGAAACACAGGTGTACTGTCATCCATGCAATGCCCACCACTGGAATTTCTTCATTATCGGAGGCCTTCAGCCTTAACAGATGTCCCGACTCTGGATTAACAGTCTCTTCGAAGTGCGCCTGAAAAAATATCATCAGCATAGTCGTAACCTCGGATACGGTATCCACCAAGCACACCACCTTCTTCCCTGCAAAATGCACCTCCAGAATGGGACTCTCTGCAATCAGATCTTTGGAACAGCCATTAGGTGTGGATTTTAGTTCCTGCCTCACCGTATGCCCAACTTCAGAGAGGGCCTCTCTTTTACCGAGGCCTGGAACTTCAGCGGGTATGCCCTTCTGACAAACTCACTGCATATGACCGAGTTCTCGGCATCACCAACATTGCAGTAAATCTTTTTATTAATTTTCCAAAATATAGAAATACAAAGATGACAGGATAAACAATAAATTCACAGTTATCGAGTCCAGGGTATGAAAAACACAAATGTCACCGCCAGGCAGTAAGTACTGTAAACATTGCAGTAGGTCACGAGGCCCACAGCGCCTCCCAGATGGTATAGTCCGCGAGCTATCAGCCGCAGATGAAATATAGGCTCTCGGCAGCTCGGTCAGTGAAGCCACCTAACTCTGCGGTGGTCTTTAGCAATAGTACCCTGGACAAAGGGAAAAAAAAAGAAGAAAGGGGGAAGAAAAGAAAGAAAAGGGTGGGAGGGGCAGGGAAGAAGGGATAACTAGAACCAGGAAAGGATGCGAAGCTAGGAGAAAAAGGGAGGGGAAGAGTGGGGAAGAGGGAGAGATCCGAACTATGGGGCCAGGAGGGGGCAGAGGGCCGCAGCAACCAGGTCTTAAAACTCGGGCTCTCTTTAAATGAATGCCATAAAACCATGTGCGGCCCTGATCAGATCCAATCGCAAGATCATCTGCCATCAGTGATTCTATGTGGTTCAGTTTATCCATCTCAGTCTCCCACTCTAGCATAGTGGGGGCCTCGGACGACCTCCAATGTCGAGGTATGACCACCCTGGCTGCCAGCAGGCAAAAACGCAGAATCCCCTTTCGCACGGAAGACACAGATGTGGGTATTAGAGACAATAAGGCCATCTGGGGGGTCGGTACATAGTATATCCCAGACATCAGGTGGAAGGCCCCGAAGACTGAGCACCAAAAAGGCTGGAGGAGACCACAAGACCACCAAATATGGAGCATGGATCCCCTCTCACTCCCACATCTTCAACAGGTGTCCGGGATTCCGGGGTCAATTCTGTGGAGGGGGCACATCGATACCATCGCATCAGAATCCTGTAGTTACGTTCCTGGGCAGAGCAGGAGACCATTATCTTATGAGTGAGCGTAAAAATTTTCCGACGGTCCAAGTCAGAAAATGTGGTCTGAAAATCCTCCTCCCAAGCCTGCAGGTAGCCGAGGGGACCAGAGTCCCGACCACTCAGGATCAGGGCACACAACAGGGATACTGCGTGAGCAGGACCTTCAGTCAAGAGCATCAGAGTCTCAAATGGTGTTGGAACCCCCATGGGAGTCCCCGAAAGGAAATCCCGCAATTGAACAAATTCCATCCAGGGGAGCACAGCTCCGCCAGTCTGGTCTCAGAGCACCTCCACGCCAGAGAGCCCCGCAAGCCTAGTCACAACCTTCCCAGGCATACCCGATCGCGTGCCGACCAACACAAAAAGGTCGATCTAGTCAGTGCAGGAGGGAACGTAGGGTTGGTGAACAGAGGACTCAGTCTACCCGGGGTAGAAGTCAGGTATAGTTTTGGTTGATGCTATCCCAATGTCGCAAAACCGTCAGGGTGAGCGGGGACAGTGGCGTCATGGGGGGTCAGGAGGTCCTGTCCAGCCAGGGCAAGAAGTACAGGGGTGTGGGGGAGAGAATGTCTTCCAGAGCCAACCATTGTTTATGGACTGTGTTGTATCTCCAGTCCACCAATCTGGAGAGCAAGACCGCGTGGTAATATTTCTTAAAATCAGGGAACCCCGCCCCTCCCCTATCCTTTGGCCGTGTCAAGACCGAGAACCTAGTCCTAGGTCTTTTAGCTCCCCAAACAAAGGCGTTAATAGCCGATTGCAAGCGTTGAAAGAAACTATCCGGGATAGCTATTGGGGTGGTTTGGAAAAATATAAATACCGGGGCAATACATCCATTTTAATGACACTCATTCGCCCAAACCAGGACAGCTGAGGTCTATTATATTTCGCCAGGTCCAAGATCGTCCTCCTCAAAAGTGGAGCATAGTTCAGCTCATATAAATCATTCAAGTCTGCTGAGAGCAAGACCACTAGGTACTTCCATGCAGAAGGCTTCCACCTGAAGGAGAAGGACTCCTGGAGCCGCGATTACTAAGGCACCAGGCAGGAGATGTTAAGCGCCTCCGTCTTAGTGTAATTAACCTTGAAGTTTGAGACCTCTCCAAACCTCAGAAATTCCCTAATGAGTACTGGGAAGGCTATTAGGGGGTGGTAACATATAGAAGCAGGTCATCTGCATATAATGAGAGTTTGAATTCATGCTGCCCGATCCGCACACCTTCAATATCGGGCGAGGCGTGGAGTGCTACCGCCAGGTGCTCCATGGCAATAACATAAAGGAGAGGGGACAAAGGGCAGCCCTCCTGGTGCCATTGCGTATCGAGAAAGGGGTCGAGAGAACACCATTTATTTTAAGGTCTCTGTACAGAGCGAGGATTTTTCCCAGCAAACCGGCCCCCAGCCCCAATTGCTCTAAAGAAGCCTGAAAGAAAGGCCAACCCAGGCGATCAAACGCCTTCTCTGCGTCAATGGATAGCAAGCAGGCCGGGATCTTACCTGTGCGCATGTAGAAGGCAAGGAGCAAGGTCTTAACCGTATTGGCCCTAGCCTCTCTGTGCTGCACAAAGCCCACCTGATCATTATGTATAGCCTTCGTGAGAGCCGGTCCCAGCCTGCTCGCCACGATCTTTGCAAATTTTTTTACGTCGACATTAATGAGGGATATGGGTCTGTAATTGGTGCATAATCCGGTGTCCTTATCTGGCTTAGGGATTACCACTATCGTGGCCATTAGCGTCTGAGGGGCAAAGGGGCAGGTTGCCGAGATGGAATTAAATAATTTAGTTAGGAAAGGTGACAGTGAGTCCCCAAATAGCTTACAAAAATGTGCCGGAAAGCCGTCTGGCCCAGGGCTCTTGCCATTCGCCATAGACTTAATAGTGTCTGAGATCTCCGTCTCCGTCAAGGGACTGTCCAACGCCTCCGCCTCAACCTCCGTCAAAGGAGGGAGCGGCGTCTCCTGAATATAGTCCTATACTCTCACTGGGAACTCCTCGTCGGGCATGTCCGCAAGTGGGCCTCTAAGATATATATAGGGAGTCGTAGTAGTGTCTAAAGGAGTCCACTATCTCCTCGGGAGAATGAACCGCAACACCAGCGCCTGAGTTTATACTAGGAACATATTGGTGGGGGCCCGAGGATGTAGGAATCTCGCAAGGGCCCTCCCCGGTTTGTCAGAGTATTCATATAAGTAGCGGCGGAAACGGTCTCTCAGCCTCGCTAACGTGGTGTCAAGCAACCCAGTCAGATCTGTCCTGGCCTGAAGGAGGTAACCATCACCTGCACGTCTCTCGTTTGTTTATGAGCAGTCTCTAGGGTCTGGATCCGAGTCAACAGGTGATAGCTTCATTTTTGAGTTACTTCAGACGGGCTCCTTGCTGAATGAGCACTCCCCTAATAACTCCCTTCAACGCCTCCCAATGATAGGGAAGAGCCGTAGGGTCAGCACTGAGATGGCTGTCCGTACCGCCTCCAGGCAAGAAGGGTCTTTCAGAAGGCCCGGATTCAGGGACCAGGCATCACCAACATTGGACCAGTCTTCTTGTCCTACCTCTGGATGGCTCAGGTCTCAATGCAGTCGATGCTTACCCTGGGGTATAGGATGACTAACCATATAGGGAAGTAGAGGGGTTTGTCGGTGCTGAGCATATCGGAAGCGTTTCTCGAACCCGCATTTGCTGCGCCTGTTCCACCAGGTTTTCCACGGTTCTCTGTAGAGCCGCCAGCTGTGCCTGAACAGGGTCTGGTCCCGGCCCACTTGTTTCAGCCACTTGCAGGTTACTCCACTGCAGAGCAGGCTTCACTTCTAAGGTCCATGCTACCACCTCTTCCTGTATTTCAGAATAGGTGATGTCAAGAGTACTCTGCGCTTTCAGCAACAACTTGCTCCATAGCACCTTACTCCATATCTCCTCAATGAACTGATCCCGAAAAATGTTGTCGACCTCGGCTTTAGTGTCTACGGTCACAGGCGACTTATTTTTGATCTCCTAATGCAGTTCCTCCAATGCCATGGCATACTGAATCATGCTTTCTCCGTCTCTCTGAGTCCGGGCGAAGAACTGTACTCGCAGTTGCCCTGCCACCGTCACATGATCAAATGCTTTCTCTAATGGTACCTTTACACGTTGCCACAGGAAGGGAGAAACCGCCAGGCATCGGACACAATTGTGCCTGTTGCCATGAAAACACCACGAAGTGGCGGCGTGTAATTCAGGAATTTCCTTCATGTAAACAGCAGAAAGAGACATGACATATAAGAAAGTATGGGAGCACACCTGTAATACTACAAAATATATACAAAATTTTATTGGAACAGTGTACAGACAAAAGGAAGTTAAAACCATTTAAAATTGGTAATGAAACCAGACAAGGGCACCATTATATATGACAAATGTCAGATCAAACAAATTAATTGCAGCAATTTATACATCAGCATAAGACAGTCAAAAGTAAATAAATAAATCAGGACCCAGCACGGCTCAGAATTTAATGTATAGGAAGCATAGGAGGTCACTCCATAGGTCAGGGGATCAAACAATCTGGAAGTGAGAGTGTATCACTCCAGTTGTTAGCAGTATAGTCTCTCTGAGCTTTACAATAAAAAGGGAAATGGAGCGCACATAGAGTAATTTCCTTTTGTACAATTATCCTCAGTGCCCCCCTTTAGTGGAAGGACTCACCTGATTTGGTTGTGCAAGTCACAACCAACTAACTCCGCTCTCTGTTATGGTCGCAGCAGGTGCCCAGCAAAAGTAAGGATCCAAAGGGTTAACAGAAAGTGCTGGGTTTCATAGATCCACCGCGCTGACCTCCAGTGAAGACAAACAGAGTGATGTATAAAACTCTGTTTAATGGGCAATTTGCCTACCGGTTTCGTGATTTCAGTTATCACTTCATCAGGGCACCTGATGAAGTGATAACTGAAATCACGAAACCGGTAGGCAAATTGCCCATTAAACAGAGTTTTATACATCACTCTGTTTGTCTTCACTGGAGGTCAGCGCGGTGGATCTATGAAACCCAGCACTTTCTGTTAACCCTTTGTGAGCTTTACAATGAAATACCACTATCTATGAGGATTCACAAACCTCTTACATGAATCTAACACTATATAGTCAGAGAAACAACTCAAGGTTAAAACACCCTGTTGAATAATCACGTATATATTATAGTGAGAGTATACTCTGTTGTGGACCCCTCAGTAGGGTAAATATTAACAAATAAACAATATTACCAGAGGTTCATGGTGGTACCCGGGGTCTATAGTGTATACGCCTATTAATGGGTGACCAACAAGTCCCTGATACAGTCAGTATAAGCTGTCTAATATATCTGTGAGGCTGCAATTAACAACTGGCATCACTGGTATCTATCACTTCAATATCCCCACACACAGCATATTATTGTTGCACCAGCCCTGATCATAGTATCATAGTATGGGTCCTTTCCCACTCGGGCACCTGTGTCACAGACTGGTAATCTCTCTCCTTCTCATTCCCTTCTCCCCCTGTCCTTCTGACCAACTGGTCAGTGCACAGCACATGCTTACTGAATGCAAGCCCTTGTTATGGCATTCATGTGTAGCAGGAAAGCACAGCCCTGGTAGATTGATGTGCAGTGATACGCAATTTGTAATACTATGATCAGGGCTGGTGCAACAATAATATGCTGTGTGTGGGGATATTGAAGTGATAGATACCAGTGATGCCAGTTGTTAATTGCAGCCTCACAGATATATTAGACAGCTTATACTGACTGTATCAGGGACTAGTTGGTCACCCATTAACAGGCGTATACACTGTAGACCCCGGTACCACCATGAACTCTGGTAATATTGTTTATTTGTTAATATTTACCCTACTGAGGGGTCCACAACAGAGTATACTCTCACTATAATATATACGTGATTATTCAACAGGGTGTTTTAACCTTGAGTTGTTTCTCTGACTATATAGTGTTAGATTCATGTAAGAGGTTTGTGAATCCTCATAGATAGTTAGTGGTATTTCATTGTAAAGCTCAGAGAGACTATACTGCTAACTGGAGTGATACACTCTCACTTCCAGATTGTTTGATCCCCTGACCTATGGAGTGACCTCCTATGTTTCCTATACATTAAATTCTGAGCCCCGCTGGTCCTGATTTATTTATTTACTTTTGACTGTCTATGCTAATGTATAAATTGCTGCAATTAATTTGTTTGATCTGACATTTGTCATATATCAAGGTGCCCTTGTCTGGTTTCATTACAAATTTTAAATGGTTTTAACTTCCTTTTGTCTGTACACTGTTCCAATAAAATTTTGTATATATTTTGTAGTATTACAGGTGTGCTCCCATACTTTCTTATATGTCATGTCTCTTTCTGCTGTTTTCATGTGTTGTTCTCATGACATGGTGAGCACCCACCTTTTTATTTGAATAGAACCTTGTGGTGCTCCTCTTTCTCCTAATTATTGAATTTCCTTCATGTGTCTTGCAGTTCCTTCGGATACCTGTGTTTGAGCCGTGCTCAAAAACAAGAAGGAACAATCCCTATGGTGGCGGCATGTAATCAGGGCACAGGAAGGTATTTGCGTGGCCTAGCGAATTCCCAGAAGCGTGCCCCAGCGTCATGGATACCACACCCCATCAGTGATCATTGGTGGAAGCTCCTGCGTTACGATTGGTTGTCCCTTCACAGGGCGCCATATTTAAAGAGCTATCCATTCACAGTCCACAATTGCAATGGCGTCATGTATTAGCCAGCCTTCCTGCGCTGGCTGGTCAATCATGATGTTATTGCATTGTCCAATCACCGTACGAGCGTCACGTAATACACAACTCTGTCACGCCCATGTGCTTACGGCGCGCAATATGTACGCCCATATTCCTTTGTGGTAGCGGCGTGTAAACCAGGGACAGGAGGTAAGCCACGGCACCCGTCGGCACTTCCGGGGAACGCAAATACCTTCTGTGGAGCACGTTGTGGCGGCGTGCATATGCGGCATCGGCAACCGTTAGCAACAGGTAAAAAACGTGCGCGTGCACGTGCGGTGCCTACCTGTTGCTACCCTCTGTGGCGGCGTGTAAAGGTACCATATTATCCAAATGATGTCGTTGATCGTCTTTCCCTTATCTTCGGATTTTAACAAGACAACTTTATTGGCATCCCCCTCCAGAGCATTCAGCGCAACTTCCGGTTGCAGCTGGAGGGTGACAGTCAGAATTCAATTTACTAATTATTACATCGTTATCTTTCACAATCCTTCATATAATGATATTGTATAAAATGTGTTACATACAATGTTTTCTCATGTGCATAAAGTTATCATATATAAGTTTTATGTTTTCAAAAGTAAAGTGCGTACAGTGTTTATATAATAAAATATACTAACAAGTACAGGTGCCTGTGGTAATCATCTGAACTTTTTCTAATTAATTATACCTTTAATTAACTTTTTAACTTTTATGTTAGACTTACCCATCTCATTCCTATACGATCTCGCCGGTAAGTCATAGCGTGTTAGAGTGCTGTCCGGTTTTGTTATTCTATATAACGGCAGTAGAACACTGCATTGAACTTTGCACCTAGAAAGCTAATAGTAGGACAGTGGTGCTCTTGATTTTGTGTGTATATATATATATATATAGAGCTATTCTAATAAAACCCCAAGCCAGCTTCCGTCAGTATGTCTCCCACCCCTGCCCGCCACACGCCCACTCATAAAATAACAAATCATTATGCTCACCTATCCTCTCTCTATCCAGTGCTGCCTCCAACAGAAAGCTCCGTCTGCTTACAGGACCTGTGATGATGTCACAGAGCATCATCGGGTCACATGACCGCAGTTACCACGGTAACTGCGGTCATGTGACCCGATGAAGCTCTGTCACATCATCACAGATCCTGTAAGCACAAGGACCTTGCTGTGGCAGGCAGCGCTGGATGTTATTTTATGAGTGGGTGTGTGAGTGTGTGCGAGCCCGCCACCGCAGCCGCCATCCATCCTGCCTCGCACGCTCCATCCTGCCCCACACACTCCATCCTGCCCCCCGCCACCTGCCCACCGCGCTGACCACTCTGCCCACTGCGCTGCTGCGCTGACCACTCTGCCCACCGCGCTGCTGCGTTGACCACTCTGCCCACCGCGCTGCTACACTGACCACTCTGCCCACCGTGCTGCTGCGCTGACCACTCTGCCCATCACGCTGCTGCGCTGACCACTCTGCCCAATGTGCTGCTGCGCTGACCACTCTGCCCACCACACTCACTGCTAACCACTGAGCTACCGTACAGTGCTAAATACTGAGCCACCATACTTTGCTAACCACTGAGCCACCGCGCAGTACTAACCACTGAGCCACCGCACAGTGCTAACCACTGAGCCACCGCGCAGTGCTAACCACTCAGCCACCGTATACTCTGATAACCACTGAGCCCCTATATACTCTGCTAACCACTGAGCTCCTCCATCCTCCTCTCCCCCAGGGCTCTGTGCTCCGGCTTCCCCCTGCTGCTTCATCCTCCCCCTGCCTGTGCCGATGCATCCTCCCCCACAACACCGCTTCCTCCTCCTCCTTCCTTTATCCTCCTCCCCTCCTCCACTCAATACTCCATTCTCCCCCTGCCTGTGCTGGTCCATCCTCCCTCACCCCACCACTTTGTCCTCCGTCCTCGTCTCATCGCTCTGTGATCCGTCCTCCCCCTGCCTGTGCTGCTCAATCCTCCTCCACCGCTTCCTCCTCCTTCTTTTGTCCTCCTCCTCTCTGCCACTCCATCCTTCCCCTGCCTGTGCTGCTCCATCCTCCCCCACCCCACCGCTTCATTCTCTGTCCTCCTGCCCCCGCCGCTCTGTGCTCCATCCTCCCCCTGCTGCTCTGTCCTCCCCCTTCCTGTGCCGCTCCATACTCCCCCACCCCACCGCTTCCTCCTCCTTCCTTTATCCTCCTCCCCCGCCACTCCATTCTCCGTCCTCCCCCTGCCTATGCTGCTCTGGCCTCCCCCACCCCGCCGCTTTGTCCTCCGTCCTCCTCCCCCCCGCCGCTTTGTGCTCCATCCTCCCCTTGTCTGTGCCACTCCATCCTTCCCCACCCCACCGCTTCCTCCTCCTTCCTTTATCCTCCTCCCCTCCGCCACTCCATCCTCCGTCCTCCCCCTGCCTGTGCTGCTCCGGCCTCCTCCACCCCGCCGCTTCGTCCTCTGTCCTCGTACCCCTGCTGCTCGGTGCTACGTTCTTCCCCTGCCTGTGCCGCTCCATCCTCCCCCACCCCACCACTTCCTCCTCCTTCCTTTGTCCTCCTCCCCTCCGCCACTCCATCCTCTGTCCTCCCCCTGCCTGTGCTGCTCCGGTCTCCTCCACCCCGCCGCTTCGTCCTCCATCCTCCTCTCCCCCGCCGCTCTGTGCTCTGTCCTCCCCCTGCCGCTCTGTTTTCCCCCTGCCGCTCCATCCTTCCCCTGCCTGTGCCGCTCCATCCATCCTACTCCACCGCTTCCTCCTCCTTCCTTTGTCCTCCTCACCTCTGCCACTCCATCCTCCGTCCTCTCCCTGCCTGTGCTGCTCTGTCCTCCCCCACCCCGCCGCTTCATCCTACATCCTCCTCTCCCCGCCGCTCTGTGCTTCGTCCTCCCCCTGCCACTCCATCCTCCCCCTGCCTGTGCCACTCCATCCTCCTACACCCCACCGCTTCCTCCTCCTTCCTTTGTCCTCCTCACCTCCGCCACTCTATCCTCCGTCCTCCCCCTGCCTGTGCTGCTCCGTCTCCTCCCCCACCCCGCCGCTTCATCCTGTCCTCCACCCTCCCGTCTCTCTGTGCTTCATCCTCTCCCTGCCGCTCCGTCCTCCCCCTGCCTGTTCCACTCCATTCTCCCCTACCCCACCGCTTCCTCCTCCTTCCTTTGTCCTCCTCACCTCCGCCACTCCATCCTCCGTCCTCTCCCTGCCTGTGCTGCTCCGTCCTCCCCCACCCCGCCGCTTCATCCTACATCCTCCTCCCCCCTTCCGCTCTGTGCTTCATCCTCCCCCTGCCACTCCATCCTCCCCCTGCCTGTGCCACTCCATCCTCCTACACCCCACCGCTTCCTCCTCCTTCCTTTGTCCTCCTCACCTCCGCCACTCTATCCTCCGTCCTCCCCCTGCCTGTGCTGCTCCGTCCTCCCCCACCCCGCCGCTTCATCCTGTCCTCCACCCTCCCGTCTCTCTGTGCTTCATCCTCTCCCTGCCGCTCCGTCCTCCCCCTGCCTGTTCCACTCCATCCTCCCCTACCCCACCGCTTCCTCCTCCTTCCTTTGTCCTCCTCCCCTCTGCCACTCCATCCTCTGTCCTCCCCCTGCCTGTGCTGCTCCGTCCTCCCCCACCCCGCCACTTCGTCCTCCTCCCCCCTTCCGCTCTGTGCTTCGTCCTCCCCCTGCCACTCCATCCTCCCCCTGCCTGTGCCACTCCATCCTCCTACACCCCACCGCTTCCTCCTCCTTCCTTTAAATATAAAAATAGATCAGCTGGAGAAAAATTATTTTCTGTGATATTTATGTATATACTAGCTGTACTACCCGGCTACGCCCGGGTTGATAAATAACTAATGTTGTGATTGGTTGCTATAGGCAGGCTAATAAATCTTCAGCCAACAGTAAACCCTCCCCCTGGCCAGGCAGTATATGTTACCTCACACATACACATAATAGACAGCTCATGTGACTGACATCTACCTTAATTCCCTATATGGCACATGAGTTGCACATTGGCTGTTTTTAATCAGATGTTTATATTTGAAAATTAAAGATAGCAGACGTATGAGGCGAGTTGTGAGGTAATTTGTGCACATTTGTGTCTGTCTGTGTGGTGTGTGTGTCCCTGGGGTGTGTGTATGCGTGTGTCCCTGTGGGGTGAGTGCATGTGTCCCTATAGGGTGTGTATGTCCCTGTGGGGGGGAATCTGTGTGGTGTGGTGTGTGTTTCTGTTGTGTGTGTCTCTTTGTGGTGTGTGTCCCTGTGGGGTGAGTGCATGTGTCCCTATTGGGTGTGTATGTGTGTGTGTCCCTGTGGGGGGGGTCTGTGTGGGGTGTGTGTGTCTATGTGTTGTGCGACTCCCTTTGTCGTGTGTGTGTGTCCCTGTGGGGTGAGTGCATGTGTCTCTATAGGGTGTGTATGCGTGTGTGTCCCTGTGGGGGGGGTCTGTGTGGTGTGTGTGTGTCTCTTTGTGGTGTGTGTGTCCCTGTGGGGTGAGTGCATGTGTCCCTATAGGGTGTGTATGTGTGTGTGTCCCTGTGGGGGGGGGTCTGTGTGGTGTGTGTGTCTGTGTTTGTGTGTGTGTGTGTCTGTGGGGTTAGTGCATGTGTCGCTATAGGGTGTGTGTGTGTCCCCGTGGGGGTGTGTGTGTCTCTGTTGTGCGTGTCTCTTTGTGGTGTGTGTGTGTTTGTTCAGGTGCGTGGTGAATATCCAATATTGGGGCTGCACCTTAGCTACTATACACTTGCTGTTACTCTTTGTGTGCGTGTGGTGTGTATATATGTCCCCGTGCGTGGTGAATATCTCATGTTGGGGCCCCACCTTAGTGACTATATGCTGGTATGTGCTGTTAGTCTTTGGCGCTATCATTAAGCCCCTCTCATTCACAACTGTCAACTGGTAACTGTCACTTTTTCCCCATTATGTAGATAGGGGCAAAATTGTTTGGTGAATTGGAATACACGGGGTTAAAATTTCGCCTCACAACATAGCCTATGATGCTCCCGGGGTCAAGACGTGTGATTGTGCAAAATTTTGTGGCTATAGCTGACAGCTGTCGATATTCCTCAACACTTTTCCATTCACTTTTTCCCCATTATGTAGATAAGGGCAAAATTGTATGGTGAACTGGAATGCGCGGGGTTAAAATTTCGGCTCACAACATAGCCTATGACGCTCTCGGGGTCCAGACGTGTGACTGTGCAAAATTTTGTGGCTGTAGTTGCGACGGTGTAGATGCCAATCCCAGACATACATACATACATACACACATACATACATACACACACATTCAGCTTTATATATTTTATATATATATATATATATATATATATATATATATATATACTGTCATATAATAAAGTTTGGGTACCCCCCTTAATCTTACTCTTTTTTTTTTGTTGTTTAAAATAGTTTTTTTGCAACAGCTATTTCAGTGTGATATATGTAATAACTGATGGACACAGTAATATTTCAGGATTTAAATGAGGTTTATTGTACTAACCAAAAATGTGAAATATGCATTATTTCAAAATTTGACAGGTGCCAAAGTATGGGCACCCTTCTGATTTTCATGATTTGAATACTCCTAACTACTTTTTACTGACTTACTGAAGCACTAAATTGGTTTGGTAACCTCATTGAGCTTTGTACTTCATAGCCCGGTGTATCCAATCATGAGAAAAGCTATTTCAGGTGTCCACTTGCAAGTTGTTCTCCTAGTTGCATCTTCTCTGAAGAGTGGCATCATGGGCTCCTCAAAACAGCTCTCAAATGATATGAAAAAAAAGATTGTTCAACATAGTTGTTCAGGGGAAGGATACAAAAAGTTGTCTAAGAGATTTAACCTGTCAGTTTCCACTGTGCGGAACATAATAGGGAAATTGAAGACCACAGGGACAGTTCTTGTAAAGGCGAGAAGTGGCAGGCCAACAAAAATATCAGAAAGGAAGAGAAGAAGAATGGTGAGAACAGTCAAGAACAATCCACAGATCACCTCCAAAGACCTGAAGCATCATCTTGCTGCAGATGGTGTCACTGTGCATCGGTCAACAATACAGCGCACACTGCACAAGGAGAAGCTGTATGGGAGAGTGATGCGAAAGACGCCGTTTCTGCATGTGCGCCACAAACAGAGTCGCCTCAGGTATGCAAAAGCACATTTGGACAAGCCAGTTTCATTTTGGAAGAAGGTCCTATGGACAGATGAAACAAAGATTGAGTTGTTTGGTCATACCACAAGGCGTTATGCATGGCGCCACAGAAACACAGCATTCCAAGTAAAACACTTGCTACCCAGTGTCAAATTTGGGGGAGGGTCCATCATGCTTTGGGGCTGTGTGGCCAATGACAGCACCGGGAATCTTGTTAAAGTTGAGGGTTGCGTGGATTCCACTCAGTATCAGCAGATTATTGAGAATTATGTTCAAGAATCAATGTCAAAATTGAAGTTACGCCGGGATGGATCTTTCAGCAAGGCAATGATCCAAAACACCGCTCCAAATCTACTCAGGCATTCATGCAGAGGAACAATTAGAATGTTCTGGAATGGCCATCCCAGTCCCCAGACCTGAATATCATTGAACATCTGTGGGATGTTTTGAAGCAGGCTGTCCATGCTCTGCGATCATCAAACTTAACTGAACTGGAATCTATTATATAATCGCGAATCGCAAATCCGCCCCTCTCGGCGCTACTTCTGGCGTGGTCATGTGGATACGCGCAAAGCATTGGCCGCGCAGCGGCCATTGCGAGCCGTTGTAACTCGACTCGCAATGGCCGCGCAGAGGCCATTGCGAGTCTCAGCCACAGGGCGAAGCATTGCCCGCGAAGCGGGCATTGCCCACTCACAACCCGCTGATGCCGCACGCCGCTCTCCAGCCCTGTACCGCCCCCAGCCACGCAACGCTCCCAGCTGCCACCGCTCCACCCCCCAGGGATCATGGAGCGAGCCCGCGAAGCCACCTCTGCTCCACGCTGGCCACAGCCCGCCTGCCCTACCCTCTCCGCCCGCCACCCCACCGCACAGCGGAGCTGCCCAGCCGCCTCCGCTCCCCACATCCGCCTCTCTTCCCATCTGCGCCCCCTCTATGGAGCGGAGGCTGCAGGCCCCCCCAGGGACCATGGCCCTGCAGCCTCCGCTCCAGCCCGCGGGGGATCAGGGACCGGAGGCGGAGAAGCCACCTCCGATCCCCGCATGTCCGCACACCACGCCCATATGTCCGCACACCCCCCCATAGGTCGGCACACCCCGCCAATATGTCAGCACCCCCCCATATTTCCGCACAGCCCCCCCCACAATGTCCGCACAGCCCCCCCCCAACAATGTCCGCACAGCCACCCCCTCACAATGTCCACACAGCCCCCCCCACAATGTCCAAACAGCCTCCCCCCCACAATGTCCAAACAGCCCCCCCCCACAATGTCCGCTCAGCCCCCCCCCACAATGTCTGCTCAGCCCCCCCACAATGTCCGCACAGCCCCCCCCTACAATGTCCAAACAGCCCCCCCCCTACAATGTCCAAACAGCCCCCCCCACAATGACCACACAGCCCCCCCCACAATGTCCACACAGCCCCCCCCCACAATGTCCAAACAGCCCCCCCACCCACAATGTCCAAACAGCCCCCCCCCACAATGTCCACACTGCCACCCCCCCACAATGTCAACACAGCCCCCCCCACAACCACCCCCCTAATGTCCAACACAGCCCCCCCACAATGTCCGCACAGCCCCCCCCACAATGTCCCACAGCCCCCCCCACAATGTCCACACAGCCCCCCCCACAATGTCCCACCAGCCCCCCCCCTACAATGTCCGCCACAGCCCCCCCCTCACAATGTCCACACAGCCCCCCCCCACAATGTCCACACAGCCCCCCCCACAATGTCCACACAGCCCCCCCCTCTACAATGTCCAACAGCCCCCCCGACAGTGTCCAAACAGCCCCCCCCCCACAATGTCCAAACAGCCCCCCCCACAATGTCCACACCCCCCCCACTGTCCACCCCACCCCCCCAACAATGTCCACCCACAAGCCCCCCCACAATGTCCAAACAGCCCCCCCCACCATGTCCAAACAGCCCCCCACAATGTTCAAACAGCCCCCCACAATGTTCAAACAGCCCCCCCCACAATGTCCACACAGCCCCCCCTACAATGTCCAACAGCCCCCCCCCAACAATGTCCAAACAGCCCCCCCCACAATGTCCACACAGACCCCCCCCACAATGTCAACACAGCCCCCCCCCACAATGTCCAAACAGCCCCCCCCCCACAATGTCCAAACAGACCCCCCCCACAATGTCCAAACAGCCCCCCCCACCATGTCCAAACAGCCCCCCACAATTTCCAACAGCCCCCCCACAATGTCCCACAGCCCCCCCCCACAATGTCCACACAGCCCCCCCTACAATGTCCAAACAGCCGCCCCACCCCCACAATGTCCACCACAGCCCCCCCCCCACAATTCCACACACCCCCCACAATGTCCAAACAGCCCCCCCCCCACAATGTCCAAACAGCCCCCCCCCACAATGTCCACGCCCCCCCCCACAATGTCCAACACAGCCCCCCCCACATGTCCAACAGCCCCCCCACAATGTCCACACCCCCCACATCCCCCCCCCCCACAATGTCCACACAGCCCCCCCCACATGTCCAAACAGCCCCCCCACAATGTCCACACAGCCCCCCCCCACAATGTCCCACAGCCCCCCCCCACAATGTCCAACACAGCCCCCCCCCACAATGTCCAAACAGCCCCCCACAACCCACCCCCCACAATGTCCACACAGCCCCCCCCCACAATGTCCACAGCCCCCCCCCCACAATGTCCAAACAGCCCCCCCCACAATGTCCACAGCCCCCCACAATGTCCACCCCCCCCCACAATGTCCACACAGCCCCCCCCCACAATGTCCAACACAGCCCCCCCCACAATGTCCAAACAGCCCCCCCCACAATGTCCACACAGCCCCCCCCACAATGTCCGCACAGCCCCCCCCCCACAATGTCCCACAGCCCCCCCCACAATGTCCACACAGCCCCCCCCACAATGTCCACACAGCCCCCCCCACAATGTCCACACAGCCCCCCCCCACAATGTCCGCACAGCCCCCCCCCACAATGTCCAACAGCCCCCCCCCACAATGTCCCACAGCCCCCCCCACAATGTCCACACAGCCCCCCCTACAATGTCCAAACAGCCCCCCCCACAATTTCCAAACAGCCCCCCCCACAATTTCCCAACAGCCCCCCCCCACAATGTCCGCACAGCCCCCCCCCCACAATGTCCACACAGCCCGACGCCGTCGATCACTTACCTGTCTTCATGACATCTGATTCGTCAGGTCCAGTCTTCCATCCGGCCCAGGCGTCCTCTTCCTTCAGCCCGGGCCACGAGTCTTCCATCCGGCCCAGGCATCCTCTTCCTCCGGCCTCGGGGGTCTTCTTTCTTCCTCCACCGAGCTCCGGGTCCTGGATGTTCTCTCTTCGGTCCGCTTCGCTGACTAAGGATTAAAGATGGCCGCCGCGAGTTTCTGGAAGCCCCGCCCACGGATCCAAAATGCACCAATCACATTCAAATACACACCAACCAATCACATTCAAGGCTCATTCATACATTTTTATCAATGGGAAAAATCAATTCTACTATTTCACTACGGCCAATCACATTCCAGCTTCATTCATACATCTTTATCAATGGGAAATACTACATTTACACATACACACCAGCCAATCACATTCAACCGTCATTCATACATCTTTCTCAATGGTAAAAATTCTATCACTTACTATCACATTAATATACAATCATACACATCACAATAATTACACTATAAAATAAAAATGCTAATAATAATGATATTAATGCTATTAATATGCATGCTATTAATGCTTATTATAATGTCTATTAATATAATTAATTTATGCTAATAATTATAATGCTATTAATATGCTAATTAATAATACTGCTAATAATGTATTAATAATGCTATTAATGCTATTACTAATGTTATTAATGATATTATTAATGCTAATAATGCTATTAATAATTCTATTAATGCTATAATAATGCTGTTAATGCTAATAATGCTATTAATACTGCTATTAATGCTACTATTAATGTTATTAATCATGTTATTAATGCTATTATTAATGCTATTAATGCTAAGAATGCTATTAATGCTAATAATTTTGCTATTAATGCTAATAATGCTAATAATAATGCTATTTATGCTATTATTAATGCTATTAAGGCTAATAATCATGCTATTTATGCTATTCAAAATGCTATTAATGCTAATAATATTGCTATTAATGCTCTTTATGCTAATAGTAATGCTATTAAGGCTCATAATCATGCTATTTATGCTATTCAAAATGCTATTAATGCTAATAATATTGCTATTAATGCTCTTTATGCTAATAGTAATGCTATTAATGCGATTATTTATGCTATTAATTCTATTATTTATGCTATTAATGCTATTAATAATGCTATTAATAATGCTATTAATGCTAATATTAATGCTATTAATGCTATTAATAATGCTATTCATACTATTAATAATGCTATTAATGCTATTAATGGTAATATTAATGCTATTAATTGTATTATTAATGCTATTAATGCTATTAATAATGCTATTAATGCTAATAATAATGCTATTAATGCTAATAATTATGCTATTAATGCTAATATTAATGCTAATAATGCTAATAATAATCATATTAACGCTATTAATAATGCTATTAAGGCTAATAATCATGCTATTTATGCTTCTCTTTATGCTATTACTATAATGCTTATTAATGCTATTATTTATGCTATTATATTCTATTATTTAGGCTATTAATTTATTAATAATGCTATTAATGTTATAATAATGCTATTAATGCTATTCATGCTAATATTAATGCTATTAATGCTATTAAGGCTAATAATCATGCTATTAATCCTATTAATTAATGCTATTAATGCTATTTTTAATTCTATTAATGCTATTAATAATGTTATTAATGCTAAGAATGCTATTACTCCTCATAATAATGCTATTAACACTATTATTAATGCTATTTATGGTAATAATGCTATTAATACTAATAACAATACTATTATTAGTACTATTATTGCTATTAATAATGCTATTAATGCTAATAATAATGCTGTTAATGCTAATAATTATGCTATTAATGGTAATAATAATGCTATTAATGCAAATAATATTGCTATTAATGCTATTATTAATGCTATTAATGCTAATACTAATGCTATTAATGCTATTATTTATGCTATTAATGCTTTTATTTATGCTATTAATGCACATACTAATGCTATTAATGCTATTCATAATGCTATTACTCCTATTAATACTGCTCTTAATGCTATTAATACTGCTATTAATGCTATTAATACTATTATTAATGCTCATAATACTGCTAATAATGTTATTAATACTGCTATTACTGCTAATAATAATGCTATTGCTAATATTATTGCTATTGATGATCCTAATGATGATAAGAGACGGGTGGGATGGCTGTTCACACACATCTTATTAGCAAGGTGTGTTACACATGTTTAGATAGATAGGGCCAAAAATAAATTATTCATTAGATTCTACCATGCCATTTTTCTTAGATTTTTTTCACATTATTGAGGAATATACTAAATGATAATAATTGATCATGAAGGACTCACCGACAACATACTTGCTGTAATTTTCATGACTACATGTATGCAATTTGTACTTCACTTGCGGTTTGTGCAGACAACATAGTTGCGGCAGTGTCATCCACATCATCTACAGTCACCTGTGCTTACTTAGTGGATGCATGTTATGCACCTGCCAAAGCCACGTTCACTTCATTTACCGCAGGTTAACTACAAGTTTTTTAGTTATTGCATCGACATTGCTGTAAGTCTGTAGTTGGTAACTCCTTCTGTATCAATTTATAAAATTTATTTATTTACAACATAATCCTCAAAAAATGTAAGAAAAATCCAGCCATAAAACGAGACGGGTGGGATGGCTGTTCACACACATCTCATTAGCAAGGTGTGTTACACATGTTTAGATAGATAGGGCCAAAAATAAATTATTGATTAGATTCTACCATGCCATTTTTCTTAGATTTTTTTCACATTATTGAGGAATATACTAAATGATAATAATTGATCATGAAGGACTCACCGACAACATACTTGCTGTAATTTTCATGACTACATGTATGCAATTTGTACTTCACTTGCGGTTTGTGCAGACAACATAGTTGCGGCAGTGTCATACACATCATCTACAGTCACCTGTGCTTACTTAGTGGATGCATGTTATGCACCTGCCAAAGCCACGCTCACTTCATTTACCGCAGGTTAACTACAAGTTTTTTAGTTATTGCATCGACATTGCTGTAAGTCTGTAGTTGGTAACTCCTTCTGTATCAATTTATAAAATGTATTTATTTACAACATAATCCTCAAAAAATCTAAGAAAAATCCAGCCATAAAACATATATAAATAATATCAATTCGGATTTAGTTAGAGTAGGGACTCACCAGGCGTAAGGGCATCTTGACGCGATTGGTGGGCTGACACAAACTGGCTGATACACACATTACTACTATTAATTCATCAATTCTAACGATTGACGCATTAAGAAGTATTGCTACTTTGTGTTCTAAGACCCTTAAAACATAATAGTTCAATTTTCCTTAAATGATATCAACAATACAAATATATGTAGTTGGTGTAAAGATGTCATTGGAATAATTGGATTATTATTTAAAAATCTTTAAAAAAACAATAAACATATTCTAGACACCCGATGCATTTGCATCAGGCTAACAGCTATTACTACTATAATCAAATTAATGCACATTCTAGATGCCTGATGCATTTGCATCGGGCTCACAGCTAGTTGTTTTATAAAGAGGAATGGTCAAAAATATCTTCATCCAGGATTCAGGAACTCATTAACAGCTACAGGAAGCAACTAGAGGCTGTTATTTTTGCAAAAGGTGGATCTACTAAATATTAATGTCACTTTTCTGTTGAGGTGCCCATACTTTTGCACCTGTCAAATTTTGAAATAATGCATATTTCACATTTTCGGTTAGTACAATAAACCTCATTTCAATCCTGAAATATTACTGTGTCCATCAGTTATTACATATATCACACTGAAATAGCTGTTGCAAAAAAACGATTTTAAACAAACAAAAAAAAAAGAGTAAGATTAAGAGGGGTGCTCAAACTGTTTCATATGACTGTATATTCCCGATGGTAAGAAGGGAGGTTAAAAAAACATGAGGATGTGGTCAAGTGAAAAAACGCTCATAGAGACGATGAGAAAGTAAGTGATTCATTTAGTCCCCTCAGTATCAGTGTTTCAAAGGTGACAATCCACTTGGTCTCACACTGTACAAAAATCCTCTTAAGGTTGCCACTCCTGATACTGTCCCTAATCTTTTCTATTCTGCTGAATTTTAGGCTCTTTGAATCACAGTTGTGAACATAAGTAGAACTACAAAAGGTATAATGTCTGATGTCAAATTGACGGTTACCCTCAGACAGGTGGAAAGTCTTACAGCGACGGACATTGGCGCAGGCAAGATAGTGGACACTTGGGAAGCAGCTATGATTGAGGCCTCTGGCATTGAAGGGACTCTGAATCTTGGGCACATTGTGGCTGCCAATGAGCATATCCCTTAAGTTTTTTACTCTCCTAGATTCCATATGGTGAGCATCTGGCAAACACTGGGACAGGACTGGATCTATTTTCAAGGCTGACCAGTGTCTTGACGAGATAGACTGCATAGATCCTCATTCATGGTTGAAAGTCCATATAAATCACACTTTCTGGTCAATAGACTCTTTTTTGGGGATGCAACGCAAAAAGCCTGTCCCTGGGAGTGTTCTTTGCCCTCAGGAACCCATTTTTTATATTCTTATTTCTGTACCCCATCCTGAAAGTGTGCTTTCAAATCAATCACTTGTTTCTCAAAGCCAGAGTCAGATAAGCAAATCCATCTCATTCGCAAAAACTGGCCGTTGGGATGGTGTGTATAGTAGATGGGTGGTGAGCAGAGGAAGCATGAAATAGAGAATTAACTGATGTCTCTTTACGATATAATAAGAGAATATTTGCTGCAACACTAAACATGATGAGTGTGAACTAGCTACGAGGCTTTGAAACAGGGCCATGTACAACTGAGGTAATGCATATATGACAAAGAAACACAGTAAATACTGCTCTGGATTATGGAGAAAATTAGAGAGACTTAGCTTTAACAATGGCCACTGCAGAAGAGCCCGGCAACCGCGATTAAGTGCACTCATCTTACCGGGTCCTAACGCTATGTCATTTCATGCGGTATACAATTGCTAGAATAGGTTTTTATGCCTGTGAACTGTAAGTATGACCTGCTTTTTTGGTATGTCTCTGGACCTGGGCTACAGCAAGATGGAGGGACATGCGAGACTACAGAGCTGGGGGAGGAAACTTGGTCAAAAAATAGTAATACTATATATTACTGTAGATAATGACTGGCATCTGTGGCGCCCTGCCATTACAGGTAGCCACAGACCTACCTAAAACATGGATGGATTTCAACAGTGGGTACCCATACACATACAACATCTTCCACCCCAGACCTGTAGGGGGAACCCACTTGCTGCCTTAAGCAAGATCCCCTATAAATATCGGTGCTGGAGGCGGAGTAAGGCAGCGTGTGCAGTCGCTAGGAGAACTGTGAAGATGTCCTGGTGTGTCGGAGCTGTGCAAGGCCCAAACCAGTTGACAATGAAACAGTTACTCAGCCTAGCCAGTGCAGGGATCTAAAAGTGAAGTCGAGGGCAAGGTGAGAAGAACAAAGTAGCAGCAGACTGGGGGCAGAGGACCATACCGGTTCACCCCAGAAAGCATCCCGGACACCGGAATCCGAGTCTGCAGGAAAGCATTTAACCCAGCAGAAACACCGGTTCACCAAGGAGACTCCAATCTCCCGGACACCTGTACAGCACCAAAAAGGGAGCCAGGCACCGCAGGAGAAGACATAGCGGTAGTCCACACAGAGGTTTCCCACCACACAACACAGGTGACAGAGACACAGAGGAGGCCAGGCCTAGTTTTACACGGGGCAGAGGCTTCACCAAGGGAAAAGTGACAAGGAGGCCCTGCACTCACTCACTGTGGAGATCCAGAAGTGTTTTCCATCCACCGGAGTGTACCCTTGACCGTGCCTGCAATACCACTAGTAAAGGTACAGAAACGATCCACAGTGTGTGTGTCAGTTTGTCAAACCCTGCACCCGTCCGGCTCAGAGACAGTAGCAGCTGCCCGGCTGCCTAGCCACCTCCCTGTGCAAAATCCTCATTCATCTCATTACAAACCCGGGGATCTGCTAAAACCATCCAGCTGCCTGACCATCATCCCCGGAGACCAATGGCAGCGCTGGTGCTATCACCAGAAACCACAGGTGGCGTCACGAGACTTATTGTTTCTACACTTAATCCTCCCTTTTTTAACAAGTGTTCCCCAGGTACGGGTCCGGGTAGGCCACCTGTGACATCCCCCCGTAACAGCAAAATGCCCGGATACCGAGTTCCCACAGACACCTGGGCAGGTCACATGTTTTGGCATCATGAACAGGATCCCATGCCCGGTGTAACCGGGTACTGTGTGCTGTGTGTATTAACTGTGTTTCGTGAACTGTTAACGTTGTGCCGCCATTACTGCGCCATTGAGCGGGAAGGAAGAGGGCTTAATGGCTTAAAGAGCGCAAAAACAAGCCCCACCCCATGCTCTGGGGAGTTCAGGGGAGGTGCAGCGGCCTGATCTGGAAACTCCTGAATGGTTAACTCACCACCTGCGGAGCCATCACTTAATTAACTCTAAAGAGAATGGCCGTGATTTACTAGGGGGGGTCCCAAGATGTCAGCTACGTCAAGCGACAATGAAACGCCCTTTTTAGATCCTGCAAATCAGCCCGGGATAGATATGTCCGCAGCCTGTAGGACATCCGTACCACCAGGTGCTGTAGCCGGGATCATGCCGGTCTCGCTACCGTATGTCCCGGTGGCTAAGTGGTTACCTCAGTATGATGCCCGTCCAGATACATTGTCAGCTTTAAAAGGAAGATCCGCAGCATGCAAGATATGTATGCAATGACCGGCAAGCAAAGGGCCACTGTTGTATTGGGACAATTAACTGTGCAGCCGAGCGGGAGATTGAAACCTGATCAGAGACTGAGCAAGAATCAGTAACTGTAATCTTTGAAAAACTGAAGGCTGCTCTTGAGGAATGCAATGAAACTGACCTCCGAATGCACTTTACCATTGTTACCAGCGGCAACAGGACGACATCAGGAGCTATGCCTGGCACTTGCAGGAGGCGCTGTCAGCTCTAAAGCAAGTCAGCCCTTCTAGTGTGCAGGATGAGGACAAAATGTTAATTGAACAATTGACTCGGGGCTACGGTCACCCGATGATAACAAAACCCTGCGCTGGTGGTCCCTCAGCAACCTGGATGCTGACTTCCACACTTCACTTTAAAGGACATGGCTATCAAGGGGCTGCAACCTGTAGAAACCCCTTATGCAGCAATCCGGTGGCAGAATGATAAGGTTCAGTCAGCAGTAACACTCGCTCCTTTATCTACAGCTGAAAACAGCGTGCAGGCTGCAAATTCCAACCGGATTGATACCCTGTGCTCCGAGGTGCACCAATTGAGTAAGAACTTGGCAGCAGTTCTGAAAGCCCTACAGCTGCAAGCAGAGCCCAAGCCACTACACTGATCCAGCTTTCTGACAGCCCGGAAGACGTTCCGTGGATGAAATGCAGGAAGACTGTGTGACTCCGTTGCAGCTCCACTGTAGAACCCATCTGTCGGCGTTGAAACAAGGGTGGCCATATTGCAAGGCACTGTCCTCTAAACCAGCAACCCCTGGGGGCCGGGGCCAAACCCCAGGAATAGACCGACCCGGCCATCAAACTTGTATGATACATACATTGGATAAAGACCGTTCCTGTCTATCTTACTAGATGGAATCCCAACACCTGCCTTGCTGGACACTGGGTTGCAGGGGACCACCATCCCTGATATCCTTATAAGCAATTTTGGTCTAACTTAATCCACCAGATCCAAACCTCACTATATATGCTTCTAATGGTGCACCACTTACCATAGTTGGGGTGAGAGAGGTGCCAATAAAAGTGGGGAGGGTGGAGCTAGAAGTTTGTGGTAGCAAACAATCCTAATGACTGAGATCCTTACATAATTCTTGATACTAATGTTGTTAGTAATTGTTTGGGTGAAGTGTTGTTTTTACTCCAGCAGATAGCGGACACTGCCAAACCCTGGCAGCGGAAGGTTCTCAGAGAGAGATCAGAGCCGCATCCTGCATCAACAACAGGTAAAACTGACCGGTGGTGAAATTGGTAGTGCACGGGTAACAGACCCAATTCCTATTGTGGTACCCCCAATGAGTGAAATGATGATCTGGTGCTGAGCAGCTATAGGCCTAAGGGGACAGGACTAAAGGCGGTAGTAGAGCCCATCAGTAGGGAACATAGGCCTACACTCTTGGCAGCCAGGGGGTGGTCAATGTACGCAAAGGAAGCGTACCCATCTGCATCTTAAACTGTGGAGAGGAGAGGTAAAACTACCCAGATATTCCACCATTGCTAAGCTGTCCACTGTGCACAACAACACTATACAAGCAGTGGAAAATTTGACTCCACCAGATTTGGTGGAGGACAACAACTCCAAGGGACAGCTAGAGGACTGGTCTCAGCAGCTCCATGTTGGAACTGATTCCACTCCAGTACATAAAATGCATGGTGTCTATCAGGTAGTCCAGAAGTATGGACAGGTATTCAGTAAGCATCCACTTGACTTTGGTAGGATCAAAAGGGTACATCATCATATACCCACAGGTACACATCCACCTATCAAAGAGTGATACAGGCCTATCCCACCAGCCCATTATCAGCGTGCCAAAGAGATGTTGCCGGACATGAAGACACAGGGGTCAAAAGATATAGTTGCAGTCCCTGGGCAGCTCCACTAGTCCTGGTCAAAAAGAAGGATGGCAGCATGAAAAGGTGTATGGACTATAGGCAGATAAATCACATAACACATAAAGATGCTTACCCGTTGCCCCGCATAGATGAATTACTTGCTGCATTAAAGTCTGCCAATGACTTTACAACCCTAGATCTCACTAGTGGGTATTGGCAGGTCTCTGTTGCAGAAGAAGACAGTGAAAAGACGGCATTTACAACTCCCATAGGTCTGTGTGAGTTTAACAGCATGCCATTCAGACTATGTAATGCACCCGACACGTTCCAGAGATTGATGGAGTGTTGTCTAGGGCACAAAACTTCGAGACTGTATTGCTTTACCTACATGATGTCATAGTGTATTCGAAAACCTATGAAGAACACTTAACACCCCTGACAGAGGTATTTGAAGCATTATCCAAATACGTGATGAAGCTAAAACCATCCAAATGCCATCTACTGAAGCCAAAGGTCCAGTATCTAGGTCATGTAGTCAGTTCTGAAGGACTGGTACCAGACCCAGACAAGGCAACCATCATCAGAGAGTGGCAAGAGCCAAGAAGTATCAGGGAAGTACGTTAGTTCTGGGATTGGTAGAATACTACAGGAGATTCATCAGGGAGTACACGAAAAAAGCCGCCCCCTTACAAAATCTCCTAGTAGGCCAGCCCAAGAAAGGCAAGTCCAGAGGTCCTCCATTTGAGTGGAGCAAGGAACAATAAGAGTCATTCAAGCAAATGAAAGAGGCACTGATGGGTGAAGAAATCCTGGCTTACCCTGATAACAACCAACCATTCCTGCTGCACACTGACGCGCCTGCAACATGGGGTTGGGTAGCTGTCTTAGCGTAGAAGCAGAATGGCAAAGAACGAGTGATTGCCTATGCCAGTAGGAAGCTTTCCCTACAAAAAGGAACCCTAAGAATTACAGCTCGTTCAAGTTGGAGTTCCTGGCCTAGGTCTGGGCCATCACAGCGTGGTTCAAGCATTACCTAGCATCTGCAAAATTTACCACCTTCACGGATAATAATCCTCTAACACACCTAAAAACCACGAGGTTAGGTGCTATGGAACAACGCTGGATGGCCAGGGTGTCAAACTACCAGTTGACCATAACAATGCCAACGCTGATGCCTTATCAAGGATGCCTCACCTGGCAGATATGGGAGAAGATGTGGATGAGCTAGAAAAAGTAGAGCTACCCGCCTTCAATCCCAAAAGGGTGTCCCAGTTAGAGATGAGCGATGTTCGACTCGAATTGTTCGCCAATCTCAAATTCGAGTTGTTTTTGGCGGTGTTCGAGTCATTCGCCAAATTCGAACAATTTGGTCCAAATTCGGCAGTTCGAGAAGCTGTTCGATTTTGGTTCGAAAATGCGGCAGATGTGGTTAGAAAACCGCATCTGCCACATTTTCAGCCAAAATAGACAGCTGTTAAGTAAAATAAAGTGTTAAAAATAAAAAAATGCATGCTCACATGTCCAGCGGTCCACCGATGGCTCCGGCAAGACCTGTTGCTGATAGGACCTGTGGTGACGTCAGTTATCCGGGAACTTCGGTCACATGACCGGAGTTCCCGTGATAACTGACGTCACCACAGGTACTATCAGCAAGAGAACCTTTTCGGAAAGGTTAAACAGACATTTTTATATTTTGGACACTTTCTTTTACTTAAAGAAAGTGTCCAAAACAGAAAATGTCTATTTTAACCTTTCCGGCAAGCTGATAGGACCTATGGTGACGTCAGTTATTGCGATCTACTCCGAGTTCACCGATTCTTCTGGATTGCCCCGGTCTTGGCACCATAGAGCCCCATGTTATGGGGCGCCGGATTGCACCGGACCGGAACACGAACAGTAGGATGGTGGCTCATCTCTAGTACACAGCCGCCCCAGAAGATGGCGCATTCATTGAAGCGCCATTTTCTGGCGCTGAACCCAACTCTTCCAGGGCCCTGGTGCCGTGGCTCACTGGGTAATAAAGGGGTTAGGGCCAGCTTTTTGTTATCAAACACGCCAATATTAGACATGACCGCCATGAATTTCTATTAAATCTAATATATAAAGCTGAATGTGTGTGTGTATGTATGTGTGTATGTACTGTATGTATGTATGTCCGGGATTGGCATCTAGACCATCGCAACTACAGCCAGCAAAATTTTGCACAATCACACGTCTGGACCCCGAGAGCGTCATAGGCTAGGATGTGAGGCGAAATTTTAAACCCTGCGCGTTCCAGTTCACCAAACAATTTTGCCCCTATCTACATAATAGGGAAAATAGTGAATGGAAAAGTGTTGAGGAAAATCGACAGCTGTCAGCTACAGCCACAAAATTTTGCACAGTCACACATCTGGACCCCGGGAGCGTCATAGGCTATGTTGTGAGGCAAAATTTTAACCCCGCGCATTCCAATTCACCAAACAATTTTGCCCCTATCTACATAATGGGGAAAAAGTGACAGTTACCAGTTGACAGTTGTGAATGAGAGGGGCTTAATGATAGCGCCAAAGACTAACAGCACATACCAGCATATAGTCACTAAGGTGGGCCCTAACATGAGATATTCACCACGCACGGGGACATGTATACACACCACATGTACACAAAGAGTAACAGCAAGTGTATAGTCGCTAAAGTGCAGCCCAACATTGGATACTCACCACGCACCCGAACAAACACACACACCACAAAGAGACACACACAACACAGAGACACCCCCACACCCCCACGGGGACACACACACCCTATAGCGACACATGCACTCACCCCACAAGGACACACACACCACAAAGAGACACACACAACAGAGACACACACCACACACACCACCCACAGGGACACACACACATACACACCCTATAGGGATACATGCACTCACCCCACAGGGACACACAACACCACACACACAGACACAGATGTGCACTAATCACCTCACACAACTCGCCTCATACGTGTGCTATCTTTAATTTCCAAACATAAACATCTGATTAAAAACAGCCAATGTGCAACACATGTGTCATATAGGGAATTAAGGCAGATGTCAGTCACATGAGCTGTCTGTTATGTCTATGTGTGAGGTAACATATACTGCCCGGCCGGGGGGACGGTTTACTGTTGGCTGGAGATTTATTAGGCTGCCTATAGCAATCAATCACAGCTCAGCTTCTGTTTTCTTACAGGTCATTAATATGACATACCGTATATAAATCGTGTATAAGCCGAGTTTTTCAGCCCAAAAATTGAGCTGAAAAGTCCCCCCCTCGGCTTATATACGGTCAATACGGTAATCCTATGGTGGGGTGGGGCGCTGCGCAGTATTTCTTACCTTGTCCCCCGTTCTGCAGTGCCTCCGGTGTCCTCTGTGCTCCGTTCCCGGTCTGCTGTGCCTTGTGGATCCCCCTGCTTCGGTTCCATCATCATCGGTGCTGGGGGCCGCCATCTTCCTTCTTCCCTCCTCCCCCGGCCAGTGATGTCACAGTGATGTCAGAGCAGGCCGTGCTGTGATTGGCTAGCACCCGTGATCACGTTAAGAGCATTAAAATCCCTTTTGAGCCAGCAGAAGGGTGAGACTTGTTGCCTGTTATATTCTGTGTTTTGCTTGGTTATATGTTATATGCCTTAGACTGTTGGGAATCCAATAAAGTGTTACTGTTGTGGTTCCCTCACCCTGTATTGTCTGCGTAGTGTTCTGTTCACAGTTAAGGTGTTAGGGTGTTCAGTTGGAATGAGCCCTGGTCAATGCGGTCTTTCTAAAGGGCAAGGCCAGTGGACGGAATCACCCACTGACCCCCGTTTTTCCATACTGAGCAATATCTTCAGCCAGCAGAGGGCAAAGTCCTTTCTCTAATCCTCTTAGATCTGTTGGAATGAACACACTGTTATACCCACTTTTCAACACAGGTATCAAAAGTTGACCCATATACACTCTCTGCAAAGTCAACAACCCTTCCCCATGTGTTCGACCCCTATGCAGAAAAAGTAAGAAAGGATTAATTTGCTTAAAATTATCAAACCCACATACTTTGAATTTCATAAGTGTAATTTTCTCTCACAAAATTAACAAACAGTGGCAAGAAGTGACCCAGTTTGCTATGGGATTACTCTTGTGTCCAGCCTCCAATGTCATTGTCACAGAGGGTATACAGCATGGCCCGTGGATTTGTTACTCTACAGCAGCCAGTTTATTCGCTACAAGATTATAACCTCTAACATAGGGATGAGCGAGTATGCTTGTCACTACTCGGTACTCACAGGAATATCTCGGTACTCGGGGTACTCGACGAGTACCGAGTAATCTTGCGATACTCTGCTATGCTCAGGGTCCACCTCCCTGCATGTTGGCGCTCTTTACAGAGCCAGCCCGCATGCAGGGATTGGCTAACAGCCACTGTAAAGCCACAGTCCTGTTGGTTGTGGCTTTACAGTGATTGGCTAGCCGCACAGTGTGATCAAGTCTTTATAAGACCTGACCGCGCTGTGCTCGTCACTCTGCTCCACAGACACGCAGTGTAGGGAGAGGTGCTGCTGATTCAGGGACAGATTTTTGGCCTTTCAGCTAGTGTAGGCGCAGGGCTGCTGATCTAATTGCCACAACAGTCCTTCTGAGGACTAATAGAGCTGTATACAGGTGGGCAGGGAGGCAGAGTATATAGCAAACTTCGTTGTGCCAGTATACCAGGCTGCATCACATCTGGGGCTGGTGGACAGGCTGGAAATCTCATCCATCCCAAAACAGTGCTTTTAGGGATTAATTTAGCTCTCTATAGGCAGGAGTGGGTTGTAGCGGAAATTAGGATAAGCCAAAACACTCGGTATTCTCATCAGCGTTTGTGTCTGACCGGTCCTCCTGCTGGGATTTAATCTCTAATCTCTGTGTCCAGCTAAAAGCCAACTCTTGTCTGCATTCATTTACCATTTGTGTGCGCCAGGAGTGGGTTGTACCGGAAATTAGGATATGCCAAAACACTCGGTATTCTCGTCAGCGTTTGTGTCTGAGCGCTACACCTGCTGGGATTTAACCTCTATAATATCTAATCTCTGTGTCCAGCTAAAAACCAACTCTTGCCTGCATTCATTTACCATTTGTGTGTGCCAGGAGTGGGTTGTAGCGGAAATTAGGATACGCCAAAACATTCGGTATTCTCGTCAGCGTTTGTGTCTGACCAGTACACCTGCTGGATTTAATCTCTAATCTCTGTTGTGAGGTAGCGCCCGGGAACCCCGCTTGCATAACGACACCAAAACACGTGCTTATAAGTTTGCAAATGACTACCCGTTTATTGCTCACATATAACTCATAACCCGGGCAGTACATTAAACATTGAACATAAGCACGTCACATAATACATTACATTACACAGTACATTACATATAATATGAACACATATTACACATATACGACTACAGTAACCCGGGACCTGTAACCACCTCTCCTTCCAACCCTTGGAGCACTAAGAACAGCTCCCGTGATGGTCATGGCCACCGTCCTGTCCCAATGTTACACATGCATTTATAAAACATATTTAACCATATATATCAACGGGCCCAGTGGGTCCCAATGCTGGTATCAGCCGCCTGGCTTTATTTCCCCAGCTTCACACTACCCCGGAATACAGGCACCAGTTCTTACACACTGCTTGTGATCCATCATATAAGCATTCATGGATCACACACGTATTTCCACACGCTCACAGCCCATCATATAAACATCCATGGACTGTGGCACCTCTGGGTTCAGAGCAGGGATTGAGCAACCTGAGCCACGGGAACGCCATGCGTCCCCAAGGGTTAGCTTCCTGGACGTATCTCGCCACACGTCCAGACCAGCATCCACCTGGTTCAACCACGGTTTCCCCACTCTAGGAGCCCTTCTAACTCCTGCTTCTGACCACCGGTACATACACTTCAACGGATCCCTTCACTGAGTGTTTTAGTCGGACCCAATGGCAGCTATGCCCGCCTGGCACAATTCATACATCTGCCTCCTGTAGAGCTACATGCACTTTAACGGGTCTCTTCACTGACTACTTTAGTCGGACCCAATGGCAGCTATGCCCGCCTGGCACAATTCATACATCTTCCTCCCGTAGGGCTACATACACTCGCTGGGTCTTTTACATAAGCCATAAAATACACATACACTTCAACGGGTCCCTTCACTGACTGTTTAGTCGGGCCCAATGGCAGCTATGCCCGCCTGGCACACTTTACGCACAGGATACACAGTTCACTCTCGCATAAGGGATCTGCCTTCTTACAGGGTACGGATCCGGGTCTCGCTACCTGGGTTACGGGTACACCAAGCGTCCCCTTGTGCTCCTTCCCTGACGTGTCTCGCCACACGTCCAGACCAGTATCCACCTGGTTCAGCCACGGCTTCCCCACTCCAGGAGCTGTCACGACATCGGTCCTGGCCACCGGTATGGAGCTAGCACACTCCCTTTATGTCCGCACACCACAGAGCTCTGGACTGCTCTGCTCTCAGCGTCCCTCAGTCTGAGACTCAGTCAATCTCTCACACAGACTGAATCTCTCTGGTCCTCTCTGGCTGATGATCTGGATCCCAATAAGCTGGCAGGCTCTTTACCGTGCCTGCCACTCCCACACTGACACATCCATCTGGGCTGCTATTACTCAGCGCACACCCACCTGGGGGGCTACCAATTAGGACACACGGTTTTCATACAGCCACTCATCAGGCTCATCTATGTGTCATATCTACAGCACTCAGATTTAACACATTATGTTCCGTGTAGTTTCACACAGCATCATCACAGTAAAACCGGCTAGGGTGGACAGGATCATATACTGATCCTGCATGTGATGCACCCCGACCATGGGAACCATGCCGGCCATGCATCACACTGTGTCCAGCTAAAAACCAACTCTTGTCTGCATTCATTTACCATTTGTATGCACCAGGAGTGGGTTGTAGTGGAAATTAGGATATGCCAAAACACTTGGTATTCTCGTCAGCATTTGTGTCTGACCGGTACACCTGCTGGGATTTAATCTCTAATCTCAGTGTCCAGCTAAAAACCAACTCTTGTCTGCATTCATTTACCATTTGTGTGCACCAGGAGTGGGTTGTAGCGGAAATTAGGATACGCCAAAACACTTGGTATTCTCGTCAGCATTTGTGTCTGACCGGTACACCTGCTGGGATTTAACCTCTAATCTTTAATCTCAGTGTCCAGCTAAAAACCATCTCTAGCCTGCATTCATTTACCATTTGTGTGTGCCAGGAGTGGGTTGTAGCTCCAAGTAGTATAAGACAAAACACAGTATACGCGTCAGCGTTTGTGTCTGACCGTTCCAGCTGCCGGGAGTAGCCTCCCTGGCGGTCTGTTTAGGTCTAGAATTTTTTGCTAAAAGCGGGCTACCCGCGTTCGCGGCAGATGCGGTAAAAAAACCGCATCTGCCGCACTTGCCGCATAGCTGCCGCACTTGCGCCGCACTTGCGCCGCGGTTGCGGCGCGGTTGCGGTAATCTGCATAGGAACCAACCACCTCGGATGACCCTCATACACTGTTAATATGTGCCCCTGCAGCCTAGTAAACCATTAGCAGCACTGTTGTTGTGTGAAAAGTGGCTGCAGTAGAAGTGAGATAATGATTTTATACACTTACATGCCTGCGTACTTGAGGGCGTCTCCCTGTGTGTGCTGGCACTTGTGGCCTGTGCTCATCATGTCTGCTCTCCCCCTCCCTTATGCACGCCCCCTCTCAGCCTGCTATACTGTGTGAGGCTGATTGCGTCATAAAGGGGCGGGGCTACCGGGATGCCGCGATTTAGCCCCGCCCCTTTATGACGCAATCAGCCTCACATCACTATAGCAGGCTGAGAGGGGGCGTGCATAAGGGAGGGAGAGCAGACATGATGAGCACAGGCCACAAGTGCCAGCACACACAGGGAGACGCCCTCAAGTACGCAGGCATGTAAGTGTATAAAATCATTATCTCACTTCTACTGCAGCCACTTTTCACACAACAACAGTGCTGCTAATGGTTACTAGGCTGCAGGGGCACATATTATCAGTGTATGAGGGTCATCCGAGGTGGTTGGTTCCTATGCAGATTACCGCAACCGCGCCGCAAGTGCGACGCAAGTGCGGCAAGTGCGGCAAGTGCGGCAAGTGCGGCAAGTGCGGTTTTCTCACCGCATCTGCCGCGAACGCGGGTAAGCCCGAGCCTGACTCGGGTTAACGCTTCTGGTAGTGAATGTTAACCCCGAGTCAGGCTCGGGAATAACGCTAGGAAGGTTAAACAGTTGTAATCTGTAATCTCAGTGTGCAGCTAATAACCATCTTTTGGACGCCTTCATTTAGCTGTGTACAGGCAGCACAACATTGAAAATGCACAAGGCCAGTGGCAAGGGACACGGAACTGGAAGTGATGGTGGTGCAGGCAGAGGCTGAGACCGTGTGCAAGCTCGAATTGTGCCACGACAAATGCCCACATCATCTCGCTCGACCTTCCTGTCCCAATTTCTAGGGGACCTCAACAGTACACCACTATTAAACCAAGAGCAGTGTCAACAGGTTGTTAGTTGGATAGCAGATAATGCTTCCAGTCAGTTTGGCACCACCACAAATACCCTGTCTTCCACACGGTCAAGTGTCAGTAGCTGTGAGACTGGACCGCACATTCCACATCCTGATCCTCCTTCCTCCCACCATGCCGAGTGCCCAACCCCGGACATAACTGATCCCACACTTGGACACTCTGAAGAGCTGTTCACTTATTCATTCGTAGATTCTGGCCTCTCGCTAGCTCCAGTTGAAGTGGGTCATGAGGAGATCGTATGTACCGATGCACAAATATTTGAGCAGCCATGGTCTGATGAAGGCAACGGTTGGAACGTGTCTCAATAAGAGGTGGACGATGATGAGAAACAATTGCCAGAAAGTCAGGCGTAGGACCAGGGTACGGAAGTGGAAGACGGTGTGGTGGATGATCTAGTAACTGACCCAACCTGGCAGGAGGACATGCAGAGCGAGGACAGCAGTGCACAGGGGAGTTAGGCATAACATCACAACAGGCCGGAAGAAGTAGGGTGGTGGCCGCAGGCAGAAGGTAGGCAACAGTTCCCTGGAACAACAACTCGACAGAAGTTGCCAGTGCAACTGTTAGGTCTTCCCGAGTCTGGCTGTTTTTTAAGGTGTCTGCAGACAATTCCAAAAAGGCCATTTGCAACACCTGCCATGCCAGCATCAGCAGGGGTAGCAAAACTAGCAGCCTGACTACCACCAGCATGATCAGGCACATGTCAGCAAAGCACCCGACTTTGTGGGATGTACACCAGGGTCCAGGAGCAATGTCTGCGGGTGACACCGCTGCGTCTTCCACTGTTGTGCGTGCAAGACAATGCCCTGTCCATACTGCATGCGAAGATGCCCTTCCTGTCCTTCACCTGCAGAAATAGCACCATCATCAACCACGTCCTTGTCCCAGCGCAGCGTTCAGTTATCCATGCACCAATCTTTGAAATGCAGGCGCAAATACGTTGCCAACGCCCCACATGCCACAGTTCTAAATGCACACATTCCGCAACTGCTTGCAATGGAAATGTTGCCTTTCAGGTTAGTGGAGACAGAAGCATTTGGCAACCTGATGGCGGCGGCTGTCCAACGTTACTCGGTCCCCAGCTGCCACTATTTTTTACGTTGTGCCGTCCCCGCATTACATAAGCAAAATATCATACGTGCTCTTAACAACGCAGTTTCAGGTAAAGTCCACCTAACCACGGACACGTGGACAAGTGCTTGTGGGCAGGGCCGGTACATCTCACTCACGGCACACTGGGTTAATATTCTGGAAGCCGGGATCTAGTCTGAGCTTGGGACGGAACACGTCCTTCCGACACCAAGGATTGCAGACCCTAACTCAGTCAGGGTTTCACCCACAGTGTACAGCTCCGGAATGTCACGCTCCTCAGCCTCTTCCTCCTCCACTTCACCCTCCACGCCAGTCCCAAGCTGGAAGCACTGCAGCACTGCCTTGGCTAAGCGGCAACAGGCTGTGCTGAAGCTAATATGCGTAGGTGACAAACCCCACAATGCTGGAGAGTTGTGGACAGCTCTGAAACAGCAGGCAGATCACTGGCTCACACCGCTGAACCTACCGCCAGGCATGGTCGTGTGTGACAATGGCCGGAACCTTGTGGCGGCTCTGAGGCGAGGTGAGCTGACACATGTTCTATGCGTGGCCCATGTGCTCAACCTCGTGGTTCAGCGATTTCTTAAATCCTACCTGGAGCTGTCGGATCTGCTCGTCAAAGTACGCCGCCTGTGTGCCCATTTTAGAAAGTCACCTACTGCTTCTGCCGCCCTTGCGGACTGGTGTGTGATGTCCCCACGCGTTGGAATTCCACACTGCACATGTTGGTCAGGATTTGTGAGCAGAAGAGGGCAGTTGTTGAGTACCAGCATCAACTAGGCCATCGGTATACGGGTCAAACTTCACATATAAGGCCTCAGAAGTGGACATGGATGTCTGACATATGTACCATCCTCCAAAACTTTGAAGACTCCACCAAGATGGTGAGCGGCGATGACGCCATCATTAGCGTCACCATCCCGCTTCTCTGTCTTCTAAAACACTCTCTGCCAGGGTCGGACTGGGGTGTCAGGGGCCCACCAGGGAAATTGACTCCAGGGGCCCACTCACCCGCTATATGCAAATACCTGTTAGTCGTTATACCCATTATAGCGGTTACTCCTGCACATCACTCTGCGCTCACCATTACTGCAATGTACCATTACTGTAGTGTACATTAAAGGGATACTTTGGTGAAAACAAGTTACCAACAATCGTCAGGTTCGGCAGGTGATCACTTAGTTATTGGTGGAATCCGACCAATCAAAGCCACATCGTCGGAAGAATGTGGCACTTTTACCCCTTTTATTAACTGCAGTGGCCAGTAATGATGTGACCGCGGCTCCATTCATTATCATTGGAGCTCCCAGAAAAAGGCAAACCCAGCACTCACAGCCACTGAGGGAGTGAAGGGATCATGGGCGAGCTGTACATCACCTCCAGTCTAATGGGGACAAAACAAACCTATGACTAAGGACTGTCTTTAAGGACATTGATTTAAATGTCCTTTTTAATACTTTTCTAATATAATGAATTTTTAAGGATCTAGATCTCAAGACTCTATGCTGGATATTTTTCTATTTTTTGGACACATAATGGGGATAAAAGCTGCACATTCAGCAGTCGCACCCCCACCAACTAATACCTTATCACATCCTTAGGCCATGTGCACACACTGAGTATTTGGTGAGTTTTTTACCTCGGTATTTGTAAGACAAAACCAGGAGTGGAGCAATCAGAGGATATATGTTCTGCATTTCTCACCATCTCCTGCTTCTGTCTTATAAATACTGAAGTGAAAATCTCACCAAATACTCACTGTGTGAACGTGGCCTCAGACGAGATAATTACTTGCTTTCTCTAGAGAACCTCTGTAAGTGCATTTTGCTGCTGCTGTGTCACAGGACAGGAAGGGGTTAAGCAACCAAGTTTTTAATATCTACTGGAAATAAAGAATTTTCCCCTTATTGATATCAGAAAAAAACTAATAATCAACCACAATCCACTATACCAAGACCAGTAATACCACATATAAAGGAGACATACCACCACACTGTGATCAGAGCACATATTACTACTAAACTGTGATTAAATACTACCACGTGCAAGGTATAAATACTGCCACACCATGATAAGACCACATATAACCGACATATTGTAATTGAATAATTCCACATTCAAGGGACAAATACACAACGCCATGACCAGAGCACATAATGCCACTACATAGTGACAAATAAAATCCAGTCAACCCATAGAAGCACCACCCAGCTCAAAATGGTTTGCCATCATCTGCTCCTTCCCTTCTCCTCTTACCTGATAAACCACAAGTTTGGTGCCAGACCCACTACTACATGTCAGTATTCTGTGGTGCCCAGCTGTTTCTTCTTCAGTGTGAATAGTGACCAATAATACAACAATAATGAAGATTAAAAAAAGCTCTGTATATTTGGTCAGTGTAAATACAGTGATTATCAGTGACATTATACACAGAAACTCTGTATATAATGTCAGTGTACAGGTGATGCAGAGAACACCAGTGACATTATACACAGGAACTCTGTATAGAGTGTCAGTGTACAGGTGATGTAGAGAACACCAGTGACATTATACACAGGAGCTCTGTATATAGTGTCAGTGTACAGGTGATGCAGAGATCCCCAGTGACATTATATACAGGAACTCTGTATATAGTGTCAATGTACAGGTAATACAGTGATCACCGGTGACATTATACACAGGAGCTCAGTATATAGTGTCAGTGTACAGGTGATGCAGAGATCCCGAGTGACATTATACACAGGAGCTCAGTATATAGTGTCAGTGTACAGGTGATGCAGAGATCACCAGTGACATTATACACAGGAACTCTGCATATAGTGTCAGTGTACAGGTGATGCAGAGATCACCAGTGACATTATACACAGGAACTCTGTACATAGTGTATAGTGTGCGTGGATAGGTAATACACCTACTCACCAGAGATGTATCTTGGTGAAGTCATTCATCTTCAGGTTTCTTCTTCCCCTGTCGCAGTGAAATATCACGTCTTCTAGCCAGGACTCATCTCTGCAGAAAATAACACAGTTATCTACTGTATAGAACTGATCACTTCCATAGCACATTCCACACTTTTCCCAAGATTTCTACACTATATCAAACGACCAAAAAAGCGACATCGTGCCGCCTCGCACAGTAACAAGGCCTCCCTTTGGTTCCCCTCATGGAAAAGTAAATTATATTACAGCAGTAATAATGTCGCCTGATTGGCACCTACAGTAAATATGTCCCCACTTCCCACCGTATACCAATAATGTATGTTCCTCATTCTGGCCCCCATATAGTAATAATGTCTTGGACCCCCATGTTCCCCCATTCTAGGTCCCCAGACGGACATGACAACTTCTCCAGCCATTTACATAGATTACAACAAAGACACATCTGACATCTCACATTTCCAGCCCGATCTATTCCCAAAGTAGACAAACTCCTCATCCTACTGATCCCCTAATACTGAGCCGTTGCTGCTGTCCCTATTACTGCACATGCTGTGTGGTACAAAAACAGCGCTCCTCTTACTGCCCCACATAATAATGTCACCACTGTGCCCTCCACAGAGTAATACCACCACTGTGCCCTCCACATAGTAATACCACCACTGTGCCCTCCACATAGTAATACCACCACTGTGCCCTCCACATAGTAATACCACCACTGTGCCCTCCACATAGTAATACCACCACTGTGCCCTCAACATAGTAAAACCACCACTGTGCCCTCCACATAGTAATACCACCACTGTGCCCTCTACATAGTAATACCACCACTGTGCCCTCCACATAGTAATACCACCACTGTGCCCTCCACATAGTAATACCACCACTGTATTGGATATACCACCACATGACCCCCTCCATGTTGCACAGGATCCCCTGCATGTTGCACAGGGCCCCCTGCGTGTTGCACGGGACCCCCTCCATGCTGCACGGGTACACACACATATTGTTGCTGCTGGGGGGACAGCACACTGATTGTTGCTGCTACGGGGGGGGCACATATTGCTGGTGCTAAGGGAGAGACATATGGCTGCTGCTGAGGGAGGCACACTGATTGCTGCAGTTTCTTCTTGGGGGCACACATATTGTTTATTGCTGCAGCTGAAGGAGCACAGTAATGTTGCTGCTAAGGAGGGGGGGGGGCACATATTTCTGGTGCCAAAGGGGAGACATATGGCTGCTGCTGGGTGAGGCACACTGATTGCTGCAGCTGTTGCTTGGGGGCACACATACCTCATCCAGGGCCGTATTTGGAGTTCCTGCTGCCCTAGGCACTGTCAGTGGTCGCCCCCCCCCCCGTCACAGCTCCTCCCCCATCATGGCTCCAACCCCGCTGCGGCCCTTCCCGCCGTCACGGACAATCTTCCCTCTATTTACGGCCATCCCCGAAACTTCATGTAGCTTCTCCCCCCACATTTCATCATGTAGTACATAGAAAAGGTTTGTCCAGCCACAATACAGAGACATACTGACAGGATGTTTACATTGTGAGCCCCAATGGGGACAGTGTTGATGATGTATGTAAAGTGCTGTGGAGTTCATAGTGTAATATAAGTGCAAAAAATATTATTCTTAATATGTCACAATACCGGGATCTGAGGATCTTCTATTTGGAGGTCAGGGGCTCTCTGATGCACTGTCGCTGCCTGTCTCGCTGTCTTCCTCTTTTGACACTGCAGTGCGGTGGACAAGAGAGCATTAACTGGTTAATAACAAGAAGCATGGAGTGTGTACTAACTGATCCATACACCCTCCCAATACCATGTCCAGCAGACATTGTAGGATTACTATATGGATTTTATTATTAGGGTACGGACACATTGGCATGAAACTCTGATGAGTGCAATGTGTGATGTTATCGCATTGCACTCGGACCAATGTTAATCAATATATGAGAGCAGATTGGCGAGTGTCGGACGCTTTTTTCTCAGCCAGATTCAGGATGGGGAAAAAAGTCACAACATGCTGCGACAGTATGCGATTCACGCGCGAGACTCGCCAATGCAAGTCTATGGGTCCGACAAAATCACGGACAGCACACAAACCATCCGAGTCGGACACGTTTTTTCACGGATACATTATCATTCTGTAACTGAGAACACTGTAAAATGTTCCTGGAAATGATTCTACAGTAAATAGCTGCTGAGGAAAGAACAGATTGCACACGGATGTGATCTGAGAGAAATGTCGGACACTCGCACAGCAGTTGGATGCCAAATGGACCAAAAAACTGATGACACTCATCCGACTCTCCTGGATGAGAAACAGACCGATTTTAAGGTGCCGGGAGACAGTGTACCACCATGTCCCCAGCTCTGTGCTGTGCACAGTGTACCACCATGTCCCCAGCTCCGTGCTGGGCACAGTGTACCACCATGTCCTCAGCTCCGTGCTGTGCACAGTGTACCACCATGTCCCCAGCTCCGTGCTGGGCACAGTGTACCACCATGTCCTCAGCTCCGTGCTGTGCACAGTGTACCACCACGTCCTCAGCTCCGTGCTGTGCACAGTGTACCACCACGTCCTCAGCTCCGTGCTGTGCACAGTGTACCACCACGTCCTCAGCTCCGTGCTGTGCACAGTGTACCACCACGTCCTCAGCTCCGTGCTGTGCACAGTGTACCACCACGTCCTCAGCTCCGTGCTGTGCACAGTGTACCACCACGTCCTCAGCTCCCTGCTGTGCACAGTGTACCACCACGTCCTCAGCTCCGTGCTGTGCACAGTGTACCACCATGTCATCAGCTCCGTGCTGTGTACCACCATGTCCTCTGCACCCCACTCCCATGTCCTCTGCACACACTCCCATGTCCTCTGCACCCCACTCCCATGTCCTCTGCACCCCACTCCCATGTCCTCTGCACCCACTACCCATGTCCTCTGCATCCCCTCCCATGTCCTCTGCATCCCCTCCCATGTCCTCTGCATCCCCTCCATGTCCTCTGCATCCCCTCCATGTCCTCTGCATCCCCTCCATGTCCTCTGCACCCCCCTCCATGTCCTCTGCACCCCCCTCCATGTCCTCTGCACACACTCCATGTCCTCTGCACCCCCTCCATGTCCTCTGCACCCCCCTCCATGTCCTCTGCACACACTCCATGTCCTCTGCACACACTCCATGTCCTCTGCACACACTCCATGTTCTCTGCACACACTCCATGTCCTCTGCACACACTCCATGTTCTCTGCACACACTCCATGTCCTCTGCACACACTCCATGTCCTCTGCACACACTCCATGTCCTCTGCACACACTCCATGTTCTCTGCACACACTTCATGTTCTCTGCACACACTCCATGTTCTCTGCACACACTCCATGTCCTCTGCACACACTCCATGTCCTCTGCACACACTCCATGTTCTCTGCACACACTCCATGTTATCTGCACACACTCCATGTTCTCTGCACACACTCCATGTTCTCTGCACACACTCCATGTCCTCTGCACACACTCCTTGTTCTCTGCACACACTCCATGTCCTCTGCACACACTCCATGTTCTCTGCACACACTCCATGTTCTCTGCACACACTCCATGTCCTCTGCACACACTCCATGTACCTTGTATAGTCAGTCCCAGCTCCTAATCTGTTCACACTTCTTCTTGCCGGGCAAAATGTGGCTCCGCCCACCCGAGTCACATGTGTGTGACATCATCACAGGTCCTGTACCACCAGGCACCTGCACTATGATCCAGCTGCCCTCCCTGTCACCTGCCATCAATCATGCTGAGTGTCTGCAGCAGCGTCATGCACAGCACCACCACTCCGAATCCTCTTCCTTCTGGACTTCTAGTGAGTTGAGGTGGGTGTGCTCCAGGGGACCCGTTCGGGCCCGTTGGGGGGCGGGGCTAGGGGGGCGGGGCCACAATTCCTGGGGGCCCACCATCACTTTTAACCGGTTAACTGGCGGCCCAGTCCGAGCCTGCTCTCTGCTCAAAATCAAAGACGATGCATTGCAGGCGGAACACGATGAGTTGGAGCAAGAAACTCTACTGGCTGATTACACACACCCCAGCCTCATCTCATCCCAACGTGCATTGGAGGACTATGACGAGGAGGAGGAGGATGAAGAAATAGATCTATTTTCATGCGTAATTGACGGTAATACATGCACAACTGTCAGACTGTCGGTTCAGCGTGGATGGCCAGAGGACAGGGTAGAGGAGGAGGAGGATGAGGCCAGCATGGACAGTCATGCTGTTGGTGAGGACCCTGAAGTCTTGCCTGTTAACAGTCTGGTGCACATGGCTGACTTTATGTTACGCTGCCTGTCTCGTGACCCTCGCGTTATCAACATCTTGGCGGACACTCATTACTGGTTGGTGACACTATTAGACCCACGCTACAAGGAGAACTTTATTTCTCTCATTCCCGAGGCGGAGAGGTCTACAAAAATGCTGCAGTACCAGAAGGCCATAGTCCCGGAATTATTCAAAAAATTCCCTTCTAAAAATGCTAGCGGCAGAGGTCACGATTTGGTGGACAACCAAGGCGTTCGGCCGAGAGAAGCACAAGTCCAATCCAGCAAAGTTAGGGGAACACTCTCAAAGATCTGTGACACTTTTCTCAGCACCTCCCGTACCACAGGCCCTGAGGTGCGGGGGTAGTGTCACAAGGATTGCAAAGTTTGCGATAATGCTGAGGGAGTACCTTGCCGATTGTAAAAAAGTGCTCCTAGACTCCTCTGTGCCTTATAATTATTGAGTATCCAAGCTGGACACGTGGCAGGAATTGGCGATCTACGCCTTGGAAGTCCTGGCCTGCCCTGCCTCTAGCGTTTTGTCAGAGCGTGTTTTTAGTGCTGCAGGTGGAATCATTACAGATAAACGCACCCGTCTGTCAACTGAAAATGCTGAGACCCTGACTCTGATCAAGATGAACAAGGGTTAGATTGGGCCTGACTTCACCACACCACCACCAAATGATAGCGGAATTTAAATTTTGTGCCGGTAAATTGCCATGCACCTCCGCACACACCCACACATTGGTACACACTTCATGACTTTGGCTACTTGCTGTACTGCTCCTCCTTCTCCTTATCTGCTACCATCATATGATCAATGCGACCGTGGTTCATGATGCCATGAAGCCATGAAAACATAATTTTTTTACATCATATTTATGATGATGATGACCCTAACCATTTAAAAGTTAGGCAGTAGTTTCATGTATACCCCCCAGGGGTAAATGTTTTAGTCCATGCTTAGAGAATGGGCATTACAAGTACAGGAGACCCACTCCTTTGTAATGGGAACAATATTTAGAGGCTCTCCTCCATGTTTCTTTCCAGGGGCATTGAAGTGCCTCACAATTTTTGGCAGCCCTGCCTAGGGCAATACTACAAAAGACCAACTTCCTTATAATGGGCACATTATTTAAAGAGGCCCTCAAGCACGTCTCTATCCAGGGCTTTGGGGTGCCTCCCAATGTTTAGCAGCCCTGCCTAGGGCAATACTACAAAAGACCCACTTCCTCAAAATGGGCACAATATTTAAAGAGGCCCTGATGCACGTCTCTATCCAGGGGCATTGAAGTGCCTCCCAACTTTTGGCTGCCCTGCCTAGGGCAAAACTACAAAAGACAAAGTTCCTTAAAATGGACACAATATTTAAAGAGGCTCTCATGCACATCTCTTTCCAGGGGCATTTGGGTACCTCCCAATTTTTGGCTGCCCTGCCAAAGGGCAATACTACAAAAGACCCACTTCCTTAATCCATTTTGGTTTCATTTTGTAATGTTTTCTTGACAGTCCGTAAAAGTGGCGTAATACTCTGACAACATTGTTCACAGCAGTGACCTTGGAGTCTGAAATGCTTACAGAGGTCTTCCCCATGCTGTTCCCATGTCATTTGAGCACTGTTCTGACACTTTTGTGAAATTTTTAGGATTTATCCATGCCGCCGGTGGTCATACTAGAAAAATACTTGGGTCTCCCATAGGATAACACTGGGCTCGGTGTTTCGAGCACCCGAGCATTTTAGTACTCACTCATCTCTTCCCTAACATTTATGGAAATGAATCAGACATGAATAAGTGCAAACTTTTACACAATGATAGCTGGTGGCAATGATTAAATCAGCCATAGCTTATGTCTGTATGTGTAACCCTCCATTGACAATTATCTACAATTTTCTGTTGCCTTCAGTGCTGATGGCTTAAACTCTGCACTCTGAAATGTTTCTGAAATTGATAGCTAAGTAGATAGCTGTCATCATTACAGTAACATCTACAATACATTAGTATCATCATCCAGCTTTTTACTTTTTTTTTTTTTTTTTACATATTCGTAAATAACCATTCAGATATCAATCTTATTAAAAAGCAGCAACAAAACTAAATATAGTCTTTATTCATCACCAGATTGCAGTATTATATTCTTAGCAAGAGTACATTTAAATAGTGATATTTTTAGGTTTTAGAAAAATAGGAGCTGCAGCCAATTACCATATGTGCCAGAAATAGCCGGCAAGCTGCAAGACAAGTGTGTCATTCTATGAATGGATCTAACACCTGCACGACATTGCAAATATGGAATTGTTCTTTTTTAAAACTTCGCCCAAGGCATAATGCATATTTCATTTTCAAAGCATATTCATTTGCCAATGTGTAAAACCATAACACTTCTTACTGTACCAAAACATTCTGAGATTAGATTCTTCTATATCTCAGTTGGAAATACATAGCCTGAAAGTTCCAGCAATTTTGCAGAATTCAGTACAAATGAATAAATTGCAGTTACATTATTCCAGGTGTATTAACCCCTATGTGGTTCAGTGAAGTGTCGCAGTGAGAGCATTAAAGGGGTTGTCACTACAGTACACAAACCAAGCTCTGATAGGATTCTACAGTGCTAGACCAGGCTGTCATATGACCACCAGTATGTGATATGGATACCTCTACCGACATTCCGACTAAATGTAAGTGGCATTGCCCTGTTTGACTCTGTGTTCTGTAAATAGAAAAAGGTAGACAGCATCCAGGGGCTGGTGATAAAGAAATCCAACTTCCTTATGCTTCTATAATCATGCAATGTTTCAATCTGTTATTGGTCTTTTTCAAGCATGCATAATAGTACAACATAGCAGATTTAAATAGTGTGGATAATCAAGGGAACACCAATCAAAATACTCTCAGACACCCTTAGATAACCACGCCCATAACATTGTCAATACACTCTTTAAATATTCCAATATCCCACAGTATGTACTCCTATTCACTACACAGTATGTACTACTATTCACTACAGGATGAAATGTTAAAAAAAAAGGCAAACGCATTACATTTAATGTAATATATAGTTTACACGTGAATATTTATAAATGCACAAAAGGGGCCATATCCAGATCCTTCTAAAGTATTTGGTCATCAATAGTATTTTAAGAACAACATATCCAATCCTAATTCACCATGGTCTGTAACTCAACAAGCACACCCTAGTATCGCCAAATCCAGGATTTTGTAATACGCCTGTGTAAATGTTGTAAACTTATGAGCTCAGCCTGATGAAGTCATTAAACTAGATTAAAGAGGAGCAGCAGATTAAAAGTATGTAGATGTGTATCTGTGCATACCGTTCAATCCTGGACATGGCTCTGCAACATGCAATGTACATGTACAAGCACTAAAGATTATCAGCTCCAGCTTCACCCTGCCGTGATCACATAATTACCAGCTCAATGATATGTCCATCATTAGCAAATCAAATCTTCGCATTCAATTGCCATAGAAATTCAGGTCAGAGTTAATTAGAAACACACCAGTGGATGTATTTTAATGCACACCTGAAACACAAAACACTGCTTCTTTGCTTCTTTGTGTAGAATCATTAGAAAGTCTAACAAAACCAGCTGAGACATTAGGAAAAGAATTGTGGACTTGCAAAAGGCTGGTTCATCTTTGGGTGCAATTTACAAATACCTGAAGGTGTCCCGTTCATCTGTACATACAATTATACGCAAGTACAAACAAGATGGAAATGTCCAGCAATCATACCACTCAGGAAGGAGTCAGATTCTGTGTTCCGGAGATGAACATGCTTAGGTTCGACATGTGCATATCAACCCAAGAACAAAAGCAATAGACCCTCTGAAGATGATGGAGGAAGCTGGTAAGATTGTGTCAATAATTTAAACCAATATTTAAAATTGTGATTTTAAAATTAAAGATTGTGTCATTATCCACAGTGAAACGAGTACTGTATCAACATGGACTGAAATACAATTCTGTGAGGAAGAAGTCATTATTCCAAAAGAAACATAAAAAAGCCAGATTAATTTATGCAAATGCACACAGGAACAAAGGTCTAAGGAGACACGTATTGTGGTCTGAGGAAAGTAAAATTGATCTGTTTAGCCATAATGACCAATGATACGTTTGGAGGAAAAAGATATAAGCTTGGAAGCCTAAGAATACCATCCAAAACTGTGAATGGCAGAATCATATTTTGGGTTGTTTTGCTGCAGGAGGGACTGATGCACTTCACAATATAGATGGCATTAATGGAAAAGAAGGTTATGTGATAATACTTAAAGGGGTTGTCCAGGCATTTGCTATAATTCATATGTATATCTAGGCTGTAAAATGTTGCCAGTTTGTAATATACATGCTGTCAACATTTTGCATAGTTACCTAAATATCACATATTTGCGGCAGCCAGGGAATGTCCAGGATGGGGTGTTTGTATTGGAGCCTGCATGGAAATGGAAACTGGACATTTGCTCCTAGTCTCCTACCAACACGCCCCCTCCACCACTCTACACTATGGCCTGCCAACCCCAGACTGCTACAGGCCCGCACTCTCCCCAGTCTCAGTATGGCTGGCCACCCCCAGGGCTCCTACAGGCAAGCCCCACCCACTCTACTTTATGGCCAGCCAGCCCCAGACTGCTACAAGCCCGCCACCAAGAAGGTTTAAAATGAACTTACAAGAAAGTAAATATACTGTATATTCTGTAAATAAACACTGGCAAACAAAATTAAAGAACAATGTATGATCACTTGATTTTTTCAGACAGAATGTAATCTACATTGATCAGCATTTGAAGGTTTTTGTGTAAGGTGTGCACCATGACACTAGAACAGTGTTTTCCAAAATAACCAAAATTTATCAACTTAAAACCTTTTTATTACACAAAACGTGATTATCATAATAAGAGAACAGCAATGATTGTAGCACAGAAAATGATTGAAACTACATTTTGTGGAGGTTACAATAGTCACCGATCAGTAGGAAGTGTACAGGCCTTTGCTTTGTACAGGCCTTTGCTTTGAATGACCTTAGCACATCTGTGGCCATAGGACATCATTAGTCTCCCTCTCCCCCACCTTCCCATGTCTGCCGACTTGGTGCTACCGACCGTCTGGACCTTGGAGATCTTGTTATCCCTTCCGCATAGGACTCCTCCTGTTCTTCCTCTACCTCCTCTTGTCCCACCACCTGACTCCGAATATTGTTTAGAGTGTGCTCCAGCATGTAGATGACCGGAATAGTCATGCTGATAATGGCATCGTCAGCACTAAACATCTTCGTCGCCATCTCAAAACTGTGCAGAAGGGTGCATAGGTCCTTGATCTGAGACCACTCCAGCAGGGTGATCTGCCCCACCTCTGGATCTCGTTTGCCCATGCTATACGTCATAACGTATTGCACCAGGGCTCGGCGGTGCTGCCACAGTCACTGAAACTTGTGCAGAGTAGAATTCCAGCGAGTCGGCACATCGCATTTCAGCCAGTGAAGACTTCTGGAGCATAGCAAGTCGTTGAGCTGCAGGATGTGAACGCCGGAAGTGAGCACACAGCGACCTTGCCCTCTGTAGAAGCCCATCTAGGCCAGGATAGTGTGTTAAAAATTGCTGGACAACCAGGTTCAACACCTGAGCCACACAAGGCACATGTGTGACATTGCCCCGACGAAGGGCCGCACCCAGGTTTGAAGCATTGTCGCACACGACCTTCCCTAGCTGCAGGTTGAGTGGAGACAACCATTGCTGAAACTCGGTCTCCAAAGCTGAACACAACTCCTCAGCTGTGTGACTCACATTTACCAGGAATTTCAAGGTAAAGACCGCCTGATTGTATTGAGCCCTGCTGCCAGCAGAGTAAGGAGGTGTGCAGGATTCCTTCTGTGCAGTTACAACATGGGTGGCATTACCAGACAGGTTTGGTCAGAGGTGGAGGACCGAGATGAGGTTGAGGAGGCAGAAGCAGTGGAGGAACTTCTACCTATAGAGGATTGATGCACAACTCATGGGGACGGCAAGACTTGAACAGCAGACCCTTCTCCAGCTCTCACCATAGTTAACCAGTGCCCAGTCAGCGACATGTAATGCCCCGTCCATGCTTACTTCTCCAAGTGTCTGTGGTGAAATGCACCCTGTCACACACAGAGTTTCTCAAGGAAGCGGTGATGTTGTCTGCGACATGCTGAGGTAGCGATGGCACACCTTTCTTGGAGGACTAGTGGTGACTTGGCATCTGGTACTGGGGCACTGCGACGGACATAAGGTCTTGAAAATACTCTGTGTTCACCAGGCGGAAAGGCAGCATTTCTGTAGCTAACGGCTTGCAGATGGTGAAATTCAAGTGCTTAGCGCTTGTCTAGGAGGAAATGGTCTTTTACTTGTCCACATCTGAGGGATGGAGGGCTGGCTGCTGTGCTGAGACGGGGTTGAGTAGGGTGTCCCCGGCAAACTGGTCTGTGAGGGAGGTGAAGGCGAAGATGTAATGTAGCCCCACTGTATATGCAGTTAGGAGAAAAAAGAATGGCCATTATTTCTGCAGCACTGATCTTACCCTCCCCCCCCGCACACTATACACAGAAACTGGATATTAACATTCATTAACAGTGTTAGGGTTAGGATTAAGCTTTTAGGTAATGGAAGCGTTATCGAACATAACCTCGAACTGCTGAATTTGATGCAAATTGTTCGAATTTGTCGAATGACTCAAACACCACCCAACTCACGATTTTACGTAAAAAAATGCTTTGTCCCAATTAATTTGCACAGCACTGTATTAAGGTGAGAACTACTAAACACCCTACGCATGGCAGCAGATTAATGGGGTGTTATGCAAAAATATTAAAAGATAAAGTATATATTATAATATATTTGCAATCTCTATATTGAATGAACTCATAGAATAAATAAAAACAGATTACCTACTTGGCATTTATAATACATAGCAAATTAAAAATCATAATAAAAAGTCAATTAATAGGTTTTGTGCACCTTAACATATTGGCAATAAACACTACAAATCTTCCAATGGAATAAACTCTTATACAGCTATAGCGATGTGCATGAAGAAAAAAAAATTGCACCTGGTTTACTAATATAAGATGAAATAGTATGGCAGTGAAGATTCACGATAGGAAGGTATAAGAAATGTTTATAAAAGCCAGGGGCGGACTGGCCCAGGTGGCAGGGGGGCAAGTGCCCCCTGGGCTGGTGGTATAGCCCTCATCTAGGGCCACCCCTCCACAGAAATGGGCCGGCAGCGCATTCTGGCTGGCGCTGTGAAAGTACAGCAGACGCGGCGCCTTGCTGTGACACAGTGAGTGATAGCATCCCCCTGGACCACCAAAAAATTCTGACAGCACCCTTCCCCCTCCCCGGTCCTCACCTAAGGGCTGGCACAATAAAACTGCCACCCGGAGTTAGAGTTGCCAGCCAGCCCCTATTGTGATGGCCACACAAAAGAAGCAAGTGGCCAGGTTTGGATTAAACAACTTTATAACTCCAATCTTATATATATAATGGGCTGACACGTTTCTTTCCAAGTAAAGCTCATGATAATTTACTGCTCAGACTAAGTATACTTGGTCACAGAAGAACAGCTTATTAAAGGCATTTACGCACTTTATTTAAAAGAAAGAATGAGTCATAATGAAAAAGAGGATGTGAGAAAAATTCATTCTTCTTGACAGGCAGCTATAATTAAATATGATTTAATAGTAGACGTGAGGTGAAGCTGAGGATTTCTATTGTGATTTCATCTTAGTATTCATAAATGGCATTCAGTAATTTTCTGCATATTTTTAACCCTTTTCATATTAAAGTGCACAGTTACAGTATTTATAAATTTTACGATGTTGCATCAAAACATCTACCATACTGTGAAAACGTATGATATATCATATATATATGTACATATATATATATATATATATATATATATATATATATATATACATATCTAATATATAAAAGCCGAAGGCCACTTCCGGAAAACCCGAAGGGTACTTCCGTGATGGCCTCCGGACCCATGGTGCTGACGTCGCCAGGGAGGGGTCGCCCGGCTACAGGGAGCGACGGAGGAATATTCCGCTCTCGGAAGTTCCGTCTGCCCTCCAGCCTCTGCCCTCCAGCCTCTGCCCTCCAGCCTCCGCCCTCCAGCCTCCGCTCTCCCCTCCAGCCTCCACTCTCCCCTCCAGCCTCTGCCCTCCAGCCTCCGCTCTCCCCTCCAGCCACCGCTCTCCCCTCCAGCCTCCGCTCTCCCCTCCAGCCCCCGCTCTCCCCTCCAGCCTCTGCCCTCCAGCCTCTGCTCTCCCTCCAGCCACCGCTCTCCCTTCTAGCCTCCGCTCTCCCCTCCAGCCTCCGATCTCCCCTCCAGCCTCTGCTCTCCCCTCCACCCTCCGATCTCCCCTCCACATTCCGCTCTCCCCTCCAGCCTCTCCCCTCCAGCCGTTGCCCTCCAGCCTCTGCTCTGCCCTCCAGCCTCCGCTCTGCCCTCCAGCCTCCGCTCTCCCCTCCAGCCTCCACTCTCCCCTCCAGCCTCCGCTCTCCCCTCCACCCTCCGCTCTCCCCTCCAGCCTCTGCTCTCCCCTGCACCCTCCGCTCTCCCCTCCACCCTCTCCCCTCCAGCCTCTCCCCTCCAGCCTCCGCTCTCCCCTCCAGCCTCTCCCCTCCAGCCTCTGCCCTCCAGCCTCTGCCCTCCAGCCTCCACTCTCCCCTCCAGCCTCCGCTCTCCACTCCAGCCTCCGCTCTCCCCTCCAGCCTCTGCCCTCCAGCCTCTGCACTCCATCCTCCGCTCTCCCCTCCAGCCTCCGCTCTCCCCTCCAGCTTTCGCTCTCCCCTCCACCCTCCTCTCTCCACTCCAGCCTCCACTCTCCCCTCCAGCCTCTGCCCTCCAGCCTCTGCACTCCATCCTCCGCTCTCCCCTCCAGCCTCCGCTCTCCCCTCTAACCTCCGCTCTCCCCGCCAGCCTCCGCTCTCCCCTCCACCCTCCGCTCTCCCCTCCACCCTCTCCCCTCCAGCCTCTCCCCTCCAGCCTCTGCCTCCAGCCTCCACTCTCCCCTCCAGCCTCTGCCCTCCAGCCTCTGCCCTCCAGCCTCTGCCCTCCAGCCTCCGCTCTCCCCTCCAGCCTCCGCTCTCCCCTCCAGCTTTCGCTCTCCCCTCCAGCCTCCGCTCTCCCCTCCAGCCTCTGCTCTCCCCTTCAGCCTCCGCTCTCCCCTCCACCCTCTCCCCTCCAGCCTCTCCCCTCCAGCCTCTCCCCTCCAGCCTCTGCCTCCAGCCTCCGCTCTCCCCTCCAGCCTCTGCCCTCCAGCCTCCGCTCTCCCCTCCAGCCTCCGCTCTCCCCTCCAGCCTCCGCTCTCCCCTCCAGCCTCTGCTCTCCCCTCCAGCCTCCGCTCTCCCCTCCAGCCTCTGCTCTCCCCTCCAGCCTCTGCTCTCCCCTCCAGCCTCCGCTCTCCCCTCCAGCCTCTCCCCTCCACCCTCTGCTCTCCCCTCCAGCCTCTGATCTCCCCTCCAGCCTCTCCCCTCCAGCCTGTCCCCTCCAGCCTCCGCTCTCCCCTCCAGCCTCTGCTCTCCCCTCCAGCCTCCGCTCTCCCCTCCAGCCTCCGCTCTCCCCTCCCCTGTCCTCTGCCCTCCAGCCTCCCCTGTCTTCTGCCCTCCAGCCTCCCCTGTCCTCTGCCCTCCAGCCTCCCCTGTCCTCTGCCCTCCAGCCTCCCCTGTCCTCTGCCCTCCTCACCCCTCCAGCCTCCGCTCTCCTCACCCCTCCATATGCAACGTACAGTATGTGTATATATGTGTGTATGTAGTCACTTCCGTCACTTTGTCCGCACTTCCCTCACTTTGTCATCACTTCCCTCACTTTGTCCGCACACATACACACACACACACACACACACTCCGCTATACTTACCACCAGCCCTGCATCAGCCGCCTGGATCCTCAGTCGACATGTCGCCACCCCCGAACTACTGGATCCAATATAGCATCCAAGAAGTCTCGCCAAACTTACCGGAGGCCATATTGGATCCAGTCGTCCGCGGGCGGCGACATGTCGACTCAGGATCCAAGCGGCGGGGAAGACGCAAGGTCGGTGCTAACTATAGCGGAGTGTGTGTATGTGTGTGCGTGTGTGTGTGTATGTATGTATATGTGTGCTAACCACTCTGCCCACGGCGCTGCGCTGACCACTCTGCCAACGGCGCTGCGCTTTATGGCGCCATACTTCTAAGACACTGAGTACAGTGTATTTTAAAGATGGCGCCATAGACTGCGCCGCTATTCTGATTGGTCGCCACGCTGAATGCGGCGACCAATCAGAACAGCGCCGCCAGCTATGCCGCCATCTTTGAAATACACTGAGTACAGTGTATTTGAAGGATAGCGCCATACAGCGCGCCGCTTTTCTGATTGGTCGCCGCGTTCAGCGCGCCGACCAATCAGAATAGCGCCGCGCTTTATTGCGCCATACTTGAAATACACTGAGTACAGTGTATTTCAAAGATGCCGCCATAGCTGGCGGCGCTATTCTGATTGGTCGACGCATGAACGCTGAACACGCGACCAATCAGAATAGCGGCGCGCTGTATGGCGCCATCCTTCAAATACACTGTACTCAGTGTATTTCAAAGATGGCGGCATAGCGCCCGCCGCTATTCTGATTGGTCGGCGCGCTGAAGGCGCCGACCAATCAGAATAGCGCCGCCAGCTATGGCGGCATCTTTGAAATACACTTAGTACCTCTGCCCGCGGCCGTTCCAGCCTCTGCCCGGGGCCGCTCCAGCCTCTGCCCGCGGCCGCTCCAGCCTCTGCCCACGGCGCTGCGCTGACCACTCTGCCCTTGACGCTGCGCTGACCACTCTGCCCACGGCACTGCGCTGACCACTCTGCCCACGGCGCTGTGCTGACCAATCTCACCGCACTCACTGCTAACCACTGAGCCACCGCACTCACTTCTAACCACTGAGCCACCGCACTCACTGCTAACCATTGAGCCACCGCACTCACTGCTAACCACTGAGCCACCGCACTCACTGCTAACCACTGAGCCACCGCAATCACTGCTAACCACTAAGCCACCGCACTCACTGCTAACCACTGAGCCACCGCACTCACTGCTAACCACTGAGCCACCGCACTCACTGCTAACCACTGAGCCACCGCACTCAGTGCTAACCACTGAGCCACCGCACTCAGTGCTAACCACTGAGCCACCGCACTCAGTGCTAACCACTGAGCCACCGCACTCAGTGCTAACCAATGAGCCACCGCACTCAGTGCTAACTACTGAGCCACCGCCCTCAGTGCTAACCACTGAGCCACTGCCCTCAGTGCTAACCACTGAGCCACCGCCCTCAGTGCTAACCACTGAGCCACCGCACTCAGTGCTAACCACTGAGCCACCGCACTCAGTGCTAACCACTGAGCCACCGCACTCAGTGCTAACCACTGAGTCACCGCACTCAGTGCTAACCACTGAGCCACCGCGCAGTGCTAACCACTGAGCCACCGCGCAGTGCTAACCACTGAGCCTCTGTGCAGTGCTAACCACTGAGCCACCGCGCAGTGCTAACCACTGAGCCACCGCGCAGTGCTAACCACTGAGCCTCTGCGCAGTGCTAACCACTGAGCCTCTGCGCAGTGCTAACCACTGAGCCACCGCGCAGTGCTAACCACTCAGCCACCGCGCAGTGCTAACCACTGAGTCACTGCGCAGTGCTAACCACTGAGCCACCGTATACTCTGCTACCCACTAAGCCACCTATATACACACAATTAATTTCACCGCACTCCCCTAACTATTAGTAAATAAACTATATATAGATTCTAGACTACCCGATTCTTTAGAATCGGGCCGCCATCTAGTATATATATATGGTGCACTTTTTTAGATACACCATATGTTTCATCATCGATATATATATGTACATATATATATATATATGTGTATATCTATATATGTATATATATATCTAATATATAATTGCCGTAGCGCACTTCCGTCATATTTGGCGCTACTTCTGTCGTCGTGGACGTGGCTGCCAAAGTGACGGAAGTGCGTTAGGGACACACACACACACATACACACACACACACCACACACACCACACACACACACACACACACACTCCAGTATACTTACCCCGCCGCCATCCCGCTACACCGCTCCCGTCATGGCTCCGCCCACCTCACGGGGCTCCCGCCATGGCTCCGCCCACCTCGCGAGCATCCCGGAATGGCTCCGCCCACCTCGCGAGACTTCCGCCATGGCTCCGCTCACCTCGCGAGACTCCCGCCATGGCTCCACCCACCTAGCCTGTGCTGACCACAGAGCCTCCTTCCTGCGCTGACCAAAGAGCCGCCGTCCTCTGCTGACCACAGAGCCTCCTTCCTGTGCTGACCACAGAGCCTCCTTCCTGCGCTGACCACTCGACCACAGAGCCTCCTTCCTGCGCTGACCACAGACCCGCCATCCTCTGCTGACCACAGAGCCTCCTTCCTGTGCTGACCACTCTGCCTCTTTCCTGCGCTGACCACAGAGCAGCCGTCCTCTGCTGACCACAGAGCCACCGTCCTCTGCTGACCACAGACACGTCGTCCTCTGCTGACCACAGACCCGCCGTCCTCTGCTGACCACAGAGCCCCCGTCCTCTGCTGACCACAGAGCCCCCGTCCTCTGCTGACCACAGAGCCCCGTCCTCTGCTGACCACAGAGCCCCCGTCCTCTGCTGACCACAGAGCCCCCGTCCTCTGCTGACCACAGAGCCGCTGTCCTGCGCTCACCACTCTTCCTCCTTCCTGCGCTGATCACTCTGCCTCCTTCCTGCGCTGACCACAGAGCCGCCATCTTCTGCTGACCACAGAGCCGCCGTCCTCTGCTGACCACAGACCCGCCGTCCTCTGCTGACCACAGAGCCCCCGTCCTCTGCTGACCACAGAGCCCCTGTCCTCTGCTGACCACAGAGCCCCCGTCCTCTGCTGACCACAGAGCCCCCGTCCTCTGCTGACCACAGAGCCCCCGTCCTCTGCTGACCACAGAGCCCCCGTCCTCTGCTGACCACGGAGCCACCGTCGTCTGCTGACCACAGAGCCGCCGTCCTCTGCTGACCACAGAGCCGCTGTCCTGCGCTCACCACTCTGCCTCCTTCCTGCGCTGATCACTCTACCTCCTTCCTGCGCTGACCACAGAGCCGCCGTCGTCTGCTGACCACAGAGCCACCGTCCTCTGCTGACCACAGAGCCGCCCTCCTCTGCTGACCACAGAGCCGCTGTCCTGCGCTCACCACTCTGCCTTCTTCCTGCGCTGATCACTCTGCCTCCTTCCTGCGCTGATCACTCTGCCTCCTTCCTGCGCTGATCACTCTGCCTCCTTCCTGCGCTGACCACAGAGCCCCCGTCCTCTGCTGACCACAGAGCCGCTGTCCTGCGCTCACCACTCTGCCTTCTTCCTGCGCTGATCACTCTGCCTCCTTCCTGCGCTGATCACTCTGCCTCCTTCCTGCGCTGATCACTCTGCCTCCTTCCTGCGCTGACCACAGAGCCCCCGTCCTCTGCTGACCACAGAGCCGCTGTCCTGCGCTCACCACTCTGCCTTCTTCCTGCGCTGATCACTCTGTCTCCTTCCTGCGCTGATCACTCTGCCTCCTTCCTGCGCTGATCACTCTGCCTCCTTCCTGCGCTGACCACAGAGCCTCCGTCCTCTGCTGACCACAGAGCCACCGTCCTCTGCTGACCACAGAGCCGCCGTCCTCTGCTGACCACAGAGCCGCTGTCCTGCGCTCACCACTCTGCCTCCTTCCTGCGCTGATCACTCTGCCTCCTTCCTGCGCTGACCACAGAGCCGCCGTCCTCTGCTGACCACAGAGCCGCCGTCCTCTGCTGACCACAGAGCCGCCGTCCTCTGCTGACCACAGAGCGCCGTACTCTGCTGACCACAGAGCCGCCGTACTCTGCTGACCACAGAGCCGCCGCCTCTGCTGACCACAGAGCTGCCGTCCTCTGCTGACCACAGAGCCCCCGTCCTTTGCTGACCACAGAGCCCCCGTCCTCTGCTGACCACAGAGCCCCCGTCCTCTGCTGACCACAGAGCCCCCGTCCTCTGCTGACCACAGAGCCCCGTCCTCTGCTGACCACAGAGCCCCCGTCCTCTGCTGACCACAGAGCCGCCGTCCTCTGCTGACCACAGAGCCGCCGTCCTGCGCTCACCACTCTGCCTCCTTCCTGCGCTTACCACTCTGCCTCCTTCCTGCGCTGACCACTCTGCCTCCTTCCTGCGCTGACCACAGAGCCGCCGTCCTCTGCTGACCACAGAGCCCCCGTACTCTGCTGACCACAGAGCCACCGTATACAGTCATAACCACTGAGCCACCATATACAGTGCTAACCACTGAGCCACCGTATACAGTGCTAACCACTGAGCCACCGTATACTTTGCTACCCACTGAGCCACCATATACAGTGCTAACCACTGAGCCACCGTATACAGTGCTAACCACTGAGCCAACGTATACAGTGCTAACCACTGAGCCACCGTATACTCTGCTACCCACTGAGCCACCATATACAGTGCTAACCACTGAGCCACCATACAGTGCTAACCACTGAGCCACTGTATACAGTGCTAACCACTGAGCCACCATATACAGTGCTAACCACAGAGCCACCATATACAGTGCTAACCACTGAGCCACCATATACAGTGCTAACCACTGAGCTACCATATACAATGCTAACTACAGAGGCACCATATACAGTGCTAACTACTGAGCCACCATATACAGTGCTAACCACTGAGCCACCGTATACAGTGCCAACCACTGAGCCACCGTATACAGTGCCAACCACTGAGCCACCGTATGCAGTGCTAACCACTGAGCCACCATACAGTGCTAACCACTGAACCACCATATACAGTGCTAACCACTGAGCCACCGTATACTCTGCTACCCACTGAGCCACCTGTATACACACAATTCCTTTCACCGCACTCCCCTAACTATTAGTAAATAAACTATATATGGATTCTAGACTACCCGATTCTTTAGAATCGGGCCGCCATCTAGTATATATATATATATATATACATATATATATTGATGATGAAACATATGGTGTATCTAAAAAAGTGCAGTATTATGAAAAAGAACTAGGGACAGCACCAAATGCCCCAATAGTGTAATGCAAAGCCTTCCGAGTATCAAAATCCAATGACAGATATTATCCAGGTAAAAAATAAAAGGCAGCATGCAAAAATAAAAGAAAAGTGAACTTTGAATTGCCCATGTGGTGTGATGACATTTCGGTTAGATGTTAGATTTCTCTTTTTTATGTTGCTTCCTTTATTTTTTTTTACGTGGATATTATCTATCTATTTATATACTCAAAAAAAGGGCCAGACAAATTGTTGGCATCCCTAACTTAATGTTTTGTTGTGGAATAAATAACTGTAATCAATCGCTTTCTATAACCATCAGTAAGCTTCTTACACCTCTCAACTGGAATTTTGATCACTCTACTCTTTCAAACTGTTCCAGGTCTGGCTAGGGTCACACTGGGTTTTGGACCCACGTTTCCAGCCAGCGCTGAAACCGGACAGCGTTAACGGCAAGCGCTGGCTGGAAATGTGGGTCCACAGAAACCCTGTGTTTACCTTAGTAGCAGCCACACACAGAGCTGCATGACGGCCGCTTTTCAGGAGCGCACAGGAAAACGCTGCAGGCAGCGTTTCCTGTGCGTGGAGGAAAAGTGGCCGCACAGCAGCTGTGTGTGCGGCTGCAACTAAGGTAAACACTGGGTTTCTGTGGACCCACATTTCCAGCCAGGGCTTACCATTAACACTGTCCAGTTTCAGCACTGGCTGAAAATGTAGGTCCATAACCCAGTGTGACCCTTGCCTCTCTCATATTTGAAGGCGTCTTCTCACAACAGGAATTTCTAGATTTCTCCACAGATTTTCAATGGGACTGAGACTCATTGCTGCCACTTCAGAACTCTCCAGCACTTTGTTTCCATTAATTTTTGGATGCTTTTTGAAGTATATTTCGGGTCATTATCCTGCTGAAAAACCCATGATGTAGGACGCAAACCCATCTTTTTGACACTGGGTACTATGTTGCCTTTAGTAATCATCACACTTCATGATGCCTTGCACACCGTCAAAGCACCCAGTGCCAGAAGCAGGTCAGGGGCGTATCTAGGGGGTGCAGCCGGACCTTTTGCACCGGGCGCGACTCTGCGGGGGGGCGCCGGCGCGTCGGTGCCAACATCAGATCGGGCATCCGGCGGTGGCACTACAGCGCCGGCGCTAATCTCCTCCGCGCCGCCCTGCGCGTGCATAGCCCCTGCTGCTTATCCGCCCCCTGGCAGCAGTTCCAACCCCCCCCCCTCCCGTGTCACGTCGCGGCCGCGCTGTGGCCGACATCACCCGGCGGCTGCAAACAGTGAGCGCGCGCCGCGCGTACAGTGGGACACAGAAGAGGAGCTGCTGCTGCAGCAGCCTGCCTGCCTCCCTCCCTCCTTCCTCCTGAGTCGTTGGTCCGTCCTGACTAGTAGGTACTACTCTACTAGAGTAAGTAAATTGTAATAAAATAACCCAGGGCCGGGGGGGAAGTTATGAGATGTATATATATGTATACATCAGGCGCAGGCACCCACTATGAGGTACTATACCTCATATTATGTGCCTGCCTGGTGATGTATACATATATACACCTCATAGTGTGCCTGCCTGATGTATACATATATATACCTGACGCACACACTATGAGGTGTAATAACCCCCCCCCTCACCTCTCCCGGGGGAGGGAGGCGCAGAAATAGAGCTGTGCCCCGGGCGCCATGAACCCTAGTTACACCTCTGAAGCAGGTACACATGTCATAAACATCTTTTAACCTCCACCATATTTGATTGTAGGTATTGTCTTCTTTCCTTTAAGACCTTATTCCAGTTTTTGAAAGCAATAGAATAATGTTCTATACCAAAAACCTCTATCTTGGCCTCAACTGTCCACAAGACTCTTTCCCAGAAGGACTTTGGCGTACTTATGTACATTTTAGCAAACTGCAGTCTAGCTTTTTTATCTGTGTCAGCAGTAGCTTCTCCCTGGGTCCTATGATATAGCATTTCATTTAATTCACTTGTCAACAGATAGTTTATGCTGATGCACCCTGAGCCTGCAGTGTGTTTTGGGGGTTCTCTGCCTTTTTCAGGACCCTCATAATGTTACTACAGATTATGATTACTTCGTTATCAAATTGACAGCATAGTTTCTACATGGAATTCTCATAAATGATTGACAGGATGTCATTTGTATCCTGTATGTATATACTGCTGAATAATTATTGTGGATATCCATGTGATGCTAAGTGATCTCCGAATGTGCATTTCATTGATAATGCTTAAAGTGTGTGGCACCCCAAGGGTTAATGTGCCACAGAAACAGCAACACAGGTTTACTCCCCACACAACACTACACTAGAAAGTGGGAGGAGCTAATGTTGTTTACCTCAGAGCAGGAGTGACATTTAGTCAGTTAAGTGGAGAGCAGGAGGAGAGTCAAGTAGAAGTGGAGGTCCTGAGAGGTCTGAAGAAAGGAGTCAGAGGAACAGAGGAACATACCCGGGATAAGGAGTTACCCAAAAACTTAACCCCGGAGAGGTGCTTAGGACGGATACCGGATCCGAGGCTGTGCCTGAGACAGACAGGACAGTGAATACCGGAATAGTGAAGGTCCACCATCTTCACTGTACCATAGCAAAGCAACACGGGGGGGTCAATGACACAGAGGACTCAAGTTGCCTAGTAGATTGGTACCTGTGAGGGGAGACAGGGCCAGCAGTTCAGCTAAAAGCGGCAGCAGGGCCACACACAAAGCGCAGAAGTAGGAAGCCAAGGACCCGGCCAAGGTGGGAGCAACCCGGCCCCGATACAGACTCCGTGGACAATACTTTGTTATACCATCTGCAAATAAAGACTTGGAAAACGACAACAAACGTGAGTGTGTGTGATCCTTGTGCTGAAGCCCCACTCTCCCTCATAAACTGCCATTGCCTCTACCCTCATCATCTCTACTGCTACCCCTACTCTCCTGCAACATCTGTAGCCACCATCACAGACTTTAACTACCACTGCCCCGGGGAACCAGGCCCTACCTGCGGAGAGCCGTTCCACCTAAGCTACTAAAACATCATCATCACTGGAGGTTCTGCAGCAGCGGTGGTCACCCTGACCACAACCCGTGGGTGGCGACACGACAAACCTAATCCCCTGTAAATACACCCCATTTACTTGTGTGAACCCGGGACACGGTCCGGACCAGGACTGCCGTGACAATCCCCAGCAGTACCCCGGTCTGGCACCGAGTACCCCGTCCCAGTGGGCTCCACAACAGCAACTGCCACCAGTTTTTTGCATATAAGCTGCAGCCTCCATCAGTAAGGCCTTATATACAGCATTCTGGAGGGTGTATATAAGTCCCCAGGCCGATCTGTATAATTGAAAAAAAAAAACTGCATTTATTTTACTTACCTGGGGGTGGCCTAGTCCATTGGGTGTTGTAGGTCTCCGTCCTGGACCTCTTTTCTTCCTTTGAATTGTCGTCCTGTTTTCTGCTTCAGCGGATGATGCATTCTTCGTCACCAGCACACAGTGTCCTTCAGGGCCGGGACGACAGCTAGGCGAAACTAGGCGATCGCCCAGGGCACCATCTTGTGCAGGGCGCATTCCCGCCTGACCGGAGTCCGGTCACCGCCACCCGGCCCTGGAGTTGCGGGGAGAAGCTGCGGCAGGGAGCGGTGGGTGCCACCATGTTCTTTGTGGCTGGCGCTCACTAACTGTACAGCCGGTCAATAGAGGTTGAGACCTCTACACAATGGCCGTGGTCTCCAATTAGCCGCGGCCATTTTGTTGAAGTCTCAGATTCCACCGACCGGCTGTACTGTTAGTGGGCGCCGGCCTCAAAGAACATGGCGGCGCCCACCGCTAGGTGCCGCAGGCCCGCAGCTACTCCTCGCAGGGAGCGTCCTGCAGATGTGCCCTCCGGGCTCCGGCACCCCTGCTCCGCATCCACAGCTCCCCACAATGGTAAGTTATGCTGGAGGCTGTGGGGGAGACAGGGGGGCTGTGGGGGAGACAGGGCGGCTGTGGGGGAGACAGGGAGGCTGTGGGGGAGACAGGGAGGCTGTGGGGAGACAGGGAGACTGTGGGGAGACAGGGAGGCTGTGGGGGAGACAGGGAGACTGTGGGGGAGACAGGGAGGCTGTGGGGGAGACAGGGAGGCTGAGGGGGAGACAGGGAGACTATGGGGAGACAGGGAGGCTGTGGGGAGACAGGGAGACTGTGGTGGAGACAGAGAGGCTGTGGGGGAGACAGGGAGGCTGAGGGGGAGACAGAGAGACTGTGGGGAGACAGGGAGGCTGTGGGGGAGACAGGGAGACTGTGGGGGAGACAGGGAGGTTGTGGGGGAGACAGGGAGGCTGAGGGGGAGACAGGGAGACTGTGGGGAGACAGGGAGGCTGTGGGGGAGACAGGGAGACTGTGGGGGAGACAGGGAGGCTGTGGGGGAGACAGGGAGGCTGAGGGGGAGACAGGGAGACTGTGGGGAGGCAGGGAGGCTGTGGGGGAGACAGGGAGACTGTGGGGGAGACAGGGAGGCTGTGGGGGAGACAGGGAGACTGTGGGGGAGACAGGGAGACTGTGGGGATACAGGGAGGCTGTGGGGAGACAGGGAGGCTGTGGGGGAGACAGGGAGACTGTGGGGGAGACAGGGAGGCTGTGGGGGAGACAGGGGGGCTGTGGGGAGACAGGGAGGCTGTGGGGAGACAGGGAGGTTGTGGGGGAGACAGGGAAGCTGAGGGGGAGACAGGGAGACTGTGGGGAGACAGGGAGATTGCGGGGAGACAGGGAGGCTGTGGGGAGACAGGGAGGCTGTCAGGATGGAGGGATGCAGTCAGGATGGAGGGAGGCTGTTGGTATGGAGGAAGGATGGAGAGAGGCTGTCAAGATGGAATAGGCTATTGGGATAGAGGGAGGCTGTCAGGATGGAGGATCGCTGTTGGGATGGCGGAAGTATGGAGGGAGGCTGTCGGGATGGAGGAAGGATGGAAGGAGGCTGTCAGGATGGAGGAAAGAAGGAGGGAGGCCGTCAGGATAGAGGGAAGCTGCCGGGATGGAGGAAGGCTGTCGGGATGGAGGAACGCTGTTGGGATGGAGGAAGTATGGAGGGAGGCGGTCAGGATTGAGGGACATTGTTGGGATGGAGGGAGGCTATCGCGATGAAGTGAGGCTGTCGGGATGGAGGAAGGATGAAGTGAGGCTGTCGGGATGGAGGAAGGAAGGAGACTATCAGGATGGAGAGAGGCTGTTGGAATGGAGGGAAGCTGTTGGGATGTTGTCTATATGGCTGGCAGTCATCTCTATTGCGTACGGCCAGCAGTAGTCTCTATTGTGTATTCTCCATTGCGTACGGCCAGCAGTAGTCTCTATTATGTATTCTCTATTGTGTATGGCCAGCAGCAGTTTCTATTGTGTATTCTCTATTGTATGTATAGCCAGCAGCAGTCTCCATTGTGTATACGGTCCGCAGCCATCTCTATTGTGTATACAGGTAGCAGCTGTCTCTATAATGTATTCTCTATTGTATATACAGCTATTGTGTTTAGCGTTATAGAAAAGAAGTTGCAACACACAATCTGCGGTGTTTATTCACTCTTTGTGGGTGGCGCTTCAACAGGCATATAGTCAACAGGCATATGGTGGACTATATGCCTGTTGAAGCGCCACTTGCGGTGTGAAACGGCCATCGCCTTTGAGAACCCCCCCGTCCTCCCACCCGCACCATGTAAGACCACACGAAGAGGGAATAAACACCGTTGATCCTACGATGTTGCAACTTCATTTCTATAACGCTAACCAGAAGTGATGAACCGCTAACTGGAAGTGTGCTCAGCAGGCTGAATGCTGGAGCGCTGGTGATCAGGAAGGGGGCACCCTGAAGCAATCTGCAAGCTGCAGCTCTCCAGAAACACAGTGGACAGATTGGTGCTGGCACCAAGAATCATCAGAACCGTGACTGATATACCTATTGTGTATTCAGCCCACAGCAGTCTCAAGTGTGTGTGTGTATGTAATATATAATAGAGAGAGTGTAAAAAAGGGAAAAACAGCACAAAAAATAGAAAAAAGTGGACTTTATTGCCCAATGCGTGGCCACGGGTGGGGCGCTGTTTGCCTTACCTGCCTAGGGCACCAAAATGCCTTGTCCCGGCACTGGTGTCCTCCATTGCACTCAATCTATAGTTTGTGCTGACCTGCTGAAGGCAGAGCAAAATATTGTACTATATTGTACTGTGCAGGCATGGAGAAAGGTCAAAGAACATTCACATAGTATGTATGCTTGGGCATTCACCTTTCCCCATGCCTATGCAGAACAATACTTTGCTCTGCCCTCACCAGGGCAGAGCAAAGTATGCATGCACAGGAGCGCAAAGGAGGAGACTGTGTGTGGGTGACATAGGACACATCACCAGCTAAAGGAGAGAAGAGAGTAGCATTCACAGAAAGAATGGATAGCTGCGACACCCATCGTACCGGAACGCTCCCTAGGCAAGCATAATAAAAGTTGTTTTTTGCATTATACAGAACGGCCTGGGGAATTATGTACAGATGCTGTAATATAAGGCCTTAGATGGTGGCCGCACCTTACAGTATATGCAAAAAAAGCTGGTGATAGGTTCACTTTAAAGTATGTGCATGTCTTGCACCTTGTAGATACACGACCGATAATGCAAAAACGTGGAAAATGATTGCATGTTTGGATGAAGTCTACAGTGATTTTGCTGATTAAAATTGTGCAACAGCATTTAAATTCCACAGGACACTTTAAATCCTTCCAAGGAAGTCTATACTGCTTGCTTGGCACATGATGCAGTCTACATGTGTATAGATTTATAGAGGATTTTTTCTAATATATGAAATATATGGACTTTGATGCATTTAATATTGTTAAATACTTTTGGTGTTCAGCAACGATTGATGAAATTAATTGATATATTGAAACAAACTATTTCTTATGAAATTTCTTCAATAAATACCACATAAAATGTATTAGTAATTGAAATTAAAGGATTAAGTTGCCATGAATTTTTTTCTTCTTTATTGAATTTGTATGCATGCATCCTATGGAAAACCTACTTAGGGCTCGGACACACTCATCAGAGTTTCACTGAGGAGACTCTGAAAGGGCTGGAGCAGTGACCCTGAACGACTTCTCCCTCTCTGGACGGGGCCGTCAGCTGATTGTGTTTTTGTGCAGCTCCAGACTCTGTCCAGAGAGGGAGAGGCCGTTCAGGGTCACTGCTCCAGCCCTTTCAGAGTCTCCTCAGTGAAACTCTGATGTAACTAGGAAAGTGTGTCCAAGCCTTAAACTGCTGATATGATGGTACAATATTAAGGCCAATATGTCCGTTTTCACCCACAGACACACAGTGCTGAGATTGAGTGAAAAGCTCTCCTTTAAGGCCCAGTTACACACACAGATAATTGTGCAGAGATCTCTGGTTGCAGTGAAATCATGGACACATTGCTCTATTTTGTGGCCGTGTACAAATGTAACAATGTGTCCATGATTTCACTGCAACCAGAGATCTGCGAACAATCTCTGCACAATTATCTGTGTGTGTAACTGGGCCTTAATATCTGGTTTCAGGTGCGATTTTTTTTGCTAACACCTGTCTTTTGCCACAGGTGGGTTTAACACCTTAGTGTCGACCCACTGCATATAAACGTCGTCAAAACAGGGTCCTTATTCTGTTAGGACGTGAAAATAAGTCACAACAGAAAGGGCCCTGGTTTGACGCCCCTGGAGCTAAAATCTCCGGGGTTTCAGCTACCGGGGGTAGCTGAGACCCTAGAGATTTAGAATTAGCTGGTGTTTTACCGGCACCAGTAATGTGATGACCGGTAAGCACCATTTACCGATCATCACATTACACAAAGTGAAAGTGCTGGTAAAAATGCTTTCACTTTGATCCGACATGAAAACACATGTCGGATCAAAGTGAAAGCATTAACCCCTACCTTCCCCAAGACCCCCAGTACTGGGGATCATACTCCCCATCCCCCCACCCCCTAACCATCTAAACATGGTGGCGGCCGGCGGCAAAACCCGCCGCCTCCGCTTCATCTCTATGCGATCTGACAGGTCAGATCGCAATAGAGATGCCTCCATTCCTGAGGGGTCACTGGTCCTCTCAGTGGCTCCCCAATATCATCCCCCTCACCCCTGATCTCCCCCTCCTCCGCTCCCCAGCTCCACCTGCTGCGCTTCCCCTCCTCCCTGCTGCGCTCCCCCTCTGGTCATCAGAGGCCTCCCCCTTTCCCAGGTCTTCCCCATGCTACCCCTCGACCCCCCCTCCGATCTGCAGCCCCCCGCTCTGGTCCACTCCCCCCGGTCCCCCTTCCCAGCTTATTCATACTTACCCGTCCTGCAGCGTCGTCGGCCGTCTTCTCTCTGCCTCTGTCCCGACGCCGCTGCTCTGCGTGCGCCGGAACAGAGGCAGAGTTAACCCCTGAACGACCACACAGGGGTCTTCTGCAGTTAACCCCCTGTGTGGTCACAAGGGGTTAACTGCAGATCATCATCCCTGTGTGGTCACAAGGGGTTACTGCATCTGCAGTTAACCCTTTGTGACCACACAGCGATGATGACCTGCAGTTAACCCCTTGTGTGGTCACAAGGGGTTAACTGCATATCCGGTAACCCCTTGTGACCACACAGGGATGATGATCTGCAGTTAACCCCTTGTGACCACACAGGGTGTTAACTTCAGATCATCATCTGAATGAGAATCGTCGCGGGACCTCCCACTGGACTACGTCGGACCTTCCCAATGGACTACGTTGGACCTCCCACTGGACTACGTCGGACCATCCCACTGGACTACGTCGGACATCACTGTATTAAAGATGGGTCTAAATATGTATTTGTGTTTTTTTTCCAATAAAAATATTTTTCTCTGTGTTGTGTTATCTTTACAATCTACTAGAAATTCCTAATGGTCCGGTCTAATATTGGCCAGACGTTATGAATCTCGGGCTTAGTGCCAGCTGCCAAAAAGCTGGCATTAACTCCTTATTACCCAGTCTGCCACCGCTACATGGCAGCTGGAAGAGCTGGATACAGCGCCAGAAAATGGCGCTTCTATGAATGCGCCATTTTCTAGGGTGGCTGCGGGCTGCAATTCGCAGTGGGGGGGCCCAGAAAGCTTGGGCCTCCCTACACTGAGGATTACCAGCCCCCAGCTGCCTAGTTGTACCTGGCTGGCCCAAATACATGGCAAAGCCTACGCCATTTTTTCTTTAAATTATTTCATGAAATAATTTAAAAAAAAAGGAGCTTCCCTATATTTTTGGTTTCCAGCCAGGTAAAACTAGGCAGAAGGGGTTGGTGGCAGCACGTAGCTGCCTGCTATACCTGACTGGACCAAAAATATGGCGAAGCCCCATGTCATTTTTTTTTTAAATTTAATAAAGAAATACTGAAAAAAATGCACGGGAGGAGACGACCAGGACACGGTGTGTCCGTATCTTGTGCACATGCTCTAAAAGTGAGAAATTGTGTGAAAAAAAGAAATTGTTCAATATGACATTATCAAATTCTGTGAAGTAGCTGTAGGTTCCAAATGCTCTCTATACCCCTAGATATAATCCTTGAGGTGTCTAGTTTCCAAAATGGGGTGACTTGTGTGGGAGCTCCAATGTTTAGGCACATAGGGGCTCCCCATATGCGACATGGTGTCCGCTAACTATTGGAAATAATTTTCCATTCAAATTGTTAGCGGACACCATGTCGCATATGGAGAACCCCTGTGTGCCTAAACATTGGAGCTCCCCAACAAGTGACCCCATTTTGGAAACTAGACCCCCCCAAGGAACATATTTAGATGCATAGTGAGCAATTTCAACCCCCAAATGCTTCACAAATTAGTCTGTAAAAAGGAAAAAAAGAAGATTTTTGTGAAAAAAAGTACTTTTTCATTTTTACAGATCAGTTTGTGAAGCACCTGGGGGTTCAAAGTGCTCATTATGAATCTAAATACGTTCCTTGGGGTGTCTAGTTTCCAAAATGGGGTCACTTATGGGGGAGCTCCAATGTGGAGACACACGGGGACCCTCCCAACGCCACATGGTGTCCGCTAACAATTTGAATGGAAAATGAGCTCAAATTGTTAGCGGATACCATGTCGCGTTGGGAGGGTCACTGTGCGTCTCTACATTGGAGCTCCCCCACAAGTGACCCCATTTTGGAAACTAGACCCCCAAAGAATTATATCTAGATGCATAGTGAGCACTTTGATCCCCCAGATGCTTCACAAATTGATCCGTAATAATGAAAAAAGAAATTATTTGTGGAAAAAAAAGTGCTTTTTCATTTTTACAGATGAATTTCTGAAGCATCTGGGGGTTTAAAGTGCTCACTATGATCTAGATACGTTCCTTGTGGGGTCTAGTTTCCAAAATGGGGTCACTTATGTGGGAGCTCCAGTGTGGAGACACCTTTAACAAATTGAGCTAATTTTCCATTCAAATTGTTAGCGGACACCATGTCGCGTTTGGAGGGTCCCGGTGTGTCTCCACATTGGAGCTCCCCCACAAGTCACCCTATTTTGGAAACTAGACCCCCAAAGGAACGTATCTAGATGCATAGTGAGCACTTTGAACCCCAGGTGCTTCACAAATTGATCCGTAAAAATGAAAAAAGAAACTTTTTGTGGAAAAAAAAGTGCTTTTTCATTTTTATGGATGAATTTGTGAAGCATCTGGGGTTCAAAGTGCTCACTATGCATCTAGATACGTTCCTTGTGGGGTCTAGTTTCCAAAATGGGGTCACTTATGTGGGAGCTCCAGTGTGGAGACACACAGGGGCTCTCCATACGCAACATGGTGTCCACTAACAATTGGAATTGTTAGCGGACACCTTGTAGGATATAAAGAACCCCTATGTGCCTAAACGTTGGAGCTCCCCCACAAGTGACCCCATTTTGGAAACTAGACCACGAAAGGATTATATCTAGATGACTTTGAACCCCCAGGTGCTTCACAAATTGATCCGTAAAAATGAAAAAATAAACTTTTTTGTGGAAAAAAAAAGTGCTTTTTCATTTTTATGGATGAATTTGTGAAGCATCTGGGGGTTCAAAGTGATCACTATGCATCTAGATACGTTCCTTCGGGGGTCTAGTTTCCAAAATGGGGTCACTTGTGGGGGAGCTCCAATGTTCAGGCACACAGGGAGGGGCTCTCCATACCCGACATGGTTTCAGCTAACAATTGGAGCTAATTTTCTATTGAAATGGTTAGCGGACACCATGGCGCATATGGAGAACCCGTGTGCCACCAGCACAAGGGCAACTGGTAGAGTTGGGGTACAGCACCAGAAAATGCCGCCACTAATGAATGCGCTATTTTCTTGGGTGGCTGTGAGTTGAAATTTGCAGCGCGGGGGACCCACAACATTTGGGTCTCTCCACGCTGAGGATTCCAATCAGCCAGCTACCAAGGTGTACATGGCTGGCTACAAAAAATACAGCGAAGCCCATTTTTTTTTATTTCTAGAACTAATTCTAGAAAAAAAAAATGATGTAGGGCTCCGCCATATTTTTGGTCCAGCCAGGTACAACTTGGCAGCTACAGACTGCCAGCAACCCCAAGCTGCCTCGTTGTACCTGGCTGCTACCAAAAATACAGCAAAGCACATTTTTTTAAAATTTCTAGAACTAATTCTAGAAAAAAAAAATGACGTAGGGCTCCGCCATATTTTTGGTCCAGCCAGGTACAACATGGCAGCTACAGACTGCCAGCAACCCCCAGCTGCCTTGTTGTACCTGGCTGCAACCAAAAATACAGCGAAGCCCATTTTTTTTTATTTCTAGAACTAATTTTTGGCCCAGCCAGGTACAACTAGGCAGCTGGGGGCTGGAATCCTCAGCATGGAAAGGCCCAAGCGTTCTGGGCCCCCCATGCTGCGAATTGCAGCCCGCAGCCGCCCCAGAAAATGGCGCATTCATTGAAGCGCCATTTTCTGGTGCTGTACCCATGCTCTTCCAGTTGCCCTGGTGCCGGTGGCAAACTGGGTAATAAAGGGGTTAATGCCAGCTTTTTATTGGCAGCTGGCACTAAGCCCGAGATTCATAATATAGGGCCAATGTTAGACCCGTCATTAGGAATCTCTGGTAAATAGTCAGAAAATACACACATAGAAAAATCTTTTTATTTGAAAAAAAAAACATAAACAAAATTCGGACTCCATCTTTATTATAAAGATCCGACGTAGTCCATAACGAAGGTCCCACAACGCTCGATCGCCTCTGCTCAATCCAGAGACTACAGAAAGGGATCAAGTGTCCTCTTCCTACAGTCTTGGGGGTCAGAGTTATGGTGCACTGTTTGACAATGATCTGTTATACAGTGCACCATGACTATGATCCCAGAGACTACAACAAGAGGACACTTGATCCCTTGTTGCACCCATCCATCCACCTATGCACCCATCACCTACGCACGCACACAACCACGCACGCACATCCAAGCACGCACATCCACACATGCACACATCCACGCACGCACATCCACGCACGCACATTTACGCACGCACATCCATGCACGCTGACATCCACGCATGCACACATCCACACACGCATGCTGACATCCACGCACACATCCACGCACATCCACGCACATCCACGTACGCACACATCCACGTACGCACATTCACGCATGCACATCCACGCACGCACATCCACGCACGCATCCACGCATGCACACATCCACACACGCACGCTGACATCCACACACGCACATCCACGCACACACATCCACGCACATCCAAGCACGCATGCTGACATCCACGCACGCTGACATCCACGCACGCACACATCCACGCACACATGAACGCACGCACACATCAACGCACGCACACATCAACGCACGCACACATCCACGCACGCACATCCACGCACGCACGCTGACATCCACGCACGCATGCTGACATCCACGCACGCACATCCACGTCCACGCACGCACACATCCACGCGCGCACATCCACATCCACGCACAAATCCACGCACGCACACATCCATTCATTCACCCATCCATCCACCCATCCACCCATCCATCCACACATCCATCCACACTTCCATCCATCCACCCATCCATCCATCCATCCATCCATCCACACATCCATCTATTCATTCATTCATTCATTCATACTTACCCACCGATGAGGAGGAGGAGTCCCTGAGGAGAGGAGGAGCCCCACCGGAGACTGCAGAGGACTCGGAGACTGACGGTGTGGGCGAGTGCACCGGCGCGTGCAGCCCGATGGAATAGGTGAGCGGGGCTGGGGGGTGAGTAGGAGCGGGGGGAGGGGCACGAGCAGGGGGGAGGGGGCCTCGCAACTTGACCGGCGGGCGCATGAGCCCGCCGGCAGAAATACTATTGAAGGAGGAGGGCGGGTGGTTGGCGGGGATCGGGGTAGGGGGTGCCGGCCGGACACAGGGGGAACTGGACACAGGGGGGGCTGGACACAGGGGGGCTGGACAGCACACAGGGGGGGGCTGGACAGAGCGGGGAAAAGACACAGGGGACGCTGGAGTATTAGATAATGGCCGGCGGGTGCAGTGCAGCCCGCCGGCAGATAAGTATGATTGGGGAGGGGGGGGTGAAGGGGTTAACAAGGGTCCCCACACCTCTGCCCCTGACCCTCAGCTGTCACTGACAGCTTTTAGATTTGAGCTGTCACTGTTTGTTTAGAAGCAGTGACAGTTCAAAGCCATGACGAGTATACTCGTCATGATGCGGGAACTGACATCTTTTCATGACGAGTATACTCGTCATTAGTCGTAAACGGGTTAAAAAAGAAAGACTAAGACCTGTGCCACGAGGTAGTCGTCAGCAGATTTCAGGGGGGAAGTGTGGCGCCCCGCCAAGTAGGCGTCACAAAGGGGTACTGCACCCGTAAAAGAGGTGCAAATGCTCCAGCTGCAGGTGGACCCTAGGATGGTGGGTGGGACCCATTACCAGCACTCCCATGCTAGCTTACAGGGTGGGAGGTTCCCTGGCACGGAATAAAATCACCTCTAGGGGTAACAAGGAGGTCTTTTGTCTTGGCTTCTAAGCTTTGCTGTTAGGCTGCTCGGCTGAGGGACCAGGAGGAGAGATGGAAGAAGAAGAGAGGATCTAAAGAGAAAGGAGCTTTCCAGGAGAGCAGCTGGTCTGGGAAAAAGGGGCCGTTGATAGGTTCTCCCAGACAGCTTACCATGCACCGCAGCCCGCAGACTGCTGGAGCTACAAGTACAGCAGAGAATCCGGATTCCCATGGAGTCTTCAAGTCTCCCGGGCACCAGAGCAGTTCGCTGAATGGTACCAGGCACCGCCAAAGGAACAAGCGGCCAGCCAGTAGAGGGTTACCCGACGGCAGCGAAGGTGAGAGAGGAAAGGAGGTCAGGCTGGATTTCAAGTCACCAGGCTTCACACCAAAACTGGAAAGCAGGGAAGAACAGACATGGGGTAATTAAAGAAGGCACACCAAGGGTTCCACCATACCACCTGGGATCCACTTGCAGCCACCCAGCTACCCGTTAAGCTACCTGTTCTTGTAACATCTAAAGTGCTGAAATGGGAACTTTGTATGATGCCGATGCAAGTTAACAGTAAAGTACCAGGAGGAAAGTGACTTTGCCTCTGCCTGTGTTTCCTTTTCATAAACTTGTTCCCCATTCAGGAACGCTGCCCTGGAGGTCCAGCCCTACTTGTAGAGGACTTTGCCAACAGGCCGCGATACCATCTACCTTCGGCGGACTGTGGCGGTGCTGGTGACACCTCACCAGAAACTACAGGTGGCGTCACGACAACTTGTAAATACACTCCCCTGTAAATACACCCTTTTTCAAAGAAGTCCCCCAGGACACGGGATCAGGCGTGGCCCCCACTCCCCGTGACACAGGAGCGTGGTACCCGAGTATCCCAAAGCCTGGGGCTTGACATATCTTTTCTGGTGTCACGAACAGGATATCATGCCCGGTAACACCGGGTACTGTGCGCCTTGGACTTGTGCTTAAAACAAACTTTTTTCGCCATTGCTTGCCACCAAAAATGGGTTCCCGCCATTACTGCAGGAGGACCCAAGATGGCACCGTAGCCATGTACTAAATGCCATGTGCATGCCCGGGGGTGTGCCTCAGCCCCTAGAAGAAGGAGGGCCAAGACAGAGACAACAAAAAGTGTGGCCGCCCCGATTGCCATCAATCAATCAGGGGGGCGGCCCACAGGAAGTTCCTCGGGAGAGGCCGCCCATAAAGAGACAAACCGGAAGAGAAGGACAGAACGACCAAGGCTCCTTCATACCCAGCAGCATGGCGGCACCCCGTTGGAGAGATGTAGTGCGCGAGCTCGAAGAACAGACCCGAGCCACGCAAGGCGACCCAGCAGCGGCGTCCCTCTTAACACTAGAGGGGGATGCTGACTACTGGAGGGATGCATTTAGACAGCTCCACCAGGACATGGAAGAAGCCCTGACGTGGGTGTGCTGACAGTGGAGCACGGAGTGAACTTTTGAACTTTCGTCTATGAGAGCAGACCACGAAGCGCGAGAGGCAGCAGTAGCAGAGCAAGCAGTTGTGGAATACTGCGCCTCTCTGCTACCAATACCACCAACCGTCCAGACCCGGGACACGGGAGTTCAGACTGAACCCAAGTCAAACCACCGTCCCATTCCAGCAGTTGTCTCCGGCTGGAGGCAGCGCAGACATCCCCTACAGAATGAAACGTCATCGTTGAGGAGGAGTACGACGAGACAGACGACGAGGAACCGGAGGACTTCAAAGGAGCATTGGGAGGGAGCACCCCAGAAGCTGCGCGGTGGACCGCGTGGGAGCGGCAGCAGTGAGAAGACTCTACCATAGTGAGCTCAGCAGAAACCAGAGTGGTATCCAGAGTTCCAACCGGCAACTCACCACCCCCACAGTACCAGTCACCCCAGCGGTTTCAATCAGCCTTAAATGAGAGAGACCAGGTGGTTAGACAACGACGCCGACAGGAATGGTTTCAGCGAGAGCAGGCAACAAGGCGACTATGGGATGAGGCAAGATCGCAGCCCCCGCTTCCAGTAGTTCAGCCAAGGAATCGTCATCTCCGTGTCCCAGGACGAAGGATGGGGATTTCTACGGGAACCAGGATTTCAGGACGATGTCTTTTTCGCCAGATGCGATGTAGAATCCTACCTGCGGCAAGGACACTCGGACAAAGATCTTTATCGAGATGAGCAGGTTACTTATGAGCGGTACCCCGGCCCATTAGGCTGGTTCACTATAAGAATTTCCCGCCAGCAATAGACTCCCGTTGCAGACACATTGCACCCTGCAATAGACTCCCATTGTAGAGACATTGTCTTGTACATAGCGCCTTTTCCAGCAACCAAGCCCCTTTATTTTTGCCTTTCCCATTTTTTTTTGCAACTAAGAATGAAGAGTGTGTCCCTGTTTGTTTTCATCTGAAGCATCAGAGACTTTTATTTTGAACTTTCCTTGTTTATTAATGATGTGTGCTGTGTGGACAAAGCATTACCGCTGGGCCCGCGTAGTTAGTACCGGTCCCCGTTGGGCCAAGTAGAGTAATGTCTTTTATGCAGATAGTCATAGCCGGAGAGTAACAGCTTGCCAACAGGTGACTCGAGGACCGTAGGGTCTATAATACTAACTACTGCATTGTGTATATGAGTAACGTTTTAAGAAAAGTGTCTCCTGGCAATAGGAATAAATCTAAATATTCTTGACTGTATATACTTAACATGTTAATGTTGAATAAAGAAAAATGCTTTTCACTTCCCGGTAACAGGTACAGATACTCCCAGATGACTATATTTAATCAAGGGGGTATGTGGCGCCTCCCCAAGCAGACATCACAAAGAAGTACTGCACCCGTAAATAAAATCACCTCTAGGGGGAACAATGAGGTCTTTTGTCTTGGCTTCTAAGCTTTGCTGCTAGGTCGCTCGGCTGAGGGACCAGGAGGAGAGATGGAAGAAGAAGAAAGGGTCTAAGGAGAAAAGAGCTTTCCAGGAGAGCAGCGGGTCTGGGAAAGAGGGGCCATTGATAGGTCTTCCCAGACAGCTTACCGGGCACCGGAGCCCGCAAACTGCTGGAGCTACAAGTACAGCAGAGAATCCGGATTCCCGTGGAGTCTTCAAGTCTCCCGCCCACCAGAGCAGTCCGCAAGAAGGGTACCAGGCACCGCCAAAGGAACCAGCGGCCAGCCAGTAGAGGGTTACCCGACGGCAGCAAAGGTGAGAGAGGAAAGGAGGTCAGGCTGGATTTCAAGTCACCAGGCTTCACACCAAGGGTTCCACCATACCACCTGGGATCCACTTGCAGCCACCCGTTAAGCTACCTGTTCTTGTAACATCTAAAGTGCTGAACTGTGAACTTTGTATGATGCTGATGCAAGTTAACAGTAAAGTACCCGGAGGAAAGTGACTTTGCTTCTGCCTGTGTTTCCATGTCATGAATTTGTTCCCCATTCAGGAAAGCTGCCCTGGAGGTCAAGCCCTACCTGTAGAGGATTTTGCCAACTGGCCGCGATACCATCTACCTCCGGCGGACTGTGACGGCGCAGGTGACACCTCACCAGAAACTACAGGTGGCGTCACGAAAACTTGTAAATACACTCCCCTCTAAATACCCCCTTTTTCAAAGAAGTTTCCCAGGACACGGGATCTGGCGCAGCCACCACTCCCCGTGACACAGGAGTCTGATACCCGAGTATCCCAAAGCCTGGGGCTCGACAGAAGGCACCCCAGAGATGGGATAGGATTCCGGCCTCACAGCATAGAGTGTTGCTATGTCCTTCAGTAAGCTGGAAAGGGGCCAAAATGGATGCTTTGGTTTTATGTAATGAGACAGAAAACCAGAAAACCCCCACTTTGTTTACCTCACAGGTGGCCTGGGTTCTTTAAACCCACCCAGCTGCACAATTTTCAAACTTCCATTTTTCCATATTTTTTGGCTTGGATGTTACCATCTGAAAGTTAATGGCCTCATGTTTACCCTCATGATATTACCTGTAATTTAAGACCAAATATGACATATGTGGGATGTGCAGAAGGTCAGAACTCATTTCACTGGTTTCTGACCCATTACCAGACTATTCAGATATAACATTAAAATCAAAAAAAGTTAAAGACTCCAAAAATATGATTTATGGAAATGTGACATGAACGTGTCTTGTTAAATTTGACGTTAAAAGTTTGTAAGTTAGGGTGTGGCCTAGCCAGCAATGTAAGCGGACGTGTGTCTGGAGCTCTCCCACCTGTAACCGCCGCATACACCGTGACCGTTGCACCGCTGAGCCCTGTAAACATCCTAGGCCCAGTGCAAAGATCCTCTGGAGCATGGGGGAGAGAGGCTGGCAGCATTGGAGGCAGTAATGACCTGCAGGAGACATCGGGATCCCGACCCCGGAGAGGGAGGATGAATCCAAGATTGTGCTGAGGCAAAGGAGGAGGTGGCAAGACATTATGCAGCCTGCGTAAGAAGAATGGCAGCAGCAGCATGCCTGGAGAGATTTGCTGGGATGGATGCTGATGAGCGGGAGACTGCTGGGCAAATGGAGCTGTAGGTTTGGGCAGAAGAGGAGATGGAGTAGCAGGACAATAACAATGAGGGAGCGGAGTGTGGAGCTGTAGGCACACAATATGATGGAGAGGACGGGAGCCCAGAGCCTGCTGTGGACCCTAACATGGGGGAACCCACCCTTAGAGATGTACAGTATTTACAGTAGTGTCGTTTTGTAAGCAGACCCTCACAGCCCTAGCTCTGCAGGTCAATGGCATACAATCTGCAATAACCAGCATAAAGGCTGCCATGCAAAAAGCTGAGGTGCGCACAGGGGAAGTGGAGGAATGTGTGAGCACTGCTAAGGACAGCATAGTGACTAGACAAACAGCTCAGAAAAAAGATGATAAACAACTTGCCGAAGTGATAGCCAAAAATGATGATCTGGAGAACCAGTCACAATGAAACAATGTTAGGATAGTGGGGGTCCCAGAAAAGGTGGAGGGATCAAACCCCATGGAATTTATTGAAAGCTGGCTGCTTGCGAAATTTGGAGCAGATAAACTGTCCAAAGTATTTGTCGTGGAAAAGAGCGCATAGAGGCCAGATGAGAACCCAGCCTCCAGGTGCAGCCCCACGGGCTATACTGGCAGATCTGCAAACCTACCGTTACCATTCTTCGTACAGCCAGGAATGTCAAAGATCTGACTATGGACAACACATTTCGTTCTATTCGGACTACTCACCTACTGTGCAAAAAATGTGTATGCGTTTTACAGAAGTAAAGAAAAGATTGAGAGATCTGGGTCTGGTATACTCCATGTTGTACCCAGCTAATTTAAGACTGGTAGCATTGGGAAAAGTGCATTTTCTACAATCCCCGGAGAAAGCCATGGAGTGGATTGAGAAGAACAGTAGAAGAGTCAGGGAATACAGAGACAGTTGAAGAGGATGTGGAGTCTGGTTTATAAACTTAATGTTTTTTGTTACAGGAACCATGAATTGGTGTGGGCTTCGGTGGTGCAGTGGAGGCATAAGCGGTTAAATAATTTTTCAACAGTTATTTTTTCTATAAGGCAGGAGGAACATTAATGTTGGAAACTGCTATTGGTGTATAGATAAGGTTAAACAGTTACACGGATAGGTCTGTTTGTTTAACACACTCTCTGTTAAAGAGTAGATAACAAAGGGATTTGGGGGTGGGAGGGGCAGGTGGGCTGAGATTTGAGGGAAACGAGAAAAGGTGAATGGTTAAAGTAAGGGAGAGGGAGGGGAAGGGGGTGAGACAGGGGATAGGAGGGAGGACAGCAATGGGGGGATTTTAGAGTTTGCTTCTGCACAAAGGCACTGTTACCGATTAACTATGGCGGGAGTGCTTAGAATCTTGAGGTGGAATATTAGAGGCTTGGCAGATCGGGAAAGAAGGGCAGCTTTTTTACAAAATACTATTGCACATAAATCTTCAATACTATGCCTCATGGAAACAAATTTGACAAAAGAAAAAAACGGGATCCTAGCTAGAAAATGGGTTCAAAAAGCGTACCATGCTACATATGCGAGGGGGGTGTCGATTCTGATACATACAACACTGCCGTTTGAAAAAGTAGAGGTTAAAGTGGATAAAGATGGGCAGCATGTCTTTCTGGTGTGCAAAGTCTATGGTAAATTGCTATGTCTGGTGGCAGTCTATTTTCCACCACCATACTCTGGGGGAAAATGCAGGAGATTATGGACCTAACCATACACTGGACAGGAATTCCTCTGATGTTAATAGGAGATGTCAACAATGTTATTCACATGTTCCACTTGATCCACTTGAGGAAGACGCCCTGAGCGTCGAAACATGTTGTGGGAGAGGACCTAGTGTGAATTGAACAATAAACTTACAGGTAAAATACTTGTTGAAGTGTTGCTGTCTTCATATCCCAGCGCTCACCCAAACATCGCCTTATTCTATTGCCTGCATTCACATGTTGTGGGACAGGAGTAGCAGACAGCTTAGGGGGAAGGAGGGGGACGCAGTGACACCCTTTGCTAAACATGTGACAGAAATGGGTCTTAATGACTTATGGAGAGTGAGAAATGTTGGGGTGAAATGTTATTCTTGCTACTCCTCCTCCCATAACTCTGTCCCGAATAGACTTGGCTTTAGTAAATAAACTGGTAGACCAAAGAATTAAGAAAATAGAATACCTGTCTAGGTTGATTTCGGACTATAGTCCCCTGGAAGTAGAGCTACAGGTTGGCATGTGTGGAGAGGGAAGGAGGAAAGAATGGAAGGTGCACCCTGTGTGGCTGGGAATCGTAGACATGCAGAAAATAGTGAGAGGGTGGAGGACTTCTTTCAGACTAATGTAGGGAGCGCTGATGTAGGAATAGTATGGGAAATGATGAAGGCATATGTCAAGGGATTATTGATTAGAGATATTTCCAGATGTAAGAGCCAAAATAGAAAGGCGGAAACTGAGGCGCTGGATGCAGTGAGGAGGGCGGAGGAAGAGCTGGTGACTAGACCCACGCTGGAGGCGCAGCAGCGAATGAAGAAAGCTCAAGAAAAGGTAGATAAAGTGCATCTGAATAACGCCAATAAGAGGGAGTTTCAGAAGGTTGCCTCCTATGCGGAGAGAGAGAAGGTAGGGCACATATTGTCTACTATAGCAGCGGCCCAGAGGGATTCATGCTATGTATATGGTCTGTACGACTCAACTGGCACACTAGTTACAGAGACGAAGGAGTACTAAAAGGTATTTGAAAGTTTTTATGGTCACCTGTATACATCTAAATTGAGGGCCTCAGGGGAGGAACTTGATCAATTTCTAGTGGGGGCACAGTTACCAAGACTTAGTGAGGAAGATCAGGAAAGTTTAGAGGGGCCCCTGACAGTGGAGGAATTGAAGATGGCTCTGGCATCTATGGCAAACGATAAAGCCCCGGGGGCGGATGGCTTACCAGTAGAAGTGTATAAACACTTTAAGGATATATTGTTGCCAAAATTGAGAGAAGTATTTCTGTCAGCCTTGGGGGGGGGATGAGGCTGCCAGAGTCCATGAGGGAGGCTACGGTGGTGGTTCTACCTAAGGAGGACAAAGATGTGAAACAGCCAAAGTCATATAGGCCTATCTTTTTACTGTCGGCTGATGTTAAAATATTAGCTAAAGCTATGTTGAGCCGATTGGTCCAAGTGATCTCCTGTGTTATAAACCCGGGTCAGACTGGGTTCATGCCACACAAGTCAACAGCCATTAATTTAAGAGGATTGTATTTAAATGATTAGTTGGATGCTGACAATGCTGGGCATAGAGTGATAGTGTTTTTGGACACACACAAAGCCTTTGACAGTATAGAGTGGGAATATCTTTGGTGGGTCCTGAGACAGATGGGTTTTGGGCCAGTTTTATGGCATGGATATGGCTATTGTACTTCTACTCGATGGCAAGGATTAGAGTAAATGGAAAGAGGTCGAACAGATTTAATTTGACGAGGGGAACTAGACAAGGTTGCCCCCTCTCTCCACTGTTGTTTGCCCTGCCCATTGAGCCGTTGGCTGCTATGTTGTGGAAGGCGGAATCAATGAAGGGCTTCCATTATGGATCGGTGGAGGAGAAAATAGCACTATATGCTGATGACATCCTATTATTTTAGATCCAAAGGAGTCACTGCATAGTGCAATTGATAACATTAGAAGATTTGGAATACTATCTGGTTTAAAAATTAATTTGGGAAAATCACATAATATGATGTAGGTAGATAAGCTGGATGTCCATGACATCGCGGAGATATGTCATACAAAGCTTAAGATGGTAAAGAAATTTAAATATTTGGGGATTATGATAGCATTGCCAGTGACAGAATACCTAAGTCTCAATGTGCAACAGATGGTAGGGAAATTGAAGGATAAGGCAGTGACGTGGAGCAAGCTGTGGCTCTCAGTGGTGGGTCGAACAAATTTAATCTAGATGGTGTTAATGCCCAAGTTATTATATGTGTTACACAGGGACGTCGCTATGCATTAAGAATCGGGGCTGCAGCCCCGATTCTTATGCATAGAGCCCCGAATCTCCGGAGGTGCTGAAGGGCCGCTCTATCAGATACTGCCTTTGGCAGTTCTTCTCTCCCTGACTTCCTGCTATATCGCCTACAGTGCCTCTGTCTGCTGCTCTGTTGTGGCCGGGAACCTGCACTTTTATGTGTGCACTGTGTGCAGCAGCTTTTACCCTCCTCCGGGTCCAGCAAGTCACAGAGGGGGCGTGTCCTGCAGGAGAAGAGCACTGGCCAATTAACCGAGTGACAGCAGAGCTGATTGGCCAGTGCTCTTCTCTTCCTGCATGGCGCAGTCTATGAAGTGAAGAGGTGAGAGTCGGCACATAGGAGTAGTCACCTCTTATGGAAGATCCAGACCAGAGGAACAGCAGCTCTAATCCACCAGATGACAGCTCTCCTGCTGGACAGTCCTGGCAGAGAGTGGGGGAGGTGCTCAGCTGCTGGAAGCAGGTAAAGCACTTGTACACCAGCCTCCACGCCTGCAGCACAGGGGAGTGTGTGTCTCCATGTCTCTGTGTGTGTATATGTTGTCTCTGTGTGTGTGTGTATATGTTGTCTCTGTGTGTGTATATGTTGTCTGTGTGTGTGTGTATATGTTGTCTCTGTGTGTGTGTATATGTTGTCTCTGTGTGTGTGTAATATGTTGTCTCTGTGTGTGTGTATATGTTGTGTGTATATATGTTGTGTGTGTGTATATGTTGTCTCTGTGTGTGTGTGTGTGTATATGTTGTCTCTGTGTGTGTGTATATGTTGTCTCTGTGTGTGTGTATATGTTGTCTCTGTGTGTGTGTATATGTTGTCTGTGTGTGTGTATATGTTGTCTCTGTGTGTGTGTGTATATGTTGTCTGTGTTTGTATATGTTGTCTCTGCGTGTGTGTATATGTTGTACCTGTGTGTGTGTATATGTTGTCTGTGTGTGTATATGTTGTCTCTGTGTGTGTATATGTTGTCTGTGTGTGTGTATATGTTGTCTGTGTGTGTGTTGTATATGTTGTCTCTGTGTGTGTGTATATGTTGTCTCTGTGTGTGTGTATATGTTGTCTCTGTGTGTGTATATGTTGTCTGTGTGTGTGTGTGTATATGTTGTCTGTTGTGTGTATATGTTGTCTGTGTGTGTGTGCATATGTTGTCTCTGTGTGTATATGTTGTGTGTATGTGTATATGTTGTCTCTGTGTGTGTGTATATGTTGTCTGTGTGTGTGTATATGTTGTCTCTGTGTGTGTGTATATGTGGTCTCTGTGTGTGTATATGTTGTGTGTGTGTGTATATATGTTGTCTCTGTGTGTGTGTATATATGTTGTCTGTGTGTGTGTGTGTATATGTTGTCTCTGTGTGTGTGTATATGTTGTCTGTGTGTGTATATGTTGTCTGTGTGTGTGTGCATATGTGGTCTCTGTGTGTGTGTGCATATGTTGTCTCTGTGTGTGTGTGTATATGTTGTCTCTGTGTGTGTGTATATGTTGTCTCTGTGTGTGTGTGTATATGTTGTCTGTGTGTGTGTGTGTATATGTTGTCTGTGTGTGTGTGTGTATATGTTGTCTCTGTGTGTGTGTGTGTGTATATGTGGTCTCTGTGTGTGTATATGTTGTTGTGTGTGTGGTATATATATGTTGTCTCTGTGTGTGTGTGTGTATATGTTGTCTCTGTGTGTGTGTATATGTTCTCTGTGTGTGTGTATATGTTGTCTCTGTGTGTGTGTATATGTTGTCTGTGTGTGTATATGTTGTCTGTGTGTGTGTGCATATGTTGTCTCTGTGTGTGTGTGCATATGTTGTCTCTGTGTGTGTGTGTATATGTTGTCTCTGTGTGTGTGTGTATATGTTGTCTCTGTGTGTGTGTGTATATGTTGTCTGTGTGTGTGTGTGTATATGTTGTCTGTGTGTGTGTGTATATGTTGTCTCTGTGTGTGTGTGTGTGTATATGTGGTCTCTGTGTGTGTATATGTTGTGTGTGTGTATATATATGTTGTCTCTGTGTGTGTGTGTATATGTTGTCTCTGTGTGTGTATATGTTGTCTCTGTGTGTGTGTGTATATGTTGTCTCTGTGTGTGTGTGTATATGTTGTCTGTGTGTGTATATGTTGTCTGTGTGTGTGTGCATATGTTGTCTCTGTGTGTGTGTGCATATGTTGTCTCTGTGTGTGTGTGTATATGTTGTCTCTGTGTGTGTGTATATGTTGTCTCTGTGTGTGTGTGTATATGTTGTCTGTGTGTGTGTGTATATGTTGTCTGTGTGTGTGTGTGTATAATGTTGTCTCTGTGTGTGTGTGTATATGTGGTCTCTGTGTGTGTATATGTTGTGTGTGTGTGTATATATATGTTGTCTCTGTGTGTGTGTGTATATGTTGTCTCTGTGTGTGTATATGTTGTCTCTGTGTGTGTGTATATGTTGTCTCTGTGTGTGTATATGTTGTCTGTGTGTGTATATGTTGTCTGTGTGTGTGTGCATATATTGTCTCTGTGTGTGTGTGCATATGTTGTCTCTGTGTGTGTGTATATTGTTGTCTCTGTGTGTGTGTATATGTTGTCTCTGTGTGTGTGTGTATATGTTGTCTGTGTGTGTGTGTGTGTATATGTTGTCTGTGTGTGTGTGTATATGTTGTCTCTGTGTGTGTGTGTGTATATGGGGTCTCTGTGTGTGTATATGTTGTGTGTGTGTGTGTATATATATGTTGTCTCTGTGTGTGTGTGGTATATGTTGTCTCTGTGTGTGTATATGTTGTCTCTGTGTGTGTGTATATGTTGTCTGTGTGTGTATATGTTGTCTGTGTGTGTGTGTGATATGTTGTCTCTGTGTGTGTGTGCATATGTTGTCTCTGTGTGTGTGTATATGTTGTCTCTGTGTGTGTGTATATGTTGTCTCTGTGTGTGTGTATATGTTGTCTCTGTGTGTGTGCATATGTTGTCTGTGTGTGTGCGTATGTTGTCTGTGTGTGTGTGTATGTTGTCTGTGTGTGTATATGTTTGTGTTGTGTGTGTGTGTGTATATGTTGTCTGTGTGTGTATATGTTGTCTGTGTGTGTGTATGTTGTCTGTGTGTGTGTATGTTGTCTGTGTGCGGTTTGTGTCTCTGTGTGCGGGTTGTGTCTGTGTATGTTGTGCCTCTGTGTGGGTTTTGTGTCTCTGTGTGTGGGTTGTGTCTCTGTGTATTTAGGATATATTTTGAGTATAGTGAAGTGTGTATATACACTTGTCCTACATGCATGTTCTGTGTATATGATGTGTACCTGCTGTGCATCTGTTATATAGTATGTGTGTACTCTGGACATGTATGATGTATGTAATGAGCATGTGTTATCCAGTACATGTGTGCTGTATATAATGTAATTTAACCCTTTCACCACCTTTGACATTCATATACTTCAAAGTATGGGGAGGCTGCTGTAATACTGCTGGGGCCTCTATATACCACTGGGGAGGCTGCTGTAATACTGCTGGGGCCTGTATATACCACTGGGGAGGCTGCTGTATACCACTTGGGCTGCTGTAATACTGCTGGGGCCTGTATATACCACTGGGGAGGCTGCTGTATACCACTGGGGCTGCTGTAATACTGCTGGGGCCTGTATATACCACTGGGGAGGCTGCTGTAATACTGCTGGAGCCTGTATATACCACTGGGGAGGCTGCTGTATACCACTGGGGAGGCTGCTGTATACCACTGGGGCTGCTGTAATACTGCTGGGGCCTGTATATACCACTGGGGAGGCTGCTGTAATACTGCTGGAGCCTGTATATACCACTGGGGAGGCTGCTGTATACCACTGGGGAGGCTGCTGTATACCACTGGGGCTGCTGTAATACTGCTGGGGCCTGTATATACCACTGGGGAGGCTGCTGTAATACTGCTGGGGCCTGTATATACCACTGGGGAGGCTGCTGTATACCGCTGGGGCTGCTGTAATACTGCTGGGGCCTGTATATACCACTGGGGAGGCTGCTGTAATACTGCTGGAGTCTGTATATACCACTGGGGAGGCTGCTGTATACCACTGGGGCTGCTGTAATACTGCTGGGGCCTGTATATACCACTGGGAGGCTACTGTGTACCACTGGGGCTGCTGTAATACTGCTGGGGCCTGTATATACCACTGGGGAGGCTGCTGTAATACTGCTGGTGCCTGTATATACCACTGGGGAGGCTGCTGTAATACTGCTGGGGTCTGTATATACCACTGGGGAGGCTGCTGTAATACTGCTGGGGCCTGTATATACCACTGGGGAGGCTGCTGTATACCACTGGGGCTGCTGTAATACTGCTGGGGCCTGTATATACCACTGGTGCTATTTTTTCCTTAACACAATAGATAGAACTGTATCCTAGAGGGGTGGATCAAAGTAGTGAGAAAACCCTTTTAGGGCTTATTCAGATAAGCGCTTCTCCCCGAACACTAATCGCGTGCTTTTAAAGCACCCAATTTTCACCGGGAGCACGCCCCATTCACATCAATGGGGTCAAGAAGATACTGCTAAAAAAACGTCATTATAGAACAGGTTCTTTAATGGCGTTTTTTGACAGCGAAATTCATGCACTTTAAAATCACGGTATTAACGCCAGAAAAGCGCTCAAGTGAAAGAAGCCTTAGGATTACCTGGATGTTGGCCTAATACTGCTATATTTTGTGTATTTATTGAGTGCATGTTGGCAATCTCTATAATGTTTTAAAGCATTAAAACTGTTAATATTATATATGTAGAGTGACACTGCTTATTTAAGTACATTTTACTTGGGTTTTATTTAAATTTATTCCGAAAAAGGCAGCTCAGTGGGCCCGAGCCCCGGATGTTTTTTGACCCTAGCAACGCCCCTGGTGTTACATAACTCTCCTGTTTGGCTTCCTCAGTCAGTATTTCAGTGAATAATTGCAATATTCAGAGATCTGGTGTGGGGAGGTAAGGAACCAAGAATAAAACTGGAAACCTTGCAAAGACCCAAGGAGGGGGGGCCTTGCCTTACCTAACCCATGGATATACTTCTTAAGGTACCTTTAAACGCCGCCACAGAGGGAAGCAACAGGCAGACACCGCACGTGCACGCGCGCGTTTTCAACGGTTGCTAACGGTGCCTGATGCCGCATATACACGCCGCCACAAGGTGCTCCACAGAAGGTATGTTCGTTCCCTGGAAGTGCCGATGGGTGCCGCGGGTTACCTCCTGTGGAATACCTTCCCTGATTTACACGCCGCCACCACAAGGGAATATGGGCGTACATATTGTGCGGCGTAAGTACATAGGCGTGACAGAGTTGTGTATTACGCGACGCTCGTACGGTGATTGGACAATGCAATAGCATCATGATTGGCCAGCCAGCGCAGAAAGGCTGGCTAATACATGACGCGATTGCAATTGTGGAGTGTGACTGGTCAGCTCGCTGAATATGGCGCCCTGTGCAGGGATAGCCAATGGTTACACAGTAGCCCGACCAATGATAGCTGATGGGGAGTGGTATACATGACGCTGTGGCACGCCCCAGGGAATTCACTAGGGCACGCAAATACCTTGCCTTTGCCCGGATTACACGCCGCCACCATAGGGATTATGCCTGCTTGTTTTTGAGCACGGCTCAAACACAGACATCCAAAGACACAGGAAGGAACTTCCTGAATTACACGCCGCCACTTCGCGGTCTTTTCAAGGCAAAAGGCACAATTGGGTCCGATGCCTGGCGGGTTTCTACCTTTCGGTGGCGGCGTGTAAAGGTACCATTAGCCTCACAATGTCAGCATATAAGAGGTTGGGCGATAAGTTCAAAAAAGGGGTCAGTCCAAGCAATTTTGGAATATTGTCTCAATAGGAGCCCATTGGTAAAGGGACTGGAAACAGGACTCTTTGGGAGACTTGGCAAGATACATCCGACACTTGGCCTGCTACACAGGCTGTGGACAAGGGTGAAGAAGATAAGGGGAATAGATGAGTTGATGATCAATGCTCCTGTCTGGGCTGATGAGAATCTGAGTGAATTTTACAAAATGGGGGAACTAAAATAATGGATGAGTAGAGGAATTCATTATGTCTACCAACTAGTGGTGGATCAGTCTCTTAAATCATTGGAGGGTCTACAGGCAGAATTTCAATTAACGGATATGAATAGTTACCAATATTTACAGTCAAACATGCGTATGTACAACAACGTAAACAGGGTGAAATGCACATCCAGAAAGATAATGTCTTGATTATATATGTATGGAGGGAAGTACAAAGAGTGTAATTTCCACAGTGTATACAGATCTGCTACACACTTCTTTACTGAAACATCATATGGTGGCACAAAAGAAATGGGAAGCTGATATGGGAGTCATAGAGGATGATAAATGGGAATCCATTCTAGAATAGTATCATAGTTTTTAAGGTTGAAGGAAGACTTTAAGTCCATCTAGTTCAACCCATAGCCTAACATGTTGATCCAGAGGAAGGCAAAAAAAACCCATGTGGCAACACTAAGTTCCACATTGGGGGAAAAAATTCCTTCCTGACTCCAGATACGGCAATCAGACTAGATCCCTGGATCAACGCCCTATCAAAGAATCTAGTATATATAACTGGTAATATTATAGTTTTCAAGAAAGGCATCCAGGCCCTTCTTAAATGTTAGTAGTGAGTCACTCATTACAACAGCATGTGGCAGAGAGTTCCATAGTCTCACTGCTCTTACAGTAAAGAATCCGCGTCTGTGATTATGATTAAACCTTCTTTCCTCCAGACGTAGAGGATGCCCCCTTGTCCCCGTCTCAGGCCTAAGAGTAAAGAGATCATTAGAAAGGTCTCTGTACTGCCCCCTCATATATTTATACATTATTATAAGATCACCCCTAAGCCTTCGTTTTTCCAAGCTAAATAACCCCAAGTTTAATAACCTGTCTTGGTATTGCAGACCCCTTAGTCTTCTAATGACTTTTGTCGCTCTTCTCTGGACCCGCTCTAGTTCAGCTATGTCTTTCTTATACACCGGAGACCAGAATTGTACACAGTATTCTAAGTGTGGTCGCACTAGTGACTTGTATAGAGGTAAAATTATGTTCTCCTCATGAGCATCTATGCCTCTTTTAATGCATCCCATTATTTTATTTGCCTTTGCAGCAGCTGCCTGACACTGGCCACTAAATGTGAGTTTATCATCTATCCATACACCCAGGTCTTTTTCAGTGACAGTTTTGCCCAGTGTTTTACAATTAAGCACATAATTATACCTTTTGTTTCCTCTACCCAAGTGCATGACTTTACATTTATCCCCATTAAAGCGCATTTGCCATTTAGCCGCCCAAGCTTCTAGTTTACATAAATCCTCCTGTAATATAGAATTGTCCTCCTCTGTATTGATTACCCTGCAGAGTTTAGTGTCATCTGCAAATATTGAGATTCCACTCTGTATGCCCCCTACAAGGTCATTAATAAATATATTAAATAGAAGCGGGCCCAACACTGACCCCTGTGGTACCCCACTGTTAACTGCGACCCATTCTGAGTGTGTTCCATTAATAACCACCCTTTGTTTCCTATCACTAAGCCAGTTCTCAACCCACTTACACATATTTTCCCCTATCCCCATTGCCCTCATTTTATGTATCAACCTTTTGTGTGGCACCGTATCAAAAGCTTTTGAAAAATCCATATACACCACATCCACTGCATTTCCTTGGTCCAGTCCAGAACTTACTTCTTCATAGAAGCTTATTAGATTAGTTTGACAGGAACGGTCCCTCGTAAAACCATGTTGATAATGGGTCATGAGGTTATTTTTGTTCAGATACTCCAGTATAGCATCTCTTAGAAAACCCTCTAGGATTTTACCCACAGTAGAGGTTAAGCTTACTGGCCTATAATTTCCAAGATCAGTTTTTGTCCCCTTTTTGAATATTGGCACCACATTTGCTATACGCCAGTCCTGTGGTACAAACCCTGTTATTATGGAATCTTTAAATATTAAAAATAATGGTCTATCTATGACAGTACTTAATTCCTGCAGCACTCTGGGGTGTATCCCATCCGGGCCCGGGGATTTGTCAATTTTAGTGATTTTTAGACGATGCCGTACTTCCTCTTGGGTTAAGCAGGTGACATTTAATTGAGACTTTTTGTTATCACTGATCATATTGTCTGTCATGGGATTTTCTTGTGTAAATACTGTTGAAAAAAAGTCATTTAGCATATTGGCTTTTTCCTCATCCTCATCCACCATTTCACCCAGACTATTTTTAAAGGGGCCAACACCATCATTTTTTAGTTTCTTACTATTTATGTAGTTAAAAAATATTTTGGGATTCTTTTTACTTTCTCTGGCAATGAGTCTCTCTGTCTCAATCTTTGCTGCCTTGATTTGCTTTTTACAAATGTTATTTAATTTTCTGTATTTATTTAATGCCTCATCACTACCTACTTGCTTTAATTCCCTAAATGATTTTTTTGTCACATATTGCACTTCTTACCGCTTTATTTAGCCATAGTGGTTTCCTCCTATTTCTAGCATGCTTATTCCCATAGGGTATATATTGTGCACATGTCCTATTCAGGATGCGAATAAACATCTCCCATTTGTGTTGTGTACTTTTATGTCTCAGGACATCGTCCCAGTTTATTGCACTAAGATCATCTCTCAACCGTTGGAAATTTGCCTTCCTGAAGTTTAGTGTCCTTGTGGCCCCTTTACTACACGTCTTAGTAAAGGATACTTGAAAGCTTATTAAGTCATGATCACTATTACCCAAGTGACCTCCAACCCGTATATTTGATATGCGGTCTGGCCTGTTGGTTAATATTAGGTCCAGCAGTGCCCCCCTTCTTGTTGGGTCCTGAACCAGTTGTGAAAGGTAATTGTCTCTCATAGTTTTCAAAAACTTATTACCTTTGCTGGAACTGCAGGTTTCTGATCCCCAATGTATTTCAGGGTAGTTGAAGTCCCCCATAAGAATATGTCCCTAAACTATCTAAAGGTACCTTTACACGCGGCAACTTTTCTAGGAATTTCACTAGCGATTTACTGGTTGCAGTGAAATCATGGAGACATTGTTCTATCTTATTGCTGTGTGCAAATGGAACAATGTCTCCATGATTTCACTCCAACCAGTAAGTTGCCAGTGGAAGTCCTAGAAAAGTTGCCGCGTGTAAAGGTACCTTCTAAGTGAACCCATGAGGATATTCCAATTGCTTCTTATCCATAGAGCGTACAGATCTCCGAATGTCCTGTTTAAGATCGGAGTATGCCCAGACTCAAAATGTCCGAGGTGTAGATCTGAGGCGGCGGGAAATCTACATATGATGTGGGAGTGCCCAAGACCCGCATCCTTTTGGGTAGTGATCCTTACCTTAATTGAAGGGAAATATAAATGTATTATCCCCAGAGACCCAGTGGTGTGCATATTGGGATATGTGGAAGGAATTTTAGTGGAGAATGTTGGAAAAATTGCCATAGTATGACTTCTATATGTGGCTAGAAAATTGATAGCTAAATATCGGATTGGAGCGAAACCTCCCTCTAAGCAGGAATATGTTAGAAAGGTAGAATATGTGGTACAGTTGGAGGAAAAAGTATACTACAAAAGGAAGAATACCAAGCTGTATGATAGGCTCTTGGCGCCATGGAAGGGGTGATTTACAGATAAAAAGACGGAGAGTGATGTGTGTTATGTGGGTAAGAGATCTGGTGTAAAGCAACGGTAAAGGGAAAGATGTTGGATGTTATGCTTAAATTTGCAGAACTACACTTATTGGGTGTATGAAAACGGGGAAGATTGCTGTCGGAGGGGGGGGGAATAGGGAGGGGTTTACTTTTGATATAGGAGAATGCTTAAATTTTGATGTGTTGATTCTGTATATGAATACATTATGACTCAATAAAAATTTATTTGAGTGAAAAAAAAAAAAGTTTGTAAGTTCAGACAAAGGGATTCAGTAAGGAAAAAACCAGATGATAATAACTGAGTTCTGCTTAGCTATAAGTTTATGGCAGATTGGTCATAAAGATTCCTGATAGGGGAGGGGGGACAGAGAGAGAGTGAGAGGGTATCTGTAGAATCTGGTCTACAGGGACCTGTGGTGGGGGAAAGTCTTAAATCAGTTTTGACTGTGTTCCTACACCCATGAAAACAACTCACTGCAGAGCTGGAAATCTGGCAAGGAGGGAACAGGAGCAGGCATGGTATTTGCGCAGGCCCAAGATTCCCAGCCCTGCAGTGTGCATACAGCATAACACACCACAGGGCGGGATCTGGTACCTGCGTTATACAATGTGACCACAGCTCTCGGGCACAGTTCACCGAGCATGCCCGAGAGCTGAGGGAACTGTGCAGTCACCGATGATGCTCCGAAGAAAGAGAGGAGGAAGGTCCCAGACAACAGAGGAGGAGGAGTAACAGCAGCAAGAAATTTAGGTCCAGGGAAGGGAGTATACCTTCCGGACCTAAACTTATTTCTTATAATGTCATTATTTTGGTGTCTCGAGGAGTAGGGGTATTAGGCTGAAGGCACACTGTCGTGCATCAAACATGGAGCGTGTTTGATGCACGACAGTGATGCGAGTCCTGTGTGTATTTGTGGGTGTGTGTGGTGCGTGTGGTGAGTGTGGCTGGCTGTATGCATGTAAGTGTGATGTGATTGTGAGGTGTGAATGCGTGTGTGCTGCGCGATTGTGATGCTGTCCACGGTCCTGAAGGGCAGCATTTGTCGGGGAATAGAAACTCTGCAGCTGTCAAAGCCACAGAGTTTAAATTTCGCGCTTTGCTGGTACTGTAAGCTATCATCTTGTACCGCTGTGACAGCAGCGGTACAAGATGTTTAGCTAATGCAAAAATGATTGTTGTAAAATAATGTATGCCGGGGTTATTTTAGTAATTAACCCCATCAGCATCTTGCGCTGCATGAGGATGCATGAGGATGCTGATACGGCTCTAAACCCAATGATGGAGGGGTTAATATGCAGCTGGTGTAGTGGCACCATGTATGTTGAGAGTGTCCTCACTCATGTGTGTGAAGTGGTTAATTGTTATGTAAAATGTATTAAAAGAGCTGTTGGGTTTATAAATTCACTAAGAAAGCCGGCGCTCTGTTACTGTCTATGTGGAGCTATCCCCTCTCATGGTGCTGAAGCCATGTCTCGCCTTCAGCACCTGCTGTGTACAGCGGTACAAGATGATAGCTTACTGTACCGGCAAAGCGGTCATTTTAAACTTGCCGGCTTTGACAGCCAGCGAGTTTAAAATATTTTTGGTGCCACACTTGCACCGTGTGCTGTATGGGGGCGAGAATTTCTCGCCCCATACAGTTGCATGGCGCTCACGCGCATCAGAATCATGTGCAGTCGCAGCATGCGGCTATTGCACTCGCTTCTGACTCGCAATGCGAGTTAGGTGCGGGGGACTCGCACCAGTGTGCCCTGCCTGATAGGGCAACACTGGTCCGAGTGCAATGCAAGTTTTCCCTCGCATTGCACTCGTGTGAGCCCCTAGCACCGTGTGCCTTCAGCCTAAGAGCCACCTTCAGAAAATGCAGCATAGGCACTGCTGAAGGTGGCTCTTTTAGTTTAATAGGCCCTGGGGGGGTGACAGTAGTGATGGGCGAATCCTGAATTACTCGGAATCGCTTGACTCTAGCGAGTCCGAGCCCGGGACTCGCTACTCGTTGCGAGTCTAGCGAGTCCAATGTTAATTAATGGGGAAGCGAGTAATAGCGAGTAGTGTGCGATTTACAAATCACAGATGTGTCTCGGAAGCTTCAGCCTGAAGCAATCCTAGTTTTGCCATTGATTTGCATTGGACTCGTTTACTGTGCAAGTAATCGCTGGGAAACTCGCACAGATAAGAGTTTGGCTGTCTGCTCTGTGTGCAGGCTACCCAGCTCCAGGGTCCTAGAGCCCGCCTGCTGCCTGATGTAGCAGAGCTGAGATTGTTCTCAGTCTGCTCATTCCCTGTGCATAGACATCTATATCTATGCACAGGGGATGTAGCAGAGAGGACATCGCGTTTTGGACTGCGTCGGACGGAAGAGGATTTTTTTAATTAAAGATGGAGTCCCTAATGGCTTTTTTTTTTTTATTTCTAATAAAAAAATTTCTCTGTGTTGTGTTTTTTTTAAAACAATTTAATAGAAATTCATGGCGGTCATGTCTAATATTGGCGTGACCGCCATAAATTTCGGGCTTAGGGCCAGCTGATAATACAAAGCTGGCCCTAACCTCTTTATTACCCAGCATGCCACCGCCACCAGGGCCGCTGGAAGAGCGGGGTTCAGCGCCAGAGGATGGCGCTTCAATGAACGCGCCATCTTCTGGGGCGGCTGCGGGCTGCAATTTGCAGCGGGGGGTGCCCAGAAAGCTTGGGCCTCCCTGCGCTGCGGATTCCAGCCCCCAGCTGCTTAGCTGTACCTGGCTAGACATAGAAATTGCGCGGAGCCCCACGCATTTTTTTTAAATTATTTCATGAAATTCATGAAATAATAAAAAAAAAGGGCTCCCCTATATTCTTGTGTCTGGCCAGGTACAAATAGGCACCTGGGGTTGGGGGCAGCCCGTCGCTGCCTGCTGGATCCGGCTGGTTCCAGAAAGACCATGTAATTTTTTTTCTGAAAAATCAATAAAACAATCCTAAAAAAGGGACTGCATCTTTATTAACCCCTCGCCCATGGTCCAGGGGTACGTCTTCACAGCTCTTGTAGCATCAGCACACTCTGACTAACTCCACCCCCAGCACCAGTATTTATAGAGGATCTTGCCTAAGGGCAGCAAGTAGAGCTCCCCTACTTTGCCAGGGTGGAAGGTGTTGTTCGTGTCCATGTACCCACTGTGGAAACCCATCCATGCTGTAGGTAAGTCTGTGGTTACCTGTATGAGCAGGGTGCCACATTCCCCCCTAGATAAGGTCAGTACTCCTGGACTGAAGAAACATTTTTGGTTTTGGTATGACAGGTAACATATGTACAGAGTCTCAAACCAAAAATTTACAAAAACCACTGAAAAATGGCGTAACAGGTACAGTCCATACGGTGCTAGTCTATCCATCGCAGTCTGTTAATTGTCACAACCAGTCCTGGGACTATGGTTCTTTTAATATTTAAAAACAAGGGAAAAAGTTGTTTGGAAGAGTCTTTACAGTAGTCTCTGTAAGCTCAGGGGGAAAAGAGATAAAGTTTTTCAAAAGTTCTACAAAGTTTAATTAAAGTCCTTACAGGTGAAGTCTCTGTAGGCTTAAATTTCAGAATACACAACATTTACTACGGGTGCTTCGGCATAGGAGTGCTAGGTACTATAGGGTCATAAGCACTGTAGGCCTCCTGGCTCCGTGGTCACCTATTAGCCAAGATTTTGCTCTCCGTAGACAGCTCCTTACCCCAACTCCACTCACTCCTCTTTTGATGTTGTGTACCTGGTGGGACCTGTTTTATCCTACTCTTCACCCTTTTGTAACTACTATTTACATTTTTACAAGAGTTGTTATTTACAGGTTACTTTCTTTTGTGTTTTTACACTTATTGTACCCAATCTCCATACCTGGATGGGGGTTGCCCACGTGTACTACGACTGGATCTATGCACTACGGGTGTGACTACCTCAGGTGATGTGTCTGGAGAATGTAATGGGGGCAAATCAGGTAAATGTCTGCATGACCTTAGTCTCACTACAGGACTAGCAGGTGTACCGATTGCAGGATCCTCTGACAACGGGTGTTTCTTCCTGACTTCTTTGGATTTCTTGTGGTTGATCGAAGTTAATGATGGGAACTATGATTGCTCCTTCATGTCGGGGCAAATCTTCTGGAAAGTTTCCAAGTATTATTGAGATTAATTTTTCCTGTGGTTTTGGACATGGAGTTGGGAGTTCAAATAACTCTAATTCCTCTTCTTCTGGGGAATCTAGAAGGTCTTTAGTTTTCCATTCTTCTGGACATTTCTTTAAATGATCCCGGGATACCGTTTGGGGGGTTTCCCCTCCATTTTTGCTTATGAGGCAAACTTTTGTATTGTCAAAGTTGGAATTCAAATATATACACTATTATGCTGCACTCAGTCCTGTCTATGAAGGTGCTAACTAAACACAATTCTATTTCAAATATAAATAGTTGCACTCGACACAGACTTATTTCTAAATGGAGAAAATTGAAAATGAAAAAGTAGAGATACTTGGTATTATGGAAATGTATATTCAAACCACCCAAAAAGGTGAAAGGCCCTCCAAAACCAATAATTACTTCAAAAACAAACTCCAAGAAGTCAGGCCAAATCAATTGCAATAGTTATTTTTTAAAACAACACTATGTAAAAATGACAATGTTAAATAAGGTACACAGAAGGAGGACCACATGAAATAAATACAAACCACAATAGTATTCAATCCTCAAGTATAGGAAACAACATATACAATCAAAGAAGTCAGTGCCCCAAAACTGAGTGCACCCCATATACCTAATTGAGGATGATACATATAGTATTAGCAAGTCATGGTTCCAATGTACCTTACTGCGACCCCTGACGCGTTTCGCACCAGCTTCTTCTGAGGAGGGTGGTCGTACTAAGGGAAAGCCAGCTTTTTATATTGTATTCAATTAACCCGGTGTGCCATGTGACGTCCGGTCCGAAAACCGGAAGTCGCGGGTATCAGCGCGTCA